>JAOXNO010000013.1:66648239-66686392 GCA_028565335.1 Limnodromus scolopaceus | reverse complement strand
TATCCTTAACAGCTGCAGCTAGGTTGAGCTCTAGCTGCGCTTTGGCTCTCCTTATTTTCTCCCTGCATAGCTTTGCTGCATCTTTATAGTCTTCATGAGAGACTTGCCCCCTCTTCCAAAGGTCATAGACTCTCTTTTTGTTTTTGAGATCCAATAAGAGATCCCTATTTAGCCAGGGCTCTAAGGATCCTATGTGAAGTCACAGGCGCACCATGAGTAGCAACCCAGCTGTGGCTCACCCACCTGTAGGTCTCAGAATGCTTCTCTCTGCTTTATACTTCCTTCATGCTGTCAGTTTTTAATATCTACTAAGACTCTAAATTCAGCTACCTTTCATATAGTTACGAAAAAGTCTATGGAGCTTTCTCAGGACTTGTTCCTGTATGGCTGGGATCTTCTGGCACAACTGAGATACATACCTTCAAAATGGTATTTGTAGGAGATACAAAACAGCTTTCTAGAGCGTTCCTATATAGGAAAGTTCTAGGACTGGCAGCGCTGCAGCTGTTTACTCATTACAAGCTACACTACTCCACTGTGTTTAGTGTTGGTCAGTACCAGCCTGAAGCAACCACTCTGTCATGGGAGAAGAGGTGTTAATTCCCTTTCTGTGCCACAGCAGCCCAGGCTTTGAACAGAGACACTGTGTACACTGAACTGTGGGAGCTTATAGCCTTGTAATTAGATGTTATACTATTGACAGTGATTTTGGGGGGTTCTTCGGTTACCTGTTTCGGATGAAACAAACTTGACTGAGAAAAGGACCCAGATATGTGAGTTTCTAAGGTGTTTCAGTGGACCTGATGGACCCGGGAGTTTTGGTCATTTTGTGTAGAGCTGACCTTATGACTGAACTGACAGCTAAAGGTGAAGGAGCTGCCGATCCATAATTACTCTGATGTGAAATAAGAAAGATGATTCATTCAGGACACTTGGAAGCCAAGGAGCGCCAGTGAAAGGAGCCAGGCTTTCTTGGCTGATGTAGGTGCATTAATCGAGGAAGCTATGTTTGCTTTAGGGCATGACTAGTCAAACTTCAAGCAGCACATGATTGCTCATTTGGAGGAGGGAAGGGATAGCATTAAATAGAGGACAATGGAAACCCTTATACCTGTCAGACCACTGCTCTATTGTTTAGAGCCGGGAAACCTGAAGACCTCATTATATCTATATACTGTTGATGTTAATCTCTGGGGAATTCCCTGTGGAAGATACCTTTAGTGCCCACGAGCAGGCAGTGATTTCAAGATTTTGGCTAAATAGCCCTATCTGGGCAAAGAAACTGAAAAAAGGACATAGGCTGAGATGGTTGCAGTACTGGGAGGAAGAGGGAGCCTGGGAGTCTTGTGTGGATTACAGCAGAGGCAGGGATTTAATTATGCAGCAAATATGTGGGGAAAATCTGTAATACTTTGTGGTTAAAACAGCAAAGCAGAATGAAAGAAGACTGTATGTTGCTCTTTGGAGAAACTGGTGGGGTGGCATCGTTTCCTTACGTACTGATCAGTTCTTGTTCGGGTTCAGTTTTTGCCTTAAGATGCACTTAGAGCAAAAGGCATTGGTCAGGCTGCAGCATTAAGTCAAGAAAGATGCACCAGTCTGAATACCTGGAGAAGGACTTCAATGTTTGACCTTTTCCTCAGGAGAGGAAGAGAGTGAGTGAATATAGATTAGGTGGCCAGCAGCAGCCAAGCATTGCCAAAGCCAAATTATAGGCAGTGAGGATCTACCTGATAAAGTAAGACTGTAGCACACTATTTGTATGTAGCACAGAATCTCACAAAGGCACATGTTCATTCACTTGGTTATTTTTTTTTAATTATGACTAAGAAGTTCCAGACCAGCTGATGGCTTCGTTCACAGAGAGAGTTTTACAATACCTCTGACCACATGTGAAATTTTTTAAAAGAATGCACATAAAATCCTAGAGACGTGCGCAGTCATTACATTTTTCACGTAGGGTAAGTTCTAAAGCCAGAAGAGGGTGAAACTGTTAAGATGTTCCGAACTGAATCATGAGTCTAGGTTTAAAAATAATACGAAAAAGAGATCCATATTAGCTGAGAATGCAAGAACTTTCGTTTCCATCTATAAGGATATGTGGATATTCTCCATATCCAGTTCTGTATGTCCTGTTGAATCAGCTGTGTAGGCAGTTACATCTTGGAAAAGTTCTTTGTAATGCATTTCTCTTTGCAGCCAATCTTATATCCTTAATGAAGTCTTCTAAAGGAGAAAGAGGAATTTGAGATTAATTCAAAAAGCTGCTCAGATTGAAAGTATGTAACAGCCCTTTCTGTATAAGAATAAATCTATAGCATACTCTCCATGTGTGGCTCATGCTGTGAAATAGGACTGTTGTAAAAACTGTGTTTGTATCAGATAATCCAATAATCCACCTATTCTGCAAAGAGTTACTGTGAGATTTTTAACAGAGATATTGATATGAGTACTGAAAAGAAAATTCAGGCAAGAGATTGTCAGGTGCTAAGGATGCTTATGTTGAAAAGAAAACCTTATATTTTGAATCTTTCTCTTTTAGATTTGACCAAAAGTTTGGATGACTGCAAAACTGAAGATTCTTTGTAAATTTAATGACTTGAGTCTTGAAGCTTCTGTTCAGCAAAAAGACAGATTTATACACCTGTAGAGGTAGGTCAGAATCATTTTTGTGAGTTCTTTGGAGTGTGTCTGGGAGTCAGGGTGATGAGACTCTCCGAAGTCCTTAAAGAAGTAGTTATTAGGAAGGAAAGCAACATTTCCAAACAGAATGAGTTATGCTCCATTTCTCTTTGTCTCCAGAAACCACTTCCTTTCCTGAAAGCATCAAAACAGCCAAAAGGCACTAGTGACCAAACAACATAATTACAAGTAGAAATAATTACACAAATTAGCCATCTGAGACCAGCTGTAGACATGAGGAATACATTTGAAGTTAAGGTCTATATTCCCAAAGTTCGGATATATTTGAGTTTCTGCTTTTGGCATAGGCCTGTCCTACTTTCAACTAACTAGTTTGCTAGTGTTTTCTTTGGATATTTTTCCTGAGTGGGCTTTTTCACTGTGACTCATGCAGGATAAAGCAACTAGTTTGGAGTGTGTGAAAGCAGGCTTCCGGAAGAGTACCAAGTCAAACTGTAAATCCTAGACATGCTAAAGGCCTGTTGTCTTTGAAGACCCATGTAGCCATTCTCCAGATGGAGCAATGCCTATAACTCACAATGGATTATTTTTTTTTCTTTTTTTGTGATCCAGTTAGCAAATATATCTTGTGCGTTGCAGAGAAGTGCTGGTTGGAAAAGAACTGGGAGAAAGGCAGTTCAGTGGTTAAACAAGAAATGAATCAGGAAGGTGGGAAAGCTGAATTTTTTTTTTTTAAATCCCATTGAAGCTATTTTGGGCTGTTGGGGTTTTCTTTTTTTTTTTCAGTTAGCAGGAGAAATTTATGGTGGCATGCAGAATGACGTCGTAAATGAACATTTTAATGCTGGGCAAAATGGAGTCATTCCATTAGCTTCTGATGCCATTGCCTGGTTTTGTGTTATTCTAAATGTTGAATGCCATACTAAAACTTTTTTCAGGCCTTTTCATTGTTAGGTCAGGATCAGATAATGCCTCTCAGTTCTTTCATCAAGAAAATATTACTGATGTTTTAAATTTTCATTTACAACGTAAACAGCTGTTTGGCTCCAATCCTGCTATAAGCATCTCTTAAATTCACTAATGAGGTGTTAAAACACATAACCAAATTACATGTAGGTAATAGGTTTTTGGGAGGAAGAATGTTTTTACTTATATTAGTATTATATTGATGTATTATTTGTAGACAAGCAAAGGCTGTAGAAAACATTGGTGATGTTATCCTATTCTGCCTCCAAGTCCACCAATAACATAGCCATTAAACTGTGAAATTTCCCCTCTGTTTTGAAAATATACCATCCCCCTTTCACTGTGCATGGGATAACCATGAGTGTCATGGCTTCTGCATTTGTTAGTATTCTCATCGTTTTGGGAAGCCCCCTCTTAGTTATTTGAATGCCTTCTAGCAGTGCATGTCCAGCGGGGGAAGAGAACACACCAGGAGGAAGCGATTCTTGGGGTCTTTGTCGCATTCTCCTTAAAGCTTGTACCATCTGGGATTGTGCAACTAGGGGGGAGAAAAGCACTGATTTAAAAAGTAGAGGGGAGGAAAGGCAATTTCTAGGCCTTACCATTCTGGTGAAAAAGCTCTGAAATGGAATGACCCTAAGGCTTCAAAATGCAGGGGGCACAAAGTCAAGAACTCACAAAATGCCCCAAACCTCTTCTGACTTAAACCAGTCTCATTATTTGAGGCAAAGTGTTGCTCGTGCTTGTTGAGTGCTTCAGATTAGTGGTTCAGAGGCTTTCTAGGTTGTATTTTTTGGTTGTATTTATGTGATGAATTACTTTATAGCTTGTTGGGGCTTTTGGAGGTGGGAGGGTTGTGTTGTTTACAGGCTGTGGATTGATTGCGAACAGTTTCCCAGAGAATATTCAATATCCGAAATTTCAGCTGGGTTGATTAGCTGTGAACGCTTGCATATGCTGTGTGGCATTGTTCCAGTTCCTGGATTCAATGAGCATAACAACTTTGGCAGTCTGGATTTTGTAGAGTACTGATGGCGTCTGGAAGGCACCAAGTTCCTTCAGCTCCTATTGGCAAAGACAGAGGGATACGTCCCATTCAGGGACCTGGACGGAACAGGATATAAAGAAACCAATGACACTTCCCTCTTCTTTCTCAGGTAGCTGTACAAGCTCTCCCAAATACAGGTTCTTTTATGGCCTGGGGAATACCTTGAGCAGCAAAAGCTGCCCCTCGCTGCTTTTTTCCAGGGCTTACTCAGCTGTCAGAGGTGAAGCTCTAAGGGTGAATTTAAGTGGTGGGAAGGTGTGGAACTGGGGAGAAATGCTATAATGAACACAGTACACTTCTGCAGATAAAGATTATATTTCAAACCCTTTAAGCATGTGTTATTCTTTGAACAGAGAGGGCTGCATTTTCTTAATTATTTTACTGTCACACTTCGGTGTGATTGGCACTGTATCTGTTGAGAAGAGTTAGAATAAAAGCCAGGGAGAGGCTTGGTGGGGCAGAAGAGTAGGCAAGCAAAGCTGTCCAGCATATGGAAGTCTGCAGTGTCGCAGCAGGCAGCCTGGGACAGGCGCTGCTGCCTTGACTTCCCAGAAATCGAAAAATCAGTGTCATTCCTTCAGTCCAACCAAACAGACGTTTGGCCCAGACGGATGGGACCCGTTGTAATCAGACTATTTCTGGATGTATTTTATTTTTGGAAGGTTACAAGCATATGTGTTGAGGCAGGATCTAAATGGGAGGTAAATGTGCTCTAAGAGAGGGCAACCAAGAGCTTCTTATTAGAATCAGCAATGTTCTCCTCATTTCAGTGCAGAGCTAGTTGCATTTTCTTTTGTTCTTTCAACAGGTTAGTAATTACTGTTGCAGTAATTAGGCTTGATGGAGAGTATATAAGACGATAAATGGTTATTCTGTGCAGTAGTGGGGGATATTTGGTGCCAAGCTTATTATTTTCAGTCAAAGCTAATTATCTCTATTATAATACATGACTCTCTTTCTTGAATTATGAGTGGGAAACTGCTGAATAGATTTTTTTTTTTTTTTTCAAAGTGCCCTGAACCGTGGAGAGAAATGAAAATTAAAAACAATGAAAAGCTTGTTAGACAATGAGAAGACTCATCTGTAAAGCTATTTCTGACAGATTTTTTCTCTCTCTCATCTCCGGTTATATAAATATCAAATGCTTATCACGAAATAAATTGTTGCATTACACATGATATGCGTATCAAAGTTTAGCTCAGACACCAGGGGAAGCCGCCCGGGATTTGGTGGGTGGCCAGCAGCGAGCTGCACAGCCGGTGGGGTGCGATGGTGCTGGCCGCAGGGAGCGGTGGTGTTGTTGCCCCCGCCACGTAGCTGTGCTGCCCGCAGCCCGGCCTGGCTCCGAAATACCGAGGTGATCAAGGGATTTACAGATGTTCCCATCGAGCGCCTTTTGAGAAATATTGGCTGCCTGGAATAGGCATCTGTTTCGCTTGTATTTAGGGCCTGCCCTGGAAATTTGGCCAGGGAAGCAATGTCAGAAGGGATTATACCCTCTGGCTGGCTTACCTCGAGCGATAAGGTCAGCGGAGAGAGCACGACTTTGATTTGTAGGGGTTCGTCTACTCTGCAGATGCTGCCCCCTCGTTTATTAATGATGCTGTCATCCCCCTCCTCCCCTTACATCATGGTTTCAATTTGTAGCAGTGACAGGGCTGGATCGCCTTTCGGGTCCTAGCCGCCTTACACCATACCCCAGGGTTGCTTCGCCCCGCGCGGGTCTGAGTCACGCTGTAACTTGACTCGCTGACTGGTGAGACACGTAGTAGAGGGGCAGCTCCCTGCCAGCCGCGGTGGCCGCAGCTCAGCTGGGCTCCCGGCACCCCTTTGCCCCCCGACCTCACGCCCGAATCTCCTTCCCGCGGGGAGCCAGGCTGGGTGGGAGGAGGTGGTTGCAGGACCGCGCTTCGTCTCAGTGCTCCGACAGCCGCTGCCGGCGTGGGCAGCGGGAACTGAGAGCTGGGAAGGGGTCCTGGGCTACATGCGTGCTCGCGAAGCAGTCACTCGCTGACATACCCTCACCAGGCCCTGTAGGGTGACTGACGGGGCAACGGGAACAGGCAGCTGTTTGCTGTTGAATGTAAATGCGTTAAGAAGGCGTGGGGTGGGGGGAAGCTTCTGCCGGTTCCTGGTTTCCATATATTCTTTTCCTGATTTTTAAAAATTGCGATTTTTAGTTGAATTTAATTCCCCGCAGAAGAGAATCAGTAAAGCCTTCCTGTGTATTTACAAGGCAGCTTTCCTTAGAAATTCTGTAGCGTGCATTTCCATGTGCTACACAACAGATGTTTGAAGCTGATCGGTGTCATGTGTTGCGTTTTGCGGTACTTTAATACGTGCCTTTGAGAGACAAGCAGTACAAAGAGGAACTGAGTTACTAAGATGGATAAAATTTTCACAGCACTAGTATTTCGCTGTCTTTGGTTGCTGCCAGTAAAATCACATAAAACTATCACTGCGCTGCTCATCTGCAGTCTATGCTAAAAGCTGCTTGACTTCTGTTGGAAATTCCACCCTTTACCTTCACACTAATTTTTCCAGCAGTCCTTTGTGCCACACTGTTTGCTCTGTTTATCGACCTCATAGATTTTATACCTCTTATAAACTCCAAATTAGACTTTCACAGTTTTCTCTGCTAGTGCCATTCTTTTACAGAGGTGGTGCAAGTGGTCTGCTGTTTTGATGACATAGGTATTGTTTATTTAAATTTGTGGTGCAGTACAAATCGTCTTTCTCAAATTAAGCCTGATCTTGTAAACTCTGTGCAGGGAACTTGCCCTGGAGATTTCTATGTCTGATGTTAAGTTCATCACTGTGCTATCCCAAATCTTAGTTCAGGTTGCCTCTCAGAGGTGACTAAGCAGAGCCATAGAAAAGATACCTTGCTAATTCCAATTCCTGGTGTTAGTGAAAGTCCAATTTGATGAAAATGAAAGGTGCTTTCCACCAAACAGCTTATAGATCCTCTTAAGCAGTAGCCATGTATTCAGTAAGAGTGGCAGAGAATTGAAAAATAATAATAAAGGCAGTCACTATTCAAAGGTGTTGTTTCAGATTTTTTCATAATGTCATTATCAATTAAGGTAGTCACTGGGTGAGGAAGAGTTTACATGTATCAGCATTTGTTAACAGCTACTTGCATGAAAGAGGATTCTAAGACACGGCTCTGGACTAGCTATAGACTAATAGAAGCTGTGTAAGGCTACGAAGAAGGCAATAATATGTAAAGTTAAGGCAACACAGTCAGCTATACTCTAAATTGCCTCTAAATAGGGATATTAAAATATTTATCTGAGATGCAGGAGAAGTGTAAGCCTCTTGACTTTCACAAAGTAAATATATGTATAGCGCAAACAGATGAAAATAGAGACAGTTTTCACATAATCAAATCAAATGTGTATCACTCACTCCTTCGTTCCTTGGTCTGAGAATCCAAAATTTAGTAGCTAACAAGTAAATATTGTAAAAATATTAGCTGATTAGATCTGACAAGAAGCAAAACTCCAGACTAGGAACCTTACAGTACCACAGAGCAGAAAAATCCATTAAACACAAACAACAGTAACTCATAACTATAATCTTGTATAGATGTGTCTGTAAACTATAACTCAAAAAGCCAAAGTAACCCATTTACAGCCGCAGACATCTCAACAGAATACCTTTAGATGCTGTTAGCCTATTTTTGTTTTATGTCTCTTTTTTGTTGCTGCAACTTAACTGTTTCAAAGTGTATCTCTGTGGGAATTGATGGGTTTTATTATGTACATTTCTGTACTATAAGAACGAGAATGATCGATTTTGTTTATGCTGGTTGTTGTTTGTTTGGCTGCGTGACAAGGTTGCTATCAACAGAAGGGATGAAGCATGAGGTAATGACTACAACTTAAATGAGAACACTTGTCATACCTGCTTTTTGCTTAGACTGATCAGCAAGTATCAGGGCATAGTCAAATGCCATGTGTGTTTTATTTCATGTTTACAAACTGGCAAGCTTAATGGAAGGTAATCTTTGACATTTCTTAACAGTCTCCTTCACACCTGAAATCAAAGCTATTAGGATTGTGCTGAACTGCTTAGGATCTACTGAGAGTTTAAGAAAATTGCTCTGTGAACTAAGTGCAGCGACCATTTCTTACAGAGGGATTTAAATTCTTTTAACTTATTTATAATCTGGAAGAAATTGAAGTTCAGACTTCTACATATTTGCCTTAGTACTGAGTACCAAGTACCCCATGCTGAGTCTCCTGATGATTTTCTTGTCCTGAATGTGTCTGGAAATGGTTTCCAGGATTAGCTGCTCCATCACCTTCCCAGGCTCAAGGTGAGGCTGATCAGCCTGTACTTCTCTGGGTCCTCCTTCTTGGCCTTCTTGGAGACAGGAGTGACATTTGCTTCCCTCCATCTTCAGGCACTTCTCCCAATCCTCATGATTGGTCAAAGGTAATTATCGAGAGTGATCTTGCAATGACATCTGCCAGCTCCCTCAGCAATTCTCTGAGCCTATCCCTTCCCTTCAGGGCCTTATGCCATGAGACTTTTCTGAGCAGATCTTTGAAAAGGCCAAAGTCTGCTCTCCTGAAGTCCAGTGTGATGAGCTTGCTTTTCACCTTCCTCCCTGCCCTCTGGATCTTGAACTCCACCATCTCATGGTCTCTTCAGCCAAGGCTGACTTTGATCTTCAAATGCCCAATGAGCCCCTCTTTGTTGGTGAGTATGAGGTCCAGCAGAGTGTCCCTCCTCATTGGCTCTTCTGTCACTTGAGGAAGAAATTCGTCACTCATGCTCTCCAGAAACCTCCTGGAATACTTACTGTCCTGCTGTGTTGTCCCTCCAGCAGATATTGGGATGGTTGAAGTCCCCGATGAGGACCAGGGCCTGCAAAGGTGATGATACTGTATAAAGTTGCTTATACTGCTAGGACAATCTGATGAGTGAAAGGAAGGAACTGTACTGATGGCAGAGAATATTTATGTTAGTCCAGAACTGTGGAAACATATTCTGTCTTGCACATTGCCCTGCCAGCTGATAAGGTTACTACTAATATCCCTCTCCTAGCTGGAGACGTATTACCCACGTTAGAGATTACTGTCCCCTCTGACCTGTGCCTCAGCATCATGGGGGCACTCATAAACCTGCTGAAGTCTCATAAACCTGTTCAAGTCAGGATAAACTGAGTGAACAATTACTAAATATTTAAGCTTCTTATGTCAACTTCACTCCTTTTGCCTGAAGCACGCTCACTTATGAGCAGGTCAGCTTGCTGTAACCTCTGGCAAGGGTGAGAGGCAGCTGGAAAGATCATCTTCTTCAACTGGCATAGCTAGATCTGAAAAAGGACTTCTATCTTTGGCTTTTTTCCACTCTAGACATACTCTACATATGACTAATTTGGTTTTTAAAAGAAACCCACAGAACGCTTACCCAAAGAATTCTGCTGCCGCAGCATTCCTGCTAAGAGAAAGAATGAGCTACAGTCTTGTCTTGGTCTGGGAGGTGAGAAATCTGATGGTATTTGCAATTATTGGTCTAACCTGGAGAGGAATGACTAGTCAAGAATTGTGCAAAACATGGGAGAAGTGCTGCTTGGAGATGTTAACTGGATGTTAACTTGTGCTCCTGAACCTGCCTGAGTGTTGACCAGTGGAATCATATCATTTGAAGAAGGCAGAAAATAAAAAGAGAAAGAAATACTGAATAAACTGGAGTCTGTCAAATGCAAACATCAGAGGACAAATGCTTTATGAAAAGGTCTTAAGCTTTTAGTTTTTTCTTTGACTGACAAGAGATTTTAATAAGTTGTCATCATGACTTGAAAGCTTTATCGCTGGACCCACATGGACCGTAAGTGCTAGTTTCTTCTTCTTTCTTCTTGACTAGTTGCAATTTGCTTTCAGTTGCCAAAAGTTCTTATAAAGTCTATGTAAGTTTTAATTCAGGAAAGACTTGGACTCCTTTGGTGGGACCACGTCACAAGCAAGGTTGGTAGAACTTGACTTAGCTGCAGGAGAACTCATAGTGTCAAGGCAACATGTGGCACTGCTGCACCAATGGCTGGATGGACAGGGTCCGCCTGAGGAATCTCTGCAAAATCTAGTGTAAAGAGCTGACCGCCTCTGGCAGAAGTCCATGGCAAATTGCCAGAGATGAGCAGAAAACCACCCAGGTATGCTCTGGGCCTGGCAGAGCAGGCCACCCCTCTGCTTTGGGCAACTGAGCACAGGGCTCGCACTTCCGAAATGTACTGTTGGAGTGGAAAAAAACCCCTTCAGCTTCCAGTGTCTGTGATAAACTGGGCGCATTCTGACATCCCAGTAGCTGTGCTTGCCTGCTATGCTCTTTTGCTCCATTTTTTTCTGGATTGTGAGTGCTGTGGGTCTCAGAAGTTCACTTGCAGGTTTCCCAGTGTGCTCCCACCACTGTCACCCTCACAGCTCACAAGGCTGAGTGTTTTTCAAGATTTCTTGAAATTCTGTACTCTAAGTCAGATAATGGTATGCTTGCTTCATAATCAAACTGGGTCTTTATCCCACAGAGTAAGTCAGACATGCAGAACGGTAACAGCAGGTGAAGAGGTGCCTTAGCACACCCATTAGATGCAGAAATTGGATATTTCAGAGTTGGAAGGTTCATGTGGTCATACTAATGACGGATGTTATCGGAGTTATCAAAACCAGACATTCTATAATAATGGAAAATAAGCATTAAGGGGTCTCGTGTGAACTCAAGGGCCAATGCTTATATAAATTAAGAAATAAAGGGAGAAGCAGTAAGTATTAAGAACTCCTAATAACTCAAGCAACTGAGTTGTGCATTTCTGGATGTGTTGGAGATTTTCCACAGATATTTCCTATGGAAAGAATTTATGAATCAATGCATAAGAGTTGTCCAAGGAAGATTGTTCCCACATGGATACTGTTGCTGTTTTAACTCATCCAAATCTTCAAAACTATTCACTATGAACAGATTGTATTCATAAGTACAGGAAGCATTTGCATTTAGTATAGCTAAATTAGCTGAAGCAGAAATTAACACACTCCATGTAATGTTTAACCAGAAAATAGAATAGTTGTATGGACAGAATGAGACATTTAGAGGGAAAGGAGACATAAGCCAAATTTTGTTCTTGATTGGGGTTACCACAGGAGTGCAGCAGCAGAGTTCAGAGCAAAACATGGCCAGATTAATTTTTTTTCTACTTGCATTAGCCTTCTTGTGAGTTATTATTTCCTATTTAAGAAGAACTATGAGCTGAATCCTACAATTTTTAGCATCATGGAAAATGGTTGGGACTGTTTACCCTGTAGAGACCTGTCTAGTGTACATTTGAGGGAGGAGGTAGATGCCATTTATTATATTTTATTTTAAATAATGCTACCTGGGTATCAGTGTATTTCCCTTCTCCCTTTCCTCTTCAAAAAGTCCAAAATGATACCATCCTTAGAACAACTTTTGACCTGAGACTGTGAGGTTACAACCAACCTCAACTCTTCTAGAAATAAATAGGATTAGAAGGGTTTGTGGATACCTTTGTTTTGCATTCTCAGACACATTTAGCAATCCACATCACTGAAACTCATTATTATCTTCCCTGGCATAAAAATTTTGCAACCAGTATATCTCTGTTAGGAAGGTTGTACTTGTTTAAATTTATTAGATAACACACCTACACTTGCAAGAAGATTAAGGATGGGCAGAAATGCTACCAAAGTTTCATAATGCTTATGCACATACTTTTCATCCAGAAATATCCCGAGTACTAGGATCCCTCTTCCTTCCTTGTTCATCCTGGACAGGTTCAGTGAAACACATCATATTTATCACCAAAACTTTGGAAAAGTAAATATACCTCAGGTTAGAATTTTAGGAGTTAAACTATTTATTTGTTTCAACTGGTGTTCCCATCATTATATGGTATACTGTTTGGAGTTGTCAAGTAAGGCAGAGGGTCATGCTGCAGGGTTCAAGAGAAAGAGCTCTGGGGTGGGTTGAAGTTGCCTTGCCCTTGCTGAAGCGGGGAACTTTGGTTTCTCATACGCCATGGAGCTGATCCGAAATGGCCTCTTTGCTCATCTTCTCAGTGAAGCAACTTCTTAGCTATTGTCTGAAGGGCTGCATCCTTTTATATCAATGCGATATCCACGAACTTATGTGGAGGCAGGAGTGGTTACCAAAGCCTGAAGAACCTTTCCATTGACTTCAAGTGGGCATACTTGGCAGAGGCTGGGTATGATGCCTCTAGTTTGAAGCTTTCCTGGGGTAGAAGGAAATGCGTTTCTTTAAGACTGCCTACCTCTGGTGAGTGCATCAGTCAAGTTTTTAATACACTGTTTAACCAACAGTGGGCGTTTTCACTCAGGACTGAATATGCCACAAACTTTTCTTTAGATCTAAACTGGGGCATCTAGAATGCTCTGCAGCTGCATGGATCCAAGCGTATGCTAACTTCACGTGAAGGGGAGTCAAGGGGAATATCCCTCCCCTGGTTCCTCCCTTCCTACATCTCCTCTTGGACTTAGATTTTCACACCCACCACGTGAGCCAGAAGAGAGTGGGAGTGCTCAGTTTCCCCTGATCTGGAAAACAAGGTGACTGGGACTGAAAGGAGCACCGCAGCGTGTGCTCCCAGGTCCCCCACCTCACATTCAGTATGTCTTTTCAAGACGAGATTCTTGAATGCTGGCACAGCATTATGAAGAAGTGTTTACTGTTGTTGCAGTATGTTCTCTGAGACATAGGATATCCTTCAGTTCTTCAGGTTTCTTACACCAGTGTCTTTTCAAGAGGAAAAAGTGGAAGTCTGATATGGCAGTATTTAATTATTCTTATTGCGCAAGGTACCAGCAAAACATCTACCGTTAATCATGGATGTTTTAAAACCATAAACTCGTTGTCCATATTCGCTAACAGTTGGGGAAGAAAGTTGATCTTTCCTGAAAATACCGAAGCAGATGGGAGCAGTGTGAATGCCAGAATATCCCTACAAATTCTCCTAACATGAAACAGTTTTGGACAGTTCAGGACATCTGGAGTGAATATGGGAGAGGGAAATGAAAAATTTCTTGAATGTACTTAAAGGCTGAAATAGAATCACAGTGGCGTAGACATGCAGAAACCCTGAATGAAATACACACATGGATATGGCAGAATGCTTAAAAGGAAGTCAGCCTGCTAGGAGCAGAACTATTTTTAGTCTTCTAATGAAGAAAGCAGCTGTATTTGAGAAAGCCAGTCACTCACTGCTTGGAAAATCAGCTGGAACTCTTTCTGGGTCCTGGTGTTCTTGGTTGTGAGAGGAAAATCTTATGTGTAAGCTCTTTCAGCCCTGGAGAACCTTAAATGGCAGTCATCTTGGGTTTTGAAGCACAGTTGGGAGCTTCTTGGGAACAGATTCACAGGCTTCTGGTGGAGCCCATGGTCACTCTGCGGTGTTCAACCACTCTTGGAATGATTGTTTCTTTAAGAGACAGCGAGGATCTGGCAAAGTCCTCTGACTCTGAGATGTGCATTGAACATAACATTGAATTCTGCCTTTTTTTTTTTTGTGCTGTGCTGTGCTCCTTGTTATACAATGCTTATTTCCGTTCTTAATTTCCCCAGAGCTTTGTTGGTGTGCAGCAGTCTGTCCAGTTCATTGTAAAACCTCTGTTTTCTTATCTGTACAGTGCTTGTGTTAGGTGTGAGAATGGAGGAGAGCCGCTTCGTTTTGCTGCTCTAGTGAAACTTGACAGAATAGGCCTTTTGTAAGAGTTGGGGGGGTTTTTTGCTGTAAAATAGAGAGATGTCTTTTTCTGTCATATTGCTGAGTTAAATGATCAAAGTGAATTATATGTATCCTGGTTGTGACAAGAATGGACAATAGTTATCACAAGGGCAAAATTATTGAATGTGCTTGCTGGAAGTAAAGGAGACAGCTTGATTTTTCTGCTGGCTTGAGAAACCATTTCTGAACTAGTTAAAATAGATGCATCATAAAAGGCTGAATCGAGAGAAAAGGGATTTTAGCTTAAACCAGTGTCAGGGAAGCCAATGGAGATTGGAACAAGATGATCTTTAAGGCCCCTTCCAACCTAAATCATTCTATGAGTCTGTGAAGTCTGACCAAGGCCATCTGCCTGAGAGGGCCTGGCATTTTTCAATGAGACGATGAGATTAGTGAAGAGTAGGGCTTGGTTTGAAAACGTGTTTCTGCAGGTCTATCAATTTCCATCAGTGGCCACCTGCCCAAACTCAGAAATTAGACAAGATCATAAAGGTGAGAGGAAGGTAGGGTATTCAAGAAGAAATGCTGTGGAGAGGGAGCTGTGACCTGGGCTTTGCGGGGTCCCTGCTGCTGGGCAGCTTTAGTAGGCTCCTTCAAGTGACCTCCAGCTTCCAGCCTTGTATTTGGTCTGTTTGGAAATACATTCTTTTCTTGCCTGTCATGTGCTTTAATACATGAAGTGTCTTATGCAGTGGAGAACCATCTTGTATGTAGATACTTAAATGGTCAAAAATTTGCAGGAAGGGAGGAAAAAAAGGGTTTGTTAGCTCCAAAAAGAGTATCATGATACTTCCTTTTTTAGTAGGACAGTGGCCTGTGGAAGAAGTTGGTGCTTTCAGTCTCTCCTGATTTGCTTGTCACCTGCCACATGCCCCTGCAAAGGGCTCCCCTTCTTCGGGTCTCCTGGCACAGTTTCTTGTGTGATCAGTCCCTAAATCTGTTTCTGCTTGAGCAATATAGTTCTAAAAAATAGCGTGTATTACAAGTATTGAAGAGAGGGAAGATCATTCTGACAGAATTGCAAAAGGGGCAATTGCATGAGTATTTACTCTGGCATAAGTCAGGCAGCCTGGGGACAGTGACCAGAAGCTCGAAGGGGGCTCAGGAAGCAGGAGCCTCTTTGCCCAATTCGGGGGCAGCCGGAGCAGCAGGTCGGACCGCAGCCTTTGCTTTCCACCACAAATACCTGAAGTTTTAGCTGGTTTCAGTAGAGTCTGTTTTGCATAAACCATTTCTATTTTCCCATTACTCATCTGTCCCTTTGTTAATAACATAATGTAAATAATTCTGTGCTGAATTTGGCATTCATTTAAACAGGTGTAACACTAAAGCAGTTGTAATTGGTTTCAGTGTTCCCAGCCTTCTCTCTGGCTGTACTTTCTGAAGGAGTTTACTTGTTTTCGCTTTTGAAGGCTTGTTATTACCATAATTCACCCATCAGTCTGCTGCTTTTAATGTTAATTCAGTTTTATAACTCAGTAGGAGGCAAGATGAAATGTTTCAGGCTGCATCCTAAGGTTATTCTTTGAGTGGCCAGTGTTTTAAATGGATGTGGTGGGCACTGGAAAGAAGAGGCTTGTGATATTTATAGTCTTCAGGAATCTGTGTAAAAGTGAAAAAATGCTTATCCTGATTCTGTATAAATACCACATCCAAAGCACACCTGTCTTCTGCCATGTGGGCCAGCTAATTGGTTTTTGATCTATTTTTACCGTTCTTAGCTGAAAGGCAATTTTTTTGTTAAGTTTCACAGAAAGCTCTAGAGCTGTTTTAGGGGTTTGTAGCTGTGAAAAATAGCCGCGGTTCTGTTTTTTAAAAAGCATTCGCAAGGAATAATTACAATGATTGAGAATGCTTCTTAAAAAAAAACAGAAGCGTGTACATTTTTCATAGCTACACGACTCTAAAATGGCTTTGTGGGTTTCTTCACATATTCAGGAAACTTTTAAAAATAAAAAGGAGCAAATCTATCTCTGAGCTTGGCAACAGCTGAAGTTTATATTTCACAAGTATCTGAGAATGGGTTCCTCCCCGTTTGCAGACACAGATGCCAAAGTTTTAAACTGACAGTGCAAAGTTTATATTGCAAGCTCTGTAAAGGAGCAAAGCAGCATTTTTCTGCTCTATGCCAGTCCTGCATTTATGCATGGCTGGGATGAAGTCTTGTTGGACGGTTATTAATATTATTGTTTATGAATTCCTTGCCTTGCGGTCGTGCAGAACAGCGAGTCGGCGTTGTTGAATCGGGAACTGTAGACGTGAAAAAAACGAAAAGGTTGCCCCTGCTGCTAAACTTTTGGCAGTATTTTATATTCCATTCTTGTCTGTATTAAAACACAGAATGCAGTGAATGGGCCAAATCCCGAAATCCTTATTTGGTTATTATGAAAAGAGAGAGAAAAGGCTGTGATTCATTATGAGGGGGATGAATAGGAGGCTACAGAGAAGGTCTATGCAAGGTAGCTCTGGAGCTTCTGTTCCCTTGTCTCGTAACCTGGCAAAGCAGGGGTCATCTGAGCACAGCAAACGGTGGCTCTGTCAAAAGTGATGCATTAAATAGTCCTTGTGCTGGGGCAGCAAACAGAGGAGCAACGTAAGGAGATGCCTGCTGCTTATGTGATATGTCTAAGCATGTATAACGCAGGGTTAATGGGAAAGGGAGGCCATTGAGACCTCCGGGTAAATGCGTGCCCCTGCAAAGGCGACTTGGGTGGAAATCATTGCATGGGATGCTCCTGAAACCAACTATTTCAAAAGATTAATTGGGAGATTTTTAAATTTTTTTTTAATGGAAGCACAAAATACCTAGAGTTACCTATTATCTGAAACAAAAGGGGTACAGGAAAGGGAACAAAACCTGTTGTTTCAGCATCAGAGCGTTCTCTAAGTGGCAGGTTGCTAATCCCACATCAGTATTTTGCCTGGAGCAGCAGGAGTTACAGATGTTTGCTTGCATCATCACAGTATAGTCTCTGATGATGGTGGTTTGTGTTGTTGTAATCCCACAGAAATTATACTTTGGCTTCAATACTTTGGCCTGTCTGGGCATGACTGATCATTATCTGCTCTTCAAGATTAGCTGAAAGCGCTTAGCTAAACGCTCTGAACTTTGTGGTGAAAGAGAATGAATTTGGGGGCTAGGTCTCTGAAAACGTTGCATTTAAAAAAAGCCTGTTGTGTTTATTCAACGGTGCTGCCTGACATAAATGAAGGAAGAGGAGAGCAGCGCAGAGCTGGGCTCGGGATATATTCAGTTACTTAACTCATTGCACAGGCCACTGCAACCCTAGTAGGCAGCATTTCAGCAGAGGCCAGCGAGTGTTGTAAATAACACCGGGAGGAGAGGTTTTTTTGTTCCCTTCTCCCCACTTTTTACATTAGATGCTGAATGTGTGTGCTGGCATATTTAGGGCAGGGGGGGCGGGGGGTCCTCAGCTGATCTGCCTTGTGCTCCCCAGACCTCCCTGAGTTTGCGTCCCGGAGAATCTTGAAGATAATTTTAGTAAAAGGCTGTTCTGAGTGCCATTTGGCTCATCTGTTTACAAAGTCACAAAGTCTCTTCTCATTATTTTTCAGGGATCAGAGGGGACAAAAGTTTAAATATTAGCTCAGCTATTTAAACCCTGTGGCAATGCCAGTCTGCTTGGCGCACAGCGTTGAATATAGTGATAAGATATTCAGTCGACTGATGACCCTCACAGCGTTGTAAGAAATATGCTGATAAATTCTCTGTGAGGGATAGGAGGGATGAAGCAGCTCTTAAGTTTTATTACAATAGCTAATCAAAAAAATCTGCCAAAAACCTGGTCTTAGAGATCTATGTTGTTGCCCTCCAGTAAATCATGATTTCCCGGAGACTTCTAGAGTATTCCTAGATAAGCAGTATTGCAGATGAATAACGAAATATAAAAAAAAAAAAAAAAAGAAAAGAAAAAAAAAAGAGTTCTCCAGTAAAGGCTTTTTGCCTGAAAATATTTTCTGGTATCTAATTACATTTTTGTCCACTAGATGGCTTTTCTCCCCCCCCGCTACCTGCAACCTGATAGAGCATCTGAATCAAGTGAATGTAACCTATAGAAAATAATATTACCTACAGATTAATTCAGATACTGGTAACACTTTGCTCAAAAATTTTTAATTACGTCCAGCATACAGGGCTTATGTATCCTGTGATACAAGCTCTCCTACGTGGAGCAAGCCTCCAGTATATTGGCACAGAGAAAAATTCAAGTTAAGATGTTTTAGCAAATTGTTTGCCAGCAAACAATGTTTGCTGATGATATGAAATTATTAAAGACCACAGAGCACATTCTGTGGTTATTAAGTCTTCAGCACTGACACTGAAAAATCTTCCAGACCTTGTTTTGGTTTGGCTGGGGGTTTTTAGGAATCAGAAACAGAGGAGTTCCTCCCCTTACCCACCCAGCCTGTAGTATAATTTTAATTAATGGTGTTTGGAAGCAAATTTAGGTTCTGCAATTATTATAATTAAGTGGGACAGATGGGACAGAACTCTGTATTATGTGGCTTAAGCCAAATCAGATGGAGTGCCAAAAAAAAAAAAAATAATTACATTTACATTGAGAAAAATTGTGTGAGTCTTGCTGACCACTGAGATGCTAGCAGGGCTGTGCCTTTTCTGTTGACTTAACCAGGTGAATAAGATAGTACCCTGAATTAGTAAAATGTGTGGTATTCAGAATATGACAAAAAAATAATAATGCATAATAATGCATTTTTCTCTCATCAAAAAACATAATATGTTAGAGTTAAAAACGAACGCCAGGCTGACGTTCACCATTTCACTGAAGAAAATAGAAGGGAATTGGTACCATTTTAGATCAGTAAAATGTTCTCAAGAAATGTACTTATACCATCAAAACTGATGTGGGTACACACACTAGAGGAAGATGAGAGAACCTCTATCACAAGCTGCTATTTGTGTCTTCCTGAGAAGCTCAGTCCCTTGCTCCTACCAGCACTTGGGATTGGGGGATTTCTGCAAGGAAGTTACTGCAGGAGCCTGTCTAGCAAGTGTTTGTTCAGTGTGAAACTCACATTTCTAGCTTTTGAACCAGAGCAGGTCTTTTTTTTTGGTCCTATCTACTTCCTGATAGCCATAGGGGAAAAAAGAAGTGCATTCTCATTTCAGTATCCCTCACCCTCCTTGCTTCTCTGGAAGAGGAAGCAAGCAAGCTATTTCTGTTACTCATCCTTTCCTTCAGCCTCCTTCCTTCAGGATCTTTAGCTTCTGTGAATCATTCCAGTGCCCATTCCTGCCCCCAGTTCTAGCTTTCGCAAGCTTCAGCGTGAAATTAGGGGGTTGTTAGGTTTTTCTGCATGGCACGGGGTCCCGATGGAGAACAGGTTGAGATCTTGGTGATCTCTGTCAGTGGGTGCTGGCTTGGCAGCACTGGGATGGAGGAGCAGCACAAGCACTGGAGCTCTTTCTCCAGGAGCAGATTCAGGAAGCCAATGCTGCACCAGTTTGCGCTCAGTTTGAGCTTGGAAATGTGGGGTTTGCTGCCATAAAGCTCAATTATTATTATGATTATTTTTTCTTAACAAAAGCTTAGATTCTGTGGGTATTCATGACTGAGACCAGTGTCCACACTTGCCAGGGAAATCTTGCAACTGAGTAGATTTTTAAACCCTGTTTGACTAATACCAGAGGGATTAGCATGTTATATTGTTTGATGCCAACACAAGAAAACCTCATGTGCTTTAAACTTTAAAATTTACCTGGGTAGTGCTAAGCTAAGGTGATGAGAATGGTGGTGTAAATAGCCCAGGTACACTCGTGGCCCTAGGGCATGGAGTACTTCAGGCCGAGCCAGCTATTGTGCTACCTGTCATGAATGAATGGGATGGAGGAGCAGGCTCTTTCAGCTCATGAGTAAGCTGACATGATTTGACATTCTGAGTGTAGGAGGTGTGAAACGCTAAACTAAGACTGCTAGTCCAATGGTGGTCAGCTAAGCAGTTTGGTCAGAAACATCATGGTTAATACACAAATACAGATCTTTGAGCCTTTTAGCTACCTTCTGCTTTCAGTTACATCAGTATAAACCTATTGACTTCCCTACAGTTCCCACATCAGGCTTATTTCAGTGCTCCTGAGAGCAGAGTTGAGGGGACCGAAGAGAGGAAAAATGGAACAAAAATGCAGTCTGCAGTTTTACTATGCACACAGTATATTCCCTTTCATGTGTTTCAAACATGTGGCCTAACAGAGGATGTTCCTTCTGGCCAACAACAACTGTGAAGCCACAAAAACCAAACAGTAGCACCTAAGACTTCTGCAGTACCATCAGTGGATTAGAGATGTTGTTATGGAAAACTTTCTCTAGTATGCAGGTATGTGCATGCTACTGAACACGCAGTAGTAACAATCACTTTTTTTTTTCCTCCACCCTAATTCTGTCTAGCTATCTGCTGATCATTGGCAGAAAAGACCATCTGAAGTCCTCCAAACCAAACTAGGGTATTCCAGAAACCATAGCATCAAAAAATAATTGACTTTTTAAACAGGAGAAAAGCCTTACCACAGTTTCAAAGTTATCTGGGAGGTGATGAGTGGGGTTCCTGTTCCTGTCCCTGATGCAGCAGGCAACTGGCACGCTGTGAAGCCAGAGCTTTTGCTAAGTGCAAAGGTAGTTGGGAAGAGCCAACTTCAAACTCACTGCAGCAGCAGATCCAAAAGGCAGTAAACAATAGCTTAGCACTCAGTCCTTACCTGTGCTGATCTCAGGGAACTCAGGATAAGGAAGCAAATGTTGACCTAAGCCACCTTTAATCCATCTTCAGTCTCGGCAATGGCCAAAGATCCCCTTTAACCAGCATCAGTTCATTAGAGTACTACAGCTCCTGTTCCATAAATCCCAAACTCACTTGCTGCAAGTGCTCAGCTGGAGGCGGGCAAGTCATGTACAAACCAGCTGTGTTCATTCTCAGTTCTTCTGTGCCACCGTGCACCTCTGGAAAGGCCATGCTGAGGTCCTTTGCACTTCTTTACTGGGCTTTGATCTCTGCCAGCACTGTGCATTCCCCTCTCCAGGTTAAAGAAAAATGTTTTTTACCGCCAAGGAAATCTGTCAAAGAGATGTTACTAACCCAAGCACCTCCACTCTGTGAAGGAAATGTAGATTCAATTCCTTTTGTGCATCTGAAATACTGCTGCCAAACCTGTGCTATGAAAGGTCAAGGAAAACATAGTAAGCTAACAAAAAAATATTCAGTAACACCAGAGCAAGAAGATCTACGTGTCCCAGAAAATAAATTTGGTTCTGGAGTGAATATAAAAGGCTTTTCCAAAATCTTTGTCTGTCTTCAATTGAGACGCAGCTTTACAACACTGAAAGTAGCCATCCAGGTTTGATCTTGGGTTGGCCCAGATGAGGAGTGACTGTCCGGACCTGCCCAAACACAGGAGCTCGGCCAGGCCTCAGGACTGGTCTTTCTCTGAGTAACCCCAGAGACCCCCCCCGAAACCTTGACATCAGGTTGTCAAACACACAAGATTTGCCGTGGCTGCGCTGTGGTAAGAGATCAGCTTCATCAACACAACCTTGTGTTGTCTCTCTCCTTTTAACCCTGCAGAAAGATCGCAGGTTTTCTCCTCTGGGCTTGATGGGATCTGGTTTTGCTTACACCCTAATGATCAACCATGAAAAAAAAATGAGTGACATACACCTGTTATGAATTAGCATGTGCTGTTAGTTAAGCTTTTGAATGTGTGTTTAATTTTCAGGTGGATGCGTAATTACTCTGTGACCTGTTTAGCGTTTCAGACTCATTCCTTTCAAAGACTGGAGAAAAAAAAAGAGGTTACATCCAAGCTGAAATGAAAAACACAAAAGTGGTTGTGTTTTTTTTTTCCTGTATCATTTTAAAAAGGTTTCTGAACGAATTTGTTTCAAAGTAGTTTGCTCTCAATCCTAAAATGACAAATGCCAGCAGCTGGCTAGGAAAAAAGCAAAAGTTAGCCTGAAAAGTAATAAAACTCACATGACCTGAAATTGTACAATACTGAGCCCATTTGTAACCACAGCTAGATTTCTTTGTCATTCTGGGAAAAAAGTAGTGAAGTGTCTGCCCATTTTCTTTGTTATAATTTTTCTCAAAGGGATTTTCATTTGGGAGGCAACAGCAGAAGGGATTTTTATTTGTTACGTTTCTTTCAAAGCTTAGTGGTAACGGGCAAGCGATCTGATTTTGGCAGGAAAGTATCACATCCCATATTACAGAATAAATTGTTCCCTTCGTTATGTACCAAGGGATAACCCTTTCTGGATTTATGGATTTTTCTATATATTTGCATAGAAAGTCATTACAGCACCCTTTTAGCTGATAAAAGTGGCACATTGCTGCATGTTTTTGCATGTCTTACAACTCCCTGGACAAGCTATTGATCAGGTAGGTGGCTCCCAAGGAAGCAGAAAGTCATTCTGTGCGCTCATTCTTGGACAAGAGATAAGCCTCATTGCGAGTCTTCAATGTGCAATCTCCCTCTCTCTCTTTGCATGGAGAGTGGTACCTTCAGAAATCGCTTGCTCCTTTCTGTGTAAGATCTCCAGCCTGACGCATCACGGGGAAAGAAAGAAAAGAAGGAAAAAGCACAACTTTTCAAATGGAGGAAAGTCAGTCCTTTTCCTTGCCAGGTTCAAAAAAAGCAATGCTTGCCCAACTCTGCTGTTTCCATGTGGATTTCAATGCTAAAAATTATGCATGCCCTTTATATTAGAGTGTACTTCTTCAGAGAGTGTATTTTCATTCAAATTCATGTAACTGTTGACCAGAAGCAAGGTTAAATTGAGCCTGTTTAAAAATTAACCTTTTTTTTTTTTTTTGAATTGCATAATGCAGTAGCACTCTTCAGGCAATCCTTCAGCTTTCTAGCATCAAGTCATCTCTGACAATGTGCAGGCTGTGTTTAAAGGCAACGCATTCCTAACAGCTCCCGTGCCTGCGAAGCTTCACGCTGTTGCTTTAAACTGCTGGTTCTCTAATGGTCTTTGTATTGTTATAGTGTGGAAACAAGTATGCTCACTCCTTTCTGCCTTTATTTTCCTGGACACCACCTTTCAAAAATACACCTTTAAGTGTGCCAATTTCCAATTCCATGCCCCTAAAACAGTTCAAGCAAGGGATACAGGAAAATGCAGGAAACTTTAAATGCTTTAGGAATCCTCTTTGTCAAAAACACATCTACCTTCAAAGCCTGTGTTTTGTCTGTCAGGGCAGGGGCAGGTGAGGGAAGTACATTAGGAAGCAATAATCCAAAACTCGTAGTAAATGTAAATCCCGTAATTCAGAACTAGCTGTGATTCCGGCTCTCGGGAACACAGAGCTAAGCAAAGGTTAGATTTCTTCTCCTACTGTATTTTCATTCAGATTAATATTTAAGCCGTGCTGGTGGCGGCGTCCAGGAGAACAGTCGGTCCTTTTGCAGCTATAAATGGCAAGAGGCTGGGTCTGTTAGAGCTGGGCTCGTCAGCTGCTTGAGCAAGGCGAGCACCTTGCTGCAGCTGGCCCCAGACCCTGCATTTTCATCGCTCTCAGCCTTCTCCGCTGGCGCCAGCGCTCGCTCATTGGCTGCAGCTATCGCCCTCCTTGCAGCGGCGGCCGCCGACAGCGTATCTCTCTCCTCAGCCGAGAGATTACTGCGTATGACCTACTTTGAAAATGGTGTGAACCAAGGTTCACAAATTGTCTTGGAAGGATGCCACGAGGTTGGTGTGCAAACATGCGCGGTCTGGGAGGCTTCTGGCGGAGCAGAACTGGCTGTCTCCCTGTCCTTCCAGATGCAGCGCTCGTTCCTTCGCCAGCCCCGGCTTCACAATCCATCTTTGTGCTCTTGAGTGCGGCATATTGATTTCCCAGGCAGGCCTGCTAGGTTAGAGAGCCTCTGGCCAATAAGTCCTCCATGCCTTTTTGCTCTCAAAACAGCTGAAGTAGTAATAACGATGAATAAAGGGTTTCAGGCTGAGCTGTCAGCTGAAGCCGAGCAGTAGTAGTAGTAGTTGTAGTAAAAGCAGTAGTAGTGGTATCAGAATACAAGTCACAAAGGAGAGCTAAGCGGTGATACTTTATTTACACAGTTCATCTGTTTACTATAATCTGGTCATTTATAGTGTAATGTAAACTTGCAATTACCAAAGCTGCTTTCCATGCCAGATGAACGGTTTAACCTGTATGTCATTCCAAAATACTGATAGGGGAGAAAATTCAACAGAAAAGAACAGCCTGGAGAATTGCAGACTGAAAGCTGTATGGGTTTGGGGTGGGTTTTTTTTTTCTTTTTTTTTTTCCCTTCCTTATATAAGCTCTGTGCTGCAGAGGAAAGTTTCCACAGACTCAGAAAGATCATATGCAGTTTCAAATCTACTTGAAAGATAAGGCTTTTTTTTTTTTTTTTTTCCCCAAGGCTAATATATTACATACCTACTCAGCACAGGGCTGCCTGTTATCTGATAAGATAATTAGCATCAGACGCTGGGAGAAGCATACGTACTTTTAAAAAGGAGCATTACTGAACGTTCACAGAGAGAGTTAAAGAGCGTGCTTATCAGAGCTTTTCCATGCAGAAGACTTGCGCTAGTATTTGACTTTGGGTCAAGAAGTCCTTTATTAAATTAGCAATGCAAATGTGTTTTACTTTATACATGTGGAATTTAAGTGTGTCGGACAGCCTCCCTCTAGAGCACTTTGGGGCTTTTTGCAGATTTAGCATGGGCCAAGAGTTCCAACTTGGGCTCTGAGTATTTCTTTTTGTTTGTTTTATCCTCTGTAAAGACATCTGTTCTACATGGCTCTCCACCTTGGCCTCAGTTCAGTTTCCACTGACTTCCATGAACTCCATTATGAAACCCAAGTGCAAGCCTGCCTTTGCACCAGGACCAGCCCATGACTCCTGAGCACAGACCCACAGCTTACGGATGCCCTCAGCCACCTTTCCCGAAGCACATGGCTATGGGGAGCAGCCACCAACTTGAGGAAAGTACACCTCATCCTCCAGCTTATCCCCCTCTTGCTGGTTGACAGTCATGAGCCCTGGAAGCCATGCTATAGTAGTTTAAAAATAGGGAAAGCTGAGACAATGACCTTTATTAGCTCTTAAAGCTGATGCTTACCCTGCCTGATGTGGTATTTGCTGGTTGCTAAATGGTTAAAATGATCCATGGTGGTCAAAGGGGGAAGAGGGCAGGACCTGAAACAAGAAGTTGACATCTGACATTTGCCAGTCCTGTTCATGAGGTGGCTGGCCCATAGGCAGAACTCCTGTCTGAGCACGCCTGAAGGATCCTCTGCAGCAAACCCTTCTGGCCTGACTGCTGTAATAATAAATACCGTAACTGGGTTGACATTTTGGGCTGGCAGGGTCTTTCATAAGTCTCAGCTGGGAGTGATTGTTTTAATGAAAAATGTTAATAGATGAATAGTTTGCCCATGAGTTGTTGCTTCTAGCATAGAAGGCATGGAGTACTTTTTAGCGGTTGTTGATTTCTTTTAATAGCATATGTGGAGCTTTCTGGGGAACGTGGCAGTGCTCCTCACCTAAAAGGTGGGGGCAGGACTTTGAAAAACATGTGATATCCTTGTCACTTGCATCATTCAGTGTGACCATGACCAGAGTGGGGAGGGGGGCAGTTCTGGTGCCTGTTATGGAGCTGCCGGCAAAGGAGAAGAGTTCTCAGCCTGCCCCAAAGGGGACCGGGGTATACATATGCAGAGCCTGGTTACTGCAGGTGGACCATCAACTGCACGGAAAATATTTCTCCTCAAGATGTTTTTCCAATTAATTGCAAAGGAGGAAATGGTCACTGATGCAGGGAGGAGGCAAATCCTTCCCACTCCTGACGAGTCCCCTTAGTCTGACTGAAAGATATGATGCATCACCTTGCGGGGTTTTGCTCTCTAAGCAACCAGCCAGTCTGTTGAATGAGAAGATCGCAAAAAGGGGATGTGGTTGGAGCAGTACAAAGCAGGCCAACCCCATGGGTCTTTTTCCCTTTGTGTTGCCTACCGTTTTAGAAAATGTTTGGGAGTAACAGAACAGATCAGGGAGACAGAGATGTAACTACTGCCAGGCGTGCTCAGCCTTCGGCTCCTGCTTTTCCGTCTGCCCCCAGTCCCTCCCAGAAACGAGGGGAGATGAGCAGAACTGAAAGTACCAGCGGCAGAAGTGTTGCCTGACGCAGACATGGAAGCAAAGTACTGCCACGTACTTTGCCACCGCCGGATGCCTACTTCTCTGGCATTACAGAAGGAGCCTAACGTGGCTTTATAAACATCAGTTGACACAGCTCACCTTGTCACATCTCTGGTATGGGGTATCTTATTTCACAGCCTCTGCCGAAACATCCCAAGCACTCAAGCTAAATCAGGAGAAGAAATGTAACACGGTCTTTCCAGGTTTGAGCAAATGGCTATGGAAACAGGGTATTTTGGGCGTGCGTAAATGGAGGTCATGATCTCCCCTTTTGATTTGAATCTTCCATCACAGCTAATGCCTGCTCTGGCAAGATTCATTCATGGATCTGTCTTTCAAAGAGCAAGATCCTACAAGCGAATACCCAAACTTTAACTGTCCTCTGCTAATCAGGTTGACAAAAATTAATCTCTAACATCAGCTGTGAGGAAGCCAGTAACTCGATCCCTGTCACTGAGGTTTCAGGGTAGCACAGGATACCGAGACTGTCCTTGTAACTTTGGCCAGTGCGAAATGGTAGTGCGTAATTACTTGTTGGATCACTCTTGATATTTGATATTGTAGATCATCAAATGCTTCTAACCTGTATGGAGAAGCCGTGTGTATCAGTGGAAGCTCCATGAAATCATTCTGTTCCTTCTCCTATGGCGGAGCCAGAGGAGTCACAAGCAGCACTTCTTTTCCTGTGTCCGAACTCCTCATTTCTGGAAGCTGACAAGGCTTCTTCCATACACATGTGAAACCATTGGAGAGCTGGGGAGATCACATGGTGAGCTAAAGTGCCTGCTTTTCTGTAGGTGTTATCTAGGTTTTCATATTCCTTATTGCAAGCATAATTGCTGCCTGTCCCTAATTATCTTAGCGATTACCTGAAGTTGGCATTGCACTGCAGAGCAAATCACCAGAAGTAAACCAGATAAGTCGAAGGTCTCAACTGTATTAAATAGCTGCATCAGTGTTACTTAAAATCACATGTAAACAAAATGGACTGTGCAAGCTTAAGACCGTCTTATTTGCAAATACCAAACCAGCTCCTAAATAGATTTAAGCTTAAACCGAAACAGACATGGTTTAACACTGAAATATGAGAATGTCCACTTTGTCTACTACACCAGTTTAACTGAAATGGATTTTATATTATACCTTCAGAGAAACTAATACAAATTTTCAGAGTAGTTTTGACCTAGATGACAACTGTAGAAGCAGAGGAGTACTTGGAAATTCTTCCTTCTGTAACTATTCCAGGTGCAGAGGGCCTTTGACGTTTGTTGTGCCTCCGTGAACTTTTTGGCATTAGTATTTGGCCGCAGAATATGCACAGAAATAGGAAAGCTCCATCTCCATTTCATAGGGACCAGACTGCTGTCTTCACTCTGTTGGTGCAGTGCAGCCGCGATGGTCCATATAAAAATGATACTGCGTTTGAAATCACATGCTCAGAAAACTGGAACAAACAGGAGCAGTCTGCCAGTTTACCATGCACACGTTGCCATAGGCCTGCCATTCATAAACGTCTCCCCATTTTTTCCATCTGCTATGTGTGGAAGCTTTGCTTCATTGCATGGAGTCCTTGGGTAGGTGTTCAAATTTGACCCTGGGAAGGCTTCCAAGGAAATGGCCTTCACCGTTTCTGAGATTGGGACTGCCTTTATGATCACGATAGCATGCAAGTGCATTTCACAGAAGCAATGAATCTGTCAAGCAATAGAAGGAAGCTTCTGGACACAGGACTTTCCCAGAAGCTGCATATAGAGTGAGAAAATGTATTTCTGCAATGAATAAGATGTCTGTAGGCATCATTGCTTTCAGAAAATGTCAAACTCCCTCATAAGTTATAGAAACACACAAGTGCATGTATAACCCCTACAGGATTAATCAAGCTCTTTCTCCTATGGGGTGCAAAGGAAGGAAAAGTGGGAGAGATTATTGTTGCTATTTTTACATGCTTGGAAGCTGCTAAGCGATTATAATAATGGGAGTCATAAATTACTTCACCATTGCATTTGGAGATGAGACAGTGAACTGACTCCTTGGAGAAATACAGGATAGGTATTCTGAATGGCAGACACTGCAGAGGAGAGGGCTCAGCCACTGGGAAAGGGAGACTGTATGGATGAAACTGGATTTCTGTTCTGTTCCCCCACTTTTATTTGTTTGTGGCAAACAAACAAGCAGGCACCGCATTTGCAATCTGCGAGTTTGGTGAAAGCCTTCACACCTGCTACCTGAAGGATGGTTCAGCAAAAGAAATTCAAAAGTTTATTCAGTGGATTCTTTTTTTCTTTTGCTGTTCCCAAAAAAGAAGCTCATTCATATGCACTTGACAGTGAGAGGTAAATTCTCAGTGCAGTGCAAGGTGACTTAACCACATGATTCCCAGGAACAGTAGCGGGAATGCTGCAGCAAAATTCTCATGCCAATGCATGTGGAAATGTCTGTAGATGAATCCACTGCCCTGAGGCAATGGGAATCCTGGTCAATGAATTTTGTGCTGAGTGCTGAAACAAATAAAATCCATGCCACAAATCTCCTGTCTGCAGCACTGCGATTCTCTCTCTTTGAGATTCTGTGCAGACTTCTTCCTGGTGCATTGCATTAATATTAAATTAACAACACACTACTCACATGGAACTTACATTCTAAAAAAAGCTCACATTATGCTGTAAGCCTTTTATTACAAAATAATAGCAGTCGTGAGGTTAAAGTTTGTTCATACAGTTTTCTATAGAACATCTGTACATTTTTTATGGAGGATAAAAGCTACGTTCCATGTGTAGCTTAGTCATATGAATATAGATAATGAGTAGTTTATTGAATTTCCTTTTAGATTTTACCATTCGCTTATATTCACATAAAGCACGCAAAACATACCAGATTTTTGTAAGTGGTGCTTTCTTTTCAGAAACACTAATTTCTCTGTCAGTGTTCTGCAGAGGATGTGACCTGATATGAAAAGGATCTATTCCTCTAGGATTTAGCTTGTAGCTAGAGGCATAAATCAGAGATTCTCTGAAGTGGATTGTAATCCACACTGGAGAGAATAAAGAGAAATTGCTGGGTCCATATGGAGCGGGACCTTGAAAAGCTTTATGAGGACCACATTCACTGGAATAGTTACCCAGCATCCAAGCCATGGAAGCCCACACAGGCTTCAAAACCAAAATATCTCAGGGCTTTTGTGGCCTTCCATGATGCGGAAGCTGGACAGAATTTTTATTGAATCTGGCCCTAAATAAGCAAAAGAATTTTGTAATCAGTGCATGGTCTAACAGGAAGCCAGAAAAATTCTTTTAATATTGGAGTGATATGGTAGGAAAGCTTAGCCCTAGATACAGTCCTGGCTGCTGAGCTCAAAAGAAATTTGCCTGCAAGCAAAACTAGCTGGGAGTACAGCAAACTCCTAATTAACCTGGATGGGAATAAGGTAAGTATTGGAATCTCAGTTTTTTACTGCATATATAAGCGCCATACCTTATTTTTCAAATGCTGACCCTTCACCCTACAGAAATGTTTTCCATGCCTTAAATAGGCTCAATCCGTGAGTGCTCATCCCCCTTCTCTTCTTCCCATTTTGTAGAAGCACTTTCAATTACTGGTAGAGAACTCTGGATACAGTGCCAGAGCTCCTTAATGCCATTCCAGGTGTCAAACAGCAGGGACTATTAGAAAGCAATATGTAGCAATCCTCAGCCCTGATGGTATTTCAGCATTAAGCCTAGATCCTGGAACAGTCGCTTGCTGTATTGCCAAAAGTCTTGGAGATTAAAGCTTTGGTAGTATTGATTTGAAACAGGCAAATAAGTGACAACTGCATGATGGTCTAGATTCAAAAGTGACTACATTATGTTATGCCGTGAACTTAAAGTCATCCCAATGCTCTCCAGCGAGCCTTGAGCCATGGCAGTCAGCAGAGTTACTGGGAGGGGTAGGTATTCTAACTGCAATTGTGTTTTCTTGCCTTGAAATTTTATTTCCATATTTTAGATGTAGAGATTTGGGTAGTGTTAACAAATGTCCAAAGGGGCATTAACCAACATCTGAGAGCGTTGTGGAGATGCAGACAAGTGGACAGGTCTCATCTGGGGGTTCTGGATGAGTGGATCTGAGCTCATTCCTTTAGCTTCAGAGTATACCTGTGAGTGATGATGATTTCACCCGGAGCAGCACGTAAGCATTTCAACGAACAGGGTGTGCATTGTGTAGCAAAATCAAAGCTATGCAGTAATAACCACCCTGCAGCTAAATAGACGCTTTTTCCACAGCTGAATCCTTAGAGGGATGATGTAGTTTTTAGTCATTCATTGCCATGTGACTTATTAAAACAATTAACAGGCAAAAAAGTGGTTATTTTGAGTGGTTTGGCGAAGGCTATATGGAGTGAAGTTCAAGCAGAGTAAGTTTCTACCTCTGTTGGTAGCAAAGCGTGTGAAGTGGCCGGGGCTGTGGTTCTCTTCTTAGCTCCCCTTCTCACTCGCTGTTTGACCTTGGAAAAGTCCCACGGCCACTTTGGGTTTGCTGTTCATTATGAACTTGAAACTCATATCAGCTTCTGTAAAAGATTTGTGGGCTCTCTAGGCAAACCTGGGTCCAGCTCTGGGGTTGAGCCTGATGGGTTTATAATTTGAGCCCTGTGTGCACAAGGTTTGAGGTTTTGACATGTAACCAGATGAAACATAATGGTTTCAGCTGAGTTTTGCTTTGAATTTTTGGGCTCAGCTGCACTCCTCAGTTAAAGGGAAGGCCTGAAGGTGGTGAGGCTAACTGAAGAAACTGTCCACTGAGGGCTTCCAGGGGAAAACCAGTTAATTTCACTCAGTCTGATTTAAAATGAAAGCCCTAGGTGTATGGTTTACTGTGGGTTTTATATTCAGTGCAATTGCCTGTACCCTGTTGCAGAAGGAGAATATAAAAGAGGCAGGTGTGTAACATTAAAAACCTGCAAGATGCCTTGGATGGAAGATCTCTGTGCACAAAGCTGGAAACATTGTGAGCGATGACGCAGATTTTCCCATTTTGAATTTCCTTGCCTTGCCTCCATTTCTTCCTTCCCAACCATCCAAACCATACAGCGCAAACAAAACTTGCAGTGATTTTAACCGTGAGCTACCCCAAGATTTGCAGGATGGGTCTTCTAGATATCCTGCTGAGTGGCAAATAGATACCTTGGGAGTCTGGTCATGGCCTCAGTCAAAATGCACCTCGTGTCCATTGTCTAGGTTGCTGCGCTTGGGTCCTATGTTGCTAGACCTGTGTGTCTCTGGCTGGCCTTGTAGCAGTGCTCTGGACCTGTAGGTCTTTGTGAGGTCTGAAAAGCTGGTGGAGCCTGAAATCAGCTCTAGTTCGTCAGTGATTTAAAGTCATTTCCATGCTCCAGTCCTGTGGGCACTTCAGTTTATAGCCCACGGCCTGACATGCAGTTAGTTAGTTAGTGTAGATAGCTGAATAACGCAGGCTTCACGGAAGAGGTTTCCACAAACAATTGCTATTTTCTTCGGCAACAGATTCCAAAGGCATGAAGGCTGGGTGAGCTCTGGGCCACGGTTTGCTCCGGCTGTATCTGCACTGCAAGCGTGGAAGGAATTGCCAAACCTGGATTTAGCTGGCCTTGCATGGGCTGTGTCCCAGCTCCGTTGAGACCCAGCTATGCCCCCAGCTCCCATGCTGGAGGGACCCTCAGGGGCTGGGCTACTGGCTCAGGCTGGTCTCATCACCCCGATTCGCGCAGCGGTGGCGCAGGGGAAAGGAGCACGGGGGTCCTTCGGGGCCGGCCGGCTCATGGGGATATAGCCAGCTGCTCCCCAGCACTCAGGGGAAAACTTTGGAGGGCAGAGTCTGGTATGGCATTGTGTTACTTTATTTTAAAGAACTAACTGTGATTTTTATATGGGGCGTTCGTGTGCCAAAAATACAGCTCTTTTTATTTAGTGAAATATCCTTTGGAAAACTGTAAAATCATGACAGGTTTTCATATTTATTTTACATTCAGTTCAGGATTATACACGATCAGCTTTAGGGCCTTGTAGGAGCCAAGAGAATATAAAGGTTGTCAGAAAATTGGAGGCTTTATACCAGGCTGTTCTGATTTAACTGGCAGACCATTTAAAGTTACTGAGATCTGGGGAGAAGCAGAGCTTTTCAGAAATGTCAGTCTTCTGAGGAGAGTGCTGCAGTTTCTGACTGGCACCCACTCTCCAAAGTACTGACCTCAGCACCGGCAGGAGAACGGCAGCAGCATCTTTAAACTATATTTTGTTATTATTGTTCAGAAGTTTCCCCCTTTCTGAATAGATAAGTTTCCCCCAGAGATGTAGTAGCATCTGGGCTTTCTTGCAGCTGAGTTTAAAGCCGCCTGGTTCCCTGAAATGAAGTGACAGCTTTTAGTCTTCCACAGGAACGTGTGAATGTATTCAGGTTCATTTATAACACACAGAGAAGAAAATTGATATTAAGGGAGGGGTGGGGGGGAAAGGAGGGAAAAGAAAAAAAATAATCTTCGGGGGCTTCATCTGCCCAGTCTGAGAAACAGTATAATGCATCCACACACTTCAGTCCGTGTGAGCGGAGTAGTAATGGGATACACACACATGCACATGCACACAAGCTGGGAAGCTTTTCAACCCGTCAAATTATTCCTTCAGTCAAAGGTATTTTTCTTAGTTCTAATAATAAATGCTGAAATCTGGGGTTAGTGCAACATACAAAGATAGCCTTTAATATACACAACGCGGGCGCGGGCAACGTTGCACTGTATCCAGTGTACAATGACGACATTGTTTCTCCTCTGGTTTTTTTTTTCTTTCCCCCCCACAAAAGTATAAAAGAGCATCATGCTACAGACAGCACATTTTAGTCTGAAGTGGAACTGGCAGAGGATTTCAATGGAAAGTTGATTTATTTCAAGGGATTATGGGAGTCCAGGGATAAAGCTGGCACCCAGCCACAGGGAGAGCCCTTGACCTAGAAGCAGGAACAGTTTTCAAAGCAGTACATGTACATAACTGAGCAGAACACTTTAATTTAGTGCAGAGCATAACCTGAATTCCTTCTCTGAGGGAAGATGAAAGAAAGAAATTTTACTTCTTAGTAGGACGTTGGAAGCTGTATCCAAAGCTCTTTGCCTATTTTACATCTTATTCTGCAGCATTGCAGGAAGCAATTGTTTGTGACAAAAGGCCACTTTCTTCCCTGCTTAACTGGGAAAGCAAATTGAGCTGCCACTCATAAAACTGACTAGATACAGAATTAATTTGCTTTTCCTGATAGACAAAACAAGTTAACAGGCCACTGCAGGTTACTCTCTGAATCAACATATGAAACATAATTTCATTGTCTTTCCTCCCCCCTTCCTCTAGGCCTTGAGCGGTAATTATAAAGACTTCAAATCTCCCCAGTGACATCAGCTGGTTAAAAAAATTTGGATCACGGGAATAATGTAACCCAGAGCCTGCTTTCAGCAGCATTGTTCACACTCCAGAGAAAGTAATTCTATACAAAATACTCTTCTGTAACTATGCTCTATTAATTTTAGTGGTAGTTTTCAGTAAGCTTCACGTTGGGATTTCCATCATCTGGCCTATCCCTTAGTCAGAAGGTATAAAGCATAACAGCAACAGAACGAGTCTTTAAAACAGTATTTTGGAGCATTTCATGAAGACTGTGTGTTATATCAAACATGCCATAATAATTACATTTACTAAAACTTCCTACGCAGTAATAGGCTTTTAGCTCGGCTGGCCTTGAAATCAATCATAAACTTCAGCCGCCTAATTAAGTGCTTTATTCTGCAGCTCGTAGTCTGCCGGCATCTGTAGGTATCTGACCTGAATCGAGGACTCTGGGTTTGAGCCCTGTGTTTCCAGACAGTGCGTCTGACTGATACTGCAAAACCACAAAATGCCAGATGGTTTCAACATATTACATAGCTCCCTGTATGGGCATCCACCGACAGTGTGTGCCTTCCTGTAAAATTTCACATGCTGAAACAACTTCTTGCAGTGTGGAGACAACACTGTGCCTGAAAACAAAGATTTTAACGACATTGGCGTTGCTCAGCCTCTCGTCAACTTCTGGTCTGGGAAAAATTGTCAGCTGTTCTAAAATTAGAAGATAACATAATGCTGGCTAGAATAGGGCATAGTCTGGGCAGGCTTCTTCATTATCAGCTTTCTTGTTGAACTTTAATCCTTATTTTATGACCCTTCCGCTCTTTTGGGTTTAGCTTGCATCAGGGGCACAAACTGCCCGTCGTGGCAAATTTGCACGGTGATTTTACTGTGTGCATTAAAAAGAGACTAATGGATTAATTTCACTTGTCAGCTATAATGAGTGGGGACCGAGGGGCTATCCCACCACCTGACCTGCAGCTGGGTTGGGTCCCATGTAGGAGGCTTGTGGTCTGGGGGGCCAGGGCCAGGGAAAGTGGTCCTTTTGCTACATTACCTAAAGAAATCTTGACTGAGACTGCCAGGTCCCCTTGCACGCTAACTGGTCTGCTGGTTTCCTCGTAACTCGCACACAAATACCCTGGATCTGTAGGGAAATGGGGAAGAGCCGTGGAGCCAGCTCTGTGACACGGAGAGAGTCTCCTTCCACCCTTTTGTCAGGCTCTGGAGGGCAGGCCCTGACCCTTTGCATTTCCTGAGCTAAGTCTGTCAGTGCTGGGCAGTTCTTTGAGCACCCAAGCTATGCCTCTGGGCATGCCCTGAACTGGTGCTGGCAAAACTGACGGTGTCGGGGCCTGCTTCACTTCTTAATCTGGGAAGGAGAAAGAAGGTTAGTCCTGCTTCCTTAACGTACGCAGTCAAGACCTAGATAAGGCAGCTTTACCTGCCTGTACCTTTGTTCAGCCCTGGCATTTGGGATCGAGCGCCGGGTACTGCAGGGGGTGCAAGCAGTGCGAATGCGTGGAATAAAACCTGGCTGCATTTGTCGTGCCGAGGAGTTTGAGACTCCCGCCCGGGAGCCCCGTGAAACGCAAGGGTATTAAATCCTGCCTGCAGCCAGCTGCCAGAGTCTTTTCTACCCGCTTCTTCCAAGGCTGTAAGAATCAGGCCTTGCAAGTCTGATCCTGAACTGAGCAGCACAGAAATGTCTCCCAGTGCATGCTGAAGAAAACGATGAACTGCTAACTCATTTTACCCTCCATGCGGGTCGGGGCCAGGTGGATGCCTTTGGTAAGGCCAGCATTGTGTCCACCATCCCCACCATGATGTTCAGGAATTCCTGAGGGGCTGCCATTTTGGGGCAGGAACCACCGTGCTATATAACGTGGGATACATCCCATTACCCGTGCTCCCCCCAAAGTCCTCCATGTCCTTTCTGAAGAAGTTTTACATTTGAGATGTCACTCCAGATATTGTCGCAGACCTTGTAATCCAAGGTATTTGCACAAAGCATATCCTTCTGGAGAACTTTGAGTCAGGATTTCACGGAGAGATAGGGAGAACAGGAGGAATGCATTGTCTTCAAAGGTTAAGAAAAAATCATCTTTGTGCATTGAATGCATTTTGCAGCCAGGTTACCAGGGACATTCTGTGCAGAAAGCTACGCTTGAACTCATTTTCAGCTTATGTTGTAACTCCCCTCCCTGGCATTAGTACTAGTAAGTTTGTAATCAAATACATGGCAGCTGCACCACTGGGCCAACAAGGTCACTCTTAATTCAGGGCCCTGTCTGTGGTTTGGTGGGGAAAAACATAATTATGAAGTCCCTTGGGAAAGGACTGTCTTCAAGGGGCCAGGCGTCTTACCAGTAGTAAGTATTTATATAGCATCTTTTCTACTGGTAGGAATTAATAATAAAGAAGCATAGAAACACTTTCTGTTTCTTTTACATAGCAAGGAAACACATAACTGATTTTACTGTATGCTGCTTATAATTACTCTCTTTTTGTATCTACTAATTATGACAAAGAACAGGAGAACCCTGATGACAGTAGTGTTAACTGAATAAAATTTTAGTTACTTCAGCTTTAGTGAATAATTTGTCTTCCTCAACTTGATTTACTAATATCTGAGTTGACAGGACTCCCCATTCTGTGTATTCATTTTGTAGTTAGAGAGGGATTGTTTATAATTTACAGTTTAAGTCTGAGTGCTATTATTTTGCACTGTCAAAGAGCATCTGTTATAGTAGATAGCTCTTCATATGTTAGCACCACAAAAAATAAAGCCCACCAGCCTCATTAGCAGCCAGTTTATGAGCATCCCTGCAATGTTCAACTGTGTGAAGTTGAATTTCTTTGGAAAGGGCAAAAAATGGAATTCCATAAGTGAACTCTGTGTAGTCATCTACAGTGGGATGAGCTTGTGTCACCTGGTAGGACTTACTCACACCTGCTGTGCAATCCAGGTTCAACACTCCAGTTCTCTGGTGGGGTAAAATCCAGGCTAAAATTTGTTTGCAGGCTTTTGATTGTTACCTGATTATCACTGCAGGCATCCCAGGGTTTTAACCACAAGCTTTCCAGAAGATAGCCTATGTACTGTCTGCTTCTATAGGACAGCTTATAAGTAGACTGTAATTAGAAGATCTGAATTGGATGTAACTGTGTGCAGGCAAACTCTATGATAGCTTTCTTGGTTGGCTTTGCCGGTACAGGCAGGACCAAGACATTTCAAAGCACATTGGAATTAATGTAGTTTACCTTGTGACAAAACCCCAAACCCCTTCAATGAATCCTAGCGAGAGACCTCTTATTTAGGGCTAGTTATGAAGCTTTGCTTCTTTTATGCTTGATTATAAGTCTTTATTTCTGTTTGTTTGCCTGCAGAGCACAGTAAAAGCAATAGTTTAGGAGGCTCCTTTTCACTGTACCTTGGCGGGGAAGGCAAGAAAGGGCTCTTGACAGCCCAGCTGGCACCAGGCAGCTCTTGTCTCATTTGCCCAAATTGTACCGTACAAGGTTCTACCACTACTGGCGAGATCATCACCCTTGTTCAGTTATGATACAGCTTTGAGTTCCTAGACCATACCATCACTAGGATGAAATATTAGTTGTGTCTCTTAGATGAAATCAAAACATAAACTGACTATAGGTGCATAGCTGTGTTCAGCGTGGGCTTCCAGTGCAGCTAAATTTGTAGCCTAGCCAGCCTTAACGGGGTTTTATATTTCAGAGTAAAGCTGATCATCTAAAGCCCGGAATAGTAGGAGCTCACTTCGATCTCAGCTGTGGTTGTGGATCCTCATAACTTTTAAGAAATCAGGCCTTATGTTACCTGTTAGAGACCACACAGCTAGTCAGTGACGAGTGTTGTGCTTTTTCCAGTACAACGTATGAGGTTTAAAAGAACATGAAAAAATGGCTACAAATGTAATAAAGTTTAAATAACAAAGAATTGCACATTGCTAGTTACATCAAGCATTTATTGTTCCATTCCACCTTGCATTTCCTTTGATCTATTTTTAAGTAATTGCAAACTTTGTTAAAATCCAAATTCCACCATGGAAAATATGCAGATCTAGGGAAAAAAATAAATAATGCGCTAAATCCCAGATGCATTTTTTTCTTCTGGTTTCT
>JAOXNO010000013.1:66635467-66648139 GCA_028565335.1 Limnodromus scolopaceus | reverse complement strand
CCCTGCTACTGAAACCTGCTCTTCTCTGCAAACACTCTGCAACAAGAAGCCTCATGTCCTGAGCCCCACCGTGAGCCTGTTACTAAAATGCCAAGATTTTAATGGAATGCTTTATTAGGTTTCCAAATGCTTCTGGCCAATAACAAGCAAAGTTCAGCTCAGTAGTTTTCATCTCAGAAACATCAAATCTGTTTTCCCCACATGTGAGAAGAGCCATGCAGCTCTTAAGAAGATTAAAGCTATAAATTCTAACATTACAAGGGCCAATGCTTTCACAGTCCAGATCAGGCCAGGTTATTTTGTGCAAGTTTTTCCTTGTGTGAATTTCCAAGACTATTGATAGCCTTCAGTTTTGCCTGGGCTTCGCCCCAGCCCCATACTCAGGTATGCTATTTGTAGAAAGTGAATACATTGCTTTTTCTTTTATTCTGCCTCTCTGCTTTATTTTAATGGTAAGAGGCAAATTGTATCATTTTCATTATCAGTGCAGCTCACAAAACCATCTGTTACTCAAAGACATCAGGATCAGCAGTCAGCCTCCCTCAAAATAAGCGGCTGTAAATCTAGAGTGCCTATACTTTCTAAACGCAGAGAGGCTTTTACATTAATCTCCTGGACTTGCTGAGTAGCTGGTACAGTGCCCAAACACGAGTAAGTAAACTCAATTAGTAAAAATAGACATGATGTGGCAGTTCAATACATGGCATTTAAGCATGTGTGCTACAAACCAGAAGTGCTCGGTTCAAGTCCCAGAGATTGTGTTTTGTACAGAATTATTCAGTTATTTTCTTGGTTGCCAAATACCTTGTAAAAACCACTAGTACGTTATTTTCATGAAGATGTAGTACTGCTGTCATTTAGACAGGTGTAAGCCTGGAGAAACTCCGCTGACTTGAACTCTGGATGTTCAGCAACTCTGAAAAATTACATTTTTCAACTGACGCTTGAAAGGTAGTATGCAGACTGGCTTTAATGTCCATGTGTTTTATATATGCAGAATTACATGGAATGTACTATTATAGGCAGATAAGAAACATTTGCAAGAAATAGATACTTTTTCGAGCTTTGTTCTACATAACAGGGCAAGTCTGGGTACATTAATTTGCGGCATAAGACTTAAGGGAAAGTCTCCTTCTTTATCCCCGTTAGCAATGTAGCAGACTACACTTCTTTTTTTTTTACGGCAAGCTGATCAAAGTCAAATTATTCAAGCGCAAGTTCTCTAAGATCCCTGTGCTCCGCTGCGTAACAGAAGGGCTTAGGTCTGGGTGTGGTGTTCTTGACCTTCTAGTCTTTTGTCTTTTCAGCCTGTTTTACTTCCTCTGTCTGCCCGGTTTTAGCCAGGAGAGCGATCTAAAGAGACCCTGTTTGTTTTCCGTGCACATTATGATAGGCTGCCATTGTGTAACGACATACAGTATGCAGGATAAAACACCCTGCTTATTATAGCTTAGTTAAAAGGCCCGTCACTATTTCCATTTCAAATTCCTATTTTCAGGAGTTTACTACTGAGCCGTAACAAATTGCAGGCAGGAAACTTGGCAGTCACATTCCCAGCCTAAGAGCAAATTCTTTTACCAACTTTAAATAAATAAATTAATTAATATTAATGGCATGTGCTCCCAGCATGCAAAATAAAGGAGTTTTTGTTATTGTTTTGTTTTGTTTTATCCTTGAAACAAAAGATGAAGATTAAGGAGAGTATTTACATACCAAGCGTCCCTATACAAGAGTTATACAACAGACTTGGAGCACTGTTACCAAGCGATGGAGATGATTATCTGGTGGGCATTCTTAATTCTCCTAAAAGGAATATCAATACAGAAGGGCTGTTAATCAACACATAGAAGAAAAAGCTGGGAAGAGCAGAAGAGAGTCTTATAGCACAAATCCTTACAGTGCCGACAAACTACAGCTTGATAACCACGATGGGTAAGAATGAAATTATTTGGGGTTAGCTTAAGAGGAACAAACACCAAAACAAAACAACATACTAACACCACAGAGTTGAAGAGTTTGAAGTGGAATAACTAATAGGTGAAATGTTTTCATGGTAAATGTTTTTTCAGTTTATTTTAACAATCCAGATATTAATTATACAGCCAGATATTCAGAGTCTGAAGTCCTGAAGTAAGTGAAAAAACCAATTTTTGGTCTGTTGTCCAGATTGCAAAGATTTCAAGCTGGTAAATGCTCCTAGTTTATTTTCTGTTCACTGAAGATTTGAGCACTGTAAGGAATCTAGGAACTGGTGACTGTAAACTACATGAATTCAACATGCTATTAAGGGAAAGTGCTATTGCAAGAGTAGCAGATTCAGAGGAAACAACATACCGGAACTTAAGAAACCCAATGAATTTTTGGCTAGTAAGAAGCATTAAAAATGCTAACATGTAAGAAGATCAGCAAATCCCCGGGAAGCACAGTAAGTAGGGAATATCAGATTACAGTCCTTCTGGAGAAGAATAAAAGGGGCTTGGTGGTTGTTGGAATTTCTTCTTTCATTTTGTTTTCAGGAAATTATAATTTTTGTAGGTTAAAATAAAAAACCACTGTTATTTCACCTTTGGAGAAATCTACCTTTTTTGCCCCACTGATGGTTTGCTATTTCTGAAAAATCAGCTGGTCTCAAACATGCAGTCTTTTCTCAGGAGGTAACTGTTCTGAGAGGTACATCGAATAATGGAATATTTGACTGCATCATTTACTGCAGGCAACATAACCTGTGTGCCTATGTTGTAAATTGCCCGGAGAGGAAACCTGGCCTCATGTAACTGATTTGAGCATCTAGTTCAAACAGGAGCAGGGCGTTGATCCTAATTTAGGGATCTGAGGGATTATTAGAATTCAAAAAAAATATTTTAGGAAATCACCAAAGGAATAAGTTTTATGAGAAGGCTTTCATTTCAAGCTACATCATGCAGATTTCATGATCTCATTGGAGAGACCTTAAATGTGTGCAAGGTTGAGATAAATATGTCTTGGTTCAGATAAATGGAGGCCAGACCATGACTCCTGTACAAGTCGAGCCTTTTAGGAACTCTTACAGAGCCTGCAAACTCCTCTTCTGCAGAGTTCAGGATGATCGCTACAAGGGACTCGAAGAAACCGTTCAACTTGGCTGTGACTCGTGCTGAGCTACAAGCTTCTGGGAGCATTCCTGGGAACCTCTGATACTCTGAAGAGACTCTAGCGAGAGACAACACTGGGACTGGGATGCTTGCCCAGATTAGAAGCTATGCTGGAATTTCTGTAGAGCTGATAAAGTCCCCGCAGGACCCCTGTGAAGTACATACGTCTTGTAACAATACCTACAGGCTCTCAGAAGTCTCTTTGGGCCAGCAGCTGGTATATAGTACTCGCACGCTCTGCCCCCTCCTCCCACACTGGGCACACGGTTTGAGTATGAGAATTATTTGAAGAATTGCTTGCTGTTTCCCACCCTCCCTGCTCCCCCCGCTATACATTTCTAACCAGCAGAGGGAAACAGAGGGGCTCAAGAATTAGAGGACTCGTGTATGATAAACAATGAAGACTCTGCAAGGAATATATCCTATTGTATAAACTTAAAAGAAACTGTAAAACTTAAAAGAATGACAAAAGCTGTAATGCAGCGAGGGAGACAAGGTCTCTTAAATATGGCTTCAGTTTGCAAGATTATAGACGTGTATTAAAAAATACGTATGATTTGAGCTGTGTCTGGAGGGTGGATTGCTTTGGAGGTAAGGGAGGTGTTACTGCCTCTATATGCATCTATCGTGTTTACATCTGGGCACAGCGTTACTGCGGGGGACAAACTGGCAAAAGGAGCAGTATTCAGAGAATTGCAGCAAGAGTGATTGTGGGGAGGCAGAGATGATCATGGCTGGGACTCTTCCTGGGACAACCTGCTTAGCATTTACCAGCAGGCAAAGGCTGTTCATCCCCGCAGTTACTGCAGAGTAGCTGGTATCCTGTAAATCCACACCCTTGACTGCCTCACTGTAACATGTTCATGAAGACATACCCTCAAGCACATAGCTAACTTTAAATGCATGATTCAGAATCATTAAGACAATGGGACAACTTGTATACCTTAACTCAGACACCAGCTTTACAGACCTAGCGGAGGATAGGCCAAATAAGGGAGAAAAATGACTTATTATTTCTGTCCTAAGAAATGAGATGTGTCACGGAAAGGGGAGAGACAGATTAAATGGCAGGAAAACCATCTGGTAATCCCACTTTAGTAGCATGTTATATTTTTCAGACCTGTTATGCATGTAAGTGTGTGAAATAATCTCCTAAGGTTGGTGGGAGATGTCCCATCTCTTCAGATTTTTCACACCAGAGTAGGTTGGTTGACAGAGGTAGTTTATGAAATGGGAAGGGTTTTAGTCAGTCTGTGTTGCTAAAGGAGTATGAAAAAAATGTAAATAGAATCATGGGTTTATTTTTGTTTATATTAATACTATTTTCTCTTGTCCTTGATATGTGGAATTGTTGCTTTTCTGAGTCCTTGGCTAAGCCTTGGGAAAAGAAAGTATTCTAGATTGCTTTAATAGTAATAATACTTGTACTTTACTGTGTCACCACTGTTCCATGAGATAAAAGGATAATTTTTACTCTCCCTGTTCCACAGGCAGAAGAACGGAGGGAGGGATGATATCACACAGGACTCAGACCAAGACAGAGGGACTCAAAACCAGGTTAGAATTGCAGCAGAAGCAGTGAAGTTTTAAACAGAACGGTTTGTGTAGCAACCTGTCCAGCTTGGAAGAAAGATAATTTAGGGTGAATATGATAGATGTCTGTGAAGTTCTGGGTAGCATGGGTATGGCTAGGGACTGGCCATTCTCTGTCTCGGTGCAAGAGCTGGAGCATTGAATGAAGCAGGCAGGATGAGGTGATTCTTCTTGCATCAGGGACTCAACCTGTGCAACCTGACGTAGGAGACTGTGGATGCTTACAGTTTACATGTGCCGAGGGGGAGACTGTACAAGTCTTGGGAGATAAATCCATTGAGGGTTTCTAAACAGGCCAAAACCACATCCTGCTCAGGAAGTCCCATGAGCTGAAAATAGTGGGAGGCTGCGGAGTATGTGGAGGAAGTAGTATATAATGCCCATGTCTCCTTAAAATGTCTGCTTATGACCACTGTTGTCCTATGGCCACTCTGTGGCCATTCTCAAGTCCTTTTGCACAAAGAAAATGAGAATATAAACCGTGAAAAATCTATAGTGAGGAGCCATGTCAGAACAAGTATCTCTAGAAGAGGAACAGCTTGCTGTGAGATGGTCCTGCCCCCAGGTGTCTACTCCACTCCCCTTGGCTATACTTGACCCTATGGCAGAACAATCCATACAAGAGCAATTCTATTCCTGTGAGAGAGCCTGTAAGTCACAAGGGTTTGAGTTTTATGATTTTTGGAGAGGCCCTGTGACAAAAAGCACATGCTTTGGGAGAAGGCTGAAGATGTGCTTTCAGCAGGCAGGTGTTTCTGGTGTACCTGGATGCCCAGCTGAGTTCCTTTTGAGAAAACTGCTTTCACGCTGTTGTATTTTTCTCATAGTTGCTATGTGCCAGGTCTTCTAGGGCTTTGAACAGGTACCTTTCATTACCTTAAGTATAAATAAATGAATAATACCATATGAGGATTATATCAGAGCAGATCTAAGTAGGAAGACAGGTATAAATGGGAACTCTCCTGTGGAAAAAAGTGGGCAGGGTGAAAGAGAGAGACATGATATGACATTTCAGCCAGTACAGGAGCAATTATAGCCTTTAGTAGAAAGGCCTCTGCTGAAGGGTAAAGAGAGAACATGAGGATCTGGAAAATCTCTGAGGGAAACATGCTGCCTCTGTGCAGTAAGAAGTCAAAGCGATATGCCAGTTTAGTTAATGGTCTGTACAAGCAGAAATAATTCTGATTTAAAGTAATATCCTTCCTGTCACTTTTCCCAGGATAGTTTTTTTTTTTTTTAAAAAAAACCAAACTATGGAGTTTCAGGGTCCTTTGAACATATTCCCATGACCTTGCAGAAGACACAGGAAAAATACCCCCTCAGCTTGTAATCGGATGGAAGGTAAATGTTTCCCATGCTCACCTAGGCTGTTGGTCAAAGCCTTGCAGGCTGATGATTTCATACCCTCCAGGCAATTCACTGTCATGCCTGCAGTCCATCTCTGCCTGAGGATTTTCCAGTTGACCATGGCTATGGATCAAGTCTAAGGGGATACAGCAATTCCTTCATACCAAAATTATCACACTTAAATTTTTGTTTGATGTTTATGCACTATTCAGAGTTGCCATTCCTGTGCTGCAGGTGACTGCAGTTTTGTGGCATACGATACCTTTTGAAAACAAAGAAATATAGCTCTTTTCTGTGTAAAAGATGCCTATATTTCAGGACTATTACTGTATTTCTGGTTAATATTGTATTTGTTATTGGTTTTCTTTTTAAAAATACAATGAAAATATAGATACAAAGTAACTCTGATCTTGGATAAAAAGCAACATGTGCTTATCTCTGTCTTGAAACAAAGGCATGAGCCCAGATTTACCAATATTGGCTGTATTTGGTAAACTTCAGTTCTGAATTTGCATGAGAGCTTTGGCCCCTGTGTGTCATATTTCGTGAAGAGGTAGAAACAGTGAGGGTAGAAAATAGCTGTTATTCATATGTTGCACCTTTTCTCAACAAAAGATAAAGATTTTTTGCACGTGAACAAAACCTGCAGGCTTGGCAGCAGGATTGAGCACATTGGCTCTGAAGGTCTGGTAGGTCGGTGATCCATGAGGTAGGATGGATTTGTTCAATAGACCAGAACAGCTCAGTTGGGGCCATTAAAGGACTTAGCAGTAAAAAATCCATGTTTTCAATTCCTAGGTCTGTTCAAACAGGTAAGCAGCCCGTTTTAGCACATTCCCTTCCTCCCCTAAAAATTCATTGCACTTGTCAAAATATGTATAGCAATGAGCAGAGAGACTGTAACAGGCTTTAGAAACCACACTGCCTTATATGCGGGTAAGACGCTTTAAGAAAGGTCAAGAGTTATTTCCCAACCCTAAATGTTTACATGACAGATGCTAATCTAATCTGTCTAGACCAATAACACCCTTAACAGAGAGAAAAAAACCTGGCAAGTGAACTCCCAGATAAGCCTCTGTACCAGGTATGATTTAAAGAGACAACACGTCTCTTAAAAGGGCTCATTGCATCCTACTGCTCCTAGTTAGTAGCCAAGAGCCCTCTCCCAGAAAGCGGCTGGTGAATTCTCCTTAGGTCTGCACCATCGTTTTGGTTGAATGTTAATCCTTGGTAACAGCGCTGCCTTGACATCCCTGGAAACCAAGCATTTTCCATGGAGTAGAGCTTTCTCCCCACTGGCGTACTTTGACCCCAACATGAAGTGATCACTTCTAGGAATAAGACAGCAGTTTAGTTTCCATTCATGCTTGGCCCTTCTACTCACACCAGAGGTTGTAACTGCAGTGTCAGAGGAGATACGTGGAGACCAGGACATGGATGGAGACCTCAGACAGCTTAAGACCACAGGCCGCAAAGCACCTAACAGATCATAGTAGTAATTACTCAAGGAGTGCCTAGAGCAGTTAAGCACTCCTAGAGAAGGGCTTAGCACTTTTATTTTCCACTGGTCACGTCTGGAACAGCGTATGGGGCTAACTGTGGCTCTGGTCCATCCTGGTGTGGTCACTGGTCTTCCTTCCAGATCAATGACCTGTAACTGACTGACAACTTATTCAAAAGAGTAAATCAGTCTTGATTTTAAGACTTCAGAGGATTCATCAGTTTTCTTAATCCCTTGATGAATTGCTCTCCCTGTTTAAAAAAAGCAACAACAACAACAAAAAGCATCTTATTTCACATCTGCATCTAAGGACTTATTGTTATTTTAAAGCTATTGAAGCTGTTGTTATTTAAAGAGGAACTTGATTGCTTCTTTATAAAAATCAAGACAATGATAAGGTAAACATTTTTTTACCTAAATATCCCATTACCTATGGGATAAAGCATGACAAATAATGATTTGTTCAGCAACCCTACAACCCATACCTAGCCACAATGTGGTAAAATAAAGAAATTAATGGCAGCCTTTCCTTTTAATTCACTTGTAAAGGACCTCAGCATTTTAGACCATAAGATTTTTCTCTTTGAGTCAGTGTACTACTACATACTTCCTTAGTCTTCATGAATGCTTTACTCTCATTTCACTCCATGTTAATTTGCATGAGATACTTGTGGCTTTAAAGAGGCAGCATTGTCTCTCTGTGCCTACCTATCTAATTTTCTTCCATCTGAAAACGATCACAGAGCTGTGGAGGACATCATCAACATCCCTGTTCTGACAGGAGATGCACTACTTTCTAAGTGATTACACAAAAATAAAGACATGTCATATTTTATTATGTTCTTCAAGTTAAAGAATACATTCCAAATACATTATTGTTCAAATTGTGTACATTTTTAAGTTCCCTGAGGAAAGTGAACCTTAATTAGCCAGCTGTAATCCAAATTACAGTTTATCATTTGTTAAAACTGTTAAAATACCTTAAATGAGGCTGCATATGTCTGAAATAATAATGAAAATAACTGCATTAGCAAAAATTATCTGAATGTATGAGGACTATAAATAGAGAGGAGGTGGATTGGACAGTCGGTGGATTCAGAGTTGGAATAAAAACATCTTACTTAAGCCAAAAACATGGCAACCAGTATTTTCTGTTATAAAAATATTTGAGATGAGTTTAGTTTTTATGAAAGCTGTCTGAAACTGAAACGAATAGCAGAAGTTCTTTGTTTATTTACAAGTCAGTGTTGATACCTGAAGCTTAAAGCAAGGCACCTTATGAGAAATGACAACAAACCTTTGATTGTATGCAAAAATCTTTTTGGCCAAGGGGTAAGAATGAGTGTATGTTCATGCTCTCTCCGAGTAACCTCTACCTTGTTAACACTTGTCATTTGAGCAAACTGTATGACAGGTCTGTGAAGTGGATTACTACTGTCCACTAGAGGCTGTAATGAGACCAACAATGTCATTTCATGACAAATTGAAGACTTAGACTGTAACGATCAATAATTCTGAAATTACTTTTCACACTCAATACATCATCAATCACTGGATTTCCCTGAATGTGAATGTTTGAAAAAAAAAGAAAAATTCAACTTCTTATGCCTCATTCTCCCATTTTTTGTATAAAAACATGCAGCGTAGATGACACAGTACAACTAGTGGATTGAAAGACAGTTTCTTCTAGACAGTGTGCATCTTGCATGTCAAATTGATTAATATCTTTAGGTCAAGACTGTATTCAGCTAGGAGTCACATCAGTTTCAGCGTATCATCAGCAGTAAATAAAAATGCTTGGGTCGATGTGGGTTCTTGTGTCCCACCACCACCATGGTGTCAGACCCCCTGTCCATACTGCATTCAGCCAGCTGACTAGCACCTGTCACGTATCTCTGCTCTCTTTCTCTCCCCGGGAAGCTTGTCAATGGAAGAGTTTTGTTTTGGAAATTTGCTGCTACTTCTGTGTACGCACCCCTTGCTATGTGCCCTCCTCAGAAAGGAGGAGGTGATGGGGTTTAGGGTGGCTGTTACCTGCTGTGAGAGTGCGCTGCCGGTATTTGGGGCCTTGCGCAGAACCTGACCGCTCCAGTGCTGAGTTGCTTCTTCTCTTTATTCCCATTGTCTGAACTATCCTGGTGGCAGGTAAAATCATGTCTACTTTCCACAGCAAATTACCTTCTCTTCTGGCTTAGTTCTGCACTTCTCTTCAATAGGCTGCACAGTCTTAGTAGATACCGAGGGACCTCTGTCCTGACCATTTAGCAAAGGTCATGTTCAGGTGCTGTTTCCCACCCCCTCTGCCTTCACCAGCACCTCCATATTTCGTGGTATTCTTTGTGGAGGCAATATACTGAGCCCCAGTGTAGGCCCTCAGCAGGGGAACTGCGGAGCCACCAGGACATCTTGTGACATGGTAGTATGTATCCTGTGTGTCAGGCAGAGTCCCCTCATCTCTCGTCTGTTAATGCAGCCAATGTATGTCGAGTCAGAACGGAGGTGAGGAATGGCTCAGGAACCTGTCGTGGCTGGCGACAGCGTGGCTCTTCCCAAAGCTGCCAGCTGACTCAGGAAAAACAATATTGCTTTGACTTACAATGGACTTAGGTTTTAGGGGTCTCTCTGCAACTCTGAAGGAGAAACACGGACAAAGATATAAAAGCCTAGAGCCTGAAGCGTGGCAAAAAAATTGTGGGTCCTGTGGCAAACACCACAGCCACAGAGTAGAGGAATACACAAGCCTCTTACATGAGCCTGCTGCAGAAGGGAAAGTTGCCCAAAGCTTGCTTCAGCATGAATGTGGCTTCTCTTTCTCTGCATGTGCCACACCTCTTGGCAAGGTGAACGTTTGAGAAGGAAAGATTCCTTTCTCCTGAGGTAACACACTCTGTACAACTGGAATAAAAAAGGTGGCAGACGGGAGAATGCCGCAAACTCAGAACTGAACCCTGGTGATGGGGTTGCAGCTTCTCCGAGGCTTTCACTTGATTTTCAGTAATCTCCAGCCTCTGTCTCTCTCCCTTGGTTCCTTTTATTAAATCAATGAACCTTGCATTAGCTGGGTGAAGATAATTTTGCTGTCTGCTTTGCTGCTGTAGATCCACTGTCTCGTAGTGCCGAGTGGCACATTTGTCCAGACATCTTGGCCTGTTGCTGCTTCTGTCCCCACACCACTCCTAGAATGGAAAATGATGGTGGATTTCATAGTGAACCTGAACTAAAGATACAGAAGGTGCTGTAAAACATCCTTATGTTGCATAAAGCTAGTCTATATTATGGTACCAACTCTAAATCAAGAGCACTGCAGCTTACAATGTTAGTGTTGCGTTCTTTAGCAGTTACGGTGAACTAATACAGCCATTTGTAGAAGGGACTACTCTGCTGATCTGCATAATGACAGGCTGAGTACTTGGGTGCTTTACATCTGGACTCTAATGCTAGATTTAATGCTAAAATCTAATCCTAATATATAATGGACGTATAGGAGATATACCTGCATGAGAAACCCAGAACCTTGGAGCTTATTGTTGTGGTGAGTTGGTACACCCTGCAATCAACAGCCTGATCTGGATGGTCACGTTGCAGGGAGTGCACATCGGAGGCCTGTGACCCCACGGGGTCCAGCTCCATGGAGCTGGTACATAACGGCCTTTGGTATTTATGCAACATTTTTTGCAATGTCCTTGGGGTAGGGAGAGGCTTTCTCTGCCCTGCACCTCCCTTCCTGATGCCAAAGCAGAGAGCGAACGGCTCCTCATGGACCACTGTCAGGCTGCCTGCAAGTATAGCAGCCTGCTGTCCTTTGGCTGTATTCCTCCCATTCATTGCTTCCACAATTTGTTTTATTTCTCCAAGTTGCACCTGGCATGGTAATTTGATGTTTTGTCTTTCCTTCCAAGACTTGAAGACGAGACTGAGTCAGTCCAGAAGGAGGATATTTTTGCCGGTTTTGCATCCGTGCTTGTTGTTTGCCCATCACTGCAGTTTATGGCACTGCGGAGACCCGTGTTGAGAGAAGTAAGAGAGTAAGGAGCTGACGCCGGAGCGCCTGGGAAGTGTGAGTTATGGGGGGGGGAGTTTTGGAGAGGCTCGCCGTGGTCTGCGTACAGCTGGGAGGGATGCGAGGGGATCTTCGATGAAAGGCGTGCTGAGGAATCCAGAGGGAGTTAGTACCCAAACATGCGTGGTTCAGCCCTGCCTGTCTTGTAGTTCAGTGACGGTATGAGTCAGAGCCTCTTTGGTCTGAATGAAGTGGAAGGTACTTTCTACACAGCAACTCAAGCATATGCCAAGGATCCGGATAAATAAAACTAATTCAGAAAAAGGGAGTGGGATGCAGGCTCTTGCTCTATATCACTTCACAGTTCTCCACAGCAAAATGCAATATGGCATCTTAAATAAAATCACCCTCTTCTGACTCTCGCAGAGGCTGCTTCACAGCATTCCCTGGCTTCCAGCACAGTTTTATTTCCTCCCTTTAGAGAGACAGACCAGCCTTGACTGAGCAACTGATTTTCATGCATCCCTTCAACCAGCATTCCCTGCCATTTCTGAAGGACAGCACTCTTCGCTACCCGTCTCTTCCTTCCCCCCCCTTAAACAATATCCCCCAAGCTTGGGTTGGGGATTATTTTTTCTTATTTTATTTTTTTCCCTCCCCAGCTCATTTCTTTCTGCCGTGCAAAGTGCTTTGCGGTCCCCGCGACGCAGCCTTGCCACAGGAGCGGAGCGGAGAGAGGGACACACACACACGCTCACTCACACTCACACACACTCGCTCACACACACGAGACACGGGGACTTCTGTGGAACAGCAGCCGTGCGCAGGGATCAATCCCGCTGGAGAGCTCTGGCCTTTGAAGTGTTACGAGGAGGAGGAGGTAAGTGGCGAGGCGAACCCCCCCCCCTCCCCGGCGGCGGCCGGTCCCCGCTGCCGCCGGCCCCGGGGCAGCGTGCGGCGGCCCCGCAAAGGGTTAAGGCGGCGGCGGCCCGGCGGTGCTTGTGCGTATGCAATAATCTGTGTGGCTCTCTTGGCCGCCTGCCAGAGTGTTGCCTTGCCTTGCCTCCTCCTCCTCCTCCTCCCTCTCCCTTCTCTGCCTT
>JAOXNO010000013.1:66617269-66634068 GCA_028565335.1 Limnodromus scolopaceus | reverse complement strand
GGGGGCTCCGCTCGCCGGCGGCCGCTGCCCGCCCGCCGCTCACCTACCCTCTTCCCCCCCTCCGCCTCCTCGGGGTTTGCTGGTGGTCGGGCGGTGGGGGTTTGTGTTGGGGTTGATTTGTGTTGGTTTTCTGGTTTTTGGTTTCTGGGGGGTTTTTTTTGGTGATATTTTTTTTTTTTTTTTTTTATGGCCTAAGGCATCGTAATTTACCGGCAGAAAACAAAATAAATGACCCCTCGTACGGCTGTGGGTGGTGAATCCGTCAATGCGATTCCGGAGGATATTAAAGTCTAAATTAAAGCACGCTGGAAAACGTTAGCTCCTACTGTAGTAGTAATAGCGATAATAATAAAATGACAGAATTGGGAGCGATTTACATGTTATTGAAGAGGAGGAATTGCTGAAGAGTAATAATAGAAAAGAAAACAAGTCGGAAGCCCGTTATATAATGCACTGTGTAGATAACGAGAGCGACAGGCTATTTTTATTTTGTTTACCGTATGCTGTGTAATAGGGACTCCTCCGAGCAGCATCTCTCCCCCGTGAGCCCCAACTCGCAGATAGAATTGGGGAAAAATTTTCAGCATTCCTGTTATGCCCAGATGAAGAAAATCCGGGGTTGTAAAAAAACCTTCCTCCTTTACCAGCGTTTTTCGGGCAGGGGTGCAGGTAGATGACCTTTGCCGGAGACCTTTTCCCTTTCGTATGGTAAAGAAATTCATATTTTGTAACGCAGGTTACACTTTAACCTTTAACGCTCATGGTTATGTATTTTATGCAGTAATGGTTACTTTACGTGTCAGCTGTGGTCAGGCACAGGGAGTTACTCTGCTTACACACCGACAAGTCAAGGACTTTTAATTTCAGTTTCGAACGAAGCCTTCCCCTGAAGGAAAATCCCGGCTTTGCGTTAATCTATTTCTGTTCGGGTGATGGAGAGGGTTCGGTTTTATCATGCGGAGCAAGGGTTATGAATGAGGGAGAGGGAAATTGAGAATGGCCGGGGAAAATATTACGCTGTAGTTATTTTTGCGGTGCTGCGAGATAATAGTAAGTTGTAATTGCACGTTATTGCAACCTAATTTGTTCGTGAAACTGGCCTGGTATTTTACGGGCAGCGTTTATTATATTTTTATTTTGAGGGTGGCTGTAATCTCCTCACTTTTTACATAAGGCGGAGGTCGATAGATTTTTTTTTTCCTCCGTGCTCGCCTGTCTGTCTGTCTGTCTGCCTCTCTCTCTCATCATGTAGCGACATGTCAGCGGTGCAGGCTGTCAACGCGCTTACTCCAGCCCTGATCAGTCATGTAATTAGATCAGGCTGCCATGGCAACAGACGGTGTTCACCGTCCATTCAGGTGTGTGTGTGTGCGGTGGTGAGCGGGCTACCGGGCAACCCACCGGACTACCGGGCGACCCACCGGGCTGCTGCAAGCCCTGCCGGTGTCGCTGCCTCGGGCTTGCCTGAAATCGAAGGATGGTGCCGGTGGTGGCTTCCTAATGGCTGAACTTGCCGGGAAGGGTGTTCTTTGCCTGCTGTAGCGTCAGGCAGATGGGTTGGTACGTGGCACGCTTAGCAGGTTAGCCAAATTGTCAGTTCCACTTGCGTTTGTTATTAGGAAATTAACAAAGGTGTGGCACTTTGTAAAAATGCTTTTGGCTTATAAAAGCTTGCGTAAAAGTTTCTTTGGAGTTTTGCTTTTTTTTTTTTTTTGCTGGCTGGTGTAACTCTTTGGTAGCTGTAACGGTGTTTGTGACAGTATTCCAGCATTCACGTTTTAGGCCACGTACTTGTTATTCCCCACTCATGTACTGTACTTTACACCTTCTGGCCAGTAAAATTAAAATTGGTGATGCCTGATAGTGCTATTGTCACTTCGGTTTTTTAAGCCTCTTTGTAGTTGTTAGCAAGGTTTAGGCCCTTCTGTGTTTTAGGTAAAAACTGACTTCGTTTTCTCTGGATAAAAACCTAAATATATACTATTAAAAACAGTTTTCTCACTAGCAAATAATTTGGTTCCAATATTGTTGGGTTTTTTTTTTTCTTGCTTTTTTTTTTTTCATTTGTGCTCATCAAAATATTATAGCCATAGAGCAGGAGACTTTCTGCCACAAAGTTTATAATACATTGAAACAATATGCAGTCTGATGAGCTACTAACTGCATACTGCTTTTAAAAACATATTTGATCAAGGAATGTATGTTTGTCTATATTCTCAGTGTTTGGACATCATTCTTTTGAGTCACTTTTTCACAAACAGAGGTATAATTTTTTAAAGGCACCAAATTTGGTACTCTGTTCTAATGTCATAAACCTGGAGCAACTCCAGGGGTCGGGGTTGTGAGCCACTTAAGTGGGTGTATATCTAGAATAACTCGATTTATTGGACTTAATCCAGGCATGTAGTAGAGTAACAGAGCTCAGAAAGCGATCTGCTGCATATCACCATTATTTTCTCTCTATCTTTTTGCAGCAAAAAGCACTGTGGGCTTAAATAGGATTTTTGCCTGATTAAGGAAGCTGTGTTAAACGTCTGCAGAAGTGGTTAACACCCCCATCTCAGTCACTGATCTTGCGTGCACTTACACTAATATTGAACTTGGCCCGGAGGATTTCGTGTCTCAGTGATGAGAAATCATCAGCACCCACAGCTCCCGAGCGTTTGTAGTACCAGGCTGGAACATAATGCAATCCAGAAATATCTCAGTAAAATAAGATATTTTAATCGCTCTGATGGTAAAGCACCGGAGCTGGAGGAGGTAATGAGAAACGCCTGCCGGTGGTTCAGCTTTTGCGGTGCCAGGCAGCTGGTGGGCTCGGGTTTGGTGTGACGAGTTTGCAGGTCTCAGCCCGCATGCCGAGCAGAGACATTTCTCCTCGGAGGGGCGAAGGGATGGGGAGTTCGTGGGCAGTTTCCCACCTCCAAAGTGCAGCCTCTCAGTGCTGTAACCAACTTGCCCTTCTTTTTGGGAGAGAGTTTCCCTCTGCTCGGCGCGGCCACCTCCGTTTCGGTCCTCCCTTCCCTACGAGGAGGTGGATTGAAATAGAGGAGCCTGTTAGGAGGACTGGCTGGAGAGAGTGAAATAATCGTGCGCAGGATGACTCCTGTAGAGTGAGCCTTTGTGTGCCGCATGCTGCTTATACATATTTTATTGTAAGACAAATTACCTGTGTGACTAAGAGCATTAGAAAGTAATTATTTTCAAAAAGGCCACGTATACACAGTTAAAAGACTTTCTGGATATAAACAGTGCAGCTTTTCTCCCTTGCCCTTCTGGCCCCATTGAATTTATTTGCAAAGGTTGAAAAAACTTGTCTTGTTTGAAAAGACATTTGCAAGAGACCTGGAATTTCACTTAACAAAAATTTTTATGTAATAGATCCAGTGGCCTAGTTTCCGGTTAATTAAGAAAATAGACCCTTAGATGCAGTCACCTGAAAAGCAACTAAGGGTTTAAAAATTAAATTTTAAAAATAAGTGTTTCGGTAATTTAGCTGGTAAAAAAAAAATCAAGGCCTTATTTTTTTTTTTTTTTTTTTTTTTTTTTTTTCTCCCCCTTGCTGAAGTTTAAGCAGCGCATGTAGAGGGCAGCCAGGATTGTGGGTTGCCCCCGTTCCTACAGCGTGCGGCTTTTGTGGCGCTGGGCTGATGGAAGGGGAGAGGCAGTAAAGGAGCGTGTATGGCAGGAGGCTGCCCGGGAGGGTCTGGGGCAGCGGCTGGCTGCAAACCTACTCCAGCGGGTGAGGCGGCCCAGGCTGGTGCTGCCTGCGAGGAGCCGGGCGATGTGACAGCCTCGGTTAGCCCAGCGCAGGGGGTCTGCGGGTGATGTGGCTGCTTTTAGGGATGGGGGGGGGACACATGACACTCTGCGCTTTGGAGGCACGGTGGGTACAGCTCACACGGTGCAGATAACAGATGTACTTTGCAGGTCTCTTCGGAGACTGCCGTAACCAGCTCTGCTTTAACTAGTGAAAATGTAGTTGGCACGAGAGACAGAAGTAGGGCAGGCTTGGCACAGGTAAATATTTTGGTGCGAAGAAATGATGTGCTGCATCCTGCGTGAGTTCAATAGCCCCAGCTTTGCAAACTGAAAGTCCTGAGCTCATCCTTTCATTTCACTTTTATGCAAGTCTCTAGGTGCAATAAATAAATAACTAGGTATTTGGACAAAGGCACTGTATTTTCGAGTCTCGTTCGGTGGTTCACATTCTTTATCTAAAGAAGTTGAAGGTTTTTGCTTGGTTTTGGCTGAGCTGATACGTGACTAATGTTTTAAAACATAAGAAACTTTGCAGACTCTTGACTTTTGCAAAAAGACAAAAACCGGATCTATGACCATAATTCCTTTTTGATCTCAGTGCATGTGTTGAGAATGTAATACTTCATTATTATTTTTTTTTCCCCTCAAAGCTGTAGTCTGAGATGGTTGTACAACACATGCAAATCTGTGTCTGTACATTGGTCCCAGTCTGCAAAGTTACTCTAGTGCATGTCCCAGTGAGGGTTTTGCTGAATGAGGATTGATTAAAGAACCTATCTAGAGTTAAGTATGTGTGTAAATCCTTCCATAAATAGGAACGAGTAAGTATGCTCATAAACTGAAACAACAAAAATGCTTCTCAGTGAGGGAGAAACGGTCCCAGTAAATCCTTTTATTGTCCCAAGAGTGATAAAAATATTTGGTGAGATTCCAAGTGCAAAAAACAAAATGTATTTTGTTTAGCATGTGATGTCAGCAGAAATTCAATACTGACTTGTCGTAATTTTACTGAGCAAAAATGCAGAAATAGAAAAAAAATGGTAGAGTTTTCCTTTGTTTATATTATTTGGGAATTTTCAGTAATATGCATCGACTCTAGCATGTCACCGTTAACGAGAAAATAGTGCACAAGGTAACGTCGCATTCTCAAAGCTGATTACTTTGCACCTAATAGGAGTAATTGCAGCAGTATGTTTACTGGATGATGCCCCTCCTCAAATAAAATATGTTCTGTTGGCAGTGAAGACAGTCATCTCGACTTGCTTATGATTCTTCACCTCATTAAGATCACATTTAGGAAAAGAGCAGTCAGTTTGAATAAATGGGCTCTGCTCTCAACTGTATGTGCTCTGTCTGCAGGATTAAATCTATAGTTTATTTGTGCTTGAGTAATAGCAAAAGCAGTCTCTCTGTCTTCAGTGGGATGTCATAGCATGTTGTAAATTGTTTGACTCTTAACTATGCTTTTGTTTCTTTTTATTTTGGTTTCCGTCTCCTCAACTCCTGAATCAACAGTCACATCGCAGGCCAAGGCAGATGGGCAAGCAATACAAGCTGTGAATTTATTCTTGACCCCCGTAGGACAGTGACCACCTTCATTTTTTGTCTTCACCCTACAGATATGCACTGCCAATAAGGTGAGAATGTAACGCTTCTTGTTTCCTCTAACAAGCGTACAGTGTCTGCTCTGGGCTGTAACCAGCGTGGACACCTCACGGGTGTCTGTACGGTTACCTGCCTGTCACACGTTTGTACTTCCCTTGCCTGGCAGTAGAGGTCCTTGAGAAACTCTCCTCAGAAAAATTCCATTAGCTCTGGTGACTCAGTTCGGTAACTTACAGGACAGTGGGTTCCAAATGAGTGGTTTTATGCTCACCTCAGGTCAGGGCATATTCAGTTACTAAAAGATGGTAGTATGAATGGAAAGGTTTACAAGGTTTGGTTTTTGTTGTAAAATGCCACGCGTAAAATTGTATAAATCCTTCCTGCACTTTTATGAACGTTTTTAGTGGTTCTTGCAGCCTGCTTCACTCTTCCAGTGTCCTGAATTCCTCCCTTACGCTAAACTTTGTCTGGCATGAGGATGCTTCCCAGGTTAACTAGTTGCTACTGACATGCCTGGGTGTCTTTTACTCTGGTTTGAGGAGTGTTTTCAATTCTTCTGACTTTTTTTTCCCCTGAAATGCTCTAGCCAGACAGGATGTAATAGTGTCCGTGTATCAGTCTGCTCTCCCTCTCCTCTCTCTCTCCTTCCCATATGGTTGTGGAGAATACCTTGAAAAAACCAATTCTCAACGCTTAGCGATCATACTGCCAATAAAAAGAACATAAATTTTTATTTTATTTCTTTAATCTGATTGTCATTAAGCCAGCCTGGCTTTTTGGACCTGTTATATGATTTTTCAGTGCTCAGGATTGGCAATACTGCTAATGCTTAAAAAGAAAAAAAAAAAAAAAAAGATAAAGAGTCCTAAGAAAATTGCCTGTGTCTTTAAATAAAAGAAAATTAAATGTGGTGCATACTTGCAGAAAATCAAAGGATTTTTTTTTCTATTTACAGAAAACTTAATTACTATAGCATTCTATTTATGAGGGGCTGATCAGAAAGTCTCCACTGCAGAATAACTTTTTAATGTATACAGCATGTCATAGAGGAGTATGCAGTGCATAATTTACATTTTATTGTAGCTGCGGGGAAGGGTGCTGTGCTTTAAAGGGAAGTTGTCTAAGCAAGTAGTTACATGCGAAGACATGCCTGTTACGGTTTACAAATGAGCTTGAATGGTGGGGGTGGACTGTAACCACTGTATCTCTTCGGAGCAATGAGAATTTCTTGTGAGTGAAAAACCAGCCAAAGTGCCCGTGCGCTGGCACATTTCATCTTTCGGTTTTGGAAGAAAACGGACTTGGTAGCAGCTATTGACTTGGGAGATTGAATAGAAGGAAGCTTTTTGTTATGACATTAACATTTCCACAAAGCATTTAATTTTTTTTCAGAATTAGCTTAGGTTGTATGAAATTGTATTTAGTTGCAGAAATTATTACTACAGGAAAGACTTCTATCTCTTAATTAGAAGAAGTATTTGTTGATAGCATATTGGTCAAACCCTGTGAATAAATAGATTGTGTTACCCACAATGTATTATTGCTAAGTCACCTCGAATATTTTAGCATCTGGCATTTCCTGTGATTACACGAGAAAGAGAGTTTATTAGATGTTAAGCAAACATTTTGGGTTAAAAAAGTAACCCAGTGAAGTCCGGTGCAGATGCGTGTGAGGAGTATAGTACTACGCTGCTTTTTTCTGTACTAGTGAAGCTTGAGGTATAGTACTGGTTTTGTGGACCTTAAATTGGATTTGTTTTGGCTTCTTTTCTTGTTGTTGGACACTTTAGTCACTGAGTTCGGGGTACCCCTATTGGCCTCATTAGTTAGTTCTCGTTTTCTCTAGGGAGCAATCAAAATCAGGCCCACCCTAACGCTAAGTAAGTGACATGAAAGTTACTGGGGTGGAGACTGCCTGTTTACAAAACCTTCTGGCTGTCACTGGATGCAAGGGGGGAGAGCTCACAGTAGTAACACGTGAAGGAGCCGTGACCCGGCGCCACGCAGCGAGCAGCCACAGATGGGATTCACGGCTCCAGACAGAGCATCGCGCGCTGAGACCCATCCTCATCTCCCGCTTTCACCTTTGTTTCGGGGTGCCGGTGGCAACAGCCCCGCTCCGTTTTAGGCAGACCTGGGTTGTCACCAGGCAGTCTGTCCGGGGGACCGAATGTCAGGCGTGTTTGACTGAAGGCATCCAAAACCAGATCTTGGAAACCTTACTTTAGGCCTAATAGCCATACACGTGTGTTCATGGCGTTACTTGCACGAGGAATCGCGTGGCTTCAGGGAGTAACATCGCTGCTGCGTGTGAGCTCCAGGGCTGCTCACCCTTCCAGTCCAAGCAGCATTCTTGCAGAGTCTGCTAAGCATCTTGCCTGAATAAGGACACCAGGACTAGTAAAAATAAATGAATTTAAAAAATAGATACAGCTTTTTTTTTCTTTTCTTTTCTTTTTTTTTTTTTTTTTAAATCATGACTTTAGTTAATTTTAGCCTGCTCTAAAAATCCTAGAGTTATTGTTATTTGTTCAGAGCGTGCCCTGCCTCCTTCCACGTAGGCAAGTGACTCAATGCTTTCTTTTAAACGGTTGTGTTGAGAGGATTTTGCATGAGACACTGGACGTTTTTAAAACTAAAGAGTTCTTTTTAATGTTTTCCACTGTTGAGTCACTTGATATCTATTAATTGTATTATAGTCTATTAATCATATTGTAGTATTGGGTTGAATTTACAGCTGCAGCCCATTTGTAAGAACTTTTTTTTTTGCTGAATTTTCCATAAGTATGCGTACATTACCTAATATGGCTTAATTTTACATAAGACACAATTTCTGTTTTATGCAGACTTCTGGCCACTGCTCTCTGTAAATGGACAAAAATCTGTCCTTTTTAAATACTTTGTAGTGAACTTAAAAAGAGCTAATCTGTCTCTATATTACTGTGTCCAGTGGTGGCTTATTGATTGCCGTGTCAGTGTCATTTTGTCCTTGCTGGTTTTATTTCTTCCCCCTCATGCTGTTTAGTGAGGCCTGCAATAGTCATAGGAGCTAAAAGGAGGTATACAAAGGAGATTTTGAACATATTATTTGAACAAGTGAAATGGAAATATGAACTAGGTATAATTGGATAGTAATTAGGTGACATAAACCCACAAAGCTCGTATTCATAATAGTATATAAGCCAAGACCTGAAGTTTGATTCACCTTTAAGCTTCTGTTTTGAAAAGGTGTCTCAAATGGAATAAGAGACTTGCTGTCCCACGCATTGTAACTTGTTAGCTTTGCTTTAAAGTATGGGCTTTCGGATGTTAGAGTAAGCATTAGAGAGACGGAGAACTTCTCCGTGCCGAGGGCTGGAAGTGATGAGATGGTTAGATGTGGTATAATATGTACATATGTATATATACACAGTTGTGTATAAGCCTTAGCACCTGTGCGTGCCCTCCTCCTGCCCTCTCCCTCGGCTGTGTGTGCTGGGCAGGGATGTGACGGTGGGATTTGCTGTGCCTTGGTACCAGGGGTATGCTTTTGGTTGAAATTTAGCCCAAGTGGCAGCCTCTGGATTTTAGTGTGGTAGCTGAAGGGTTTCTTGTGGTAAGGTACTGCGATGAAGGCAACCCCCAAGTTTGATAATTCTTTCTGTATTTTCTGATCTTAGCAGGGATCAGCTCATTTTAGGACTAGATGAAAACCTGACTTAAGGATTTATTGAGTCGCTCTTTGCTCTATAAAAAGTACAAATGTTGAAGTGTTTGTTGCTTGTATTGGAGTGTGATTGTGACTGTTACCACATTTCGTTTGTCAGGTACCCACGCATGGAGGCCTTTGTACTTTTGTAAATTTGACGTTTCTGTGAGGGCAGCCACTTAAAAGAAAGTTAGGCTTTAACGGAGAAGGATAATTACTAAAAGCAGGCTTAATCCTCCTTTACTGTGCTTGGAATTTTTGTGCTGGTGAATGTTTTCTCGTTGATGTAGTTCCTTTTCAGTGCCATGTGTAGTAGCTGAGTAGAGAGTGATTTTTCAAATTAATATGATAGTAAAAGTGTTTCTCCTCCCCTTTAGCCCCTGAGCACATCCCCTCCCTAGTACTGTGCCATGTTCATATCTTTCCCCAGAGAGTCTGACAGCAAGTAGATCCAGAATGGTTTGAAAATTCACTGTATACAAGAGAAAAAAAAAAATCCAAGTGGATTATTGCACTAGAAGAAGTTATAAGTTTATTCTCCATGTACCACTAGCGGTTAAAAACCCATAGCACTAATCATATGTAATGCATTTTTATTTACAGATTAGTAGGCTCTACTCTGACATATGACTAACAGGGAAGCCCCTCCCTTTAACAGTTGTATGTCATCTGCTTCAGAGAACTAATTACTTGGCAATTCCCATTTGATAATTCCCTCTTTATTTTCTGATGAGTTACTTAACAGTGATGAGCTTGTTGAGCAGAATACCGTGCTTAATCTGTGCTTCAGAAACTACAGCGCGGGCCTGGGGATATCATTGTTTTCTAAATGCTGTTTAGCCTTGCCATAGGAACACTGAAACCACACTAAGACATGTTAACAGTTCACAGTTAACGGTAAGCTTAACGTGAGTGAAGCCTAGCATTTGCCAGAGAATAAAAGAGGGGTTTAGATTACTGTTGCACTGCAGACAGGATGTTAAATACATAATTTCTCCAAAAATCAAACCAGAACTGAAAACAATTTAGACATTAAGAAGTAGAAGCTTGTGTCAGAGGTATCTTCTGTGTATCCTTTCTGCCCTCCACTGAAATAACACATTCTAAAGGAAATTTTATTCTTTAAAAAAATTTAAAAAATTACTGTTTTCTTGTAATATTTATTTGATAATTCAGCTCATACTGGTGATTGTTGCGTTGTTCTAGTATGAGGTAGTTAAATAAATTATCACTGTGTTTTCTCTGCTGTTACCTGTCTGTCTTTATTCTTTCCCAATCCCTTTTCACATTCTTTTGCTCTAGTGGCCACAGCAACCCTTGTTTCTGGCAGGGGAATGCATTACAAGTCTCTCTGCTAATTACAACATCGCAGTGTTCCTAGAGGGTACCTGAGTTCAGCGGCGCTTAGCTACAGCGCCAGGCGAGGGGATTTATGGGGTGAAGTGACATTGGTCTGCCCATGGCAGTCCTGGTAAGGTCAAAGTGAGTCTGTCCCACAGACCAGGGGTCGGATGGATCCTGTTCAGACCCAGTGTCTCTGAAATTCAACCGTGTGAAACCACGCTATTGAATCCGATTAAAATTTTATTATTGGCTTCAGTAGCGGAAGGTTTGTGGATCAGCTGCAGTCCCTCGGACTAGCTGGCGGCATTATCCCACAGATACTGATACCCAAAGAACTGCATTTTAGCTGATCCAGTGCTATAAGCTGAGAAATGGGCTATTTTTTCTTCTACTTGAATAAGAAGTGTAGTATTTTGTGTATTAGCTCACATGACATTGCATCATCAGGCTTGCTGATTTATTAGATGTTCTCAGTGATATCTCTTGGCCAGTACTGGAAGCTATGTCACAGGCTTGTTTTATCAATGAGAAAAATGTGTTAGTACATAGTTACATGTGTTTTTTTGTGAAATTAATCAGAGGAACAGTAATTTTATGAAACATAGAATTCAGAACAGATTAATCTACTTTAATTGTGTTCATGAAGTACACCAGCTATAAAATCTTTTGAAAGGAATATTAATCAAGTTGATCAAAGGTGGCTTGAAATACAGAATTCAAATATGAACACAATTACTTTCTGTCTGTATGTTTGCTGTAGCTTGGGTGATTATTTTTAAAATTCACAAGTTCTATTTGACTTTTTGGATATTTTTTTTCTACAGAATGTGTCATGTTTTAAAAGCAAAGATGCAAGAGGGTAAGATAGATAAAATTTTGCATTTTATAAAATGCAGTAAGTAGGGAGCACAGTAAAATCAGCAAGTACAACCCAACAGAAGGTCATTGAACCAAGAAGTCGAGGGAGATCATCCTCCCCCTCTACTCTGCCTTGGTGAGGCCTTATCTGGTGTACTGTGTCCATTTCTGGGCCCCCCAGTTCAAGAAGGACAAGGAACTACTGGAAGGAATCCAGCGGCGGGCTACAAAGATGGTCAAGGGAATGGAGCACCTCTCTTACGAGGAAAGGCTGAGAGACCTGGGCCTGTTTAGCCTGGAGAAGCAAAGACTATGAGGGGATCTTATCAATGCTTATAAATATCTAAAGGGCGGATGTCAAGAGGATGGGGTGAGGCTCTTCTCAGTGGTGCCTGGTGACAGGACAAGGGGCAACAGACACAAGCTGAAACACAGGAAGTTCTGTCTGAACTTCTTAAAAAAAAAAAAAAAAAGCACAACTTCTGTACTTTGAGGGTGGAAGAGCATTGGAACAGGCTGCCCAGAGAGGCTGTGGAATCTCCTTCTCTGGAGCTACTCAAAACCTGCCTGGATGCATTCCTGTCCAGCCTGCTTTAGGTGAACCTGCGTTGGCAGGAGTCTTGGACTAGATGACCTCCAGAGGTCCCTTCCAACCCCCTACAGTCCTGTGGTTCTGTTTTTTTCTTTTTATTTTTTTTTTCCTGTTTACATTCTTTTAATGACTCGGAGTACCTCAGGTAGTGCTGTATGGGCATTGACAAAACCGGAGATCCTCCATAAGAATCAGGAAACCATGACCATGAGCAGAATGCCCCACCTGTGATCTCAAGGGTTTGCTTAAACACCTGGGAGTTGCGCCTTGTAGAAGGGAGATCCTTCTATAAACAATTGTAGCTGTTGTGGAGGGACCTGCATCCCGAGCCCTGCTGTCAGATTCATTTTACAGAGGCAACCAAAGAGTCACTAGGTGGTCTGGGCTGATTTGGGCTGGTCTTCACCCACCTGCTCAGAGATGAAAGGTTGCAGTGGTGGTTGTCCACCTGTGAATTGTCCAAACCACCCTCTCTTTACCTTCCTCTTTGGGCTTAGTAGCATTTCCCCGAGGACCAAGGCTACTCAAGCAGCATTGCCTACGATTTCAGAAGAGATTGTGCCTAAGGACGTATAGATTTGGTCCAAGGTATTTTCTTCCCTCACCTAGGGGAGGCAATGTTGCTTGTTGTTAAGATTGAACTTTTGAGTAAAATGTTTGGCCCCAGACACATCAATACTGGTATTTCTATAGATACTTATGCAAGTCAAAGACCTCCGTGTGAATGTTGTGAGCATGATCTTTCAGCTAATACCAGTTTTTGATTGCATCCTAATGTCTTAAAATTTGAGCATCTGGTTCAAACCGAACAGAACCCAACTCGTTAACATACGATGGAGCTTTCTTAGCTGATAACTGCTGTTGTCTCCCTGACACCCAAATGAAATTGGTACCCCCCCCCCCCTACTTTGTTACCAATGAGAGAACTAATAACTTCCTAAATTTTGTATTTCTTTCCTCTGGATTCCATCTCCATTTTTGCCCACCGGCTACCCCGGCCTGTGTTAGTATGACTCCTCTGTGGGCCATACTTGCTGATGGAGCAGCCAAAGATGAACTGGGAGATCTGGGAAAACACTTTGCCTTTGCATTTCCTAGCCTGCAGAACTGAGAAGCTGCTTCACCTCTGCTTAGGTCTTGTCTGTCTCCTCTTGAATCAAGGATGAGTTTCAGGTTTCCTACACTACTGTTTTTGCTAAATTTTCTTCGATCTCTGCTGTGATCTGGCCTGATATTTTTCTTCTTGATGTCACAGTCTTGGAAATCACTTGTGATTTCCTTTGTGAACTTGACAGTTGATTAATTAAATTGTGGAGAGATAAGTGACGTGGCAGTGCCATCTCTAAAATGTGTTTTGAGGTCTGCATTCTATTTTATGGGGAAAGAGGATGGTGGTGCATCTTATGGACCAATAATCTATACTTTAAAATTGTACCGTGTGTTTGGATAGCGCACAAGTATGTTATATATTGACTTCAAGTATATGTGATACTACAAAAGACATTCTTTACTGTGAGGGTGGTGAAGCACTGGAACAGGTTGCCCAGAGAAGTTGTGGCTGCCCCATCCCTGGAAGTGTTTAAGGCCAGGCTGGATGGGGCTTTGAGCAACCTACTCCAGTGGGAGGTGTCCCTGCCCATGGCAGGGGGGTTGGAACTTGATGATCTTTAAGGTCCCTCCCAACTCTAACCATTCTATGATTCTATATAATACTGGAAGGACAGGAGGAGGAGTTAAAATCTCTATGCTGTTCTGTATTTGCATGAGCTTACAGAATGACCCAGTCCCAGTGCCTGTTCTTCAGCCATGGGAACGGTACAATCCAGCATGGGTCCATCCTAACATTTGTTGGTCATTGCCGGTTTATTTTGGTTGCAGCTCAGTGGCAGATTCAGGGGCAACACAGTGAATTAAAGTTATTCCTGAGTGGAAGTACGACATTTATTACCCGACGCCGCTGTCCAGATGTTGTTACCTCTTACAGTACGGCCAGAAAGAGCCCTAAGGAGAGCTAAGGTGGGTAGAAGGTTTATAGTAAGCATCTGAAATACACTGAGCAGCAGCAAAGTACGCCCTGGTTACCTAAGGAGTCGAACTTGTTGAATGTCACGTTGGCTGCATGGAATGGGAGAAATGCAAACTAAGAGACACTTCTGCTACGCGTGCAGCTCTGCTATGAGAGCGCGTTCATCTGAGCTGGCAGCTGGCTGGCTGCAGTGTTTGGTGCTGTTTGTACAGCTCAGCCAGGGTGTCTCTGTGAAACCAGCCTGTGCTGCGGCAACCAGGTTTTTCTGCTCCTTATCTTGTTTCACGTGAACTGTGCGTGTTGTGCATTGCACCGAGGCGCTCGGCCAGCCAGAGGCAGCAGTGGAAGAAGGGCTCCGGTTCCCACCTCCATTACTTACTTGGATGGTGTTGATGGAGCCACCTGGGTGTAAACGTGGTGTGACGGAGCATGGGAGCTGGCCTGGGGTCTCCAGGGGGTGTTGGGGCCCTCTGGACTTGGAGCTGTTGCCGGCAGGTCAGCGTTGCTGATCAGACACTGCTTGGTTGGTGCTGCAGCAGGTGAGCGTTGGCTTGGCTTTTCCTCCCAGTGAAAAGGGAATGAAAACTGTTCCTCAGTCAGTGTCACTGATCTTCCCGTGCTTCAGGTGGATGCGTTGGTGAATTAGATGAATCTTCAAATAGTCCAAGCAGTATTATGCTCTTTCATCCTTCTGTCCCGTTTTAACCTTTCCCAGACTTTATTCTTTTATTGCTGGCCAATAAATTTTTCTCCTCACCCTTTTCTTTACTGAGATTCTCCCGTGCTCAGCAGTTCTCACTGTTGCAGATCTGACCTACTTGTACGGCTCCCTCACCAGGTTTGCTACCTGCGTGGTACTTTGATGGTGTGATGGCCCTTTCTTTGGCTAGATTTTTTGTGTGTTTCTATGTGTCTAAAATCCATTTCTGCTCAGAGGGTTTCAATACCTCTGTGATTTTCTGCAGAACTGCAAATTTGAATGTTGTTTCATCTGCTGCTCTTCCTTCCTTGTTAATCATAGCTGGATTCTGAGCTTTGCAACCCTGATGATCTGCCTGGACAAGCCTTTCACTCCATACAGCGTTCCCCTTCTCCTCCTGGGAAAACCCCCTTTATTTCTTCTCTGCAGCTTCACTGTGGTGCCTGTTTCTCTGGCCAAACATTGGATTTTCAGTCCCATGTGCCTCTGCCAGTCTTCCCTGGCTTCCAGCTGTAGTGTCTCTTCAGCAGGCATCTTGCTTTTCAGCCTTGTCAGCTGGTCGTTAACAAATCAGTTGCATATATTTGTATAATATCACATGCTGGCAGTGTAAAAAAAAAAAATAAAAATAATGAAAAAATCAGTTGTTTTCTCTGTACCTCAGCGTGAGCCACCCCCTTTGATCATTTGTTCTTAAGATAATGGGGTCACTTTTACTTTATTACCATATCATATGGCCTGCTAATCAAAGGATTCTTTTACTGTGTTAATAGCAGCACTTCAAATTGTTAACATTAGTTACCTTTAAAAATGTAGTATCATTTTCATGTGTCATACTGATGAGACAAAAGTAACAAGTTGGACAGTTTTCCTTGGATTTCCAGTCGTTTTCATACCGGGATTCTGCTCCAGTGGCAAAGTTCTGTAGTAGCAGGTTGCAAAACTTTCAAGATAAAATGTAAGCTAAACCAAAAAAGAATGTTTGAAAAGCACTTCATTCAGAAAAAGAAAAGAAATTGAACATGGTATGCATTTTGAGTGAGGCTCTTCAGTGAGGGAAAAATTCCTGGACTGCTATGGAGAAGTACAGGAATGAAGCACGGTACCACTGAATGAGTTCACAGAAGGTATGAAGTGAAAAAATGAGAGGTTTTTTTTTTGTGTATTGCTGTGTTTTTGCCAAGAGCTGACTATTGGAATGATAATGTGGTTATAGTAGATTTTTAAAAAAAACCCAGCAAGTATTTTGGTTTATATTTTTGGAGATGGTACGTTTTCCCAAAAAACTAGGCTTTTGACTAAAAGGAAAAATTGTCAAAATAATGCTTTTATCTGAAAATTGATAACCCCATTTTGTTACAGGCAACGCCAAAAAAATACCACCAAAACATAAGGATATTAGAGAAAAATACACATTTTCTGAATGGATTTCCTCAGTGTATTTAAACAATAGGTTGCATATAGTTAGTTTCACTTTTCTCGTACCTAGACAGTTTCCCAAGGTGAAAGAAGCATCTGAAAAAAACCAACCACCTGCTTGCAAGATTATAAAAATTGGTGCAGGGAGCTCGGAGGTAGGAGTTACTACTTTTTAAATCTTCCATTAAAAACAAGACTAGACTCCATATTGATGGAGTCCTTTTAAAGGCAGTGCCCTTTTAATCAGCAAACAGGTCCTCTGTGCATCAAATAATTAAAAATAGAGCAAAGTTTCTGAACAAGGCGTCTGGCAGAAGCGTCTGTACTTCCATCTGTGCATGATTAGCAGAATGTTTCATGATATTTAAATAGCACAAGCTTTGCTCTCTTTTTTATTATTTGTTGTGCTGAAGACCTGTTTGCTTGTTAAGTGGTCTTTTTTGAATAGTTACTGGCAAGGAATCAGGAGAGTGTATGAAGACATCTTGTACACACTGCAAATGCCAAATTGTCCCTTTTTTTTTTTTTTTTTCTTTTTTTTCCTGAAGAGGCACTGCCCTTACTATTTTTTTTTATTTATTTCGAGAGGAGTTTTACCGCATCCTTGGCTTGGTTTTCAAAATTATCTTAGGGGCCGGTTCGTTTCGGAGGGAGTTTAACCAGGTGTTGGGGTCGCTGCTGGTCCCCTGTGGTCCACCCGTGGACTAGGGTTTGGCTGGTGGGGCTATTATTTTGTGTAGCGGTGGTTGCTCGGGGGGATGCTGAGAGTGTGAGTGGGCACTGGGCAGAGGAGAGGGATGGCTCC
>JAOXNO010000013.1:66532103-66617252 GCA_028565335.1 Limnodromus scolopaceus | reverse complement strand
GCCCTCCCCGCTCCCAAGCCTTACCCTTTCGGCAGGGATGTAATCAGCCAGGCAACAGCTTTCCAAGTGGTTCCCGTGCCTGAAACCGGGACTCCTCCTCGCTGGCAGCCGTTCAGCATCGGATTGTGCGCTCGCTGTCGCTGGCTGGCAACGCGGCGCTTTGCGGCTGTAGCCGCTGATTTCCCTTCCTACCAGTAAAATCTTCTCTCTCTCTCTCTCTCTGTGTGCGTGCGTGTGTGTGTGTTTTACAGAGACCTGAACAAGTAGGTGTGGGATGAAAAGGTGCTGACGTCTGGGTGTTAAGTGCCTTGCTGTAGCTGGCTGAGGGCACTTTTGTTCCGTGCGAGTGCCCGGTTGTGCAGAGCCAGCAGGGAGCTGAGACGCTCCCGACGGGCTGAGGGGTTCCTTTGTGGAGAGCCTGTATTCAGTCTTTGGACAATCTATGTTTTTGGATGGGCATGGAAAATAAAAGCTTTTGTGGTGTGTGTAAGTGGGGTTTACTCTGTAGCTGGGCAGTTTTGGTTTTTTTCTTTCCCTTTTTTTTCCTTTTTTTTTTTTTTTTTCCCTTCTTGTGTTTGAAGGAGACTGTGGTGTGTGATGTGTGAACACTGACCTGGGTCGTCTCTTAACTTTAGCTCAGGACTTCAAAAGAAACTGTGGTTACTACTGAGAGCAAAGCTGTTCACCTGTCAGCATAAGTGTATAAAGTCTGCATTTTTGTATCTCAGAACACTGAGAAGTCGTGGCCTTGGAGAAAGAGCCTGCTACATAGGGTTCATTTCACCTAGCCACTGCCGTGTTACTGGTGTCCATCGTGCTGTTTCTGGCCCAGCTTTTGCAGAGCAGGGTGCTCAGGGGTCTCAGGGCAAATTCTCTTTAGCAGGGTTATGTCTTACATGGGCAAGCAGTTGGAAATTCAGAAGGGAGCAGTGGTAGGACCTTTTTGAAAATGTGTGGTTCGGCTTCCAGGCACCTGGGGAGGCCTAAAGATGAATGAGTAGATGTGGAGGAGTCCTGGAAATGGAAGAGAAGGAACAATCATATTTTACTGTAAAAGCTCAGGGCAACACTTATGCCCATTCCTTCAGCGAGACCTCTCAACTAGGGCATGAAGCAGTTCCACTCACATTTCACCCACATGACTCCTAAAAACTGTTAGTATTGATCCCCTTAACAACTGATTTCTGCAGAAAGAAGGATTACTTCTAGAATTGATTCTTGATGAGTGCGCTTTGGTGGGCCTAGTACTAGCATCCATCCAGGAGCAGGAAGGAGAAGGAATGCTTGGGCTCATTTTAGAAAGATGCATAAAGTTGTGTTGGTGGGTTGGTTAACCTAAGCCAAGTTTCATGTTTTGCTCCTAGTACGTGTTCTCAGAATATACCATAATGGGTATTCTGGAACAGCTTCAGCGTATGTTGTGAATGTGAATTAATTAGCATTAGTATGAACTGCATACTGTCGAATGGAACTTGTTTTTCTGTGTCTTCTGTCATGCCGAAGGTACTTCAAACCCTTTAAAATAATGAGTTCAGCTGTAAGAGTGTGGTGGCTCTCTAGACAAACAAAGCTGTCCTTCTGGGTACAGCAGAGGATCACATTCAAGGGTGGTTTCACTGGTAGGAGTGGGAAGAACACTGGTTATGATGTTAGTACTACTCCTGCTATGTTTTAAAAAGCATTTGTGGCAGACTCCTTATTTTGGCAGACTGGATTTTGCTGTTTGTTACTTAATTTATATCTCTCAATGCAGTGTAAACAGAGCGATGAAGAATCGCAGGGCACGTTATTCATGAGCTGTTGTTTAAACCTCATTGTTGCATTTCTAGCCCTGATTATTTCACATCATGACATACTACATGAAAAAGCTGGTAGCTCTTGGTTTCCTGAAACAAAACCAAAGCTTCCTTTTATGACCCTGCAAAAGCACATTGTAGTAAAGGAGGTAAACCTGATTTCAGCCTGAGATGATAAGATCCTGTTGATTTGTATGAAAAATGAGGGTTCCGTTAGTTGTGTGCAGGTCTCCGGAGGAGAGGGAGGTGCCTTGTATCACTCAAAAACAATTTCTTTCAGCTGGCTGGAGAGAAGTATGGATAGCATCCAACATACAGACGTTCCCCAGTACAAGAATTATAATGGAAATGTTGATGACCGGTCAGTATAGAGATATTAGCAAGCGTTTATATAACTCAGAGTTGTTGACTACTGTAGACATGTTGTTTTAGGCCCTGTTCCCACTGGTGTTCCTCCTGTTGACTTTCAGAGTGTTGGGATCAGATCCCTTTGGCTCAAATTTGAAGTGAAATTAATGAAAACTGAAAGAAACTTGCATGTTCTGCAGTCAGCCTCCAGTTTCAGAGGGGAGGATGGTGGAAATAACTGACCTATACAATGATACTGTAGTACTTTATGGCATGATCAAGCTTACACTGAGAATAAAGCTTTCCTTGAGTTAATTGGGGTATTTAATTTTGATCTGTAGCTTGTAGTGTTGTCTGTTAATGGGGACTTCACGGGGGTTTTGTGCATTCCTCATAAAGCTGTTCTTTGACAAGGAGAAAAATTTATCTAATTAACGTGAACCTTTCTGTATACAGCAATAGGCATTAATTATTTACAGTTTGTACTACTATATGAAAACTTTTCCAAAACTTTGGTGGCTTGGTAGGAAGGAGTGCCAGTTCAATGTATTCTCAGCTGTGCAGCTGTAATGTATGTTGCTTTTAAAGACACCTACATGTTATAATAAAAATACCCCTTATAGCCAAAGATATGTAACCACGGTATAGATAATTACAAAAGAAAGAGACTCAACTGAGTACTGAAACAGGAAAAAAAAAAAAACCAAAAATGAAAGATTCTTTTTTTAAAGAGCAGTAGAAATGATAAAGGGAAGAATTACTATTCCATAAATATAAGGGGGGGAAAACACTCAGCTGTTCGCTATATTTTAAAGTTGCTATCAGTTAGGGAATATATGTGGAACAAAAGTCTGAAATACTAAACACTATAAATTCAGTTGATATTCAGGGCTCAGTTGTGCTCCAGAAAAAGAAAAAAATGTGTAGCTATGCTAAAAACAACAAAAGCCAATTTGGGGAAATGTATGAGTACTGCTAGAAAAGCTGAACAATACATCTCTATGTAAAATTGCATGTGACTGGTGTAAGTGCTGTTCTGTCACAGCTAGGGCTGCTGAAATTGTAGGCAGGTAGCTAAAATTTACTGTTTAATATTTCATGGATAATAATTGTTCTGAATGCTTTAAATAGCACAGGAAATGTAGTGTCACAAACTTGACATTTGAGTATTAATATTGATACTGAAACAGGCTCACCACAAAGAATGCCAGGACTGCAGGAGGAAGGGTAGAATTTTGATCAGATAAAGACAGAAAAGTTTTAAAGTCCTTCAGATAGGTTGAAAAAATGCCTTATGAAAACTGGGGCAAAATTACCTTTCAGGATTGGACATTTTATATCCAGTTTTGGGAATATCCCTATATAGGTAAAGTTAGAAGCAAAGAGATGTTTTTCTGTCATTTCTGTCTTTCCCCTTACTCCCCCTCTTTGCTATTTGTTGAAGACAGTCTCAACAGGTTGACAGCACAGGGCTACAAAGTGTTTTGGATTCACTTGTGCAAGTATACGAATGTATCTGGGTTCAAGAAAAGACGTGTGGGGATGTATGGTATTTACTGTCCATTCTCAAACTTGCTTGAGATGTGTTGTAAGCTACCTTCTGTAATGTCAAGATTTGGCCACGGATTACTTTATTAAAGAGAGACCTTTATTTTCTAAGCATAAAGTAGGGCTGGCTTTCCCTTTTTTTAACAAGCAAGCTTGTTCTCCCAGCGTCTCATCTGTGTGCACAATCCCTTACTGTTAAGTTCATTATGGCTTGCCTGGTTCTTATGAAAATGTGTGGTGAGATCAGAAGAATACAGCACTTCATGTACAAATACACAGTGAGCTGCAGCAGGCTGGAGGGGGGGCTTTGAGCAACCTGGTCCAGTGGGAGGTGTCCCTGATCTTTAAGGTCCCTTCGAACCTAAATCATTCAATGATGGAGCCTGAGAACCATTGCCTCTTTACGTTCACAGTATAAAAAAATTCACCCAAAAGAGGATGCAACATAAAGATGGGGACTGGTAACAATCACTAATGAGACTGTACTTTGCAAACAGAAGATGCCAGCCAGAGCCAGACCCACCTGAGGACTTCAGTTCTGTCTCTCTTGTGTGGTGTGGTGGTGGTGTGGAGGTACCCCACTGTTGATAAATCTCTTGATAGCTTTCGGCAATTACGTTGTTACGTAGATGCTTTGGTAAGTCACTTAGCTGGTGATAGTAGGTACGTTGCTTTCCAGAATTCCTTCCTTATCATGGAATAGGCAGAGCACATTTTTGGCATTGTACTGCCGGTGTAGGTTGTGCCAGTTTGATTCTAGCTGTTCAGCTACGTGCAAGCTAGTTAAAGGAGGGTTTTTTTGGGGAGGGCAACAGGAAGGAAAAGTTTGTCAGCCTCCTTTCTGAAAGTGTTTTGGTACTTGTGACTTCTTTTTCCCTTCAAAAATGTATCTTGCACTTTCAGACTCCTCTTATTTTCTGATGTGATTAATAGTAGCTTTTATCTTTAAATGCAAATGCAATTTTAGCATACCTCTGCGCTGTGTAATACTCCTCTCTGCACAAACCGCTTACCAGACAAATAAAAAAGATAGATATGTATTTAAAAAATGAACAAAACCAAAATACAGTTTACCTTCTGAAGTATTTATATGCTGGTAGTTGTAGGTGCTGCAACGTAGGCGTGCCAAAGTTGCACCATTCTGCTTTGCCGAGTGTAAGCAGCTCCCTTCAGCTGTGTGTGACCCACACGAGTAGGAATCGGGCAGGTTGCTGGAAGCCTGGCGGTGCCTTTGTATCTCAGTGGTGGTAACTGACACCCAGACCACCCCTCTGAGGTACCTTTTGCAGGGGGATGTTGGAGAATCTCAGATCCTGGACAGTCATCAGCGTTTCTGTCCAACGGATGGAACAAAAGCGCTTTAATACTTTTATTAAGAAACGCAACTACACCCCGCTGCCGCTGTGCGTGTACAAACCGGCAGACTCCTCACCCTCGTGTGATGCCAGCGGTGTTTTAGCCTGCCCGAGTTGTTGTATTTGTCAGGGACAATCTTATTTTCACTAAGGAGACCTGGACAAGGTAATAACACATGGAGCTCTTACTCTCTGGGGCTGTGCTGTTTGTAAGGTTATTCACAGCATGTACAGAGTGCATGGAGAATGTTGCCCTGGAAGCATTCTAGTTTGTTCTTATTTTGAAGTCGTTTTGTCCAGGCACAAATGCTGATGATTGTATGGAGAGCCTCTAGAGCTATAAAGAGTGAGGTGAATCTCCCACACCTGAGGTTAGGTTGTAACTAGTAAACGACATTTTATTTTGTGGCCAGCTATTCACCTGACTATCTAGACCTCTGTTCTAAATAAAAAACGAGAAAATAAAATACTCAAGAGACTCTGGCCTATTACAAGATGGGTTGCTGTTGCAGATGATTATATATAGATCTATTTTCTGCCTGTTCCTAACACCGAGATTTAGAAAAGCATCTTGATTTTGAACTACCCAGAAACACAGCCCAAACTGGGAGTAATTATACTGATACAAATTACTTTTTTTACATCCTGTACTTGCTCTATTTCTTCAACTGTTTCCCAAAGTGTCAGCTACATCTACTGTCAGTGCTAGGAAAATGGGTTACGTGAATCTTTGGTCTTTTTTTTTTTTTTTTAATACTGTAGTATAGTTGCTCTTAGTAAAGAAGTAAATTGTTGAGATAACATTAATCTTCTGATTTAGTGCCTGAACCTGCTCCCTTGATGTTAGTGCAAATTAATGGAATTAGGATCAGACCTTTAAAGAGTAAGATTAATAAAAAAAACCTAAACCCCAACAGTAGTATCTTAGAGCTGACCAAGTTAAAAATATGAATGAAAAATTGTGGCATACGCCTAATCCTCAGCTAATTTTAATGGTGAATGGAATAATCTTCCATGGAGCTGGGAGTCGCCAACGTGTTATTGTACATTGGGGCCCTATTAATCCATAGATTATTGACAGAGCATATGGTACCTGCTCCAAAGCATGCCATATACACAACATGCTTTTATCTTTGTATTATTGTTTAAAACTACATTCTGTTGCATCACTGGGGATAGATGTAGTCTTGGAAAAGCAGTTTGCACTGTGGTATTTGCTAGCAATGTGGTATGTGGCCAGGATGTACACTGGATATTCAAATTATGTATGCTGCAAAATTTGTGAATTTGCGTTTTAAAATACTTGTCATTTCTGGAAATACCCTGGGGTGTAACTGTCCACAACTTCCCTCTACTAATTAATTATTAAATATTTGCTTTCAAAGCTGAATCATTAGCCAGCTGGGGAGTGGGTTTCCCAGCTAGTGGTTTTAAAACCTTACAGACAGGACTGTGGCCCAGAAAGTTTTCTTAATCTTAACGTTATTGCTGTCCTGCTCATTAATACATATGAAGTACCAAAGCCTGTTAGCCAAATGCCTTGCCTCCCTCCGTGCAGTTTATTACCCTGCTAGTAGTCAGAGCTACCTGTTGTACTTGTGAACCCTTGGGAGTAGGGGTTCAAACCCTGCAAGAGCAGATTGATGTACGTCCTTCTCAGGGGATGTTTTGGGACCGGGGGTGTGTTACGGGAGTGCCTAAGGTTCTTGTGCCTGAAAGTGTGAAAGCTGGGCCCTCTGAGGGATGGGGAACTGCCTGGGGGCGAGTGACCAGGCTTTCATTTTTCCCGTCTGCCCCTGCCCGCCCTTTGCTGTTGTGTTTCAGTGAGGCCGATTGGGGTTTTTTTGCATGGTACTTGTGGGATTTTTGTGTGATAAAGATCACTAAATAGAAACACATTCATTATACCTGCAGCTTACTCCTGTAGGTATCCCACTAGCATTAGTAATAAATCCATCCCCCACCTCAAGCAAGTCCTCCACATTTTGGGCATTTGACTTCCCCAGGGGGCTGTGGGGTGGGGGTGTCTCCTGCTCCCGCTTCACCCTTGAGTGAGCTGCACCCTGTATGCAGTGAGCACCCATTAGCCCCCAAAATCCGTGGCGTTTCCGTGAACTCCCTCTTTCCCAGGTGGGTGAGATGCTGGTGGCGGGGCCTGCCAAGCCTCTCCTGAAGCCACTGGGGTCAGGGAGGGTGTCCTGGGCTTGCCCCTGGATGACCACCACCACCTGTGTCTCCCCGAGCACCTGTTGGGGTCCTGCCTTCCCATTTCCCACAGTGGTGGGAGTGTGGCAAGGGGCTCCCTGCTCGCTGGACCACGCTGCTCCTTGCCACTCCGGAGGGGTGGCTGCTCCTCACGGGATTTTTTTCCCCTGCTGCAGGGTCGAGTTTATCCTGAGGCTGCGCTTGTGGGTGCCCGGTGCCGGTGGTGCAGCCGGGATGTGGGGCAGAAAAAGAGGGACGAGGTAATGTGGGGGCTGCCTGCCAGCCTGCACGCCTTCGGTAAACTTTCAGGGTACCCAGGTAGGTTTAAACCGAACATTAGGAAAGAGTTTCACAGAAAGAGTAGTCAGGCATTGGAATAGGTTGCCCAGGGAGGTGGTTGAGTCACCATCCCTGGATGTGTTTAAGAGTTGCTTAGATGTGGTGTTGGGGGATATGGTGTAGGGGAGAACTTTGTAGAGTAGGGTAGATAGTTGGACTCGATGATCCCAAGGGTCTTTTCCAACCTAAATGATTCTGTGATTCTATGAAAATGTTAAGGCAAGTAATTGCGAAGCCTGGAGTTTAAGCCCCAGATGTTGTGTAGTGTCTATAACCCACATTTTTCCGTCCTTTAGGAACGTTGCCCCTTTGGGGTGACTGGGTACAACGTGGTGTTCTGGATGCAGCGCAGCCCCACACGGGGCTTCACTGAACGTCCACACCGTTGCTGTCCCCGCAGGAGGCTGTGGATTGCAAAGCCCCATTGGTTACGTCGGTTAATCAGTTTGCAGTGTAAGGCTGGTTTTTAGTTTGTTCTCTGTGGTGGCAATAGTGACCAGTGACTGTGGCCTGTGGACCGGTTGACTGGGAACCTGCCTCCGGGGAGCGGGGACTCGGGAAGGCAAGCTGGCTGTCAGACAGCACCCAGTTGCACGGTGGAGGCTTCACACTTACTGGGAGAACCTTAGGGAGCTTGCAAATGGGAAAAAGATGGGAAACCTGCTCAGCCTTCCGGCAGGTGAAGTGACATCCCAAAGTTATCTTTTTGGTGTGATGATTGTTTTGTAGATTATTAATTAAATTTTTTTTTGCATTTTCACGTTATTTCTCATGCTTCTTTCCTGTACATTTTCAGTCGGTTGGTATCTCTGCCTTTCTCTCTGAATATACCTGCACTTTTTTGATATCCAAAATTCTTTATTGATCTAATAAAGTAATTAAACTGGGTGACTTTGAAAACATGGCAGGGTGGCTTAGTGAGTGTATTTTAAAATTAATGTTTAACATACAGCGTCTCCTGTAAAGTTACCAAACATTCTGCGAGCAGTGTTGTTGTTATGGCTGTTTTCAGAGATCTTGAGTGTTTGCTGGAAAAATCATCCTTTGGAGTAAAATGTTTTCTGTTTGTTTTCATTATGATAGGAAATAAATTGTTACCGTTAGTGTATCTGAGAGTCCATCCATTTGTCAGACCTTGAAGTAAATGATAATCCTCCCCTGGCCATTTTTGAGATACTGAAGTGTGGAAGTGAAAAAACCCTCATTTCATTATTTAGATATATGCAAATATAATTTTCTTTTTTTCTTTTTTTTTTTTTTTTTGCGCTTTCTCTGACAGCTTTTTTAAAATTCCACTGCACCCTTGGTAAAAGGGCTCGAAAGAGGAGAAACCAGTCCTGAAAGTTCAGCTGGGTTCATAGCTGAGTGTGCCGCCTCTCTTGCTTGGTCGCGAAGTCACAGCACCCCACTGGCATGGTAACGCGGAACGAGCTGCGGAGTCATCCGCAGCTTTGCTTCATCTTGAGCAGTCAGGCTGGCAAGAGAGTGGAAAATGCTTTTCAGCGGGAGGTTTGATGCTTAGGAAAGTCTGAGGTGGAGCACAGAATCGTGCCACGTAGGGGGGTAAATTCTCGCTCGAATGGGGATGGCGTTGCCCCTGTCCCGTGCCCGTCGGTGCGGGATGACAGAGAAGGAGCAGCAGGTCCTGCCCACGGGGCAGATTCCTGCCTGCCCTTCCTACCTGTGCTCCCCTGACGCTTTGGTGGGCCTTGCCCATGCGTGGTGGCAAGGAGGTGCCTGCCAGGGGGTTCGCTCAGCAGTGTTCTTCGTGGTAGGAGTCATGGAGCCTTGCTGGAGTTCAAGTGCGCTGTATAATTAGTATCTTTTTAGCTTCCAGTTGCCTGCAATAGTACCAGGAGGCTGTTTCTGCTGCTTTGCATAACTTACTAGAAAAGATATTTTTGCTTTTCTGCATGTACGCCTTATATAGAAGAACATGCGGTGTGGCTTTTTGTCAGGAGACAGCATGAACTGTATTTTCCAGTGTCACGACCAGCAAAATGTGAAATCTGCATCAAAATGCTTTTCCCAAGCATCCTTTAGGCCAACGAGGGAGAAGTACTGCTGTGTGTGCAGGATGCTCATACCTGAGCTTGGGGCAAATGCCTACTCTGGTCCCTACTGGCATCAAGGCAGTTTTTCCATTGAGTTTATTAGGAGCTGAAGTGTGGAAGTGATCTGAGAACTCTTCCAGCCTGAAGGTTGTGAAGTAGGAACGAACAGGAGGAACCCTAAGTGATATGAGGGAAGCAGTAGGCTAGGAGAAGGAGAGCCCAATAAAATCAGCTAGTAAAACTCACCCGTAAAACTGCAGGACCTTAAGTTTGAAAGAGTAGCTCATGCTTACATGCTCGGCACAACTTTTCATTTTTGATTTGCCTCCTTGTTTCAGGTTTCCTCCTGTCAGGGAGGTGGTCTGTGTGCCTGCCCTCTGCAGCTGGAGAGTCCCTGATCTGGTCATGCCAGCAGTGGCTGAGTGAGGGCTGTAGCCGAGGGAGATAACAGCGTCTTTCTTGTAGGGGTCATTGCTTTTGGGTGGGTGTGCTTGGCTGGTTTTCCAGATCATAGACTTAGGGAGTAGGACATTAGAAATATTATAGGCTATTAAATATATTGTTGGAGCGTTTGGCTGCACTAACTGCTCCTTTTAATAAAGTTCAGATTTGAGATTTTTGGGACTGAGAAGATTTGGACTTAAACTTTGTTAATTTGGTTTTGAAAAAGGAAGTTCTTGCATGCTTTGAAGGGAAAAAAATACGAAGACAGAACTGCAAGTCTCTTCCTTAAATCAAAGTTTTCTGCCTGAAATGGGAACAACTCAGCAGAACAGTTTAAGTAAACATGGCCATAACTGCTTATCTGAGACCCTGGCATCCTCTCTTCTTACTGTGTTACTTTTTTGTGGTATCCTGGCGTCTCTCAGTCACTGATGTGTTTGTTCTCACAGCACCTCCTTCGCAGGCATATACTTTTACATCCATCGTTGCCACCAAGATTTGAGGCTTCATCTGAAGATCTCACTCCAGGAGTGTAGGTTTTCTACACCTCTGTAATGGCGATTTTTGAATTGCTGTCTGAAGGCTTTTCCCCTCTCCAGCCCCCACTTTCTCTGTATCTCTTGTCGTGGCTTCTTCATTTATTATGGGACAGAAAACAGAGGCAGCTGTTCCTGAGTCATCTCGTGTTGGTGTTTAGCACAGAATGGGATAAAATCTAGGCCAGAGCTGGCAAGTGACTGATGATGTCCAGTTGTAGCCTATGCGGGCGGTCAGTGAGTGTAGTATAAACACAAGAGAATTGCTGAAAATCACGTATGTATGCGAGAGGGCAAGGAGTTAGGTACTGTCCTCTAAAGCTAGTTTCTGAGCGTGGGGTCATGTTTCTTCTGTTGAGTAGAAAAAATGCACCATATGGTGAGAATGGCTTATTTTGATACCTAACAGTACCCCTTGGGTGGTTTTGCCTCTGTGTGGTAAAATACTGTAGATTCACACTGGGTCTCTTATCCCAGGGTGCACTGTCACATGTAAGTAACTTTTGTGCACTTAAATGCTTCCACTGTTGTTGAAACTTCACTATTAACAATGATCGTTATTTAATATTTTTCTCTTATGACTGGATTCCAAAGGACCTATTTGTTAGTACATGGAACAACAACAAAAATGTCATTGTTACAGAATGTAGGAGAATAATTTATTTGATAGGTGCAGTAAAGTAAAAAATTCTCTGATATTTGGTAGGGTACTTCTGTATGTTCTGTAGCATGTTCTTTAAAGTAATGGAAGCATAAGAAATGAGAAACGAGGGAAGCTTTTTGTTTTTTCATGGAAATTAATGTGCTGATACATTTGTGAGGCTTTAGTATATGTTTTTCCTCTTTTTGGCTATGTTAGGAGGAATAAAATCAATTAAAGAAAGAAAAAGAGAAAAGACTATGCCTCTCTCTGTCGGTTCTGTCATGCTTCAGACAGTAGTGCATTAGGACGTGGGAAGTGATCTCGGCCATATTTTTAGTCATATTTTAAAAAATTATACTTCTTGGTGAAATAGTCTCCAAAATGACAGAGCTAGTATACATGCAAACGTAAGTATATTGCACTGCCAGTGTCAATCTAGTGTATAAAGAGCTTCACAACTGTTTGGATCTGCTCTTCTTTCATAATGGGCTGCAACTTGTTTACTAATGCTTGAAAGCATGTACACATCAAATAAATCTCTGGTATTTGGGCCATAGTGTACCAGCATTATGCAAAGGGAAGATTAACCACACTCTATATTAAGCTAGGATCCACTCTACTCTTGATTCCTAGCTATACTAAATCAACCAAACCATCAAAGAACAAAATTAGTGGAAGGGTTCCTCAAACAATAGATTTATTTCCATGTTTATTTGTGTTAAGAAAAGGGCAATCAGAAGAACAAATCTCCTTGTGGCTCAGGGCATTATAAATTAATCATAAGACATGAAGTGAGCTTTTTGGGTGTGGAAAACCAGCAACAGATGCAAATGCTACATAACTGCATCGTATGGTGTGTACGGTGTTGCTGCAACAGCTGAGAGACAATACGCTCGCTTCGGCTGCTGGTGCTGTTAATAGATCGTCTTTAGCAAGCATTATATTGGCAAATCTGACACAGAATGAATTTGCAACAGTGAGTCAAAAGACTTTCCTAACGCGAAGCATCTTTATTGCATATCGTTTTAGCTCTTTCCTGTTTTTACTCTGCTCTCTTTCAGTGAAAAGGTCAAGAAAAGCAGTAGCTCTGTGGCTGAATTTTTCAGAAGTGCTTTACAGCAGGGAAAGTGGGGAAATCTCTTAACGTGGTGTTTTACTCAGTAAGTTAAGCCTTTTGTTTTTCAGTTAATTTATTTTCTGTATTTTTTTTGTTGTTGTTGAATCTTATGTATCAGATTAATTAAACTGACTTTTAAGGTGTCTCCAGGCAGGTGTAGAACTCCTCGTCCCCATCTCAGTTTTCCCCTTCCCCCAGAGGCTAGCCTTTGCTGTATGAAACTGTCCTGGTTCGGGGTGAAGCAGAGCCAACTTTCTGTTCAGACCTCCCTGGGAGCTTGATACAGTTCTGTATATATTTGTATATACTATGTCTTTTTCATTATTTCCTTTTTATTATTAATATTTCATTAAAGTAGTTTAGTTTTTTCTGAACTTGTAAATCTGTCTATCTCTCTGCTTCCTCTCCTTGGAGTGAGAGGTGGGGGAGAACATCTGTTGTCATGTCATTAGCCAACCTGACCCAAACCACGACAGAAACCTGTCAGCCCACCTTGCTAGACATGGTGGTATTGAGTCAATTGGGTATTTTCATAACATGATTGTCCATCTGCACTGAAAGTGCTTGGTTGCCATATTCAGGTTTGGAGAATTACAATACAGAGTGTGTGTCTCTTCCTTCTTCACTTTCCCTGCACACGTGTGTTCATGCACCCACACACTTGAATAACGCTCTCCCTTTGTCATTGCACTCTGAAAGCCACCAGCTGCATTAATGAGAGATTTTCAAAGCCCAAAACAGGAGTTTTTCAGCTTTCTTTTTTCTCCCTAAAGCAGTAAGATACACATATTTGATATTTCTATCACTATCACTATAAGGAATTACAAAAGAGAGAACTGTATACTTTACGGTAACAGAAATGGAAGGATACAGGAAGATTTTCTTGATGTAGTTAGAGTTTCTGCCTTACTGTTGGTTCAGGTTGAAGGTCAGAGTCTTAAAAAGTTAAGTGCTGAATATTCAAATTTAATTTATAGCATTAAATTAGGATGGCTTATAAGTTTGACTTGCCTTAGGGGTGCTAAGTCTTTCCAGCTGAGGCCAAAAGGACTTTCAGCTGGTCAACAATTCTTGTGATTGGGCCTGATACTACTTACTGTAATTTCCTCACACACCTGATATTGCTGCATTTTTCGCAGGTATGAATTTCTTTGCGCGCATCTTTTCATGCTTCATTTGCTAACTCTTCTGTTCTGCAAAATTGGCAGGATGACAGCAGGCAACTCCCTCATCCTTTTGTGTTAGGACTAATCCTCAGGGTTCTTTCTGATGTGTCTCCAGAAATATGTATTCAGCTTAGGCTGAATGCTGATTTGATTTGTAATACTAAAATGTGGACAGTGCAGATCGTTTTCTGAGTATGTTCTGTCTTTTTAAAAAGAAGTCGTTGTAGAGGTATACACGAGCAGTTCCACAGTTTTAAGCTCTCTGTCACATAAAAAATGCTTTTAAAATATAGATGTACTTTGGCACATGTCTAAGTACTTTGCTGAATCTCTACATTTGGCTTCATTTAGCGTATTTGGAGCCTTACAAATAACAATCGATAAATGGTCAATTAACAGGTTGCAATATTTTAGTGCTCTGAATTGTGTTTTTCTGCTTTGGCATGATAGACAGATTTTTATTTTGATTTCAGATTGTATGGCTTGGTTTTACTTCAGTCTTTTTTTACTTAATGTATGATTTAATTAAAATTTTTGTTGCAGTGATTGATAGTTGCTTTATTTGATACCTGTTTATAGGCATTTATTCATTACTTTTTTCAGTGTACTGATATTTGTCAGAAGAGAATAATATTATTTCTTTTGTCAATGAAAATGAGGCTATAAATTACTGTAATTCTGGGATACATTTCTGGTATAAGCAAACAGTATTCCCTTGGTGAGTTTTCCTGCTATGGAAAACTGGGTTAAGCATAATATATTTCAGAAAAGACCTGGATTCTTCTAAAGAGGAATGGCATTGTGCAATTCCTGGAAACTGTAAGAAGAATCTAAATGTATGTATATTTGTATTCAAAGTATGCCTCAGCATCTGCAGTGTTGTTCCTCCTGGTTCACGTAGGGGACTGGAAATGCTTGGCAGTGGGCACTGTTCCTGATTATTTTATTTATTTATCTTTTACTCCAGTTCTTTAGGACATAAAGTGAATTGGTCAACTCTGCTCACCTTGGTGCAGTCACTGGCCAGGTTCTTCCTGGAGCTGCCCTGTGTCTGCCACTGGTGCGGTTGCATTAGGTCCTGAGGTGATGGTACCCAGTCACCAAAGATCAAAATGCAAGTCACAGAGATGTGTGACTTTGTATATTACTGACAAGCACAAAAGGATTTAGCAGAATTATGGCTCAAGAGTAAGCTGTGGGAGGAGGGAGGATACAATATATTCTTCCCTGCTAAAATCATAGCGGTAACATTCTTGGCAGTGTCACCGAGCTCCGCGGTAACTTCTGGTTTACATTTTAAAAATGCACCAAAGAGCATATACTGTTTAATTCCGGGTTGCATTACGCAACAGAATGCAATTGCCTCAGTGAAGCACATCTGCATTGCGAGAGTAAACTCTCCTGGGAAGCAGGCGCATCTTCGGCAGAAGTCGGAGTGAGGCGTGGGCAGGGCATTGCTATTTTGGCAAGCAGAGGGAGCCAGCATTGGAAAGCTGCCTCACCTTTCACTTTCCATGGAACTTACCCTTTCTCCCTGTTTCAGGCACCAGCCGCTGCCACTTGCTTCTCCTAGTGCTGGTGTGGAGCTGGGGATGCTTTCAGTGGTTGATTAAACCACTAATCTGGGTTCTGGGAGCCATGGTCCTTGCTGTCTGGCTGGGTTGTTTGCGATCCCTGAGCAGGACAGTCTATTAGGGAGCGGTAAGGAATGCAATTTAAAAAAACATCTGGAAGAGCTAAGAAAATATTTTGGTTTTATTTAAAAAAAACAAACCCAAACCCACACTTCTGTGATAGTATCATCTTTAACTGATAAGTCAGCAGCAGTTGATGACAGGTACAAAATTCCCATCATTTTTATACTGGGTTTCAGTGTGCTTCTTCCAAGTCTCTCTCTTGCTGGATGCAAAGTCAGGCTCCTGCTGTCTCAGTTCAGCTGAAGTTCTTCCTGTCATCCTAAAGCTTGGTTATCAGCTCTCCTATTCCTCTTATCAGCATGCATTACATTTTATGGCAGTGTTTAGCAAAGACTTTCCAACAGCGCCTACGACAATGTAATTGGACTTCTCTGCCTGATAGAAATGACTCCCTCCTTAATGGGGGGCTCTGGATGCTTTCTAACACGGCTTGCTTTGAAGCAGGCTGGGCATCTGGTTGAGCCAGTCTGTAATGTGGGTGCACAGAGTTTCACCAGGCACTATTTGAAGTAGTTATTCGTGGTTTGCTGTTAAACTGCAAGACTGGAGTGAGCGAGATTCCCCAGGGGTCTGTCCTGGCTGTGGTAATACTCATTGTTTTCATTATTGAAATGATGGACGGAGCAGAGAGAGCAGTTATTAAATTTACATAGGATAAGAAGGATGGAGGGGGGCTGCAGGCTCCTTGGAGGGCAGGATTAAAGCGCAGAGCTGCCCTGGCTAACTGGAGGAATACTTTGAGGGGAAAAAACCAACCAGGATACAAACTTAAAGTGGTGCACAGGGATAGAAATACCCCGTTGCAAGGCACAGGATGGGGAATGGCTGACTCAATAGTGGTCCTACAGAAGAAGGTCTGTGAGCTGGAGTTGGGCTGTGCTGGAGGCATTTTGGCCTGGTTTAGTTGAATAGGGTGTTAAAAGTCACAGCTGGTTCCCAGACCACCAGAGAAAACCAGCCTGCAGCGTGTCCTGCTCTCCCGTCCCCTGGGATCTGGGCTGCCAGTGCTCTGCTTGAGTGGGCAGCTTTTCCTTCCCCCCCCGCCTGCTTCGGCTCCCACCCTGGAGCTGGTGACCCTGCAGCTCCATGGTGAGCGCCTGTGGGGAAGAGCCCCAGCTCAACTCCTCCCAGACCTGCTCTGCCTGGGCAGGACAGGGGCATCGGGGTGTGAAGGGAATCGTAGACCTGAGACCGTGGGTGTCATAACTGTCATACAAGGAACAAAGCCTCCCCATCTCTGCCCCTCAAAGCACCGTTTTGGGGTGTGTAAAGAAAAGGCAGGAAATAACCCGTCCACTCCACTCAATGTTGGAAATGGCTCAACATCTAGTTTGGGGCACAACATAGTCAAGAGCCAGCTGGATGGCGTCCAAGGAGAAGGCAGTGAAAATGATCAAAGATTTGGAAAACATGACCTGGGAAACAAGATGAAAGAATTGGGATTGTTTAGTCTACAGGGGAGAAGGCCAGTAACAGACATGATAGCAGCGTTCAACTATGTGGAAGGTTCCTACAGGGAGGAAGGGAATAAACTGCACTGCAGGACTGATGGGGTTAGGACGAGAAGAAATGGGCTTAATTTGAAGGTGGCAAGACTTAGGTACTATGAAAGCTTTCAAGGGATAAGGGTATTTTGGTGCTGTAGTCATTTGCCTTTGAGAAAGCTGTGGAAGCATCATCACTGGAGGTTTTTATAATTCCTCTAGGAATATTTTGGGCACTGCTTCGGGGAAGGAGGTGCAATACATGCTTCTCAAGGTCGTTTCCCAGGAAATAATGAAGATTTTTTTTTTTTATGATCCTGTGAACTTAGGTGATCTCTAATAACCCGACAAATAACTCAGAAGATAGTGGCAATTCATTATTGCAACATATCAGTGGTAAATAGACAGCTGATTTATGCACAAAATACGATGATGATACTATCCTTCTGCTCTCTGTTCTAGTTTAAAAAAAAAAATCTGTGAGTAAGCTAATTTTACTGGAACGTTTCAAAAGGCTGTTCCTGTAAATATATTACTCTATACAGAAATAGAGGAAGTGATGTCGGTTGGCTCTGCTTATTGAAATATTGTGCAAACACAATCAGTACCCACTAATCCATAGCGTGGCCGTAGTAGAGTCAGCAGTACTCCATGTGGCATGGGAGTTTTACGCTAGAGCGTGATGTTGTATTTTCAACCTAGATGTTTGTGCACTTGTGTATTCTTTTATGTGGAGGCAGGGAGCAGGCTGAGAAGAGCTAGGCTTTAATTACCTCATTGCTATCTATATACATGAGTTATTCTTCTCTATTGTCTCGTTACATTAAGTGCATGAGGCAGCAATTGAAGAACAAACCTCAAACTTGTCCTTTGCTTCTTAAGCCAAAAAGCACTTTGGCAGCTCCTGCAGCCACCGTGATTGCATCTCCCCACGCGGTTGCTATTCAGTGTATGGGGGCAGCAGGGGGGGGAAGAAGAGAGGTTCTTCCCCGTAGTGTAGCCTCCTGCCTTGAGAAATGGCTTACAGTGTCCCCATGGATACTTTCCTCTTCCTTTTGTTCTCATTGGAGGATCACCTCCATGACTTTGCAAGTTTGTGCAGGTCCCCTGAAGCCTTCTAACTCCGTTTCTTCTACAGAACAAAAAAAGTATTTTTCTTTTCGAAACACGGCTTCCCCTGTCCTTGTTGCTGTGCAGGGCAGGGATGAGGAGGTCTGTGCTGGTATAGCCTGTGGGAACAGCCTGGGTGGTGGAGGTGCTTCAGCACACCTGTAGAAGAGACTCCTGAGTAGGTAGGGTCAGGCAGTATGGGTCTGGCGAGAACACCCAGGCTCTTTGTCTCTCCTGCTCAGCACAACTCTTGGCTTGACAGCCCTGAGCGGCGTTTTGTCACTGTCATCCTGGGACTAGGAGCACTGGCGGAGGATGGTGCAGAGTCACCATGTGCCCAGCATGGATTTAGCAAGGCTTATCGTAATCCTGGCAGGATCCACGCTAGCCCTGAGCAGTCAGACATCACCAGGAGTTCGTGTCCCCGGCCCTGCAGCTCTGGCCACGCAGTGCTGTGCTTATGCCAAGAAACCTGCTGCTGAGCTGGTCCTGGTGGTTCTGTATCTGGAAGAACTACCCTGAGTGCTCAAGAGTGGCTGACCATTACCTCTTTGCAAAAGCTTTCTCCTCCTAGTCTGCTGCTACACAGGTCTGTGTCCTGTTAGAGCATGATAACAGAATGAGGGCATGCATTCACGTGTGCACGTGTGTGCGTATATTTTAGTCTCTTGCCTTTTTTTAATGTGAAATACTATCGTGCATTTGCCTCTGTCCCAGGGGATCTGCCATGCATCAGCAAGCTAACATTCTTCATGATCCTCAGTGTCCCACCTCACACGAAATGAATCAGCACTGCTTCTCCTGTGGAGGGTTCTTCAGGGGGATTTAAATTGCTGACTTCAACTGTGACTAAAATCAGCAAGCAGGAAAACAAGTAATCAGCTTCTAAATCTTGTTTTGCATTTATTCTTTTTAGTTATTGTCCTTAAAGAAGGGAATGCTTTCAGTACTTGCAATACTTTTATATATCTTTTTTTAAACTTGGACATTGTATTTCTAGAGATGTTCCACCACTAATCTGATCCACCATAGATTTCTGTGGGCCTCTAATTTTTCTATTTTTTAATTTTAATTGGTGGTTCATTTTCTGTTCAATGTTTACTAGATGATATTTTTGCATGTGACTTTTATCAAGCTACATTCACATGAAAATAAACATTCAGCAAAAATGCACAAAAAGGAGATTTTTGAAACATTTCTGTCACGTAACTTAATGCTTCCTTAAAATAGGAGCTTGGAAATAGGAGGGGGAGAAAAGGGGAAAAAAAAAAAAAGCTTGTTTAGCATTAAAATTAAGCCATTTTTAAAAGGAACAGTTAATTGTAATGATTAAATCTTTGGGTTTTTTTTTTTTGTAACAGTATCTTAAGAGTTTGAGGAATCATAGATCAGTTCTGTTAAGAAATTATTAGAACTCCTGTTTTCTTTTACAGCTTGCAGTTCCTTTCTGATTTAACTCAGCCTGCTAAATGCACTGAATATACCCTCTCTGGCCTGGCAGAAGATACTGCTACTGCACGGTGATGTAGGATGTGAGTGGGTCCTGGAAGTGTAGTCAGTAACGGCTATCAGTTCCAAGGTTTGATTTTCTTTGAGACTTCAACAGCAAACACATCCTTCTTTAAATGTTACATTAAAAAAAAACAAACCCTGAATTCAAGTGGTTTCGATAGATGCAGTATTTGAACGTAATATGGGCTGTCACAACCTAGTTTAAAATATATCTTAATTTATAGACATGAATGCATGAGAGAGAAGTCACTTATATATTAGTCTGTATGCAGAAGGTGGTGACCTAGCTGTGCTGTGCTGTGAGGGAGAGAAGAGGGTTGCGTAGCGGACTGAGGAGAGGAACAGGGTTTGGGGCTTCGCTGTTGTGTTCCCAGTCACGTTATTGGATCTTGCAAAAGTGACTGTCTTTCAAATTCATCCAGTTGTAAACAAGGAAGTGAGACTGAGAGATTTTAGGAATAAAGTTAGTAATTTTGTTTTCTGATGTGCTATATAATCTTTCCCAGGAAAAGGCAAGCAAAATGCTACTTTACCTTTTCATGCCACCATCCCTTCAGGACTGCAGCAATGGCTGTTGGTCCCACGGGGGGCAGCAAGCTCAAGGCACATGTGGATCAAGTGTGATAACACTGATCGCTTGTGGAGCCTTGCGGTTTTTTTCTCAGGGAGCTTTGCAAACATGAGCTGGAGGTAAAGATACTAGACAAACGCATTTTCTTTCTCTAGTGTGTGTATGAAAGGCCAGTTCTTGGAAACTAGGGAAGGAATTAAGGATGTGGTGCTGAGATAAATCTTCAGAGATGTGCAAGGGTGGAGGATCAGGTGATTGACCCTCTTCCATCTTTCTTAGCCATGATGTCTTTTGCTGTGCACGCTTGTTGGTATTGCTCCTGGTTACAGTTCATGCAGGGGGAGAAGGTATTGCTCCTGGCACGGGCTGTGCTGGTTAACGCTTAGCAAGGTAAGCTCTGTGCTCTGTCACTTAGACCTTTCCCTTCTGCTCGCCTAGCGTGACACCCATCCTTGGCCACCTTTGATGCAGGGTGTCACCCTCGATTAGCTGTGTCTTGTGTCTCGGGTGAGACGGATGAGTGCATCTGATGGCTCCTTTTGAAAGCGGATGTGCAAAAGTGTGTATGTTGCCAGGGGGCTGTGGCGAAGAGACATGGGAACCTTTTTGCAGAACTATCAGTAATGGTTTGTCATCAATTTGTCACCATTTAACCTCCATTCTAAGGGCCTGAGAGCCCCATGGTGGGAGTTACGTAGGTGTGACGCTTTCTCCAGACTGAGGAGAAGGGAGTTCTCATGGAGCCTGTGTCTGAATTCTGATCACAATTTGTCGCTAATTGTCTTCAGGTTAGTCAGTGCTCTATGTCCACATGCAAATTGTGCAGTGCATTTCAGGAATCGCCTGCAGAATATATAGAAGTGCACTCACCTAATGAGTTCAAAGGAAATCAAATAGCACACCGAGTGTGAAAACCAGCAGTAAAAAGGGTGTAAGGGTGTTTCTGCATGGCCAGACCATTCAAGGGGTAATGGGAAGACTAGACCGTGGGGGAAAAAAAAAAAAAGTTGTGCATCAGCTTCCATGAATCTGTGCATTTATTTATATATTTTTTTAAAAAACAGCCTGCCAGTGGAAGCTGTAATCAGGAGTATGTTTGTTTATAGAGCTACAAGGGGGAGGCCAACACAGTGATTTGTGGTTGCAGAGTGATTCACTGCTGCTGCAGCCAGCGAGCGGTGGGCAGGGTGGGGTGGATTTCAGGAGGACGAGGGACAGTGACTGCAGGCAGCTAAGAAGGACCTTCTGCCAGCGAGTGAAGAGAGCAGTTCCTCTGCAGGCAGGCCAGAAAATGGAAGTAGCAGCTAGCAAAGCCTCGAGACAAGATTAAAACCGACAGGAAATGAAAACTAACTTCACTTTTTTTTCTTACAGGCTGACCGCCCTCCCCCTTTGCTAATGCTCGCGATGTCCGTAGGAGAGCAGTTCCTCTACCTACTTCTTGGAAGGCGCACGCTCGGGTTAGAGAAGTGCGTGACCACCGTGCAGAGCCAAGCTCTGCTGTCGGTGGGGCTGCGTAGAGCCTTGGCTCTCCGTCCGGCTTTATTTTAGACACGCCGTTACTGTCATTATCTCCGTAAAGCTGCATTTGAAAGGCAAGGACGTGTGTAAAGAAGGAGAGTATGGCTCTTTGCTGTCTCCCTCTCTCTCTTTGCCTGTTAATCTGTTACAACAGATCTGTTGCTGTGCAGAGTGTGTTAGGCTCAGCAACTGCTCTTCCTCAGCGTACCTGCCAACTTTTGAAATCTATAAATAATGATGTTTGGAGCAGGGGGAGCAGACACACCTTCTAACTCCTTTGAAATACTTGGACACAACATGCTTACTTTGGCAGGATGGATTGGGGATAAAGAAATATATATGTATGTGTATTTTACTAGAATATAGGGACTATCTCTCCCAGATAGAACAGCTGGCATGTATACGTGGCTCAAGCAGATTTGCTTAGATTTATGCTAGTCATGCTATGAGCTGCGCTAAAAGAAAATGAAACAAGACATCTTTCATCCCCCTCAAATGCAGACCTTTGCCAAGGTTTGTTTCTTAGAAATTAGATGAACCTGATGAAGCAGGATCTTGTGTCTAAAAATAGACCATTTTACTTTCCATCTTGCCCCCCCTCAGGCAGAGTATAATTTTACCTCAGTCAAGAAGTGAGATGAAAGGCGGTTTGAGCTTTGCCTTATGTCTCTGTCCTCTTTTGAGCTCGTGACAAGAGGGCCCTCGTCTTTCCTGACCAGGTTCAAAAGTGCAGCGATTAGGGATCCCGACAGCAAAGAACCACCACTGCAGGTCCTTTCTGTGGTCAGGGCAGCAGCTGCGTTATGCAGGGAATGTGGCCCTCGTGTATGACTGTATGGTTTCTGCTGCCCCAAAACTTCGTGCCTGGTCCCTGGAGGCTAAACGTTCTGTTCTCCCAGCAAAACAGGGGGGTGCAATCCTGAAGGAAAAGGTGGAGCTTTAAACGTCAGCTTTTGCAAAGCCACCTGAGCTGCAGGTACGCTGGAGCACAGCTCCACAAATAGCCCTACCAGCCCTTTTGCCTTCTGGAGACACCTATGAGCTGTGCGGCTGCATCCCGGCTCTGCAGGTGCCTGCTGGGGAGGCAGAAGGGGGCCGGGGCAGCAGGAAAAGCAGAGTCTGACTGAGCAGGAAGAGAAAAGCTGGCTGTCGGCCGGGTTGAATGCCCTGGTCCCGGTGACCGCTTCCTTACCCCCCTTCTCTTCCTCCCCACCCGGCTGCCCAGGCGGTTTGGAGGGTGGCGTCCCAGGGCGCTCGTCAGGGTGTGTGCGTGTTGGAGGGGAGGGGGTGTGTGTGTGCTGTCGCTTTGCTTTTCTCTGCTCTTTTTTTTGCATGTGGGTCTTGTCTGCACCTGTTTGCCTGCTGTTCTCTAACCTCCCTGCGCGGCGTGCTCTGGTTCACGGGGCTGCGAGCCTACGAGGCAGCGTGCGGCAGCTTGGCACGGCCACTTCATTAGAGCGAGGGGGGGGGCCCTGTGTCCTGCAGGGTTGTTTTAGTAAAGACACGTCCCATCTGCTGCTTCTTATCACCCTTTTTATCTGTGCTGCTGACTCATGCAGTGTGGTCTGCTCAGCTCTCCGTTGCAGTCACATCACACTTTGAGTTACCTTTACTATGACTCACGCTTGTTTTTTTCACTTGGCGAGTGTCAAGCCAAAAACAACCCGGTCTTGTCCCTCTCTCATTGTTCTGTAATATCCTACCCTTTAACTCTGAGTCTTGTTCCTCTGTCGTAATCTTGTCCTTCCCCTCAAGTAAACCACCTGTAACTAAGTTTTAAGCTGTGTAATTTCATCTTTCACAGCAGCTCAGCACTGTGCACCGGAGGCTAGTGAGATTGCCAGGCTTGTCCTGAAATAACGTTAGTTCCCCTTGCTGTCACAGATGTGTTTGGTGGAGAATATTTTTTGTTTGTTTCCTCTGTTTAAAGACAGAGCGTGTGTATTAATATTTTGGTGTGAAATTTTGCGTTGTGACAACATGTGTGTCTTTCATACCTTGGTATGTAGTATATGCAGACAGATCCCAAGCCTCGTGACTTCAAATTTGCCTGTGTGTGGGGCTAACGAGACCACAGCTTCAGACCGCCTGTGCTGAGGTTTCCCTTGCTTGCTCTTGGCCTGTGCTTCCAGAACCAGCTCGTACAGACCGAGGCGTGCATCCTGCGTGGGCAGTTGGTAACTCAGTAAACCGAGCTTGAAATCCCCACTTGAAGTGCTGGTGTATTGTTTCCAGGTTGAAGAGGATGATTGAGTTCTGCTACTGAAGGCTTGGTATTTCCTTGCTTCAGGTGAGGGGAATTTTGCCAGTGATTCCTTTGGGTCCCTTTGGCCTTTTTCAGTGCTGAGATCCCTAAATCCTTTTCAAAGGAGAGCCTAGTATATGCTTGACTGAGGACAGATGTTTGGCAGAGGTTGCTGTACAGTTAAACTGATGCTGAGTTCTGTATCTTACTGTCCTGAGCCCTTGGCCGCGTTAAACTTCTGCTAAAACCAGCAGTCTGTTTGAAATCTGCTTGCCTTGAATAAACTTTGTGGAATTGGGCTTGTGTATTGCTGTTGTGATAACAACTTTGATATCACAGAAACTGACCTAGAAACAAAGGACAGAAATTCTAGGAAAAAGTTTTAGAACAGGAAGGGGGTGTAATGCCAGATTTTTTTATTTAAAAAAAAAAAAGTTTTCCTCATATTCTAACAAAACACTAGGCAGTTTTAGATTGCTGTTCTTTTCTAGGAACAAAATTAGACATTATCGGGGTGCACGTGAATAATGAGAATGCACATCTCTCTTTTCTAGGCTTGTGTGTAGAAAACCCTTTTAAATGTTGAACTTATAACATTTTTTTTGGACCGTGCTGCTTAAAACTTTTGCAAAGGGTAAGTGCACTGTAGACTGATCTGTGCCTTGGATGCAGTCTTTGAAGCAGCACCACCTGATGGAGCAGACTCTCCATTCCCATCTCAGCTCTCTGAGGTGAATAAAAGTCCTTTCTGTACCCCATCTGCAGAGGGTCCCATTGGTTAGAGGCTTGGTAGCTCATTCGTGTGGAAGGTACTAGACTGTGCTTCAGCATTTCCATGGTGGTGTGTGTGCTGAACAATGGCTTGGATGGATTGGCCTTTGCAGCTTGGCCTGAAAATATCTGTGGTGAGTGCAGGAGCTTCACCCTTCCAAGCTTGTGGGACCGGCTGGCCATTGGCTTCGGTCACTGGGCTGGTATGTCATCTCCTCTCCCATTCCTGTCTCTCTTCCCTATTTAGCTTGAAAACTTCATGGTTCTGTGAATTGCTGTTGCTGGGTGTCCCTGGTGGTGTGCTGCCAAGCTCTGTTGGTCCCTGGTGTAATTTGTTGATCCCTGGTGTGAATAAATGGAGTTAATAGTGATCGTAAGCAAAATATTCCATTGTTTCTGAGAAGCATCTTGTTTTCTTAGGAGCTTGAAGTAACACGCTGCGTAACTCTGAACTGCAAATATATTGCTCTCCTGCCCAATGTGTAGCATCTGAGTAGAAAAATGGGGGTTGTTCATTCAGGTCCTCGACCCTTGGAGCTTTTGCCTTTGCGAGAACATGGCTGCGTATGATGTGTGTGTGTATAGATATATATATATACACACATATATATATATATATGGTACGGTCCCTGAACTTGCTGCAAATGGTGCTGAGGTATGTTGTAGGCACATGATGTGGTGCAAAGGAGATGGGTGCTTATTGGCAAAGGTCTATGTGCCTTGCAGGCATGTGCTGGGACTGCACCCTTGGGAAGATGTTGGTGTATGGAGACTTCTCCATTTTCTGGTTTCACTGGGGGTGTGCAGGCAGCCGGTGCCGTGCCCTCCTGCCGGTTACTGCTGGGCGGCTCTTGCCTCGGCAAGCGCAAGGTAGTACACCTCCTGCCTCGGGACACTGGGCAAGATCAGTACAGGCTTAGGTTTACTCCACAGCTCATTTTACCCATATGCAAAATAGATGTGTAATGATACCTGCCTTTGTTGTGGAATTGAGGCTTAATTAATTAATTAATTGATGTTCGCTAAATGCCTTGAGATCCAAGAATCACTGCGTATGCCCCAGAGCAGCAGCAACACTTTGAGGTTGGAGAACCATCTCATCTCCTGTGATGAGGTTTCCCAAAAGGAGAGGCTCCGGCACCTCCCTTTCCCAGCTCCTCTCCAGTTTTTTTGGATGAAGCAGTGCCACGCTGTGCATTAATTGTATGGCTTGCTCCCTCTGACTTCTGCCTGAGCAAATAAATAAATAAATAAACTGATGTGCTTAATGCAGTCAGCACATAGGGCACTTGCCAAAAGAATTTCACAAAGCAGCAGAGCTGGGTTGCCAAATGTCATGTCTTTTATATAAAGCATTCTTCAGGAAGCAAAGTTGCACAGGGGGAAAAAAAAAAAAGAAGAAAAAGAAAAAAATGTTATAAAAACTCTCACTGCAGTAAAAAACATTTTCTTCCCCCACAGGGAGAATGTCTGGGCCATGTCATGGTGGGATCAAGGGAGTCTATTTTTATTTCATCTTAAAGGCTCCTCTCTCATTTCTTTTCTGCAGTCCCCCTCCCAAAGAGTAACTTTTTACCATGCTGGCTTGGAGAACTCAGTTTAGATTAGCATTCAAAAGCAGGGTTGTGGGATGGTCATCTTATATGTGAAAATATTTGCCAGTGGATTTTGGGTGGAGAGGAGGCTGTTTAAACAGTGTTGGTGCCAGAATGTTTATTAGTTTAATATGATTAATGATTGAGGAAAGCCAACAGAGATGATTTTTTTTTTTTTTTTGGGGAGTGTGGGGAGGCAACAAAGCTTCAACATCAGAAAAGAACATTATGTTGTAAATGCACGTGAGTGTGGTTTTATTGAGAGAGCTTATTATGTACAGGTTATATCTTTAGGTGTGTATTGTGTCACCTCAGTGAGCTTGAGCTGCAGTGGCTTGACCCTGGCTCTCTTCTGTCTGGTGGAGTTTGCCTTGGGATTTGCTGTGTTCAGAGAGGCTCAGAATCAAACCCGACTTGAACCGCACCCCACGACTTGCCGTGAGCTTGCAGGAGCCGAGGCAGAGGTGCCCTGGGGCGAAGGATGCTGCGGGGTGGGTGGGTGCGAGTGGGTGGCAGGCTGGATCAGGCTTTTTGGGAGCCAGCCTTGTGGCCCATGGGCTTGTAGGCTGGGCATGGGTGTCCTGGGTATCTGGGCTGAGCAGCAAGCGGGTTTTTGCCTGGTTTTAGGGCCTTCAGGGGTCCCCGAAGGCAACTGGCGGCTGCTGCTCAGCTCAGCCAGCTGCTTTTTGGTAAAGCCGTGGGAGGATGAGTATTGGAAAGCACTCTGTGTAGACTCATGGCATTGCTTCTGTTTATCCGTGTACTCCCAGTTCCTATCTCGGGGCGTTTCTTACAGCTCTGGAGGCCAGAATTTTTTCCTCTAAATTAAAGCTTTGTTTTGGCCGCATGTTGTTTGTAAGTGTCTGCCCTCCCTACGGCGTTCTCAGTGCTGTGCTCTAACCAGTTGACTTTTAAAGCCCAGGGTACGCTTACAATGTAAACGTGGTTCAGTGAATTTGTATCAATAACAGAGAATTGGAGCTATACTGAAGTTTACAAAACAGCGTTGAAATTGATTTTCTGACCTTTGCCCCTCTACAGTGTTTTAGCTCATGGGAGTACTTAATCTAATAGCATAACGTGAGATCATTGTAGGCAGTAATGCAGCTTCACAATGCAGTCCTCACGTGCTATAGCTGCAAACTTGACTGAAGACGGATTTGAACTATATATAATACTGCTTCTGTCCATATCTGTCACAGTTCGTTTGAACTTCTGTCAGGGTTACTACATGGCACTGCAGAATAATTAACACAGTATGCATTAGCAGTATGTTCATTTGTCCTATATTTTGTCAGGAAGACATCACCACCAGTAATCTGAAGGGCAGCGAGAGCTTCTACTTTCAGATTCTTAGCAACAACCCAACAATTCATTGGCAATGGGTATTTTTAATTTAGTAGGAGTTAAATAATTTAAAAACTTTCCTTCCTTTTTCCAGGAGGGAAATTTGAATTTTCTGTGGTGAAAAGCCAACATCTCTGGGTATGGTGTTGGTGGAAAGTCCTTGCCACACAGTTTGTTGTGACAAGTGCTGGTGTTTCTTCCAAGTTGTGCTGTGTCAGAAATAGGGACTCTTTAATCATACTTTTTCTTCCTTCTTGTAATTACACAGTTCTGAATTCCTGCTCCTCTCCTGGGGAGAGGCAGTGAAATTTTCACTGCTGCTGGTGTGAGGCCTCACCCATGTGTCTTATGTGTTGAACTGATGAGCAAAGAAGGCAAACCAATTACGAGGCTAGTGCTCAGACTTTGGTGTGCATGATGTCTTTGAATTTATAGGGCAAGTGTTGTAATGTAATTCCCAGATTGGAAGAAAAGCATTCTGAAATACAATCTCTAGTATGTATTTCTATGACCAGTGCAATGAGTTTGTGAATCAATATAGTGTGTATTATATCAGCATAACTTTACTTTCTAAATCAGTAAATCATGTAGTCCTTGGAATATATGAAAGTTAATATGGTATTTGCACAAAGAAAGAAAACGTGATGGGGAACCCTTCCATTTATACTTAAGCACAGATGGTGTGGTGATGAGCATGGGAAGAGCTTAAATTGGTCGGAGTTGCACTAACGTAAGTTTGCCATGTGCCCTCGTCCTCTCACGTTCCCTCTTGCTTACTTCTAGAGATTTTTTTTCCTTCTTTCTTTTTCATTGCAGATTTCTTTCTTTTCTCAGTGTTTTGCTTACATTGTCGATACAGCAGTGTTTGTTCAGCTCAGACCAGGAAAGGTATTCGATTTTTGCAGCTGACGTTTATTTACAGGGTCACCTTTTAGTCTCTATGTTAGATTGCCATTCCTTATGAACAGTATCTCATGAGCAATATAACCTACTAGCTTAGGGATCTTGGAGAAAACCATCTCTTTCTCTGGGTCCCTGGTAAAAGGCAGATGGAGGCATACATTGGACGTTAGGTTATTGCTTTTTCTGGAGCTTACATCAGTTATTTGAGACATAAGAAACCTCCAAGACTGCATCTGGTTGAAGGTTTTCTAGGGTCTACTGCTGTTACTGAAGTGTGTAGGTTAGGTTGCGTAGATGTTTTTGAATGGATGGCTTTGAGCAACCTGATGCAGTGAAAGATGTCCCTGCCAGCAGCAGGGAAGGGGTTGAAATAGATGATCTTTAAACATTCCTTTCAACCCATTTTTTTCCAGTGCATTTTTCTCCAGTGCAAGGATCTGCTTTGCATATTCCCAGTCCTTACTCCTTTACTACCAGGAGCAGAGGGTACTGTGTCTTTGAATGTTTTGACACTCATCGCTTTAGTTCTTGAGTCACGACTTACGTAAGTCTCTTGAGTAGGTTTCAGGTTGCTATTTAGAGGTGATGATATGTTTCTTGTGGAGATACCATGCAGGCAAGGAGCTCTAGGCATTGATTGTCTTGCTTTCTTTGTCCTTTTCTCATAATTTCTGATGGGTTTTGTTTGTATGAATAGCTGTGAAAGGCAAAAGGAGAGAAAATGAGTTCTTGGAAGAATGTGTGTCCTTAAATGCAAATGTAACCACATAAATAGTTATGTTTTTATTGAAAATTTTGCTGATTATATTAGAGTGATTAGAAGAGAACAGAAGAATCACTAGGTATCTCCAGGTGAGTGGCCCCTTGAATATGAGACCATTGCTGTTAAGGTGGTCAAATACGAATGTAGGAAACCTAAGTCCAGGTTGTTCAGGTTTGAACACTTTATGTAACATTGTAAAAAGGGGAAGTGGGAAGAGGAAGAGTTGGGAAGTAAGGAACAAATTATATGGTGGCTTGTGGGGAAGCCTCAGATATTCAAAACCAGTCACTCTAGGCTTAAACATTTTCAGCTTTTAAAAATAACAGCTTCCTGCACCATTTTATTTGACTTTTTGTTACAATCTTCACGCTTCTCCTTCTTTACTTTTCTTTACAGCTCTGTTAGCTAGAAACCTAAGGGGGAAGAGCAAGTGAGAGCAAGTGTGACTTATATTCTCACATTATCAAGAATGTGGTGGCAGGGAGGGGAGGAAGATAAATTTGTGAATAATACCATGCAAAACAGTTCAGAAACTGGAACCACTCCAGGCCATGAGAGATCCTGTAAAGTTTCGTGCCTTGTTTGTGTAAGATGGTCAGAAGGTCATTTTCTTCTTGTCTCTGAAAGAAAACTGACTCCAGACCTACTTGAAGTCTTGGGGGATTTGCTAAAAAATCATGGCAATTCGTAACAAAAGTCCAGGGTGAATACAGCAGTTAACTCTAGCTAGATGATTGTTTTGGCTCTCTGTCTTCATACTTATAAACTTTTTTTTGTTAAATTGTTTGTTATTAGACTTGTAAAATGTCTTTGGAGTCTTCATAAGGTTTCTTGAAATTGCCTGGAGGAAAAATATTAGGACCATGTTCTTCATGAAATTTTTTTAGATCGTTTACAGTGTGTAAACTCTGTGTCTGTATATATTCATCAGAAGGACAAAATACTTGTCATCACGAGCATTTTGCTTTGTTCAGTAGATTTCTTGTCAAACAGGAATGTGGATTTGGGATATACTGTGACTTTCCCCTGACATTTTGTGTTTGTCACTGTGCACCTGTAGGATACTTGTTTGACTTGTGAGTGAAATACCGTGTACGGTTGTAGGAGGAGTTATGTTCAGTGTTTTCAGGACTCTGTGATGTACAAACCTGATCTCTAACATGTAGCTTCTTTATATGTACTATGATGGGGGCATACCCCTGTGGTACTAGAACAACTTTGAGTTTTTTTAAAGTAGTAGTGATCTTTGCTTGCTTTGCTACAAATATGCTGAGTGGGCTTTTCCGGGAGGGGATTTACTGCGTACGTTAGCAAGTTCTGCAAACAATATCTGACTTAATAATTTTGCTTTCTGCTTGTAATTACACATTACTTCTCGTTGGTAATACCTTCAGAACTTCTCAGTTCATTATCAAGTCTCAGAACATAATTTAAGGAATAATGCGTATCCTGACTCTTCATGACGAGGCTGAAATTCCATCTTGGACTTCTGGTGTCATCACAGAACTGAGATGGAATTACAGCTTTAATTTATGTACTATGGGGGATACATTATTTATTACTGTGCATTAGAAAATGATTAATCTCTGCTTGTGTTGCAAGGCTGTCCTACTGCTCCGAGTCCCCAGGAAGTGCTGAGACATTGTAGAACTTCTTGTGCAAACTACAGCTTCATGAAACTGCCAAAAAGACCACTGCGTTATTTAAAAACTGCTAGAGGTGATCAAAATTTACGAAGCCACTATGGGGTTTTTCTGAAATAGTAGAATCCCTACAAGGCTTTAGTTTGTTAAACCTGAGCATTTCCTTACCTTTAGTAACACTTTCAAGTGTTTCGTTTCACCTAAAGCCATGACCAGATAAACGGGTTGAGGAGCACTGTGTTTTGAGGATCCTGATTCAGCAAAGCACTTTAACAGTAGTCAAGCTCCAGCTGAAGATAACGGAAATTAATCATGTGCTTAATTGAACCAGTTGTTTAATTTCTACTTCTTTGGTTTTTCATAAAATGTATTTCTTAGTTTGTCCTCCACTTCCCAAAATCGTGTGTGCGTATGTGTGCGTGCACACACATGCGTGCATCTGCAAATGCAGCCAAGCTGCAGTGGAGCAATATAAGCTAATGGGAGACTGCTATAAAATTAACTGATTCTTCCAGTTTTCATTCCAGTGGCTCTCTTTTTTTTTTTTTTTTTTAAATGTGTTTTGCTGTGATAACATTCAATTTTTATGAGCATTTTTCGTACTAGGAAAGTCGGTAATCAAGTTCCGGTATGTAATTAGTAGTACTGTGTGACTAGCTGTAATGTCCACAACTATGGCTGTGATGAGTTTGAGTCACAGCATTCCTTCACAGCCAGTTTTCAGTGGGGCTTAGCCTTTCTACAGGAACTGAGAATTTTTCTGTTTTTGTTCTGCAGCCTGTGGACATGTGCTTGTACATGAGACCTAGTACCAGCCACATTACCATGCAGCTGTTACATTAGTTATGTACCAAGTAATATAAGTAATCCATGCCTCTTCACAAACAGAATTTGGGATTTGGGGGCAGGGGATTTGCAATTTTGCATTTGCAGCTGCCGTGCCCTGGTTTGGAAAAAAAGAGAAAAGGGGAAAAAACCCAACCCAAACCCTAAAGGTTTTTAGGAATTCTAATTAATAAACCCTAGCAACCTGTCTTCTAAGTACTCAGCACTATTAGATCTGAGGAAAAGAACTAGAAATTTGTAAAAGATCAAACAGATACAAATACCTTAAGAAAAGAAGTCACTGATGTAAATTAAGTGAATGCTTTATACTAGTACAAAAGTATTATAAAAAATTAAATACTCCCACATTCTAAGGTGGCATTTTTATCTAAGGCTCTGATGACATGTATAAACCACTTAAGTTTCAGTCTTGTGGGTTATATTGTCACCAGAAGCTCTGACTAATAATACACTGAAGTCTTACAAATGACAGTTGCATATAGTATGACTCTAAATGACTTTTTTGGTGTTTTATTATTGTCATATGTTTAAGAAAAAAAAGACAAGAGAAAGTCACAGTGCCTACTGACTAATTGGACCTAGTGGGGAAGTGTTATCCTGGATTTAATTTGGGTGGCCATGTTATAAATCACAGATGTGGAATCTAAAACACAGTGACAAAGCTGATAGTCCTTGAGGTGTAAGAATTTTGAAGCTGGTGTAGAGAAAGACGTAAAAAACACACCGGCAGCTGTCCCCCACGCAAAATTAAAATGATTGTCATTTTTGCAGGGAACACCATCGGAATCAGAATTAGAGCCATCCACCCCTGTTCAGTTTGAGAGCTGAAGAGATGGCTGCAGTTTCTATGCAGTTTCAGCCCGCTAGAGCTGTATAAATAGATCGCTGGCGACGTGCAGATCTGTGCGGGACCAATCACCGTTTCCTTCTACATCACGAGGGGATGCAGAAGAGCAGTCCTCTGTGACTGCCTGTCCCATGCCACTCATACTGGACAGCTAGGTTGGGACTTCTAAGGGCAGAAGGGCATGCTCAGATGATTGTCTGATGTGAAGGAGTCGGGCACAAGGCTTATGCAGATTTAAGCTAATGTTTCAAAGCCTCATTTGGATCTTAAATGGGACAGAGCATTTGTGGTAGCTTTCTGAATGAGTTGCAGCCTTGGGTGAATCCAGTACCATGTGAGTCGAGATAGTATGTCACATCAACAGAGAGGAAACCAGCTGTTTAACATTGGGACAATTGTTTAATTGTGTTATGATAGATTTATGAGACTGGAAATAAGTACTGAGCAGAGTGGATTTTATACATACACGGGATTTTCTTACTTTTCTGCTTGCTGGTTCACTACAAGTACTGTTGCCTGTTTTGTTTAGGGAGGGGCCTTGCTCTAAGTGTGATAGGAGAGGTAGAAATGAGGATAAATGTAAAAGTTTAAGTGTAGATTTCTCAAGGTCCTTAAGTTGCCTGTCTCTCCCAGTGGTTGTAGGGCAAATTATGTTGAGCTATCACAGTCCAAAAGAGTTGGGTCTTGCTCCTGGCAGGCAAGGGTAACATGCTGGGTGTACATTTCTGGACACATGTGAAGGACCATATCCTCAGTGCTCCTCTGTGTGAGGAGTATAAGCTCAAAAGCAAACTGGAGGAGAGAGGAAAGAATGACAGGAGGTTTTAATGTAGGATTTGGGCCCAATAACTTCTTGGCATAGATACGTGACTCTGGGAAATGAGTCTTAAGGAAGTATAGGAAAGTGTACCAGCTACTCCTTTCCCCTGCAAGTTCTTCGCTCTGACCTTGCCTGCAGAGCTAAACTGGAGAGACATGGTGCTGCTCACTCTGGCGCTGGGTTAGAGCTGGTCTAAGCTTTGTTCTTCAGAGCATGAGCTGTTTTATCGCCTGAGTTTTCTTTCAAGATCGGTATAGATTGGGTAGTTTCGTTGTGCTGTGCTGATACTTGGGGCTGGGTCGTGCCTTCCTTGGTGCATTGCATGAGCTTGCGGAGTTGTGTAATTGCAAGTTTACTGTCATACAACGAATGACTGATGGCATAATTTGTATTTTCAAAATACATAAGCAGATCAACTTAATCAGGTGGTGTGGTAAATATTTCCAGGAGATAAAAACAAAGTATTAGGGCAGGTGAATGGAGTTATAAACTTCCTTTAATGAGCTGCATATTGTTTGATCATGTTTCTTCATATACATGAGCTTCTGCACGCCAGATTCTAGTATTAATTGGCAGCTACTTCACAGTCCTGGAGAAGTAATATTATAAATACTGGAAGCAGTCAAAATGAGTGGATGTGTCAGTTTGCCTTTCAGATTACTGTGACTAACAGGTGATCAGTGCAAGTAGTAGAAGGCCCGTTTATCCTTATTCTTGCTCCTAGAAATACAAAGAGAGGGAGAGCTGGGGGAGTAGAGGGGACATGTTCAGGTCCTCCAGGCAGGTAACAGCAGTACCACTGGGTGGCTTGGTTTACATTTGTGGCTGTGCAAGTGTTTAATTTGCAGATCTGAGCAGTCCCGTTCATTTCGTGAAGCTCCTAAAGTTAAGCACATAAATGGTTTGGGACCTGAGAGAGCTTTGTTGGCTCATTCTGGAGAGTTTGCAGCAAAACCTTACGATGCAGGAAAACCCCCAAATAACAAATCTTTTACTACTTCCAGTGGGTGGCTTATGATGTCGATGGGATATGAGGTGGAGGGAATGCATGTTGTTTTTTCATGTGTGCCAGTAATCTTCAATGCTCCAAAAAGATGCAACAAATTAAAATATCTCATGTTTTTGCATGAAGATCAGCTGCCGTTATTTTTCAAAGGCACAAACTTTAAGTGGCAAATGTTAATTTAAGGATTTTTTTAAGATACGTGGAAAGCACTTCTAAAAAAATAGTCAATTGAAAGCAAAGGATTTTTTTTTGTATTTAAACATTTTTCTATAGTACAAATGTGTCAATGCGTGGTGAAAATCACACTCATTGGAACTTGGGAGACCAGGGGGAACAGTTCACTCAAAAGGAAGAACAGTCTGTTTTTAATGGTAATGAGAAGATCCTGGTAATAACTGTGAAAAGGCCTAGGAAAGTAGTACATTTCCGGGTGCATGAAATCTTCCTATAGAGTTCGGATGTCTTTCTGAAAATACTATGCTGCAAAGTTTTGAGCTCAGTGTTCCTCATTTGTATGCAATGGAAAGATGGTTCCCACTACGGAGGGGATTCCAGGCTGAAATTGCAAGGCCTGTCACATGGATTAGCATAAGACTAAAGGAGCATATAGTGGTCCTTGCTGACTTTCAGGATCTCTTAATATCTCTTAATTTTTGCTTAAAGCCTTAAGTTGATTAATCAAATTTGTATTACATTTAAATATATACTTATATGTTGAGGCACCTGCATTTTAGCACAAAATATGAGTCTGGGAACTAGTACAAGGAGGTATGTTTGTTGCTTTTTAGACATCACTCCTTTTAAAGCAATTATGTCGTGACCACTGGCTTTTTTAAATAATATATCGACTACTGAAAGCGGGATGTTGTCTGTGTTGCCTGTTTGAAAGAAAGCTGTGTGGTTGGTTTCCTTGCAGACCTTAGTGGGTCACCCCTCAGAGACTGGCTGAAGGGTTACTTTCATTTTCTGCAGGACAGTGGTGATGGGAAAGTTACGTGGTGTTGCAGTCGCTTGCTGTAGATGCCGAAGAGAAACCTGAAGTGTAAGATCGAGGAACGTTGGAAAAGACAGTATAATACTAAAATTCACAATAGTTGGTGCTGGAAAACGAAACTGTTGAGTGCTAGCAAGTATTTGCAGATTGAAAACAGTTTTTGTTCTCAGTCTGAATAAATGCTGGAGAGATTAGATTGCACTACAGCCCACATTAGTACGTGTGTGTATGTAAAGAGGTATAATATCCTAAATAAATTAGAGGTTTGGTTTTTTTTTCTGTTCACCAAAATTAATAAGACATATGTAACCATATGCAGCATTGTAAATGTTCCATAAGCTTAGCTTTGTTCCTGATGTTGTCATTATCTGTCTCATATTATGAATCACCTTAAGGAAAAATACCTTGTTTCGATCCTCCAGGGGAAAAACCCTTTCTCTATCTCACCTCTCCCCAAAAACCCCAGACACCTACTTGTCCTGTGTCATCTGAAGCAGATTTGAATCTGTTATCTGTACCTAAATCTACAGATACACTTTTCCTGTCTTGCATAGGAACAAAATGTTTTCCCGTTTTCTGTAGTTGCAATTCAGTAGTATCACAAACAAGTTACAGTAGTGAACTGAATGTGTTAAAAGAAATTGAACAGAGTAAAGATTACGATTTAATTCCCCAGAAAATATACCTAATATTATTCATAAGCAGAATGCAATTCACCGTAAGTAAAAGTAAAGCTGTGTTTCAAACCAGCGTAGGTAAAATAAACCTCCCTGGGCAAGACTATGCTTGGATTTGATACTAATGAATCTTGCAGAACTGGCCTTGCGGTTCCGAGTTTTAACATCAGATCCATTTGTTTACCTTTCTCGCCAGTCCAACATCATTTTTCCTGGGCCAAGACCAATATTTTAGTTTGTTTTCTTTCTGGAGCGGGCTATCTCTGCAGTAAGGTTGGAATCCACTGGCTAGCTCCAGCTAAGTTTAACGGACGGTTGAGATCACAAAGTCCTTGAACTCCTAGCAGTTTTATAAAACAGGCAGATGGATATAGGATGACAGAAATTACTGACCTTTCTGAAGGAAAGGCTCACCCATGTTACCACAGATGTGAGACGATGTTGGGGTGTGAGCCTTTGCAGGTGCTCCCAGCACAGGGCTAGCTTTGCTCAGAGCATGTGTCTTACTGTGCCTGGGGTCACCCACTCGCGAGAGGCAAAGTCACAAGAAACCAGCCTTCATGGACTCCACTGCTTATAGGAGCGCTTGGTCTTCTACAGAGGGAGAATAGCTTAACTGCCTTTACTTTTCCCACACTTTCCTAATAAATGTAGCACTTCCAGGTTTCCAGCTTTCCTCTGCTCTAAGCCAACAGCACCTTCGCCCTTGTTTCCCATGTTCTGCAGGAGGCAAATGGAGTCCAAGACAGACAAAGTGATGAGACCAGGACTATATGGGAGACTAAACATGGTGCTGGCCTGTGCAGCTGACCTGGGAGGTTAGAGCCCAGCCACTTGCCTTTTTCTCTCATGTGTGTAGAGTCACTAGTGAATGCTGTTCAAAAGCACAAGTCGGTTATTAACAATCCTGGACCTTCTTGGATGGCTCTCAAAAATGCAAGACAAGGGCAGCTGCACTGTCTTAAAAGTTAACCACATTAGAAATCATGTCTCTGGCTAGTTTAATACATAGAAACAATTATCTTTGAAGGAAATGAACAGAGATCCAGAATGCTTTGAAGACAGAGGACAAACAGCATGGCAGCAGTCGTGACAGAGTCCAGCTTCCCTGCTGACTTTGCCTTTTTCATTCATGAAAATGGACAGTGATGGTGAAGTGAGACTATGGATTTTACATATACTTCCTCCACGCTTGGGCTTCCTGCTCGCAGTGAGCTTGGAGTCCTCTCCTGTGTGGAGGGCCAGTGGAAGGCATGTGAAGGAAGAGAGAAGCTTTCAAGAATATTTGAGTACTAGGAAAGCATTTCACTTGGCCTCAGCCAGGTCCTCAGCACAGTGGTCAATGTCACTCCTGCTCACGAATTTGCTGCCAGGTCCAGAATAGTTTTGCAGAAGTTGAACAAATGGAGCAATGAGTTTTAGTTGGTTTCCTGCAGTAGGAACACAAGAAGTTTCCATCGCCAGGTATTTCTTAGCAACTTTGAGTGAAACTCTTGAGCATTATGTTCTTGTTACTGCTAGAGGAAAACCATTTTAGACACCAGAAAGAAATTCTTTACAGGGAGGGTGGTGAGGTACTGGAACAGGTTGCCCAGGGAAATTGTGGATGCCCCATCCCTGGAAGTGTTCAAGGTCAGGCTGGATGGGGCTTTGAGCAACCTGGTCTAGTGGGAGGTGTCCCTGCCCATGGCAGGGGAGTTGGAACTCGATGATCTTTAAGGTCCCTTCCAACTCAAATGATTCTATGATTCTATGAAAAGTTCTTTTCCCATTCCTGATAATGTTTTCGACAAATGCAGTGGAATGCATAGACGGGTGGCTTCTAGCTAATGGCCTGCAAACCTTTGTGTGGTCTGCAGACCTCCATAGGCTCAGCAGGTACTTCTTAATAAGTGGCAAAAGGTAACTGAGAAAGTTAGGCATCATGTTATATAGCCTTTCATGCACTGAAAAAAGTTGTGATGGCTTATTACTTGAATTAGTTATGAGAAATTTCAAGATTTGGGGGGTCTTTTTAATGACATTTGGAAAGAGAATATAAGGTAGGCTATGGGAAAAAGTATTGGAGGATATTTAACAGAAGCTCAAATGACAACATAGTCACCTTTAAAAAGCACTTCTGCCTAAAATTTTCTGCAGGCTGTTTTTACAACGAATGCCTGAAGTTTGTTATATTTTTTCATGGGGTTTAGTGGGTGAAAGGTAGTACTTTTTTCTGTCTTTTTATCAAGTTTGTTTTACTTTTCCCTTTTGTAATCATTCTTTACTATTTTGGTGCAAGACGAAGAGAAAATATTTTGAAGAATAGAAGAACTCATTGTAAAACTACAGAAATTAGGTTAGTTATTGTAGCTGAAACTACTTTGATCTATTCTCTCTTCCCTTTGTTGTTAACTTCGAAATGCTCTTGCTGCTGTCACTATTACACTGATGCAATATTACAGTAGTATATAATAATATCATCTTATTTGGTGGCACAAAGATGAATGAGAGCAGAATATTTGGCTTTTGTGGTTATGCCTACCTTAGTAGTGTGGACAAACTGGAGAGTGTCTGTATAGTGAAAAACTTGAATTGGGCTCATGAGGTTCACACCAGGCACATTTCAGGGTTGCTTTTACTTCTGTGTCGTTAACTTCATGCTCTGGAGAACATGATACTTCTAGTTTAGTTCCTCCCAAGAGGGATGCAATTTACATGCTCCAGAAGCATCCCACAACGCAACCAAGAGCCCAGGCAGGATGGATTATCTGGAAACTTGCTTCAGAAGCTTCATACCTGATCTGAACAAAAGCAGTAAGTTAGCCGTGCCCTTTAGAGACTTTGTGGGATGAAGGGATGGAAAGAAACGCATATTTCAGTGATCTGATCTTGTAGTTGTACCAGATAGTAAAACACATTTCATAATTTTTCTTTCTTAATGTTCTTTCTTCCCTTTTCTTTGTAATTATTACTGAAAGGGGAAGGTTGGTGTGAGTAGGCTTCAGAGAAGGAAGGCTGTTTTGAGAAGTTAGAAAGAAGAAATCTACCCAAAGAAGGATCGTATCTTCTTTAAGGAGCTTATACAATGCCAAGTACACATTAGATGTTTAACCAGTAATGACCCATGTCTAGCAGTTTGTGCTTGACTTGTTGATGTCAGCATGTGCCACTGGTGACAGTGCTCATGCTCTTAAATTAAAGAGAGTCGTCATATACATCACTGAATTGAGGCTAGCAGTCATGGTAAGACACTGGCTGGGCATCCTTTATTTAGAGGTGTGTAAGCTCTTTTTGGTGTGTGTCCTGAGGCAGAGAAGGAACATACGGTATGGTGAGATGTAATGTCATATTATTGCTAGCATGACTTGGAAAAATATATGATGTTACCTTAGAGAGTAGGTGTGAGAGCTAGTCTGGCAGATGTGACAGTCCTGCTTTCTGGATCTGACAGTTGGCAGCCCAGAGAACCTACTTCCAAACCTGGTATTTGCTGAAATGCTCATGTTACAATTTGTACTGAAGAAAAGGAAGTAGAAATAGAGACAACAGAAGCAGTAGTACAATTTTTTTTTTTTAAAAAAGAAAAGTCTTGACAAGTAGACTTACATAAAAGCTTCATCTTTCTCAGTGTCCTGTCTCTCCTTGATTGAAAGAGTAGATTTGGCTACAAAAGTCAACCAGCTTTTGTAGCCAACCAACTCAACGAATCCAGACAGAGGACAACATTTCTTCCCCTGCCTGGAAGATTTTAGTTGGTGGCCAAGCTGCTGGCATAGTCCTGCTGATCTCAAAAAGTAAGACCAAAATACAGTGGTGCCGAGCTGGTGGTTGTGGCTTAGTCAGATTTCTGTTCTAAAAAAAGCTGATGGTCAGGCCTCCGAAGTTTCCTGCAACAAAGGTCACCACAGGCTTCTGCTGAAGTGCCCTATACTCTCTGGCATACATATTGGAGGTACGTAAATGTATAAGGAGTATTGATTGTTCTATATAGCAGCAAAGATCTCAAAATCCAGCCTCATATAGCGAGAAGGTAAGTGGGCCGGAGTAAGTAAAGCAGAAGGTAATGGGGAAGAAATACCAGATTCATCTGTCCCAAGGTCATGAAATTTCTTCTTTTTTTCTAGAGCCTTTGTATTTGTAGAGCTCAGTATGTATCTGGCTATTGCAAAGCATACCATACTTCATTTTCTTAATATCTCTTTCTAAGCTATACATGCTGTTGAGCAAAGAGAGACACTAACCTCTTCCCCTTCATGGGCAAAACACTGAAGTTTTGTGAAAGGATGTTACTGTCCAGACCAGCTTGGCCTGTGAGAGGGTAGTGGACCGTGTTCAGCTCTTCCTCTGTTGGCACTCTTGGTTTTCAGGAGCTGAGGAGGGTTGTGCTCGGTGGGTGCAGGCAGTCCCTATGGCGGAGTCTCCTGCCGCAGGAGGCAGCCCCTGACGTGGGTGCAGTTGGTTTCTCCCAGGCCTTCCTGTTGTGCTCAGATGCTGCAGTAAGGAGGCGCTTAAGAAGAATCACTGAAGAAGTAATTATGACTTGGGAAGACCTCACACCCTTCTGGGTCAGTGGGAGAGCGTGGCTCTCCCGGTCACCTTTTACTGGCAGGCCGCATCGAGGTGGTGAGTGAGAGCCGACAGCCCTTGCTCCAAAAATCGTTGAATGGTTTAGGTTGGAAGGGACCTTAAAGATCACCTCATTCCAGCCCCCCTGCCATGGGCAGGGACACCTCCCACTAGACCAGGTTGCTCAAGGCCCCATCCAGCCTGGCCTTGAACACTTCCAGGGATGGGGCATCCACGACTTCCCTGGGCAACCTGTTCCAGTGCCTCACCACCCTCATAGTGAAAAATTTCTTCCTATTACCTAATCTAAATCTACTCTCTTTGAGTCTGAAGCTGTTACCCCTCGTCCTATCTCTACATGGCCTTGTAAATACAAGTCCCTCTTCAGCTTTCCTGTAGGCCCCCTGCTATAAGGTCTCCCTGGAGCCTTTTTTTCTTGAGGCTGACCAACCCCAGCTCTCTCAGCCTGTCTTCATAGGAGACGTGCTCCAGATCCCTGATAATCTTCATGGCCCTCTTCTGGACCTGCTTCAACAGGTCCATGTTCCCACCTGGCTCCAAAAATCATGCAATAAAGTCACTCCCGGCGGTTTAGAGGAGTTTATGGTGTTGCTGCTTGTGAGCTGAAGGCAAGAAAAAGAGTAAATACCAAGCACGAACATGTGGCTGCCAGATCCTCGGCAGAGGCAAAGGAGGGCACCAGGCCTATTTCTGCGAGACTGGGGAAAAGAGTCCTTGTCCCCAGGACGGGGGGTGCACAGAGAGCCCAGTGCTGCCATTTCTCCGTCCTTCATAGGATGAGATTGCATTTTAGCACTCTGCTTTTGTCTGATCTGATCTGACCTTGGCTTCGTCCTGCCATATGTGGTAGTACCACGGTGATTTTGTCCAGGTCCACCCCAGAACCGCTTGCTCTGGGGATGGCAAGGGAGGCTGGCAGTCCCGTCTGCTGCCTAGGCTTGGAGGTGGGCAAGCCTGCCCCAAATCCAAAAATAGAACAGTAGTCTTTCTCTGTAGTTTGTTCTAGGGTTTCATTTCTTTCTTTATTTGATTCTTTGTTTCTACTGGTGTGGTTTTTCATGGGTTTTGGGCAGAGTCAAATCACGGTAACAATGAAACGTACAAGCTGACTAGAATGGAAAATCGGCTCAGTCTGTTCAGCTCCATCAGCCCTTTGGGAGAGGTACCACTGTGAAATGAAGGAAAGCCGGGAGGGAAAGAGGAGTCCCACGGGTGGCATTTTATCAGGCTGCTACTCTCATGATGTTTGATTTTCTTAAGGTTCCAGGCTGCCAAAGCAAGGGGTATTGTCTGTCTCAACTTTTGTTAAAAAGCAAAATATTTCTGCTTTCTGAGTGCAAACCTGTTGCATTCCTATGGCTCCAAAGACAGAAGGCAGAGAAGACAACCTCTGGATTTTTGTCCAGTCTTGTAGTTTTTGAGGAAAGTACTGTGTTTTGAGGAGTTGTATGCTGATTGACCTTAATTTAATTCTTGGGGGTTAGCAGTACAGCATGCAGGTATGACATGCTGCTGTTTTCAGGGGTTTCTGGCTGAATTCAGCTGCTTTGCAGCTGGCAGGGTTAATGCCATGTGTATGGGAGGAGGAAGGGAGATTTTTACTTCAGAGTGAGCCGTCATTTAGGTCTGCTGGGGTCTAGAGAAGCCAAGCACCGTCTCATCTATTGTGCTGGGAAGGATGGAAGAGCTGGCAAAATACTCCTAGAATTTGTCTGAAGCTACATTCACTTCTCCAGAAGGGGGAGAATGGAGTAGTTGGATGCTGGAAGGAATGTGCCCAATTCAGGACTCTCCTTCCTCCCTGACTTGAGCCCAGACACTAGGGAGGAAAATCAAGACATTTAGAAATGGGCTGTCAAATCTACTCACGTGTGTTTTTGCAAAGTCCAGTGTATCTGACTGTTGAATGAGACTTTGTACATGCGACTGAATAATTCTGTATTAAGAGTTCACGGTTGTTTTTGATACCATTCATGTTACTGAGCAAATATCATAAATGCACAGAGGTGCAAGCCATGAGTGGACAGTGACTGCAGGAAGAGCACATGTGTGTATGGCCTGCCATACACTGCTTTCTGATTGTGAAATTTGACTCACAGTAACATGATGTAGCCAAAAAAAAAAGAAAAAAGAGGAGGGCAGAACCAGTTTAAAGTGTTTTTGTTACATTGAATTTTTAGTGGTTTGTCCTCTGCTGTGTAAATTGTTACCTCTTTTTTTTGTTTGTTTGTTTTAGAAAACAAGAAAATGTCCCTCATCAAAGTTAAATCTCTTTTCATTAGACAAACCCTGATTTGCTGCTCCTGTTTCTGTGAGGATCAGATGGGTAATGGAAGCTGTACAGCAAATTAATGTATGCTACTCAAGATAGTAAAATGCAGGGCTACAATAGGCCTTTTTTCAGCAGCTGTAAAGCTGTTGTGTGACTACAGTGAATCCATTCAGTCTCCCCCACGCTTGCTGGGAGCACCCAGGAGAAGAGAGTTGTGCTAGTGAAATGACTATCCAGCAAAACAGTTTCAAAGGGACAGGCTGATGACTCACTCCTCATTTTGGTTTACAGGGTCTTTTTCTGTGTACGTGAAGTTTCAGCCTCGCGTGCCCACATTGCCAGATTGTCCACTAAATCAGCGGGTGTTGCGTTCCTCGTGTCAGCCCTTTGAGATGGGGAAATACTGTTATCTTTGCTGTAGAGGAAGGGGAAACTGAGGCACGGGAAAACTGGGGTTAAATGACAATGTGCATTAGAAGCCAAACTATTATACTTTAGTTGCACTGTAGGAGCTCAAGTGTCATTCAGAGCTATTTCAGCCCTTCAGGAAGTGTTACATAGCATTTGCCCATAGGTCATGCCAAAAGCGTGGGGGATAGCTGGGAGTCTGTCCCTCAGACAACATTATTTGTCTCTTTAAACAGAGCATTAAAAATGTAACTGTGTAAGTGAGAACAGGAGGATTTTATGCTGATTTTAATCTTAAAATAGAGTCCCCAGCCACCTTGTATTTGAGTCGGGGGAAAAAAATGAGAGGCAGAACCCAGTTGATTCAGTAGAGTGACACTCCGTAAAATAATCCCTTTAACACTTTTTTTCTTAAATTAAGAATGGTTTCTAGGTGGCATGAGTCATGGACAGAGTGTCCTCATTTCACTTTGAACTTCCAGCCTTCTCTGGATTTGTGTCACAGCTTTAGAGGGCTGTGTCCTCTTCCTGCAAGTCTGTAGGCTTGGCTGTTGCAACCTTTTACTCGCGTTGAGTGAGAGCAGGCTCCTTGAAGCAAGCAGCAGCACCACGTAAGCAAGAACAAGCACGGTGGAGTGGAGGAGCAGGGTAATTTAAATGGTGTATCTTGGATTTGTTTGTACCATAAGCAGTTTTGGGGAGTGGTGACGTAGGCACAGCCACTGTGCAGGTGTCAAGGGAAGCCCGCTTTCCCCCTGATTTCTGTGTCGGTCTTTGCTCTGAGTTTTGGGTTGTTTTCTTCAGGGGTATGTGTGGGAATAAACTGCCATGTAGAAAGCTGTACTTTTAAAATTTCTGGCCGCTTTTGGAAAATTTGTATTTTCTGAAGTACGTACAGCCACAGAAGGTTCTGTTTCATAATTAAAAGCAATGGAAAATATTATTCAGAGCTGTCCGTCTGTCCTAGCTGTGGAAGAAAACCAAAGCAGCATTGCTTCAATGCACACAAGGTCAAATCCTCCTCCTCTTTCCCGTGTTGTGAGAGTTTGTTGGCTTCAATGGGCATAGCCACAGGTGTAGCCCAGGGAATGGTTTGTCTTTCAGGCTTTTTACAGAGCCAGAATGAATATACTCGTTGGTCCTAAAAATTACTTGTAGAGAAATAACTGGGATGTCTATAACCCGGAGGGGCCATGCAAATGCAAGACCGTGCTCTCAGAGGGAAAGTGAACTCTGCACTGGCTGGCAGCGTTTGCTTCTCATAGCCAGGGGATTTTCCTGCTGACAGAGCCTGGTTTGGAGGCTTACGGACCCAGCCGGCTCCTGGCCTGCCTTGCTGCAGGTATGGGAGAAGGGAGGAGGGTGAAAATGGGGGGCGGTGAGAGAGTGTTCTGGTAACAGCACTCACTGAAAATCCGAAACCCTTCAGACCTTTTTTGGCGATGGTGGAGAATGTCAAAATTGATTGTATTAGAGACCTGCCAGTTTCTCTTACTCATTTGCTTCGTCGCTCCTCCTCCCTTCCTTCCTCTCTCGTCAGCCGGGGCTGGGTTTTGTAGTGCTAATGCTGTATTGCTTCTCCAGCACGGCTACTACTTTCCCCACGCTGCTACTACAGAAATACTACAGTAACTCAGTGAAGATTTAGGGAGTTGGCCATATACGTATTATTAGCGGTAATAACTGTGATAGTAATAATAATAATAAAACTGATGATTGCTCTCCCGTGTAACAGTTTTATACTTTACATAATGATTTTTCTTCTGATCTGTATCTCTGGGCTTTCTTCCCTTTTCATCTTCATAAATTTGTGGAGTCTGGTATATACTGGATTGTGCTTTAAATGTATACTTTGTAGTGTACTATCTTGCAGATTTTAAAAATAACATGTTTTTGAGTAGTCTAAAGTAGTGGGGATTTGGGGTGTGTGTGTGGGGGGTGGTGATGGTGGTTTTTTGTTTTGTTTTTTTAAAAGTACAGCCCACGGGAGAGCATTGATGCTGCTTCTGCTGAGGGGAGTTATCACACTTGCTTTAGATAACAAAATATACATTGGAGAAAGGTCAGGGATTTCCCCTGAGCCACCCACCAATCGCTTGAAATGACATTTTCATTCTGAGTGTCTCTTGTTTTGTTTTTGTTTAAGATCCTGGAGCACAGGAAAAGAGTTTTAATGCAAAACATCAGAAAAAAAAGGCTGCAACATCTCCTGTGAGAGAGGGGAAAAAAAAGGAGATTTAAAATTGCATCTTGAAACACTCATATGATTTGAGGTAAGTGATTGGAAGGTCTTGTCATAAGTTACAGTTAGTTTGTAATTAAATTAATCATTATTTACCTCAGAGTGTCGTGATATTTCTATCGAAGGCAATAAAAACAGATGGGAGAGGGAGGGAAGGAACTTTAATGGCAAACATAGAAACAGTAAAGTTTCTGCTTACAGAAAGCAGTAAAAATATGTAATGCATTTATCTTTTTGAAAATGGGCCCCATGAGGTCCAATCCCACAAACAGGCAGTCATTCTAATGTTTATAAGGGTTAAATCCTATTTAAATCAATGAGGCTATTCTCCCTGAAAGTTAGGCATATGCCTAAATATTTCCAAGTTTGCAATCTATATCATATGGGAACTCTGCAGAAGAAAGCCATTGAAGAACGTACAACGCACAGCCAGAAAAATGCATATACAATTCTCGTACTGTTGGTGATAATGTCATGAGTAATCTGATTTTCAGCATTCTTAAGTGATATTTTTGTATTAAATACATAGTTCTCATTTTTATGTTTAAACACCTCATTGAAATACCAAACTTCTTTACAGAGCCTGTAAATTCTATACCAGCTTTAATAATACGTCTGCCTTAATTGCTTCATCAGTGTGTCTTTGAACAACTAGAGTTAAAAGTATAAAGAAAATAATGTCCCCTTTCATAACTAGAGTTGCAAATTGCACTTGGAGATTTGAATAGCAGCTGAACTAAGAGTTTGCGGACTGAGGCTGAGTTGTGTTGTCCTGAGTTAATAAGTTTTGTTTTTTTTCAATAAAGGCAGTCATGAGTCGCAGGGAAAAGCTTACCTTTTCCCTCCAGTCTTCATTTGTTTTGTTTTCTTTTCTCTTTAGTGAAGAATGACCTCTGAGTCTTTTTTTGTTTAGTAAAGAGATTACAGTTACAGTTTTAAAACTTTTAACCACTGAAAATGCTACATGAATGAAAATTAAAAAACACCAGCCTCTTTCTTAAATAAACATTTCAAATTATTTACTCTGTTCTGCCCTGCGAATGTGCTGAAGGAGACAAAATTACTGTAAGAAACCTGCAGAATCAAAAAGACCCACATAATGTGGAAGGAGCAAGGGATACAATCCAACAAATGTGTAGAATGTCAAAACCCTTTGGCTGGTGGCATTTGCAGACATTTGTTACTTACCAGGTTTCAGAAGAGAGGAGAGCATAGCCAGCCCCTGGTGATTGCTCTGTATTTGCTTTGTAGAAATAGAGCTATTAAGTTTCTTTTGAAATCAACAGGCCCGCTGCAGGGAGCTAAATATTTCCTTTCTGGTCAGTGGACAAGAGCCATTGCTTGGGAAATTGTAATAGTCCCATAGGCATTTGTACTGATTTATCCAAAAAGTTTGAAACTTTTGCAAATCAGTGCAGGCAACTGGTTTTTACGTGCAGATCTTGCACTAGGAACTATGAGCACAAACAGGAATGCAAGTCTCTTTCAGTAGGAGTCTGAGGCGATTTTTGCAGTTGTGAAATGAGTATCGTTAATGCAAATCTTTTTGAAACCAGCTGTGTGGCCTTTAGGGGCTCTGGTTTTTACCCTCCTCTCCCTCCCCCCACCCCTGCAGTTCAGGTGAGGAAATACCTTGCCCTCTGGAGCGAGCCCTGTTTGAGGTGTAGGGTAACAGTCCTGGTCAAACCAGTAAAAGAGGGGGAAATGCACCACAGCGACCCACATGTGATTGCTCTCAGCCCACCTTTGCTTTCTCTCCATCCCTCTCTCCTGGTGGCAGGCATTCCTCCTCAGCTCTACAGAGCATAAATCAAAATACTTTTATTCCCATCTTTTTTTTTCATGGGCATCAGACCAGCATAACGTGCATGATTTTCCTTTCACAGCTGCCGCCTTGTTGCTCTCTGAGGAGGCACACGTTGAAGTTCAGGGGAAGGTATCTTCATACAATCTCTGTGGCCTTTACGATCATTTGATCAGCTCTCTGTTGCAGTCACAAAATTCTTGAATCTTGTTGAGATTTCTTTGTATCAGAGAGTGCAGGAGCTCATTAGCAGAGTATTGAAGAAAGGGAAGTTCCTTGGTGGCGAGAAACGCATTTTAAGATGTGTTAAATTATACTGCTACTCCTGCCCTTTCTTGATCATTTTTTTAGCATGTGAAGAAACAATGCCCCCTTTTACGTGCCCAGGGAAAGGCCTGTGGTGTGTGCCAGGGAGTTACATGGGTGCTGAGCTGAGCAGGCAGAGGGACCAACTTTCTCCTGCCTTGTATTTTTCACTGGGAGTGAATAAGGGGGACTGAGCTTGCCCAGATTAAACACATGCCTGTTTTGTTTTGCCTTTCTCTGCTCTTCTTTCAGCTGTCAGCGTGCCATGTTCAGATGGCAGTGATCAGTCACAAATTGTCCCTCATCCATGCTCTTCAGCTCTCCTAAACCATTAGTTTTGTGGAGCTCTTCAACAAAGATGGCACCAATTTGATTTTTTTTCCCTTCTTTCCTTTCCCCCAGCTAATGGAAAAAGAGGTTGTTTGTTTGTTTGTGTTTTCCCCTCAAGTCAGCTGCATTAGTTCCCAAAGCAACTTGTGTTAAGTGGAAATAAGGCTTTGATAATATGTGTGCTTGCTGGAGAGTCGCTTAGATATTTATTATTTTTTTTTTTTCCCTTGTATATGGATCTTTTCAATGGGGCGCCTCTATTGTGAATCAGAAAGAAAGTGCACAGGCTGCCAGGCACATAATAGAATTGTTCATTTGTTTCTGTAAGTGTGTGCGAGCCTTTGTAAAGAGGAGGTGGTGGGGGCAGAGAATGGAGACCTTTGCTGCAGGGAGCTGGGAGAGTGTGGTGGCACAGCCCCAGGCACCGTTGTGGTGGGACGTGGCTGTGCCTGCTCTGCTCAGAGCTGGTGGGCATTACCTGGGACTTGCACTGTTTAGCATGTCACGTGAAAATGGGTGAAGCTTATGCAGCCGTTGACTATGCTGGCTGTAAACCACATAAGGCAAAATATTCGAAAGCTGTAGTATTTCCAGCACTTTCCTTAAACCATGTGCTTTGGCTTTCAAAAGAGTGATGTAAATATGAGCCATGCCAATACTGTGCTTCCTCACTGAGGCTATTTATTATAAAGGACGCATGGTATAAGTCATTTTAGTATGGAGTAGATAAGAGCTTGAACCGAAGTCTTGGATCCAAGCCCACCAGCAGCTTTGCAAAAGGCAGGATCCAGATCTGAAGTCAGTGGTTCATGCAGTTTCTAGTAGAGAGTGGTTTTAACTTACTCCATAAAGTGGGAGTAGCCAGAAGTTTTAAATTGAGGCTTTTAAACAAGTTCTTGCCTTTTTCTCACCCTGTGTTCTCCTCTGCATTAGAAAGTTACTGTGAAAGCATACCAGCCATTTTCTCTGTGCTGCTGTGGCCAGGACACACTAACTCAGGGAGTGGGGAGGGGCCTCTCTCCTGTTAAACAGGCATATGCTTTTTTTCCAGCGGAGTTTTTCTTCTGAGTTTGACCTCTATTCTGGAAGAAGGTCTTTGGAGTGTGGTGGAGGCTTCGGAGGTAGGACCTTGAATGTTCACAGACACCAAGGAACAGTTCATCAGCCTGGCACGAAGCAAACCAGACCACAGTGGCTGGACTCCCCACCTCTTAAAAAGCCTTCTCTCGTGATACCATAGCTGAATTATAGAGATGAAAAACTATGGCATTGTAAACAAGAAGTTCATAAAGCCTAAACTTTCCCTTCTAGATATGGGGCTCTGTTTTTATTCTTCCCCTTCTCCTTTGCCCTTGGACACAACATTTTTAGGGGTTTTCAGTCTCTAGCTGTGCATTTACTCAAGAGGTATCTGGTTATGTGTTATTTTACGCATCTGTTGCATACGTCAGAGTGTCAAATCCAGTACACAGAGACTTTACGTGCATTTGCAGCACTCCCTGTGGGGAGTGAATGGTTTATGAGGAAATAAAAATGCAGTATTTTAATCTACTGCATATATTACTGCAGTTTGTTGCATGTATATTTCATATATATAGATATATATTACAGTCCCCTTTGTGTTTGGCAGAGAAAAGCTGGTGTGTGAAAGACAAGAAGTGGTGGTGAACTGGGAAGTACTTGGGTATGGCAGTTAACTTGCTCCCTCCTAAAAACACAATCTGTTTAGCAGTATGAAAAGCAGTTTTCATGATGATTTGAACATCTCTAAAAGATACCGCCCAAACACCTGACGTTGTGTATTTCAAACTTAACTTCAGAGTTGTTGAACTGTGGGGAGATGCCAGATATCTGAGGTGGTATTGATAGCTGGGGCAAAGCCCAGGCTTTGCAGTTTTGTCTGGAGAATCTGTCCTGTTCACAGCTTGTATAGGAAGCGTGAGTTAGAATAAGTATCTTTGATATGAACAGTCTTTCCTTCTCCGCTAACCTTGCTGTTCAGGGTTCTGCATTTCTTTTCCTCTGGTTGCTGGTTCTGCAAGTGCATAAGGTTTGGAGAAAACATGTGGCACCTTAGCTGGTCTTTTTTCATGATCCATGTAGAAAACAAATGTGATAGATGTTATTTCTACAAAAGATGAACTAGGACTACTGATCTGTGTGCTGTGCATGCCAGTGAGCAGATGGACTTAACTGTAACTTTTCATGTTTTTATGTTTGCCCTGGTGGGGCTGTGCTCTGTGCTGGTGGTCCTTGGGTAGAGCAGTCGAGAAGAACATTGCCGATAAACTCATGTGCATGCTGTGTCCCGTTTTGCTGATACAATACAATACAACTGCTTGCCATCTAGGGAGGTGAGTGATAGCCATCATAATGGCAGCGTATGTCAACGGATGCTTGGGAGCCTCTTGCTAGCCCACTCTTAAAAACTATTGGCAGAGTGTAAGGGGGGGCTGGGGAACACAAGGTTAGCGCAGAGGAGCTGGAACGGGGAAGATTTTGTTAAATACAAGAGACTGTGAAAATGCAAATTTGGCAGAAGGCACGCTATGGCAAGAGCCCTAGTGCAGAGCAAGCAGCGTGGTTCCCCTCTGCTAGAGGGCTCGGCAGCTGGAGCCCACGTGGGAACCTTTTGCTGCCCAGCAGCAGCCCTTCTTGCCCCTATGGGGGGGAGCCATGGATGCGAGGAGTAGCCATCCCGAGGGCTCATGGACCCTATGGCCCACCTGCCCTCTGCAGCGAGAAGTCCTTCTGCAGCCAGCCACCCTTCCCGCCCTTGGCTCTCTACGCCATGGTTGCTGTGTGCAGGGTGCTGCAGTTGCTTTGTTTGAAATGATAATATTTTACACTGTTACTGGGGAATACTGCAGTATTTTTTGTAATTACGGGCTGCATGCCAGTAATGTACAATAACATTTTGCTCTTCCTGTGCTGTTGCTACTGTAGGCATTCGTTCCAAATTGGGCTGCATTTGCAGTACGTGGTGGTGTGTTTTTTCTTCTAGACTCTGCTCATTATCTATTGTGGATATTTTTGGATTATTCATTTCTACCCACGTCTGTCCGTACAAATCTATCTCAGAAAGCACTTCAGAGAGTGGCAGTCTCTGTTGAACAAGCAATTGTTGTGGCTTTCACAGAATTACGTTCTTGTGAAAGTATAAGGCAAGAATGAGATGAAAATGAAGATGAAAATTGCTTTGTAAGTTTAAAAACGGCTATGGTTTTAAAAATGTTTGAGGCAGATACGAGGCTAAGCCTTTCTTTGACTGATGGTAAGCGTATTTAGTGCTGAAGTCCCAGTCTGCACAAACCTGTAGGTGGCTGAAACTTCTGAGATGGCAGAATCTGGGAGGCACTTGTCATTGTCAGAGCCTATAATGATTCTCTGCAGTTTCGGTTTTAACTATTAATTTTTTTTAATATATTTTATTTCCAGAGGAAAGTAATCGTAACTTGGAAGATGATCAGTAGTGTTCATGCCAACGATTGTTTATTAACGTTGTCATGGTCTGAAGATGAAATTTTTGTGAAAGGGAAATAAAGTCCTAGACATCAGAGTTCACAGCTAGTTAGCCTGCATGCAGTTTGTTTCTGGAAGGTAGAGGTCAAGTCCAAAAGGAGATGAAGGAGGGACAACACAAAGGAGGCAATTAATTTGTTTTCTGGTAAATTTGGAATAAACTACAGTGAGTTATACAAAAAGGATTGCACTTTTCTCACATGTAATTTTAGTGTCCTTTTACTGTGCTGACTCACTGAACAACTTCAGTTTCAAGTCTGCATTTGGTTTAAATTACCTCAGAGCCTGCATTTGTAGGCTGCTCTGTAAAGTACTTCTCATCTGCAATCCAGATTTTTATTTTTTTTTGTGTTAGGCATTTCAAGTCACTTGTCTTTTTTCATTTTCCAGGTCTCTGTTTTACTAACATTTGAAACCAATCGCTCTGCCTGCTTGGGCTGTGTGATAGGCAAAAGCTGCCTTGCAGCAGCAGATAGAACAAGGAGTGAATCACTGCTTTCTGCCTTTCCATTAGATTACCTAAACCACTATGCATAAATATTGCTTTATGTACAATACAGCAGCATGATTATCTCACTGCATTGACGGAACAGTGGTGGAAGTGAATATAATTCTTCTTTTATTACATTTTTAATGAGCTGCAATTAAAAATAGTGTGTTGGTGTGCCAGAGTAGATGTGTTATTCTGAGAATTTTACTGAAGCTGTTTTGGCTGTTAGACTTAGTTGACATCATGTTGTTCTGAAAACCTTAAGAATTAAACAGCAGAAAAATCACTTTGCTAGGTGAAAGTTAACTGGACAGTAAAATCTGTTGGCTAAAAAAATGTAGGTCTGTACTGAGAAAGTCTGCCTTTTATCTGTCTTTGAGGGTGAATTTTTTACTGTATACTAAAAAAATTAAATAAATCATAAGGCAACAGGTTTCTACAGAGCTCCAGTTAGGTCCCAGGTCTCTTGACACCTGTGGCAGCAAGTCTGAGTCACAGATGGCACAAAGCTGTGAAGCATAATGCTCTCAATATTCAAAAGCACACCTATGGAGGAGTTTAATTTCAAGTGCCTCTTTTAGCTCTGGGTTTCCTCCTCTGTCCTCCCCCCCCCCCAAAAAAAAAAAAACCAAACACAACACAAACCAAACCTAAGACTCATTCTTAAAATTTTGCAGAGAAAAGTTTTCTTATAATTTACGGCTTTGTGAAGGACTGACATCACTTAGAGATCAGAAAATAGCGCTGTCAGTTTTAACTTGACGGCATTCCATTCTCTGCTCCAAAAACCTGTGAATAACAATGGATGAGTCAAAGATTTCTTGGAATTTTCTTCCCTCCCCTCCCCCTCCTTGTGCAATTCCATTGCCATTTTTAGCATGGAGGGCAGTTCTCCAAAGAATGTCTGTGCTTGAACTGTGGTTTCTTGAAAATTCAGAACGAAATCAACTTGTGCCAGATGACAAAAATCGTTGTATGTTTCTATGCATTTTGGAAACATTATGCGAGCTTTATTGAAGAATCCACTGTAAAAGGCAGGAGGCATTTGATAGAGAGCTGTTGCATCTCCGCTTCAGCAGCATGGAGATCTCCCTGTCATGCCACTTCGTTGTGTTGTGATGAGTTTTTGCTTAATTATTTTCTGTGTTTTATCAGCTGTGTTCGGCAAAGTTGCCTGACAAAACAAATTATCAGTGGATTTGGGAGACTTGGGCCAGCTTGAAACACTTGTTGGACCACAGCATCCTTCTGTCTTTGCCTCAGTTTTCAGTGTGAAAACAAGGATTATGCCTCTTAGGTATTTTAGCAGGATGTTGGGAGTAGAAGTGCTAAGGACAGAGAATTGCGCGGGTATTACTGTTACCTAAGTGATGTGGTATGTTTAAGATAAGCAATGTTGTCAGCTGTTCTTGGCAAAATCACTGGGGTTACAATGAGTGAAATTTTTAACTCTGAGCATTGGGTTTTTTTTTTTAAATTGCAGAAGTGGCCTGTATCAGGCATTTTCTGACATGTCAGAATGAACATGTGAAGTATGAAGCCATATGAACCTTCTGAAGAGTAATGTTGAGGGGGAAGCAGATTAAGGTCACCATTAAGGGAGGATCTGTACATTTTTCTTCTGCAATCAATAGCTTGTATTTTACTTAAAATTTGCCGGGAAAAAAAAAAAAAGAGAAAAGGAAAAAGTGCAAGTGTCCCCTTAAGAGCTGCTGTGTCAAATTTGAAGAATGATTTGAATTCAGTCATTAAAGTGTGAAATGGAGGGATTTTAGTTCTGCTTTAAATTATGCATCTCAAATTAACCTTAGCTGCAGAGTCTGTGCTGACGCCCCCGTAATGACACATTATTGGTACTAATGGCTTCTTTGTGACTTGAGATACAAACAGACATTCTAGACAGAAACATTTCGGCTTTGAACTAAATAAGACACACAGCATGCATTTCCACCTTGCGTTTCTAGTGACAAAGCCCTGCTCTCCCGGTGGCTGGTGCTCATGAGATCTTCTTTCCAGCTTCCATGCTCTGCTCCTTGTCCTGGCTGCGAGGGCAGCTGAGTGAAAATCTGATTTGCGAGCCTGGAAGAGCAGGAGAGCAATAAATTTGGAGTGAGCATGGAGCCCAGCCAGGATCTGAGCATTGTAGGGAGCCAGCACAAAGACTGGGATGTGGGCAGTGGAGGGGAGGAGGAACTTCCAGCAGATGATAATCTCGGGAGGAAAAGGACCCAAAATTGTGAGGGAAATGTGAGAGATGCCAGGACTTAAGGAGGAAATTGCTAAATAAGGGAGGGGTGAGATTAATTAATAATATAAGCAGTAGTGGTTTGTTAACACTATATGTGCCCTGCTGACGCGAAAAGGGGCTGTGGTTTTGGAGCTCTGTGCATTTAAGTCTTCTTGCTGAAGCTCACCGTCGTTGTTTAAACAAACTCCACCTCTGCCCAGAATTTCACTCATGGGCTTTGCAGCTTCCGCTATGCTACTGGTGTCTCCCCTGGGACGAGAGGCATAGTTACTACCTGCACGTAGCTACGGGGTGGTGGGCAGCCTGAATGTGTCTGTGGACGAGTGAGAGTGGCATAGCCTGGGGAGCTACACACAGAAGATGCACAGTTTTACATGTTGATGAAAAAGGAGTGAGCTGGCAAGGCAGGCCCAGAATTCAGACCCTGGCTTCTCTTCCCAAAGATACTCACTAGCTCATTGTTTTATCCTCATTTTTTTAGTGGGATATTGGCTGCCTCCCATTTCGAGCTGCAGCTCTGGGAATTTGCTTGTTGGCTATGGTGGGAGTGATGGAGAGGTCCTCCTGCCCTGTGGTTGTGTCGTGAGGTCTGTTACGGACTGTGAGGCATTGCATTACTTTCTGTGTGTGTCTGCTCTCAGAAAAAGGTAGATATGCTATACGTCACATTTACTAATGCATTAGAGATATTTGTATGAATAATTAAAACACCATTTAGGATTGCCTCAGTAATAGAACAGAATGTGTTTTGTCATTTTTCTTTTCTGTTCCTTTTTGTTGATTGATGAATTTATTGATTTCTTCCATTAACTTAGAGTAGGTATCCTAAACATTACTGCGAATTAGCAAGGCTCTGCTTTGCGTTAGTAAGCTGTTGAGAGCGCTAATGGAATGAAAAAAAGTTAGAATTCAGTAATAAAGGTCTGAAAAACTGAGGCCTAGAACGCATATCTAGTATTTCGCATCAGATAGGTTTGTAAAATATTAGAGCCTTTGTTTGTCCTAATTTTTAATTCAAAAAAGTAGTCATTTGATATTCATTATGAATAGCCTAATAGCACATCGGAAAAAATGGAAAATGAAGTCAATAAGCTACCTCAGATTGTCCGTTGTATTTGTAGTTAACCTTAAGATGGTTGGAGTCAGTGGGAACATATTGTGTGAACTGGAGGGCAGAACTTCACTGCTAAAGGGACAGCAGTCCTTCTGAAGACATTAATGAAAAAAAATAATAAACTTCTAAAACAGAAGTTTAAAAAACACAGGCAGGTGTGATCCAAGAGACCTGAAGTAGGAATTGTATTAAATTTCACATGTGTGTGCACACAAAATCTTTTCATATTTCTTAACTCCAATTTCTTCTGCTTTATGTTTTTTATTTTTTTCCTTATTATTTACATTTAATTCATTAAGCTCTTTTCTCATCTTTTTTCCTACCTTCAGAAATACCTGGTGTATGAATATGCTGGAATGTATGTTAAATATGAACACTTAAAAGCTGTTAGGTCAGTGTTGTGATTCTTTTTCAGGGCTGTGTTTCTCGGTTTTCCAGATACAATGGACAATTTGTCGTAACACGAATTAGTATCATATGTTTTGTTTGGTGCTATTGTTTTAGCCATGCTTGGAATATGTGTTTTCATGTGTATTTTTGGGCCCAGTTTTGGATGCACTAATATGATGACTGGTAATGAATGATACTTAATCTGCTGGGTTGTGTTATCTTCTGAGTGTTTGTAACGTGTCATGTCTGATGGTACGCATTGACCTTCTCCCCCTTGTGAGTCTTGCTGTGTACTCTGAGTTTATTTGTCATTGTACACATTATTAACATCACGGGAATTATAGTCGATGACAAAAAGAACATAAAATACAGTGGGTGCTCAGAATGCATTTATTTTTTGTCTTTTATTGTTTAGTTTGGATATGGTGCAGATTGGGTGTGTTTCATGGGGTTTACTCAGCTTTTTTCTTTCCCGTTGGTGAGCAGTGCTGTCAATCAAGGCCCCTGCTCATCCCCACAAGCCTCATGCTAATAGCAGTACATACTTACTTTTTACCTAGCATTTTTCCAAGGCTGTGCAAACAGGAGCTTATCCCTTGTGGTGTCTAGGCGCACGTGTGCCATCCCAAAGCAATGTTTTGTTTGAGGCAGGAGTTGGACCCATGCATTGCTCATGCTCTTGGCTGCCTCTGTTGGGAGGCAAGAGCTGTGCTGTCAGAGGCATGTACTTCTGCCTACCAGCGATGCCAAAGATTTTACTGGGGACAAAGAGTTGGTCTGGCTATAGACACAGCCACTCGTTAGTCTAGGTTTTATCCTGATTCTAGGGACTGTTTACTGCTCTGGGCTTAATTTGAGGTGCCTTGCTCTGTTGCTGTAATAGAAGCGAACTATAGAAACTGTCTGCTGCATAGGGGGATGTAGAATAGCTGTCTCAGTATGGAAAGTGCTGTATAAAATTGTTCCACTTACTGTTGTTACATGTAACACCTGCAATGACTTTAAATGAAGCATATTAAAGCAGAAAAAATCGTATTATTTCAGTTAGTTTCTTTTGTGCATATTTGACAGCCCTCTGTGTATAGTCAGTTACATAATTTCCTGGGATAGTCAGATTTCTCTTTGTTTGTGTGGCTCTTTCTCTCAGCAATAGGGAAAGAAAATACATTAAGGATCAGAAAATGTGGCTGTAAAGCCAGGAAAAATTGTCCACAACCTCAAGAAGAGTTCTAAGTATGTGGAACTGCTTTTGACTCATCTTCCAAAAGCAACTCAATTCCAGAATAGTAGTGCCCTTTCAGGCTACATTTCAAGTTGATACGATTGTACTCAGACAGGAATTAAAAGGATCGATAGCAAGCCCAACGTATCCTTTCTTTTCATGACTGGTTTGCTGATTGCCACCAGAGCAATAATAGTGCACCGGTCAGCATAAACTCCAGAAGCAGTAATCATAGATTTTTGTCTCCATAATAGCATGTGTTTAGGGTTGCCCTGTTTGTTGTGATGGGTTTGCACCCTCAGTCCATGAGGAAAGAGAGATGTTTTTCCCTGTTCACCTTTCCCTCTGTCTTGCTTGTACTCTTCCACCTTGAGCTGGGGCTGGGCTGTTTGGTGTCTTTCCAAGGACAGAGCAGGGCAGGGAGAGCGTGCGTAGCCAAAAAGATAAGAGAATAGGTCATTTCGAGATACCAGTGTTTCATGAGGTGTACGTGTTTCGCTGCATATCCTGCTTAGGAACTAGTAAGGAGCAAGATTTTCCCTGGGTGTGTGTCAGGCACCCTTCTGCGTCAGGGCTGTGGTGGAGCTGAATGTGGGGTTTCTTTTCCTCGAGGGAAGGCCCCGTGTTTTGGCAGCCTGACACAGCAGCGAGTTGGTAACCTGTGTGCATGTTGTTGGGTGGTGTTTTTATTTTACATCTGCCTTCCTCGGTTAACCGAAGCTCTGTGACTTTTTAACCTGCTGTCCGTAGGCCGTTGTTTTACAAGCTCATTAAGGTGGCCGGGATGGTGACGGCAGCAGTCCTGCCCTCCCTCCCCCCCCGTGGGTACTCATTAGATGGCTTCCTTGTGCTGACATAAGCGTTGTGTAGTCGTGCTCTGAGCCAGGTCTGGGAAAGGAGCCAAATCAAAAATAATCCCTAAAAAAAAAAAAAAAAAAGGTATGTTTTCAGCAGGATCTGTTCCCGGATCTGCCTCACCATCTCTCACACTGGCCTGGAAAGCATGAGGGTTTGTACTGGCACAGGGGGAGGTGGGGATGAGCAGCCGGGGTGAGGTGGGCTGGGGTGCTGCTGCAGGCGGAGTGGGGATGCTGCCTCCTCGTGAGCCGTCAGCCAGAGGAAATGGGGCTCTCCTGAGCACGCTGCCTGTCTTTCCTCGAGTCCATCGGCCTGGCTGCACTTCTGATAGCTTCCCAAGCTGTGAGGCGGTTGTGGCCTAATTTGCCTGAAAGGCAGTGTTGGAAGGTGTGAAGACCCCCTGAGTTCAGTGATACGTGATGGCTGGTAGACAGACCCAAATCAAGTCTCCCCATTGATAAAAAGTTGTTAGCAGGGCCTCAGCTGCTGATCTCATCAGGCCTTCTCCTGAGGCACCATCCTGCTGTCCCAGTTTGGGTTGAATTGTGCCCATTTTGAGGGGGTCATCTGTTAAACAGCTGAGAGGAGAGGAGTGCAAAATACTGTCTGGGGATGTCTGCTCATCTCAAGGGGCAGGAACAGTTCACCTCCTGGGTCCTGACTGTAGTGGAGGCCTGCACTTCCAGTTGTGGGGTGGGGAGGTTTTTCATTTGTTCTGTTTTTGTTTTTTGTTTTTTTTTAATTCCCTCTAGAGATCAAAATTTACAGAATCTGGGAAGGTTCGGAGGTGAGACTCCTTTCAGTTTTCAGTCAGGTGGTCAGCTATTTAAGCCTGAAGTCAAACAGGTCTTTGTAGCTCCACCTCTACATAGGTTCCCTTGAACACCTGGTGACGTCTTTGTGTCTTTTTGGGTCCAGCTTCCATCCCCATGGGGCTGTGCTCCCCTTTGGCTGGTGTGCCCGGGTTTCACCTGCCCAGCCCGCCCTGCTGCTGGGGCAGCCCTGCTCTGCAGCACCGCTGGGGAGCTAATATGAAGACACACATTGTGGTTTCCTGCTGTTTTGCTTTGTAACCAGTCCACTGGTAAATATAGCTTGTGTGTGGTTATAAATTCATTCTCTCATTATGGGCGGTTGTTGTGCAATAATTATGTAGAAATTACGACCAAGTATTGTTGCGGATGGTTTTTTTGTTTGTTTGCTTTTTTTATTTATTTTTTTCTGCTCTTGACATGCCCTGGAGTGGGAAGGGTGTGCTTGGGTATGTGCCCTAACTGAGAACAGGGCCACAAGCAGGTGTTGGGATTTGGCGTGGGAACAGGCACCGTCTCGCAGGCTCCTGGCTTTTTTGTGGCTCCCTTTGCATGGCTGCATGGGCACTGCAAGGCAGATCGGGACTTGCGCTATTCAGACACCTTTTTATTCTTGCTTTACTCTGTGGGCAGACGTGCTGTCCCTCCCTGTAGGTTTGGTACTGCACACATGTTTATTCTGACATAAACCCCTCCTGTCTCTTTGGAGGTGTTAGTGCTATGCTTCCTGAAGCCGCTGTGTCTCTGCCTGCTTCCAGTCCTGCTCTTTGGGCAGGATCCTCCGGGTCCTGCTGCCCAGCGGTGGGCTTGGGGGTCTCTGGCCCCAGCAGAAGGGCTCAGGTCCTGCTCCCTGGAGGTCTTCATCTGGGGTCCCTCCCATGACCCCTCTCTCTGTTGGGATGTGGAATTTAGAATAAGGGTGGGTTTTTTGTTGGTTTCCCCTCCCCCTCTATTTCTTTATTTAAAATTCCAGTCAAGCAGATCAAGAACAACGCTGCTTGTCCCTGCTGTGTTCTCATTTTCCTCCCATCCCTCCTTTAATTTTACATTATCCCCTGCACTGTGTTTGCAGGCCATATGTGTCCTTTGAACTCTGAAGAAGCTGTGCCAAAAGGAAGCTTTCCTCTCCTCCCCTCCTCCCATCGTGGAGCTGCTCTTTAGATAATTGCAATTAGTATACAATGCGGAGCAAACCCAGAAGTGAAGTTCATGGGTGAGTGTCTGCACATTTCCCTGAGAGCTTCAGCAGTGCTTGCGCTCAGTCTTTGCTTTTTGCTCTTTTAAACCTCCAGCGGTTCCTCCAGTCTGAAACGGCTGCTCCTGCTCTGGGAGGTGTTTGTAACCTGAATTTGCTTACTGTGTCCCTGGCCAGGCGTGGGGACGGCATGAGGCGGCTGGCGGGGCGCCACGGCTCAGCCAGGGCCTCTGTGCAGAGGAAGGTGGAGCTGCCCGTCATCGTGTTGCGGCGCTCGGCAGAAGCAAGACAGGGGATAATAAGCGGCTTCGGGAGCGTGCTGTAGTAGGACAAGCCCTTCGACTGTGCTCCCGAGGAGAGGCGGGCAGGTTGCCTGCCGCACGCTGACTGGAGTGGGAAAAGTAAATCTCGTCCCATTAAACCAAAAGTTTATGGGAGAATTACTTCTTGTCATTCATGAGCTGTGGAGAAAGAGGGGCAAGCTGCTGGGCCATTGTGCCCCCCCCAGGATGCCATGCAGGGGGCTAGCGTCAGCTGCTGGCTCCGCTGGAGGGACTGCTGTTGTGTTGGGCTTTAGTTTTCAAGGGGGATGTCCTCTGTGGAGAAGGGAGACGGGTGCCTTTTGGGTCCTTTCCCCTTCAGCATCCAAGAAGTGTCATGTGGATTAAACAGGTTTCTGACCACATTTCTCAAAGGAGTTTAAATGGGGAGAAATAGGAGTATTAATTAGCGCCTCATTAAGTACTTGTAGTCAAGTATGATAATTTTCTTGAAAGGATAATGTATTAGATGAATAAAAAATACTCTCCATTAAAAAATGGATACAAAGTCCTTTTAAACCACAAAGATTATAGTACATTTCTGAAAAATTAATGATTAAAGAAAAATATATTTAATAAATTAAAAAGACCCTGTTAGGCTGTTTAACTTGTTGATCTCTAATTATTCTTAAAGGTAGTGCTTCAGGACTTCAGCCTTACCTGCAGGGAAAGGAAATAATTTCCCCCCCACACACACTAGATTTTTGGCTTGTAATTATTAGGTTTGAGTTGTGTGGTGGTTTGTTTATTTTCCTTTCCTGGTGTTTTTCTCAGAGATTGGCCACAAAAAAGGATGAGACCTAGACAGGGTAGAGTGGTGATCAGAAATTATATGGAGGTATCTTTGATGGGCTTGATTCATGTGATGTACCTAACGTGCTGATTTCTAGATTTGGAGCTGAGAAGAAACACTTTCAAGGATATTTTCTCCTGTCCCTTTTGTCTGTGATGTGATGTAGGTCGTGTTTTCTAGGATCACATGGGCTTCCTTCAGTTACTTCATATGACTTCACACAAGTTAAATTAATTTTTTCCATATGTAGTTTGCCCCTTAGATTAGTTTTGGATTGTATGTTTCCTGAACTCTCTACTGAGCTTCTTCACATTCAGCTACTTTATGAGAATTGCTCTGTATGTTGTGGAAGACAATAAACTAAGAAGTTGGACCTGGAGACAACTCAGATCCGTGGGTTTGCCATGGTCACTGATGAAGTTCATGTATATTTTTAGGGACCACATAGCCAATGATAAGAAAATTCAGTGTGAAACAGAGCAAGTACCGGGTTTAGAGTAGCCTATTTAAAAGACCTTTGGCGTTAGGTATGATGGCACTTTCCCACCAGTCTTATCACAAACTTTGCAAGTATTTTATCCTCTCTTGCTTGGCATGTTCCCTTGGTAGGAATATCCACAGGGCAGGTATGTGGTACTTGAATCCCCCCAAGCACTTGTTCCTTGTAACAGATCTGTGGTACAGATTCAGAGAATGCCAGCAGTCAGTTCTTAAGGTTCACTAGTATACTGTTTTTTAAGGTTTAGGTACTTGAGAGCCATATGACCTTTAGAAAATATTACTAAAAGTTGTCCAAGAGGCTAAAATATACTATCTGGGAGTTTGGGTATCATACCATGCTCTCTCAGGTGCCTTCTGAACTCTCAGGCTGTTTGATGATGATGACTTCATCACGAGGCACATCTTGTGAGTATTCTTTGTGTCTAAGCAGACAGCCTTTGCAACTGATTCTCCTCCCTTGTGTTTTCCTTTCGGCTTGGCTGCTTTGGTCCTCTTGCAGCTTTGCCAAACTTAGGCAGGCGGGGTGATAGCTGCTGCCTTCTGAAGTTAGTAGCCTTGATTTCTGTTGTATCTAAAGATCCTTTTCTCAACAGAGCCGTTACAGACACTGTGCTCCAATCAGCCATCTCGTTCAGGCAACGTATGTGCAAGAAAGACATTTTCCTTGACTTTAGGACACTTGCAGAGCCCTCAATGGCCGTATAAATTGTCTGCTGAAGGTTTTGAGGCATCTGTCCTTTTGTCGAGAAGGTGGTGGTGGCTAGGGCTTCTTGGTGGTGTGTGAAAATAGCTACAGTAGGTAGCTCCAGAGTTCAAGGAGCCTGTCTGCGTGGAGCGGTGCTCTCGGACATTTATGTGAGCGCTGTTGTTATTATACAAAATGCCTCCCAAGATGGATGGTCTGTGCTGCCATAATGTTCCAATGTATGATTAATAGTCTTTTCTGGTCTTAAATGAGACCAAATCTATCCGTTGACTTACCTTGAAAATCCTCTTAGTGCAAATGATCTCATTTTCAAAACCACCTTCCAAGGTTACAACTAGAGTGTGAACACCCAGCTGGCTGCGGTTGTGCCTGCAGCGCGGCTGCTGTAACGAACCCCCCAGGTGTAGCCATGTAGATGTGCCTGTGCAAAACCCATTGTGCACGGCTCCCAGCGTCCCAGTTGCCTTCCCTTGTTGTCTGTGTGTGTTCTTTCCCCACCTCTCGCAGAGGACACAATTAGGCTATTTTATTTTATTTTATTTTAAATTGTGACATTGCAGCTATAAATCTGTAAAAATTGGAAGGGCGTGACAAAGAGCAGATCTGACTGATGGTGCTGTTAACTTTTCTTACTATTTCCCTGGAATTCTAGCTGATATCGTCCCTTAGTACAAACAGGTTATTTGCAAGGAGCTCTGTTTAAACTAGCAGATTATTGTGGCAATGTGTGAGACTAACCATACCAGAGAATAAAGAGCCGTGCAGCTTTTAATGATGATAAAATAATTTCAGGTCATGTCTTTTTTTTCTTTTCCTTTGTGTAGTTTTTCTTTTGTTACTGGCGCTAAAATGGCTCTTGCAGCGCAAGTGAGAAAACCAGACTGAATCTCCTGGTTTTTTTTGTTGGGCTCCCAGCTGGAAACCCCTCCCTCGATTTTCCATTGATAAAAGTGTCACAAAGGGAATCTAGAGCAGAGGAACAGGCGGAAATAGAACAATGTGAAGTCTTGGACTTGAATCACAAAAAGAGTTAACCAATGTAGATACAGTACCGGACGAGCTGCTGCTCCTTTCATGACTACGTTCATTTAACTGTGGTCTTAGTATTCGTGGCTGCCCTCAGAGCAAATCAGCTATTTATTGTCTTTTTATTGCGGAGGCTCTTTAAAAGGATATTGCAGAGCATTTTCTTCTCTCCCTTTCTACAGACTGCTTTGTCTGACCTTCAAGAATTCAGAGTCGCAACAGGGGCCAGAAAACCTCACATACAAGAATGCTTTTATTGTTAATTTATAAAATACGTCTTTCACTAATAAAATAAAGGTGTGACATTTATAGAGCTCTGATAAGGAACACAGCAGTAGAAAAGGCCCAGGTCTCCTACTGTTAAAATTAAGGGCAGCTGATTTCAATGAGAGAAGCAGGCTTGTTAGATGTGCAGGTTAACACATACATTCAGATGTTCCCATGATGCCTGAAAAACTTCCAGGAATATTTTGCAAATATTGAGGAGTAACTTTGTAGAGGACTTACTTCAGTTAAGTTACTGAGGGTACTTAGTATTCCTTCAGAGTGTTGGAAGAGGGAAGATTACTTGGGTTTAATTCCATTAGGTGGTAAGTTTATACTTTTTCTGTGACTTTCATAGCATTGTATCACTAAAACAATGGCTTCTCTATTACTGCTATGTTTATCCTCTACGTCAGGGGAGAAGAGCTGACTGATGGTTACTGCAGTGTCTGTGTGGCCACCTTCTCCTCAGGTGGTATGTCTCTGCATGTGATGGTGGTGAGGAAGGGGCTTGGAGGCATGAGCGGATGACAAGGCCAGACTGAACGTGGCTTTGAGCAACCTGCTCTAGTGGGAGGTGTCCCTGCCCAGAGCAGGGGGGAAGAACTCAATGATCTTTAAGGTCCCTTCCAACTCCAACCATTCTATGATTCTGTGACAACTTGTGCATCTCTTGTCGTGCTGGGTGCTGCAGGGAGCACGATGGTCTGTGACCCAGAAAGTTCGATCCCGAGTGAGGCAGCGATCTGCTTTCTGCAGCTGCAGTGGGAACAGCGGGTGCTCAGCACCCCAGATCAGTGCACAGCACCCTGCTTGTTGCAGACCTTTTAGATCTCTTGAGCTTTACTTTGAACCACTGTGGTTGTCCTCTTGGTGTACAAAAGAGTAAATGCTGCTCTTCTCTTCCCCTCCTGTTCTCCTTCTCTCTTTCCCCCCCCTCTTTCCCTTTTCCTGTCTTCCTTAAACTTGCCAAAATGCCACAGAGCTGCACGCTGAAGTCTGTTTCCTTGTTTATTGTGATGGGGTAACAAGAACATGCACACCTATTGGAAGTATGGGATGGTGATATAGCAGGAATCTGTTATGTAAAGAGCAAGTAAGTGTGATATGGTTGGCCTATCTAAGTATATAAAGGAGAATACGCAAAAGAGTAAATGACCAAGAAGGAAGACTGGAAGTAGTGTTTGGATTTAATGGACATTTACAATCTCTTCATCCGACCCTATAAATCAGAGCTGTTGTATTTTGTGCTGGTTTTTTCTCATTAAATTTTCATTGGGCCATCCTTCCTTTAAAGCAAAAAAAGGGAATGCAAGAGGCAAAAATACTCTTAGCTGAAGAACAACAAGTAAGAATAAACCATGGTGTGCTACCTTAATAATGCTATTAAGAAGTTGCTTTCTAGTGAAACAGACTGAAACCTGGGAGGAGTAACTGATTGCATTGAATGATCGATTTGTCTAGCATTTTGACTCTGCAGGAGTTTTTTCTTTTTGTCACTATAGGGAGATAAGAGTTGGTAAAGTCAGGTTTCTTATTGCCGCTGCTCTGCCCAGCATGCTGTTTCCTTTCAGAGGGATGGATGAACATGCTGTTTCTGTGCAGAGGGATGGAGTCTTCATGCCTATGCCTTATTCATCATAATGAAAATACATGAGAGGCAAAATGTGCCCTTACCTAAGATACACTTTCTATGTATGAGTAAATATTACAACCCAGGCCATTTATTTTGATCACTATTTTGTATAATATGCAGTAACCGCATGCAAATACCATATACAGCAGAGGAAAATACTAAAAGCCAATTCTTACTAGATACTAAATGAAATACTAGTTGGTGAATGAATAAAAATAAAGCTACCCTGCATTGTCCTTAAGAGACTCGGATTTGGAAAAGGCATGTTATCTGCAATAGTGGGCAGAGCATCCACTGAATCAGAGTGTTTTGGTTTCAGAAAGGGATGCCAGACATAGAAGGGAGGGGAAGCAGTGTTGCTTTTTAAGGCTCTTAGTGCCAAAGAAGCATAATAAGGAAAGGTATAAAATTCTTAAGGTGGGTTTTTTCTGTTACATAAAAAATTAGACATTTATCAGAAATTATGGGAATTTAGTTGAGTGTTATGCTTTGGACAATTGTCACGCGAACAGGATGGAAGCAGTATAAACAGTAGCTACCATTATAGCTGCAGTTACTAAGAGAAATCCAGTTCTGTCACTTGAATGCAGCATTCACTGTCTATCTGGAAGGCAGCAGTATCTTAAAAGGCAGGCAGGAAAGTTTCCCTTTTTTTTTTTTTTAATTTTATTGTCTACTTGCCTTTTTTTTTTTTTTTTTGAGTAAGCTTGTGTGTGTGATTCATCCAGGAGGTCAAATCCAGTCTTTTCCTTACACCCAAAGCAGTTTAAAGCGTTTAAAAAAGAGAGTAAGTATGCATTAAAAAAAAGTATATCTATAAAAAAAGAAGGTATCATTATGACAGCAAAATGGAACTGTTGAGTTCCTATTCCTTGTAGCCCACCAAAGCTTACGGGTGGTGCACATATTATTCAAAGGGTAATTTCCCTTACATTTGTCATCAGGTTTCTTAGTATTGTGAGCCATTATTTGCTTCCTTTCAGTGATGTGTCAGCAAACAGATTTCTTTTCTTTGTAGAAGTGATTGAATTTTATTCATTAGAGAGATTACAACACACGAACAGTTGTGCCTTTAAAGTACTGGCATTTAAGCTGTTTATAAGGAATGTGTTTATGCTTTGGATAGAGATCACTTGGTGCTGGTGTTAGTTAAATTAGGGCTGAAGTCATGGAAACCTTGACTTTTCGCTCACTTCATGAATCCTGGCAATTTAGCATGTATGGCAGGCACCTCAGTCATTGCAGTTTCCAAATGTAAACAGATGGTGTACTCAGGAACACCAGGACATAAAAAAGATATTATTAATACTGGTTTTGTCTTCTGTATCTTATAAATGAAAGGGGCAGGTGTATGGCTGGTATAAATTGGCACATGCCCATTAAGTAAAGTTTTGCCAAAAGAAGCGGAGTGGGAATTTGTCCTCCTGGCCACTATTTTTAAAGAAAATGCTGAAAACTGCTTGTGTAGTTGTCTCTGTATGTGTGTTTCTTCTCTTCTTTTATATTGTCTCTGTGGCAAAAGGTGTTTTCCAGTAATCTTTTTTTTTTTTTCCCCAGGTGACCAAATACGCTTTTACAGCAGGTCTCACCTTCTTCCCCTTCTCTAAACTCCTGTTATTTCCATTTTCCAATTTTAAATACCAAAGTAATTTCTCCCATCCCTACGTTGCCAGTTACAGCAGCGCAGGATAGGATGTCTTTATTCCTTTCCTGCCCGTTTTGTACCCACCCCTCTAGATTCACACGTCCTGAAGTACTGCATGAACTCAAGCTCAAGTGATGTCTTCATCCACATGATGCAAAAAGCCCAGCAAAATAGTATGGCTCTGTGAGTTGAGAAGTGTTATTTACATTTCTATAGTGCAGAGCCGCGGGGGGGCTGGGGGAAGAAAGTTTGTGCAGATTGTGCAAGGGTTTGCTGTGTGACGAGATCAATGCTTTGCAAATCCTCCTGCACAGGCTCACAGCTTATTTCTCTCTGGACTTACCAGTGGGTAGCGTTGTACCAAATTGGATGAGCCGTTCCCATTCAAAATGTCAAATTTGTGTTGCTTGATTTCCAATGAGAAGGTAACGTGATAGTAAAATTGTTCTGTAAAGGGTCATACACTGTTTTACTGTCAGTTTGTGAGACTCAGGCAGAAGGAAATGATCAAAAACACTCGATGCTCATTATTTATTAATTCAGTTCTGGCAGAGACTTTCTACATTCTGGCTTTTTGTTTGTTTCTTTGTTTATAAACAAAAAAAGAAAAGCACAGTTCACAAAAAGAAAAAGGGAAATTTGTTAACAAAGATTTCTGACAAGGAAGAAATGCATTTGGGGGTGTTGGAATGGAGATGCCTTGGAACAACTTGGCATTGCAGTGCCACCCTCACTGAGTGTCGCTCCTGAAAGCGAAGAATACTGAAGAGAACAGCAGACCATGAATCTTTGATACAGGCATGCTGGGTTACCAGAAAATACTTACCCTGCTAAGTTCTGTGGTGGAGATCTTTTAAGTACTTTGCTGCTCATATGGATTTACTTCCTTTTAAAAAAGAATTAAACTAACAAGAAGCTCTAGGTCTTTCTTCGCTTTTCTGTATGTCTTCCTTGTTTCTGTACATACTCAGGTAAAGAAGAGTACATTGAAACATATGTGTTTTTCTTTACTAACTGTAGTTTCTTGACTTAAAAAGTCTCAAAGCTGCTTAGAGTTGAGTCTTTTGTTCTGCAGTGAACCCTGTGAGGGCAGACCCTTTCATAGATGCTGTGGCCTGAATGGAGCTGTGTCAAAGTCTGAGGTGTGAAGTTTACCCTGATGAAAGCTGAAGTCTGAAGACTTTAGCTGCGGATTTATTCCCCCTCCCTCTCTCCCCTCAGGGATTTAAAATTAACCAAATATGGGTGATCTTTCACAGGAATAGCTAGAACTACACCCTTTTGCCAAATTTTCAGGCCTGCTTCAGAGACTGAGGCCATTTTTATATCTCAGTAAGTTAGTAGCAACTGCAGCAGTAGCACATTTAGCACAGTCAGAGCTACATATTTATTTACCTGCTCTCTTTCTCCAAAATGACAAAAAAATTTGTGCTGAAACTTTCCCACAAAAGGTCAGTCTGAGTCAGATATTATGGAAGATTTTAATTAAAACATTTGCCAAGGTTGTAAAAAGTTAAACCCAAAGCTCTCGAGGGGGAGGGCTGAATAGTCTTAAGTGTCGTGGTTGCTATGAGAATTACCTCCTTTGGGCTGCTGGTCTAAAGGTGTTGTCTTCAGGTCAAAGCAGCTGCAGCACTGTATACTCTGTCCTTGAGATACGCATTTCTCTGCCTTTTATTTTCCTCTGCTGTGTTCTGTGGAGTGGTAGAAATCGATCCAGGAGATCGCTTTTTTTTTCAGGTCACTTAGATCTGCATTGTTTCAGCTCTCCTTTTCTTGACTGCTTCTTTGACTTCGCAAATGCTTCTTTCCTCCCTTTGGATTAGAGATGGAACTTAAAAAGGCAAAACATACAGCAAGGCCTGTTGGGCTTCATCATACTCTGGCCCTCAGTTGAGCCCCAGGAGTTCTTCAGCATTGTCCTTCCTCAAAATACAAGAAGCGATTGGCAGCTGCTGAAGTTCCTGCTGTTTTGCTCTGCTTTTACCCCACCAGTGCTGTTTGGACAATTGTGGAAGTAGCAATACCCAACGGGAATTTGTTTGCAGTTCCTCTTGCTTGACTAAATGGCAGCGGTGGCTTTTCTTGGACCATGTCAATAACAGTGAGCCTCCTGCTTTCCAGGTTGTGAGTCAAGGTCCTCTCTCTGGTTGCCTCTAGGCCACTCCATGCTTCTGGGCAAAACCGATGTGCTCAGCTGGCTTTCCATGGGGAAGGAACTCCAGTATGAGGATGAAGAAGGAAGGGCAGCACATGCCAGCAGGGCTTCATGGCTGAGGCACCCAGGACCTAGGAGGCATCACAGGGTGCACCCATGTCTGCACAATGCCTTGTTGATTTGGGCAGCATAACCAGTCGGGATACAGAAAATGTTTGCTCATGTGAGTGTCCTGAAGAGAAAAAGCAGGGCTTTGGTTTCAGGCTCTGACTTACAGCATGTCTAGGAAGTCGGTCAGGGCAGGACTATCAAAAACACTTGCAGATGTGCAAGATCCCAGCCTTCCCTGGCTGTGAGCTGGCACTCTGAAGCACTACTGAAAATCCCCCTCACCATTCCTCTGTGCTCAATCTTTTCCAGTTGAAGCTGGGAGTAATATTTGCATACCTCACTGGTTGTTCAGGCTAAATTAATATTTGTAGAGCACACTGTGTTCCCCATGTTGAAAGGACTAAACGAATGCCGCTGTTTCTAGGCAGTTACATCCTATTTTTGAATGTTGTAAATGTACTTAACCAGGACAGACAAGACTCATTGCATTTGTTTAGAAAAACTCTGTCAGTTCCTTGTTATATGTGTGAATGCATTTGCCTTTTTTTTTTTCTTTTTTTTTAAACATAGATGTTGTCTTTATAGTAAAGCGGAATATCTCCTCTCTTGAAAGAGTCCTGTTTCAAAAGTTGGTTTTTGTGTTCGTTTGCCATTTGCTATTCTGGTTGCCACTGCATTGCATACTTGGGGGTGGGGGGGGAGGAGGGGGAAGTACATGTAGCTTTTTCAGGGTCTTTGCCTGCTTATAGAAGCCTTCCAGTGCATACAGAAATCCTCTAGCAATGCTTTTTCTTAAGTTGAGAACATAAATAGGGTAGATAATTGTCTGGTAAAGCTGATTGGTATTCCTTAAATCTTGATCTCATTCCTTGCTTATTCACACATCATCTGCACAGAAGATATTTCTTCTGTCTTCTGAACTCTGTTTCACACAATCCACTGAGATGTTGAAAAAAATCATAATTTTATAAATCTTTGTGAAACCAAATTAGAGCATTAAATCTGAAAAAAATAATTAATTCAAGCTATCAAGCATTCTTCTGCTCATAGATTGGCAAAATTCTCCTGAAGCATATGAAATAGGGTGATTTCTTCAAAGGTCCTTCTCGCAGAGCATCTTCTGGACATGACAGCATCAGGCAAAATAGAGCCAGCTGTGGCATCAGTGCCGTTGCACAGTTAGCATCACAGCCTGGAGCAGCATGTTTTCCTGCAGGAAAACCTGGGCTTGTAGCTCTTAGCGGCTGGGATTCTGCTTGTCGTGTCATGCTGCTGTAAATCCTGAGCAGTTCCATTGAAATGGAGGGAATTACTCCAGATTTATGCCAGTTTCGATGAAAAGAGGCTTTCTGCTGAATGGATCCGGGCAGCCACTCACCAGGTGGAAGGGAAAGAAGTGACTCAGCGTTCGGCAGTTGTTGCTGATCGCTGGCTTTTGCCAAGCGCAGAGTCACAGATTAGTTCTTCTTCTTCTCCTTTCCCCTCCTTCTTTTCTTTTATTTATTTATTTTTTTAACCTGGATGAGTGGCGGTTTTGTGTGCCCTGCAGAAAAGAGGACTTTTAATTTCTGATGGAAGAAGGGATGCAGGGGAGGATGGACCAGCCTCCTGAGTCCTTGTTGTGAGCAAGGAGCTTGCGGAGGGGCAGACCACCCTTGATAGAAGCAACTGGCCCTTCATTTCAGAGCATGCAATACTGACTGCTGCTTCTTGCCCCGTGGGAGATGAATGTTTGTAAGAGGGAGTTAGCAGCGTAGCAGGCCTTGTATTTCTGTCTGCGTGGTAATACCCTGGCTAAGGCCAGTGACAGCAGCTCCTCCTGTGGGTGTACACAAGGGAGCAAAGTGAGGTGCAGCTGGGTGCTGCCTGAGCACCCTCTTGCTTTCCCCCTCATCCACCGCCAGCCCGCTCCCCAGCAAGCTCACCTTTTCTGAGCCAGCAGCAGCGGCTGTTATCTCCACCGGAAAAAAGGCAAAGGAAGGGGGAGAAAAACCCCATAGCTATGTTCTAGGGCCATGTGCTGGTTGAGTAAATATTAGGGTTTATTTTGGACTACCCAACAAGGGCACTCTGAGTTTAGAAATGGTGTTAAATTATTACAATGAAAAACGTGATTTAAAAACTCTAAATGGGGAAGACAATAGCTTACTGTAGATCTTTGAAAAACACGGGCTGATGAACTGAAGCTCCCTGAATGTTTCAGCCCATCTGTCTTGTTAGTTTCTGTGTCTTAATCACGTATTTCATGAAGTGTCTAATTTTCTTTTTTTAGCTTTCTGTCTTCCTCTTGTACAAAAGTTAAGGCAGGGAAATCATCTGAGCTGGATTTACTTTTGCATCCAAGAGAAAAAGCAGTCTATAAAAAGAAGTGAGTGGTGTGTGTGCTGGGAAACCAAGTTTGTCTGCTTTGGGTTTGGGGGCAAGATTTTCCCACCCTCACTTCTGCTGCTGTGGTAGTTATTGGGACAGCTGGGGAGTGCAAGTATAGGCTCGTACCTGGTAGCTGACAGTGGTGTTAATTGTCTGACTCTGGTTCGTGGTTGTCTAAACAGCATGGACTGGCTCTGCTGAAGTCACCAGCAAAATTCCCTTGCTGTCCCTCCCACTGCTCCTTGCAGCTGTTGAGATGTACTGGCAAGACCCTGCTCCCTCTGTCACCTCGGGAAGTCTGCAATGGCTCTTCCAAACCAGAGAATTACTTCCTCTTCACATCTGTGGGGGGAAAAAGCACAAAGCAACCAACAGAAACGTCCCCTCAAAAGTCAGAGCATTTTAATGACCCTTCAGGGGGGTCATGTGTCTCCCAGTTCTTCCTGTGTGAGTCCATCACATGGAGTTCACTCAGTTTTTAGCAACAGTGGAAATTTTTGCCAGTATCCCCCCCAGCAGAGATAAGGCCATGTATATTTGCAGTGTGTACTATGCAGAAGACACTGGTTGACATTAATTAGGAGTGGGTGGTGTGAAAGTGTAAAAATAAAATTCCTTTCTGTCAGGTTTACTATTAGAAGTGAAGTACACAGTGTGACACTGAGCGCACGTGTGTGTGCGTGTGTGTGGAGTGGAGGGTGTCTATTCAGCATTTAGAGCAATAGCAGGAGCAAAGCATTAGAGGTTTCAGCGTCTATGAAAGTCTGGCATTGCAACCTTTTTCTTGTGAGCTGCTCAGCAATATTGTTTCTTTTCAGTTCCAAGTTCAAAGCGCTGTGGTAAAAAACACACAATGCTGCAGATTGCAACTTGTGTCAGTTTAACTGCCTCTGCCTGCTTTGTGCTGTTACGGGGACTGTTTTGAGAAGTCATCATGAGGGACAATGTTTTTGGTAAATTTTAGCAGGAGCAGCATTTTGAAATTAAATGGATCACCATTTAGCAAGCTGGTATTGCTCCGGTTGATGATACTTATTAATTCATTCTCTGTATGTATACTGAGAATAAGAAGCAATAAATGAATTTCACTGTATTAATTGTTCATGAAGTGTGTTGTTGGATGTGGCTGCCTTTCTCTTATAAAATAAATGGACAATCATCTCTGGCACTTTAAAAACATATTCTTTGGATCTTAACTGCATTACGGCATCTGAGCTCCAGGACTATTGTCTATGAAATTTCTTCAGTATCAGTGTTTTATGTGGGTGATACTGCCAGAGGGTTATCTGTGGAGCTTTTAATAGCTGTCTGTCTATGTGCTCTACCTGACTGTTTATTTATTCTTTATACAAGAAAGTGCAAAACGCAGGCACCTTCTCAGCCTAATTCATTGGTCACTGAACTGAGTGACACCGACTGAAGACCTCTTTCCCGGTGGTTGAGGCCTTTCCATGCCAAACTGCAAGTTTGTGTTCAGCCATTGATTATAGCTAAAGTACAAATCTCTTCTTTCTGTAACATCTCTGTATGTTTCCCTAATTTGTGCTTTTTTTAAGAAAGCTTTTTAAGCTTATTATTGCCCAGTGATTTGATGGAAATGAGTTACTAGTCTCTTCATTTCCTAGCAGAATCTATTTCTGTCGACAAAGAACATTTGGTCGGGGAGAGGTTGTGGGTGGCACCTCAGCTCTGCTCTCCATGCCTGTAAGGTGCTGGTAGTACATGTTACGGACACCGTGAGCTGTGGCTGCTTGTGCTGTGCCTGTGATCAAGGTACAGAGCTGTTACTTAGGCTTTCTGGTTGAGTATCACTTTCTAGTACATTACTTAAAGTAAATTTAATATATTGGATATTAAGTTAAGGGATTCTCCTCCTCCTAGAAGGAAAACACCAAAGCTGAAACACTGGTTTGCACTGGATTCACTAACATTGGTAGTGTTGCCTTAGCATTGTGATATGTTGGAACTGGCTCAAAAAAACCCCAAAACAACCCTCCCAAACTGCCCTGTCTTGCTGATGCTGATTCTTCCCCTTACAGGCTGATATTTTGGGTGATGTGTCCAGTGCTGCTGTGGAGGAGCACGTGGCTTCAGCTACAAGAGGTTGCTGACCATGGGAACGTGGAGCTAAGGGTGGTGCTGGCAGCTATGTTCCAGCCAGCTTTAGTGTCAGATGTACAGAAGGCCTGTGATAAAGCACTTCATGTACTGCGTCACGGAGACAGGAATTCAGAGGTTTCTCCAAATGGGTACCAAAGGCCCCTCATGATTAACCTAACTGCACGTGGCTTGTGTAGGGGTGCATAGGCTTGTAGATGAGATGCTCGTTATGCTGTCCCTGGGTGAGCCATTGGCACGCCTGATCTGTGGCAGCTTGATTGATGTGGATGGGGAGAATGTTTGAATTAACTACAGAAGCGTAAAAAGCAATTCACAGGTACACAGACACTGAGGTTTCCCCTGCATGGGGCAAGGTGCTGTACTTTAGTTAAGGAAACCACAAGGAGGTCGACTTCTGGGTTTTGGTTTTGTTGTATTTGTTTAGTGTAACAGTTTGCTTGTGTTTGAAAGGGTTAAGCAGAGATAAGTTCATGGTTGAAGCTGCAGCGGTGTGCACAGAATGCATGGCATATCTGGTATCAAAGAAGTTGCTTGTAATCACATATGTGTAGATAAAAATACACTGAGTTTTAAGCAGTGGGTTTTTCCCTGGCTATAGTTGTGATGTTACTACCAGTTAATCACAATTGAGTTTCACAACTGTGTTTTCTTGCTGTAAACCTCAATTCAGTGAATTGAGCAAAGATATGTGAACTGTGAAGAAAAAAGAAAGAGAAAAAAGGGGGGGAAGGAAGGGGACATGTTTTAAGTCATACTCGGACTGTTTCCATGTTTAAGGCCCAGTCAAATAGTGTCCTTGGGGGAGTTATTCAGGGTTTAAAGGGTTCAGTGCATGTTCATTGTCTTCTAGAATGAGATCTCTAGTGACTGAATAACCTTGCGGCCTTTTTGGACTATATCTATATCTATAAATATATATAGATATGTTCCTTCTTGGGGACTGTAACCACTGAAGTCAAACCCACCAGTATAGCACAGGGTTTTCCCATCAGAAACATAAAAAGCACAAATCCTAGGTCTTGATCTTCATGCACATGAAGGCCACTTTACACTCAGTGAAGCAAGTAAAAAGATCTTAAAGGTATAAATAGTCTAATTAATTTAGCCTTCTTGCCCTTTACATACTGATTAATGTATTAGATTGTCTAAACATAAAACACACAAGTAAAATGTGTGTGGGAAAACACTGTGTAGGTACATATCCTTCAATGATTGGGTAGCTATGGTAAGCTTGAATTAATTATCTGGGCTGACATGTGCAATCAGTTTAGTTTTGTGGGGGCTGGACAGTTTGTGGGTAAGCAGGAGGGAAATCCTTCCAGGGATGTGTCACTGTAGGACATTCTCATACTAAAATTTGTGAAGGGGGGAGAAAGGAAAGTACTATTATAAAATCTGCTTGTGATCCTCCATGCCATGAACATCTTTTAAAACCAGAGCCTATGTTTTATATGGTTCTTCAGTTGTCGGCATGTTTTCCAGTTCCCAGTTATAAAACAGAGCATTAAATTATTTTTAACACAATGTATAGAGACAGGGCTTGAAATAGGTCATGACTTGGTCTAACTGATTACAAACTTATTGGTAGGTGCTTTCCTATTAGTGTTTATAGAAGAAAATACTGTTTGCACTGTTCAGATGCTTTTCATGTCAGCACTGATTGCGTTTGTTTGCACCATAAGAAAACAGAAATTAGATTTCACTTCAGAACTATTTAAGCAAAACTTTTTAAAAATCATTGATTGTATTTCAGGTACATGGTGCTACTGAAAATGTTACCATAACTATAGCCATTAAGTTAGAATTGAGCTGCTATTATTTTTGGAGTGCGTCTAAACCAGTGATTTTTCAACTGAAAATGTTGGCAGAATTTCATTGTGTATGTTAAATTCAAACTTGTTTCCTTCTTCCATCCTCTCCAGTTTTCGTTGTGCGTTTGGTGAAGAGCAGAATACGGCAATGCAGGGTTCGCTTTCCAGGGACGGTCTAGGGGGTCTGTGTGTGGCACGTCAATAAATACCTGAGCATCTCACGCTTCCCTGTGTCTGTTCCCCCAGTGCTCCCCACAGATGGGGAAGCTGTGGTGCCTCCGCTGCTCGGATGCCAAATCAGGCCTGGAGGTAGGCTCGTGCCCCAGCCCAAAGGGTGGCACGGCAGGGAGCTGAGTCTGCAACTCCCAAGTCCCACCCTAAGGCTCTTGGCACTCCATCATCCTTCCTTCATTCTGCAGCTTAAAGACCTGGGATGGGTTCAATACTGTGAGAGGATGCTGTGGAGCTGCTGACACAACTTGTCCGGGAAGCTTTCTTTGCTGTAGAGTGTTAAAGTGGTGATAATGTTTCCCCTTTGCTGGAGTGGTTTTTTGCTGTGTGCATCAGTGATGCTTTGGTGGGTGTGTTGCTTTTTTCAGACTGGGATTCAGAGCTGTGCTTTTAATTTTTCAGTTGCACTTAAATAGTAAACTAATGTTTTGTAACACCAGCGCATTCAAATCCTGTGATCACTGAAGTTGCCAAATGATTATTTATTGGGAGTAGAGGTTTTTCATTGTATAATCTTTGTGCTAAATCAGAAGGAATAGTGCTTCAGGAAATTTTTTTTAATAGAAAAAAATGATAATATCTTGACATTCCATGGCGCACATAAATTGTTGAAAGTCAAAAGACCATTTGCTTTGAGGCTGCACATAATGATCTCATTTGTTATTATGTGGTCTGCACAGGCTACTTGCAAGACATGTAGGATTTCTTCCTCTCTAATGTTTCTGCATCATTGTAATAGATCTGAATACTCCATAGATATTTGGCCATCTGGTTCTCTTAATTCCGCTGAATTTACCAGAAGAAAAAGTAATGTATTATGCCTTTCTAAATATAGGGGTTTTTCCATAATTGAAAAATGATTCACTTATTCTGTGAAGATTCTGACATTCTGTAGTTTTCCTTTGTTGCAATTTGAATATTCTTAGGAAAAGTAAACCCTTGATTTCTTGGTACAAGTATTGTGGGATTTTTTTTTTTAAATTTCTTTTGTTGTCATTTTGGGATCCAGATGTTCTCCAACTCTACAAAGCAAGTAAAGGTATGAGTGACCTCTTTTATTCCCCAGATAATAGTCATAATAAAGATTTTAAAATGCCTTAGAAAGAAAGGAAGGCAATGTAAAAAGAAAGCTAGCCTGCTAGGAGGAATAATTTAAAACAGAAATTTGAGGCATTTCCGTAATAAATCCCAAACCTAATAAAACTCTTTGTGATTGGCATTTTAACTTGAAATTGGATTTCTAGTTTGGAGCCTTCAACAGGCACGGTATCTTGTAAGAGGATTCGGCGTGTGTTTCGGGGTTAGTATGAGCGGTTTCAGTTGCCGAATCAGAGTTGCAGGAGGCGAGCTCAAAGCAATTCAGACTTTGCTGTGAATCTGTGCAGCGATTTCACCGGGTGAATATGAATGCAACCGTCTCCTCAGTGCCACTAGGAAAAAGAGTGGTATTAGTAGCAACAAGAAGAGGGACCAGCACTTGATGTGATGACAGTTTCTGTTTGCCAGCCAAGTAAATGTGTCAGGAGGTCACCGAGGAGTATCTATGGCAACCGAGGGACGGAGGATGGCTCTGCTGGGCCAGTGTTGCTTGCTGGGCAGAACACCAGGCAGTGAACTGTGATATGACCTGATTAAGACTAAGCTGCTAACTGAAATTGATAGTATTTATCAGCCACAGTCTTTAAGAATCAGTGGAAAGCAGGAAAAAAAAAAAAAACCGAAACAGAAGAAAAAAAATCAGTGGAAAACAGAAACAAATAGGACCAAGGAGGTTTGTCTGATATCTTTCCAATTAAAAATAAATATATAATTCATTACACACTAAATTGTGGTAAGCCTGATCTTGGGAGAGAGGAAAGATATTTCTGATTTCTGCTGGGAATGTTTTCACTCTGTGTTGTCTTAATTTTTCTTTAAATTATTTTTTTTTTAAAGAAGTCAGTCTAGTCAGGAATCTCACAAACCAACTCCAGACTTGCCATTGGGCCAGCCATAAATTTTGTAAAGTCACGTTTCTTCTGTAGTTATTAAAAAAAAAAAAAAAAAAATGAAGAAGCCACTGTCTTTCAACCCTTTGATGGAAAAGCCAGAGGCTTAAATATCATTGAAATCCAGTCTGCGGGGTGGGTTAACTGAATTCCCAGTGTAACGCTATTAGAGCAACCATCTTAGATAATAAATGGTGATATGTTGTATGTCTCACTTGAGGGGTCATTATTTTTGTTTGGCCTGAAAGCTGATGTTGTTTGCTGGGCTGTAGTGAGGAAGGTGTCAGCCTGTGCCGCGTGTGCGATCTAAGTGGCATAGCGAAAGAGCGAAGGCAAGTTTCCTTGGTGACCACTCTGGATGCAGGTTGGGGAGAGGAGATGAATTGCCAACTGTTTCTTTGGCCTGTAACCCAGAGTATTACAATCTGCTATGAAAGTACTGTATGTTCCTTTCCCTTCACCACCCTACATTTTTTACTGCAATGTGGAAGCCCAAAAAGTAGTACTGCAGTGTGGTACTTAAGGGTTCAAAGCGTTATGGCATTACACTACATTACTGAGGGGATTAATAATCTCCTGGACGCATCATAACTTGATTTATGTTAATGAACACACACATAAATAATGTGGTAAAAATCTGCAGTTTGCCTGAGCATCCTTCTTTCTGGGGGCCTGCTGCCCTCTTTATAACCCAAAGTTTTGCATCTGAAGCACTTCTTACTGCCAAGATCATCTTCTCTAGCATGACCACGTGCTCTGATCCTTAGTTTGCTTAGAGCCAGCCTCAGACCAGCAGCCTTGTGAGTGCTGCATGTTCCTCTCAAACCCCTCTTTTTGATTGGAACAGGTTGCCCAGAGAAGGTGTGGATGCCCCATCCCTGGAAGTGTTCAAGGCCAGGCTGGATTGGGGCTTTGAGCAACCTGGTCTAGTGGGAGGTGTCCCTGCCCATGGCAGGGGGGTTGGAATGAGGTGATCTTTAAGGTCCCTTCCAATTCTAACCATTCTATGATTTTTCACATTCCTGCATTTTCTCAGGTCCTGAAGGTCACACACAGAGAAGCCCAGGGTCACCGCAAGCTCAGGAGGGCACTGGCTGCTACAGGGCCAGCACCTTCAACCGCAGGGGAGCTGGGAGGGGTACGTCATGTTGCTCTCGAGATGCTTCCTCTCCACATGTGTGGAGCAATGCGAATAGGCTTCTAGGTCTTCTGTATCTCTGCCAGGCAGAACGTTACTACAGCGCTCTGTCGTTCAGTGGTAATAAAGGGAAATAAAAGGTGAAAATTTTTGCAAGGTCACAAAACTGTTGACTCTTTCAAGCCCCTACAAAAGTAAATGATTGAACAAGTCTACAGCTGGTTCAGTAGGGATGTGCAGCTCAAGCTGTAAATTTCTATTCTGAGATAAAATCTGGTTATTGTTTAACGAAATAGAAAGTCAAGGCTTTAAATTGCAAACAATTCAGATGTTTTTGTTCCACAAGATGGTGTGGCACTTTTTGTTTTGTTTTCTTTCTTCGCATGTCAGTATCTAAAAGTTCACTATGGTAAGCCCAAGTGACAGAGAACACGGTTTGTTCTGGCATGAGGAGAACAGCCAGGCAGTGTTTCTCCAGGTTCAGAAAGCCTGGAGGGAGGAAAGAAGTAAGTCAAACTGGCTGCTGCAAATTTTTGCTGGAAAATTACTTTATAAAGCCTTTCCCAAGTGCCCATGAACCTGAAATGCTTTTCTGGGCTACTGAATTTACTTGTGCTAAGGTTGTGTGCTGGGACGGTGCATTCTAGCAGAGCTGGAACGGACTGTTTGTCTGTGACTACAAAATGACCTTGTTTGTACAGTCAAGTCCAACTTACTTTATAAACCTGTCATGACATCGTTGTGTTATGATATGATACTGTCTGTAACAAGGAAAGTTCACCTTACTGAAAAAATCTCCCATCTGGGAAATAATGAGTTTGAAAACATTTCTGGCTGATGGTTGTAGTGCTGTTTGCATCCGTACTTTCGATGTCTGTGAAACGTGTTACAATGGTGATTCTTAAAAAAAACCCAACAAATTCTATTCCTCATAGTACACAGAAACTGCCCTAGAATTTTCCTTGTTATCTGTTTTTGGATCCTGTTTTGTTGGCAGTATGGTACAAGCTATAGCTGGCACCCACATTATACAGTGCTAGGCTTTGTGTAAAAATACACAAGAGTGAATGTGGGCAGGGCCGTAGCCTCTGCAGTTGCTCTATTTGTAGCACAGCTCCTTCATCTTTTGTATGTGGTATTTGGACAGATTTTAACAAACCTGGCTTAGGACCTGATATGGCAACAAGGATCGTATCAAAGCACTTAGTATATTATGAAAGGACCATGCTTATGCAGCACAAGTTATGTATAGCTAGCTATTTTGTTTGACTGACATAAGAAAAAGGTATTTGGAAAGTATTTTAAAAATCTGCAGATTTTTATTCTGTGTCGAAACACAGGATTTGGTGCAGAGGGTCTACCCTTAGTAATGGGATGAAGTTCTTTAGGGAAGACAGGTGAAGTGTTTCAGCAGATGACATACAATGGGTGAAATGCATGCAGTGTCACCAACCTCATCTCCTGCTAAAAAGTGTTTTAAGAAATAACCTGGATTTGCTCATATCTAAGCACTTAACTTGAAATATCAGGGAAAACTAAAGTGGATTTTCTCCCTTCTAAATGTAAAAGAACCGTTGGAAATGTTTTTAAACAGGCAAACTACAGATTCAAAAATGAGTATGCCTAATTTATCACAAACAAGGCATGCTTATTTTCTCACTCCTTTGCTTCAAGACACTGTTAACTAGTTTGTTTTCTGAGACTGTAACACATGTAGACATTAAACAGAGAACAGCAGAAAGTAGAGAACTAATAGCAGTGATGGCAGAAGCACCACTTAGCTTCTTATTAAATAAAAATTGGTTTGCTTCCAAATTCTTAAGTTGCTATAGTTATTTAATCTAGTTTGCCCAACCTCTCTTTTTAAGACATTTGTTCCGCTCAAAGATGCAAAGAAATTTCTTTTGCCATAACCCTTTTTGGCTATCTTTTTTGCTCACCACATAAGATAAAACAGTTTCAGATTGAGGCTTGGCCCTCATTAATTGTAGTTTCAGGAAGCAGAAAAAGGGAGCGCAAACAGAGTGCCTTCAAATAAATCATGATTAATTGCATGTAGAAATGCTCTGACTTGATTTGAATATGCTTAACAAGCCTTTACTGACTACCACCAGTTTCTGCTGTTCAAGAGTAAAACTGAGAGTATGTAGCATCAATACCTATTTGAATATACGCCTGGTCCTGCTTTCGCTGCTAGAAAGCACAAGCAGTAGTCCTGCTGCAGTCTGCTGTTGGCAGCGAGAAAGAGCTGTCAACGAGAGCAGACTGGATCCTGAAACTGCATGTCTTGTGTGTACAACACAGGTACAGCTCTTCTTCCCCAGCAACAGTGAACATTTAAATGTTTTTTGAAAGGGAATTCTGCTTTGTTCACCTTCATTTCACTGCTGCGTGCCCTTTTCCCTCCTCTCTCTTTTAAAAATGGCCTTTTCCAGTCCTCTACCCATTGTGCCAAAAGCTTTCACAGTATTATTTGGCCATATTTGAGTTTTTCATTGCCACTAGAGCAGCCTGCATGATATGCCTTTCTGTCCTGTTGAACATGTTTGTAGTATTTCTGTCTGTGCCCTGTCACTCTTGGGACTTTGGGGGCCTGGCCATTTTGCAAGGCAAATTTTTTCTTGCTCCTCACAGCTGCCAGTGTACAGTTCTGCTTTCTCCAGGGTCCTACTCTTTGAAAGTCACTCTTGTTATATTGGTGAGATGAAGGTACTCGTTTTGAGGGAGGGGGACAATAAAGGGTGCAAAGAGTAATTTTCAGTCTCTTAATTGCTATCACTGAAGTAATGTAACACACTTGCCGTATCAGCCATTGGTTAAGCTATTACACCACTTTACTGTTCACCATCTTCAACAGTGCATTCAGTATTTGGTGTTGAAGGTTAACTTGGGAGAGGAGATTCCAATTTGTTGAGATGCACTAGGGTGCAATGCACTCCTCATTAAAAAGTGGCAGCCAGAGGAGCCCAGCTTCCCATACTCAGTAGAAGATGCGTCCCCAGAGGACAGTTCCTCTGGGTTGGCGTGATACGTACCATCTTTCTTTAACCAAGCTCTGTGGTTTAGTCAGAAAGGACAGCTGCTTCTACAGCTTTGTCATACTTCACAACTAAGGAAGGAGAAAAGTTTTCTCTTAACAGCTTGGTATAGCCAAGATCCAAGAAGCCCCAAATTCTCTGTAGTCGTGTTGTTGCTGCCAACTTGCAGTCTCGTTTGGGGGCATTATGCTAAATCTGTCTGTGCCTTTTTTCCTATTTTTCTTACGCTGTGGGATTTAAACCCCCTCTTACACATAGGAAGGTTTCCTGTAGGATCAGCTGGGTGGCATTTTTCATGTTCCATTCTGAGCAGTGCAGCCTGATGATCTCCTAGGTTTATGCTGATGAAATTGCCTTCTTTCTAAAATCATGTAATAGTGAGGTGCTGTGAGCCCAGTGCTTAGCTGGACAAGAAGGGGTGTCAAGCTATCAGTCCTGAAAACTGATTCCAGTCAGCTTTTATAAATTTGATCTGTGCCTTTGATGATATTTTTCATGTTCTGCCTTTTAAAGAAAGTAAAGGCAAAGGCAATGCTTTAATCTATTATCAGCTCCATAGATTCCTCTTAGGGTTTGGGGTTTTTTTGAGTTTCTGGTGTTATTTAAAACCAGGGGCTGTTATTAAAAACACATTATCAGCAGGGAGAAGGAGTGGCAGGATGGTAACCACTGTCTGGAAGAGAAATGGAAAAGCCAAGTAACATGGGAAGGAGCTACAGGTTGAGGGTTGGATTGGGAAGATACAGGAGGTGAGAGCTAAGAGCATCAGTAAAGTGTGTGCGGGACAGTTGAAACTAGGATAGGAAAGAGTGAGGGGAGAGTAGAAAGCACATGTATCAAAAGGTGCTGGCAGTGAATTTGAGAAGCAGGAGACTCTTTAGTTGTATATAATACTTCAGCAGTGTAAAAGGCTGGAGTTTACTCTTGTTGATGGGCTAATAAGAGCTCAAGCTTTTATATCTTACTTCTCTGGAAACAGAGTGGCTGCAAAGTGAAGAGATCTGCCGCAGCAGACATAAACCAGTTGTTGGAAATGTCTTGTCTTCCATCCTTCTTACGCAGTTCAAGGGAGTTGTAAAGCAACGGGAACATTCAGAGATGTACGCAATCCCTGTCCTAACCTATGTCCCACCCCATCCTTCTGAGTTTTCTTAACCACAGGTAGCTAATGCTCTAGTGGCAAAACACAAATAATATCATCCTTGCTGCTAGGAAAAGTGATGGCATTTTTAGGTGTGTTTTAAAGGAATCCAATGGTGAGGTGCTTCATGGTAAAGGTTTGATTTTCAGTTAGTTGTTTAGATTTCCAGTTTATACCTCCTCCTCCTCCTCAGTAGTGCTTGTGCAGATTGTCTTTCAGATAACACAGAAGAAATAATGTCCAGTTCTTTTGCTCTTTGCTTCTTTTTTCTTACATAAACAAACTGACTTACTAGAAAAGCATTTTGAGAGGAAAAGTTTCTTTTTTCTTGGAATTCTTGTGATACCTGAGACTATGGTATCTCACTAGCAATTAAGAAATAGCTTTATTTTTCATAACCATGCTGTACTACTTTTTGTGCCATACATATATCTCCTTCCAACCTTTCTTATTTAGCAACTTTTCATGAAATCCAGCTTAATTTAATATTAGTTAAAAAGTTTTTGCATTGTTATTCTAGTCTTGGTTCTTTCCAAAGAGAGGCAAATTAGAGAAACAACCTGTGAGAGATACAAACTCCTAGATGATGGTATCAATTTGCTTTTCACAGTTAGGCACAATAAATTACTTTTCATTGCAGGTGAAATTTGCTGCACTGACATGTTTCCTCCTCCACGGAACACAGTTGGATTCTGAGACAGGAATAAAGAGCTAGCAGTCATGAAACTGAAGCAGCATTTAACTTTTTAGTTAACTTTGCATTTATCTGCTTGATAAGCTACATAGTAAGCTGTATGGACAGGTTATTTTCGTATTGTATTTTAATTTCCTGTTACCTGTGAGGAATTTGCACTTAACTTGGTAATGAACTTCCCCAGAGAGTGTAACATTATAGTCAAAAAAAAAAAAAAAAAAGCAACCACCAACCACAAAAGAGCCCAGAATCCTACAGGCCTCGCTTTTTCAAAATTCCTCATGTGAAAAAATAAAAGAAGAGCTTTTCTGTGCAGGGAATGAGGAAAGATACCTTTTGAGTTGACTACATTTTTAACAAAGCAGATTTTATTTTTTATGGCCTGATTCAGTATTAGATCATTGCAATCTCATTCCATCTTAATTTCATCAATCAGTGGAGTTATTTCAGCATAAACCTGGCACAGGGGATGGCAGAGTTAGCCTCTCTCTGTGTAATTATTCTCTAATCTGCAAGCGTAAAAGTACCTTCTGGAGGACAGCAGCGCTGCCCTATTAAATCTGCTGGAAATGTGATCTGAGGCATTGAACACTTTGAAATTTAAGTACTTTAAACAAAACTTTGAAAATCATTTTTTGTTATTGTGAATACACCAGGGATTTATTGCAAGAAAAAGGGACTAATACCCTTAGCCTGTAATGAGCCCCACATAGGCAAACATTGCCTTGCTATTTACCTGAAGGCAGTGAGTTTGCCTGCCTCTTGGTGAGAGGTATACAGTGGGGCCTAACAGAAAAAATACAGTTATTATAAATACCTTGCCCTAACCTGAAATAAAAACACCTCTTCTCTGAGGTGAGTTCGTTGAGGTCTCTTCTCTGATGCCATGCATGGCTTCATGTGTTTAAGATGACCACTCTGTGTCTGTGTTTGTAGGGAGAAGATGGAGTGATAGGCAGTAACATCCTGTGTGTATCTGACAGTAGAAGACAGAGAAGGTTCCCTGTCCTTCACGTTATTGAGTTGCATCCTACAAAATAAAGTATTTTAAAATCCAGCATTTTAAATGGCAAATCAATTCTTGCCCTTAGAGGCGTTTCAGGACATGCAGCCGCAGTGTACATATTGTAAGAGTGAGCATTTAGTTTATGCTTTAGAAACCTCATGTAATTTCTATGCTGATGCTAGAGTCTTGTCTGCATTTCACAACCGTATCTGTTAAGGTCAGAGCTATCAAATCTGGTTAGTCCTGGCCTGATTTCCAGAGCAGGCAAGTCGCTTGCCACCTTCCCCTTACTTTAATGGGCCTCTGGGCGCACGCAGCACTACTGTGAAGGAGGCCAGCTATGTAGGTCCCGAAGTATGGATTGGTACCTAATTTAGTGTATCCAGGGGTGAAAACGTCGGCTTAGTATTATCTCTCCCTGGGACTCCTGTTCCATGTATTGCTCTTTATATTTGAGACAGGAGCTGTCATTCACTGTATGCCTGTACAGAAGCCAAGTAGGTCAATCTCTCTAGGTACTACTGTATATGATATATCCCCCCCATGGGTGAGTTATCACCTTCTGTTGAATCTTGCTGTAGGTATTTTTGCAGAAACATTTTAGTGGGGCTCTGCTCCGGTTACCCTAGTCCTGAGGGCTCCTTGAGCCCTGGATGAGCAAAGGTGGGCAGAGCAAGCTCCATCTCTTTAACAGGTTCCTGTATGGAGGGGTGAGGGAGTTGCTGCTTCCTGAAGACTTGAGCCAGAAGAGGCACAATGGCAAAAG
>JAOXNO010000013.1:66429694-66526620 GCA_028565335.1 Limnodromus scolopaceus | reverse complement strand
CAACCTGGTCTAGTGAGAGGTGTCCCTGCCCATGGCAGGGGGGTTGGAACTCGATGATCTTTAAGGTCCCTTCCAACCCAGACCATTCTATGATTCTGTGATTTGGAAGCTGCCTGCCCGCTGCTCTTTAAGACTCTTCTGGTTTTTAAATCATTCCTGCCAACACAGGCTTTGCCTCTTGTTGCAAGGAGAATAAGTAGTAAGCACCAAGGCTCACCAGTGATGTTTGGCATGATAGGAAGGTCCCATCCAACAAAGGGAAAGATCCCATGTAAGTGGGATCTGTTCGGCATTTTTCTTCCTTCCTCTGCTTGTGCATCTGAGAGGTCTAGCATCAGTCTTGAAAGGGTGCACTGCAAAGCACAAATATGGAATGTTCAATGGGAGAATCTGCCTGCCTACCTCTCAATAAAATTATAAAATTAGACCTCTATTAGAAGTTTGCCTCTATTTTATAAGTGTTACGCAAGGAGAAAGTGACCTTACGACTCTTCTCTGTCATGCCATAAAACTGGCTGGTAGTCACCTTTAGGGAAAAAAATGTTTCATACTTCATTGCTCTTTTCTTCTGAGGCTCAGCAGCAGTGGTGTTCCCCTCTGTAGAGGGTTCAGGAGTGCAACTGGCACCCTAAAAAATGAAAAACACTTGAGTCATTTGCATAGTGGATCAGAATCCAGCGCGCCTGGCTGCCAGAGCAAAGACCACAAACTTTCACATTTGAGTCATCTGCTGAAAAGCTACATATTTTTATGAAGAAAGAACTAAATGTTTGTTTTAAAGTTATTTTATTTGCTTTCTTGCAGCTGAACCATCTGACTCTGAGATGGTGAAGGTTATGTATCAACAGGACTTCGTTGCTGTCTTTCCATGTCTGGTGAACTATGATGATCAGGGTTTGACCTTGCTTCCAGTCATAAGAACAATTGTTTGATTCTAGTGTGAATATCAGTGTTTGTGTCTATAGAAACCAATCAACACTTCCATCTAATTTTTTTAAATGGGCCGTGACTGTGATGCTTGGATTTCCTGTTTCTTGCATATCTGAATCAAAAAATCTCTGCACACAATGATGTCTTGTTTTTCACATTCACCATCTATTGCCTCCTTAATAGGTATAATCTTTATTACAGTCTGTATTTCTCCTATTTAGATGTGTCCAAACATCACTGGACCCTATAGTCTTCTTTCATTTTTATTCTACATCATGGATTTTTTCAAGGGACTTTCTCAGTAATAACTGTAGGAAATAGCAACTAGCGTAAGAAAAGCTGGTTGAACTGCCTACAATCAGCATTGCACAACATCTAGTATTTTTCCAGGATAACCTTTTAAAGTGACATTTTTCCAAACTCAGTGGCAGTTTCGTGTTGATTTTTCTTCCTTTTTACATTTCAGCATGAATGATTCAGGTTGCCTTGAGAACAAGATACAAACCATTTGTATTTTTTACCTCTTTTAAAAATAGGCCAGCTGTTTCATTGAGTAGCTGTGTAGCACCTTCACATTTGGGAGTAGATATTGGAAATTTGACTGTAGAGTTGGCCCAGTATTAGGGATCTACCTTCTCGTTTTCAGGAAAATATGCCCACAATCAGTCAGTTTATAAACTCTGAAATGTCTAATTTTGTACCTACACAGCAGGAGCTCGTTAGGCAGTGCTGCACTGAGCATCCTGTATTTTAAAGCTGAAGGATTTGCTTTGATATTGCCACATCTGTCTCCTGAGGAGTATTGTGGTCCTAGGCACAGGAAGCAAGAGGAAGGAGATTGTCTTTCCATGTTTTCAGCAAAGCTGTTGGTTGCCCAGACAGGGTGGAGCAGAAGGAAGGGCTGGAGAGAGAACACAAGCTATGGAAGTTGTGTTCAGGAGAAGTGTTGAGGAACATGGGTCTGTCTGAACGAGGAGATGCAGAGGCGGTTATGGCTGCAAGCACCAAGTGTGAGGACAGCATTTTGGAGCTGATGAGCCTGTCAGGGGTGGATTGTGTGATGGGATTGGGATTAAGATGAGGACCCAGGAGGAAATAGGGGTAAAGATTCTGAGGAGGAAAGCAGCAGCACTGAAAACACAGAAGAGAAGATCAGAGGAAAATCTCTTTTCTGTACATTCGAATGGAGTTTGTGATTCCTGAGGCTGCAGTTGGCTGCTGCTTGTCTGTCTGGTGTGAAGGTATAAAAACATTCCACCTCTGGTTGATTGTAGTAGTTTAAGTGCTTGATACAGCCTCAGAGCCCTACTGAGACAGCAGACTGAATTACGCAAGTGCTGTCCCTCTGCATCAGTGCAAAAACCCTGGTGTGAAACCACACAGTTCAGCTTAAACTGCTGCTAAGTCTGTTCAAAGTGTCTAGCTTCACACTGAAGTGGATGAGGAGCATTCATGCAGTTTGTTCAAGCAGCTCAGTGGTGGAGAAGCAATCTCTAACAAGAGGATGCAACAAGTGTCTTGCTGGCAGTAGTACCTTGTGTGAATGCATCTCTTTCCATCTGTTCGTACTCCTTAGACTTGCTGTCCCTGTGCTGTCAGCACGAATCTGTGAATGCAAATTGTGTGTCTTAACCCTGCAGTTTTAGTTCATGTGAGGTCCAGTCTTTTGTTGCCGCTTGCAGTTATCTCAGTGCCTCCAAATGGAAGGGGTCTGTTTATTTGCATTTAAAAGTTTCAGTCCTGGTAATGATTTTGACCTGTAGCTGTGTGCAGATGTCCTCTTTCGGGTCTGCCAGTGACTGCACAAGCTTCCACATGCTCACTGCGCCTCCCCTTGGAAATGACCCTCTTGGGTCTGCTCTGGGGTGGCGGGAGTGCTCCCCAGCTGGTTGGAGGCAAGACTGGGTTAGCATAAAGGAGTGTAGTTTGTAGCTGCTCCAGTTTATTTTCACCATAATGGATTACAAAACGCTTTTACACCAGGCTGCTGGCACTTCAAAAGGGAGACAGTCATCACAGGAAGAAGGGCAGCTGGTGCTGAGCACGTGTGTGGGAGGAAAACCTCATCAAGCAGCGTAGCTGGGTTTGGAAGGGACCTTTGTCCACAGCCTCAGTCTCTCCGAGTCTCAGTTCTGTCTGTGTGACGGGGAAAAAACCTTCTCAGAGGGCTGTTGCGAACATGCACTAATTTTAGTATCTCAGGCAGTTAGGTAATGTGGTGACAGCCAGAAAATAACCTATAAGGAAGTAGCTTGTTCTGTCTTTAAAGCATGGGGTTTAGGACCATTTTTAATAGTGAGAATGAAGCAAACTACTGAGTGTTGCTTACTCAGTAACACCAACTCTACTATACCATGAATGGCACCATTTCCTGTGGAAAAAAAAAAAAGCCCTGAGTGATGATAAAATTAAGAAAGAAGATGAAATGTTGCACAATTGGCCCTATTTCTGGCCTTTAGTCTTTTAGTTCTTGACTTAACATTTTTCACATGTCTGCATATGTTTGTATGTATAACAAACTGTGACCAAGTCCGCAGTTGCTCAGTACTTTCTGTCCAAGGATGTAAAGCACTTTAATGAGGGCTTAAAGGACATTAAAGCATCTTACGCTTCTGCCACTATGCTTCTTAAAGCACATTTCTGTCTCCAAAAGTGCTTATCTTGGTTGTTAAAAATGTCTGCAACTTTAACTGAAGGAGATAAGAGGGGAAATGCTTTTTCTAACTTATTGTTTTCTAAATTTGGTAGAAAATCATGTCTGGTTGTTTTTTTGCAGGTCTCCCTGATAAATAATTTCCCTGTATTTGTAAGTCCTTGCATAGCAACAGGTGAGCGAGAGAAACAAAAAAATATGGCTATAAAACCACAGATGTTGTCAGCAAGGAAATAGAGCTGGGTTAACTCTCATAACTAGGCTTAAATCATTCTGAAAATGACAGTATTTGAAAATATTTATGTCTCTTGTACAGTGTTCAAGGAGTTGGGTACTTTACTGTATAATAGAGGAAACAGGTACACTGATAAGTAAAAAATAAAATTATCAGAACACCTGTTGGTGGTGGCCTGGGGTGCTGAGTTTGCATCACTCCAGCTGATTTCATTTGGAGTTGGGAGGATTCAGCGTCTTTGAAAACCAAACACACGGGCCCAGAAGTAAGTTGACGCGTGAGAAAATGTTGGTCTTAGCAGGTCTGTTTGCCACGGAGTAAACAATGTGTGAACCCCTGGGGTAAGAGCCACCCCTCAGTAACTGCCCTGGCGTGCGCTCTTAGGCCAGGGTGCCTTGTGGTAAACAAGAGGTGGCTCATCACCCTGCCTGGAAGGAGTCGCCCTTCTGCGCTTGCTCGGGGCTGAGATCTGGTGTCTGGGCAGCTCCTGCAGTGCCCGTTGGTGTACCGCTGGCATACACCCTTCCGTGCACCCGCCTGCCTTGTTTGTCAGCCCGTCTCGCCATTCTTGCTCTGGCTTCACAAGGTCGTTTCTGTCTGTAGTGTAGCTAGAATAAGCACAGTGATGGGAAAGGGCTTTGGCTTTTTTATTTTCTTTTTTTCTTGAGGAGGTAAAGATGTTGTGCCTTGTCTGGGCAGTCTGATGTTTGAACAGCACTGAGGCTTTTGTTGTTGGGACCGGGGTGTTTAGTGGTTTGACTTTGCTGCTATTCTGTTTGTTTTATTCAGCCAGGGGCATATCACAGATCTATTTTTTAATCAGACAGCATTCCTGTACTGTAATAATTCAGAGGCAGCATTCACACACTAGTTGTGTGAAACGCCTGTTGCTCACTTCTGTACATGTGTTTCTTGCCCTTGCCTTCCCTTAGGTACAGCTTACTCTGTGCAAGTTGTAAACTCCACGGAGCCCTCTCCTCATGTGTGTTTGTACAGTGCGTAGCACAGCAGGATCCAGGTTTCATCACGCTTTCTGGACACGTTGCAATACAAGTAAGGGTACTCCATCTTGCTGAGTAATTAGAATAGTTCACACTAGCTGAACTTGCAGAGTTCTGACCATGCGGGCTGGTGAGGAGAGGGATTTTTCTTTCCAGGCTGAGAGGGGGCTTTGCAAATGCTCTCCAAGTCACAGTGGCAGCTGACTGCTGGATAAAGATGTAATTTGGAAATAGCTTCGAAGTTTAGAGGTGGCCCTTCGTGTACTAAAGCTCCCAGATGAGTTAAGTGGGGGAAGTTCACACCTCCCTGGGTGCCGTTGTTTTCAGTCTGCCAGGCTGCAGACTCAGCGCGAGTGCAGCATGCAGGTTTTCATAGTGAGAGCTTTTGTCACTCCCAGAAGTGCTAGAAACTTAATTGCTTTCAAAGGCAAGCCCGGAATCTGGAGGACCCAGTACAACCTGCTGAGAGAACATAAATCATGAGATACTATCGGGTTTCTGTGCTTGGGCTTGCGTGGAGTGAGTTTGCTTTATGAGCGAATGCCTTTGGAATACATTGGTATGTGGGTTTTTTTTGTTGATTCTTAGACATAGCAGTAATTGTTGTTGGCTTTCTTAATAGGCATCTATGTTCTGCTTTGTAGTGACTGGTCATATTTTCTAAAAAGTGTGCAGACAAAAAGAAATATTTGTTCTGCCTTGAAATCATGAAAGCATTTCTGCATTTAAATGGGTTAAGAGACTTGATCCAGGTGATTCCCAGACATTGTCCCTTCAAAAAGGCATGAAAAGGGAACTGACCGGTTGTCATTTGACCATTGCTGTTTAACTTTGCTTAGAGACAGTGCTCAAAATTCCAATATTTACTTGTTCCTTTTTTATGCTAGTTTGCTGCCCGTTTTTGTTCCTAGCCAAATGAACCATGATGGCAACTGAGAAGAAACTGCCTCTTGCAGATAAGGAATAGCATTTGAAAATGTCCTTATATAGCCTGGTTCCCTAAGTTTTATTTTCCAGAGTAGCTCTTGTGAAAATATGTGGAGCTGATCCTTAACTTGGTCTGGGGGGTTTCTGGCGTTTTTATCCACAACCCAGTTTTAAATGTAGTTTTCCCCGGCTTAGTTCATAGGCTCTCCATTGATAGGAATACTCTTTTGATATATTTTGCACGGAGGCTAAAGAAGGAAAAGGTTTTAAGGTAAGCCAGCCAAATAATCTAAGGTCTTTTGATCAGTTTCCATTAGTATTAAACCAGTAATCTGCCCTATTAGATGTTGTTTGAAAGGAAGTTCAGTGTTTAAAGAAGATAGACATACCAGTTGATACTTAATATGTCGTCTCAAGTCACCAGCAGAAACCTTGCTGAACCTTGTTGGCAGAGGTGCCTTCTGCAAAGGATTCCTAAAAGCACATCCCCAGCTATTGGATTAGTTTCTGAAATGCTCTGGCACTGCAGTGGGTCTGGTGCCAGCACTGGACACTTGGTCCAGCTCCAGTTGGAGCTGAAGAAGGGCTGAGTTTTAAGACCTCTAGAATGCATTTGTGTCCAGAAGAAACTGAGCATGGGAATAATGTGTCATCCAAACCATGGTGTATTCCTAGAAATTGATGAATATGCTATTTTAATTTGGGGAGCTTATATAGCTGGAGTTGCTGAGATATCAGCGCTTAGAAGCGAGAGATCTGCAGCTTTTATGATTGCCTGGCACACAGAGAAGCGAGGATCTAAATTGCTTTGAGGTGCTGACAGTTATCGCAGCTTTGTGCAGACACACCTTTGCTGGTACTGACAAAACACAAATACCAGCTTCACATCACTGTGCTCTCCTTGGTTGCTGTACAGCTTAAAACCATGCTATACGTACCTTCACAACTTTGGCACAGAAGATGGAGACGAGGGGTCAACAGCTACAGTAGCATCTTATCAAACGGTTGGTTTTAAGCACTTTGAGTAAAGACAGAATTTTAAAAAGAAATCTGATCTGTTATTTGAAAACTGGACATTTAATGCATTACATCAGTCTCAGCCCAGCCACTCTGCTGAAGTTGCACTGGATGTGAGAGCAAACTGTGGTCCATGATGAGGACAGTAGCAAATGAAGGAAAGATATTATTTTCTTTCTGCAACAGTGAGTTCCTCCAAACATCATAGATAACTGAAAAGCCTGTTTTCAAAACAGCTCTGACCCTATATGCAAATAAAATTTCTGTGATTTCAGCTTTTGCTAGAAATTCTATCTATTATGCATCTGTGTGACAAAGTACTGGCATATTAATACCAAGTGCTTTCTAAAGAAACTCACTTGAAATCTAGGGTAGGTCACAAGTGAAAAGGGGTTGAGACTGCCCCTAATCCACATCGTGGACCACCATGTATTCCAGTACAAATTTCAGTAACAACCTACCTGCTAAAACCAACTGAAAGTTTCACAGTAAGATAAGGAGTGTATTGACAGATTTCAATGTATTTAGTCTCCTAAGATTACAGATCGACATGGTGGTTGTTGCTTGCCACTTCTGTGACCCACTGTCTGCAAATATGGAGTTAGAAATGAACAGGCAAACTCTGGCTGATATCCTTGGCATTGCACTGTGGGTGTATTAACTTTACTAATTTGTCAGGGAAAGAAGTGCCACAATTTGGCACTCCAGTGGGAAAACTATCAGTGTTCCCAGCTGCTGTTTGCCCTGGATTTAATCTCAGTACTTTTGCCATCTGCTATTAAAGCATTGCAGACTACTAGGGGAGTGGGAGATAGCACTGGCTTTGGGTAGCTTTCAGAAGAGCTGAGCAGGTTCTTTGATTTGCCCTGATCAAATATCCTGATTGCCACAGCATGACTTGAGTTCCCTTTCTGACTGGGTGACTGAATTCTGTTGTGAATTCTTCCAATGAAGGGGAATGTAACCTTCTTGAATTAAAAATGACAGTGGCGCTGCTCTCCGAGTGCTGTAGTGGTGGCACAACAGCAACACTGACCAAAGTCTCTTCTGTGGGTGCACGTCTGCTGCCTTTAGCTGGTTTGCTGGACATTATCCCTACATCTGCTCTAAGGGTAGCAAGGTAGGTCCCACAGCAGGCATGCAGCACAACCAAGGCCTTTGTCAGCTGGAATATTTTCTCCTCTGACTCCTCTGTAACATTTCTGTTGTAGAATGCAAGATGCTGTGGTGATTTGGGTGACATTTTTTTTTGTCTGTGGCCTCTGTGCCATTGTAGGCTGTGAACAGTTTCGTTAGTTCAGCGTTGCTTTGTGGCTCACCTGGGGTAGGCGGTCATCTCCTGTATCTTCATCAAGCACTAAGCTCACAGGCATTGCTCAGTAAATAACTTCAATGGAAGGTAAGCTCATATCCCACTGTTACAATTCTCAGTCTTCTGAAAAGCCAGTAGATGGGGTGTGTGCAATTCCTCTGCAAAATCACTGCACTTCTGAACCCAAAGATTCAACTTTAATTTTTACATTTTTGTTGCAGAGTCTTGTATTTGCTGCTAGAGATGGCCCTCCACGTGAATCACAAATTTAATCACCCCTGAGCAGAAGCATGCAAAATTCTTAATTGACACTTATGCATGAAATACTCTGAGCATGATGTGCTGTCCACCTTGCAACACAGTTAGGTTTCTGAAATCTGTGTATGAATTTTTATCATAAACTTTTTTCTCTTTTTTTTTTATTTTAAATTGCACAAGTCATGAACTAGGAAAGTATTGGATAACTGAAAATAGACACAGGCTTCTGCTTAACTTGAGGTTGCAGTATTTAGGCATAGATGCCATGGAGCCAACTATGAAATACACTTCCTCTTTTTGTGTCTCTAAGCCCAAAATGTAAGAATAAATGCCTATTTGTATGTATAATTCTGTTGATTGTAGATGTGAAAATTTTATTTGCCAGAAGTGTAAATTAAAATATTTTGGTGTTGTTAACAATATTAATAAAGGTCATGTAAATGATAATGATAATACAGACTGTAGAAATGGATGACTGTAGAATGGATTTCATGCCTATAGGTCAGTTATGGTATACTTGAAATAGGAAGGAATGTAAAATAGGAGATGGGTGGGTTTGGGACAAGTGGGTTTCTGAGTTGTCTTTCTCAGGGCAGGTCACAGCAGAGCATGAACCAATATGCAGATAAGCTGGCCCAAGGTCATTTATGCCATTCAAAATGAAACTGTTTAGAGATGGAGTCCTGTTAGGTAGGTTGTAGCTGCTTATACCTGATTTGTGATGGAGAAACTTTCAAATAGTTTGGTAATAATTAAACGAGGGAACTCTGCTAAAACACAATCCATGTCTGACATGTATACATGTAAGGAGGGAGTATCTTGCCAAGAAATAAGTTAAAATTAGAATACTGTATCAGAATTCAGTTATCTTCTGAGAAGAAGCGTAAAGGCTGATGGCCAAGATCTACAGCTGAAGGTTCCCGAGAGATTTTGGGAAGAAATGATGTGCATACACTTTCCTCCAAGCTATTAATGCAATTATGGGCATGTAAAAATCTTCGAATAGCAGAGTAGCCTCAATTAATTCAAAAGAAAAGTTTAACAGTAGAGTATGACAGAGTCCTGAAAGCACTGGTTTTGCTTGTGCCTATGATGAAAGGGGCAAATAGCACGAACCTGTTCCCTGGCACTGCCTTTTGGATGAGAACCACAAATTTTGTGTTTCAATGTGGTGTGGTGAGGTGTGCCCAGAATACTCTGAGCATTTTACAGTTGCACAAATGATTCGCTTTCCTAGCAGTCTGATTTTGTATTATAGCATAATCTGTTTCCCCTCTGTCTTTAATGTGCAATTCTGCTGAGCGTGCAGTTCACATTGGCTGCCTCGGGCGGACTGCAGGTCAGCTTTTGAATGTAGGAGAATTCATGAAATTTAAGTATCTTGTGTACACTTAACGGCAGTTGTGCAAGTACAAAGACTTTGCTTTATCAGCAGATGTGGTCTAGGTTTACATTTATGTCCACATTCAATTCTTATGTTTATTGCAGTGGAGCTCGGTGCAGTCTTTAACAATCTGCTTTGGTAGCTGGCCAGTCCAGTCCACTTTCCCTTGTGTGAAGCACATATTGGGGTGGTTCTTTCTTCCATTAACTCTTTGATGCTGGGAAACAGGAATGATTCGCACAACATGGAAGGAGGGGGGGAGGAGGGAAAGGGAATGAAAATAAATGCAAGATTAGAAAAAAATTTGCACTTGCCTTGCACCAAGCCAGGAAGGGATTTGTGTACTGTGGGAACGATTATACAGTGATGTTTGCTGGACTGCTGTGGCAGACAAGGGATATTTGAGAAGGTGATCCAGCTCTGCTGGGGGAGCGGAGGGCAGCCTTTCCACTTGGAAACTAGAATTGGGTTGGACACTTTCTGATTAGTCAAAAGGGTTGCTGGCTGTTGTTTGCGATAGCTCAGCTGTTTCCCATGTGACATGGCTGTGTTTCCTCACTTCTTGTCCAAGCTGGTGCTGGAGTTTGGAGTAGAAGGCACTTTGCCAGGGTGTTCCTGTCCAGTTAAGGCTTTTTTTTGTTGTTGGGCTGGGGAGAGGTTGGGAGGAATCACAACCATGCATGGAAAAATGGTGATGAGAGGAGTGCAAAGGGAAGGTAACATCTCCCTGCTTCCCAAGCACAGAAATGACCAGTGCCAATGTGGAAACTTGTTTGTAGCACCTCGGCTTGGCCCAGCCAAGCATCCATTCTGAGGTGAGCAAAGAGTTGGGTGGGACTTCCTTGCAAGGTGATTAATGCAATCTCCAAATGCTTGAGGGGGAGTCATTCGCGAGCACTGGTAGGAGCTTTTTTCTCAGGCTTAAGTACTGTGCTCTCCTCCTTTAAACCAGAGATGAGAGTCTGGGAGAAGGATATGAAAAATAGATTAGCTTAAATTGAAACCTGGCATCTGGAACACCTCGAACTTTGGCAGACCTCAAGATAATACTTCAAAGTTGTTCAGTCCCACAAGGTGCAGTGTAATTTTCTGTTTGGTGAAAGTATTACTTGGGAACTGAAGTCAGTCTTGGGGCTTCCTTGTACTGGGTACTGTCATGCTGGCTAGAAGTTAGCTCCTGACTGAGCTGACACTGAGCCTGCGCTCTCTGAGCTGCTTACATGCCTGTTCTCCATCTCCCCAAATATTTAGCAGTAAACGTTTACCCTGAATTGGTTTTACCACATTGAGCAACAAAGTGTAAATATACCTAAGCCTTACTGAACCTAACTGTCTTTACTCTCCTGAAATGATCCTCTGTATTTTAAAATCATTAAAGCCAAAGCAACTTGAACTACTCTTTCTTTCGTGACAGCATGAAAGGAGCATAACCGCCTAATCGCCCTGAAGTTCAAATGTATGCACGGGTGCTTGCGCTCCTTCAGCTCCCTGCAGTTTGGCAGGTATATCTGTCTCCTTACTAGATTGTGTCTGGGCACTAGAGAGAAATTTAGCACATTGGCTTATCTGTGAGTTCACCATTCAGACATTGATGGGGTGATGTCCCGAGTTAGGGCTCAGAGGCAGAGAACTTCTTTCCAAGGGTAGTGAGTGCGGGTAATTCTCTCTGTAGGATGTGGACTGCTTTCTCTTTTAGCGGTGTACAGGGGAGAAAGCAAGTCAGCCTAGTTCAGTTTTTTTAGCCACGTGCATCTGGAGCTCGTTCTGGAATACGATTAATACATGCCTGCACGTAGATAGGATTTTAGGTTGTAAGATTACTAATTGGTTTCAGTGTTGTTTGCTGCTTGACTGTTGGGGGGTTCTTAATCTAAGGTAAAAAGAACGTCATTATTCTTAGCTTATAACAAAGAAAACCACATTTTCTCTTAAATGTCTTGATATGAAGTAATTTAAACTAAATTTCTGCACAAATCATTTTCAAGAGATTGGCTGTCAAGTACGATAAAAAAAATCTGCGCTTTTGCAGGGACCCAATGAGACTTTGCAAATTTAGATTTATTCTCAACGTTAAATGTGGTTGAAGATGTCATTTTTTAAACAGCACTTTTAGAAGTAGTTAGCTTAAAAGTATAGCAATTCAAAGCACAGAGGGAATGATTTTGAAGTGTAAAGTCTTGAAACACAACGCAGAGGTTGACAGTTTCACTACAATTAGAAGCAAGGCAGGCACAACTCCCACTTCTGAAAACTTTCCTATCGCACTGCTTCCTCTCTTGGCCTAGAAAACCTCAAAAAAAAAAAACCACCCAACAACTTTGAGTGGCTTTGCTTATTGACTTAACATAGTTATACTCAATAGCATTAGGAGACAGAGCAGAAAGGGCTGCCAAATCTGTCTGTAAAGAATAATCTTTACATAAAGCTTCACAGAGGTATTTTTTTTCCACATGCTTTCAGTCTCCTGAGAATGCTGCTTTTTTTTTTGAGGAAAGCAAGTTTTAGGTTTTGGGGGTTTTTTTTAATTTTTTTTTTAAACAAGGCTTGTTTTGTTAGGAAACCACTCCCTTCTGCTTCTGCATTTAGACTCGCTGCTAATTGCCTTTTGGTCGATGACATTTTCCATGAATTGCCACATTCTCCCACACTGTTACAACTTCACACTGATTATGTTATGTTATGTGGCACTTCTGCCTGCTGCCTTTGGGAGGAGTGGCTGAGAGAGGGATGTGGTGTACCTGGGAAATTGCGATTCATTGCTTCCAGAGACAAGTTTGCTGGAACGGAGTTTGTAGCTGCTAAGAGACGGCAGAGCCTGTTCCTCCCAGACTAAGGCAGGTGGCTGGGGTAGGTGGGATCAGGAGGGCATCCTGTTACTGCATCAGTTTAAGCACGGATTTGCTGTGTGCTGATGATTTTACTTTAAGGGGCAGTCTTCATAGACACTTCTGGCCCACTGAGCCCCTTGGATTGCCCACCAAGCCCGAGCTGCAAGCAGTCTTACTCCCAGGGCCTGGGGACCACTCAGGTTTGCCCTTAGCCCAGCTCTGTCATCTGCAGCAAGACCTCCCAGAGCAGCTGAATATAAGATCGTTGCTGATTGAGGCTCCAGTGCTGCCGACACGAGAACTGGATGTGGTAGAGTTGTTCAGCACAGCTAATCCACTTAAACTATGGAGCTCATCTGCTGATCTGCAGGGGTGACGGCACTCTTAGGTGGGGATAGCTAAAGAGGCTTTGGCTTGAGCTAGAGGTTCAGGGCAGTCAAAACCTGTGGCGAGGGCTGAGGATCTGGTTACACTTAGTTGGCCCTGACCCAACCAAACGTGGTTAAAAGTGAGAGGTTAGGTGAGATAAATCCCTCTACTTAAGCCTTGTCTTACTTCAGGAGCTGATCAACGCATTCAGGTGCTTTTCCAGTCTAACTGCTTTGATCAAAGGTAGGGCTTACTTTGTTTCTGAACTGGGATGAGCTTTTCCAGTACAAGCTCTTTTTTTTAACTATGGTAATTACATCCACACTGCTAGCAAGTAGGGTTTCTGCTTTAATTGTGTCACTGCATGTGAGGGTACAGATCTTTTACAGGTAGAAAAACTGTGATTTCTGATGTAGGAAGTGCAGTTGAGTCCCAGCTGTGGCTATTGGCGGCGGTGCAGGATGAACAGCTGGTGGTGTAACAGGATCTCTGACCACATTACTCTGTTGTCCAGCCTGTGACATGAGGGTTTTTACCTCAAAGAGGTGGTTGAATTCATGCACACCTGACAAGCCAGCAGCAGTGGTGGCTGCAGGCAAGCCCAGTGTGGCCTTTTCTGCTGTGCAACAGTTGGCAGGGGTGGCTGCAGCCTGCAAGAGCAGGCAGTGGCCACTGCTCCTGCCCTGCTGCCATTTATCCTGGATAAAACCTTTATTTGCTCAGTTTTATCCTTTTTAGTGGTTGAGGGGAAGGGGGGCAAGGTATGAGGAGAGGTGTGTGTCATACGTCCACTGCTGAGTCCTCTGCTGTCCTCCTGGTGGTACTAGAAGGCGTCTTCAGAGACTAAAACTTGGTTGCCTTTTGTGAAAAGGGCTTGTAATGTTCTTGCAGACCAATTTCTTCTCTGCAGCTAATCCCTGCTTGCTGCAGGGAGAAGTGCTGTGGCTCCAGTCAATTCTGATCCCACCCCAAGCCAATGCAACCAGGGACCGCTCTCACCACCCACGTGCAACCAGTAACCCCGGGTACAGAGACCTGCTCCCTCCTTTCCTTCAACAGCAGAATGGGGCAGAAATGAAGGCAGGACTCTCTCTCTAAATTTCAGGAAAGGGCGAAACTGGTCAGTTGTACTAAGGAGAGTACCAGGAAACAGGAGCACCTGTGTTGCATAGCTTTGGGCAGATCAGTTATCCCTTCTCCAGTGAAATTGCCCTTAGCATAAGGTATGAATAATAATACTCAACTTACCTTGCAGGAGTGTTATGGAGTGTGCAGTTAATTTTTAATTTTTTTTTACAGTGCTTGTAATATGTAAAACCCTAAAGGAGTGCTAAGTATTATTGTGATTTAATTTTATTGAGGGTTAAACGTTGGTGACGTGCCCAGCTGAGCATTCGCTGGCAGTGAGATAGGCAAGTGACCGGCAGCAAGCATGTTTGGCAGCAGGCAATGGACAAAAAAGGAGAACGGGGCTAACTTGTTCAGTCCTATGTGGTTTTTTTCTCTGTTACTACTGTACATTTCCCATGAAGCAGATGGAGGTGATCAAAATATCAAATTGAAACTGTATTTTAATAGATTCAAATTTTACTGTGTAGAAGGCAAATAAAGGTTAATGGCATGAAAATTCGTCTTGTAGGAGGGTGTGAGAGCGGAAGTGCCTCCAGGTGTGCCCTGAATGGTCCTCAAATGATAGCTTTTGGAAACAGATCCTACCGGAGTAGGTACCTGGCTGATTTTTCACTGGGGGAGTAGCATGCCCAGGGTGCTGGTTCCTGCATGTTTCATGCTAGTGCTGATGAGGGTTTTGCATTGCCAGCAAAGTTGACTAAAAACATGGAGAGAAATCACTTGGACGGGGTTGGTACCCCATGGCAGCAGCACCAGAAGGGGAGTGTGCAGGGGAGGTGTGGGTGGGTGGGTGCGTGTGTTGGGGGGGTGCTCCTGAGTTTGAAACATGAGTCAGTGCCAGACTCCAACGAGTTTCTGTGTTAGAGCTGCCGGGTGTAAGAGAGAGAGAGAGACAGTGTGTGTGATTTCTCCAGCTTGCTCTAATTTGGCGTGAAATGGGGGCTTTCCAGTGGTGGGGTTACTCCAAGTGTGATCGCACCAGCAGGTTTCACGTGTCACCTCGGCACTCATGTGCCTCCCATGCGTTTTGTTACTGCCGGCTCATTCTCGTTAATTTTTATTAGGTGTGAAATGCAAAGGCTTGTCCTAATTACCACTGGTAGATGATAGCACAACTGAATAACAATCTTTCAATAATCAGGACTAACTTCTGCCCATGGATAATTACACTCCAGGCCCACTGAAGCTGGTGTATTCCTGGTAGCAAGGAAGGATGTGGCCCACACTTTCTCTGCATGCATTAATTCACCATCTTAGCTCTGTGACAGTATACTGAGAAACAGGTTCAAAGGTCAGCGAAGCAGAGAAGGATCTTTCCATTTTTTTTAAGTTTTGGGCCAAAGTCTGCATCCTACTCTTGTTCTCATTGCATCTGAAAATATCGCTTGGCCCTGGATTTTCTCAAGGTTTGCTTTCTTCCCCAGGTCTAAAAGCTGCCATAGTCACTTACCGAAACATAGTGACAGCATCAACTCCACATTTAAGTTCTTGTTTAGTGGTGTTTCTGAAAATATCAATCACTGCAAGAAAACAAATGGTAAAGATGCAGCATATGTTGCACATAATGATATTTTATTGCCTTTTTAAAAAAAAAATTACAGTATAAAATTCAGGGGGCAAATCTCAAATCCTGTGAAATTCATGGTGCAGTGCCAGTTTATTTGAAAGAACCTTACATATGTCCCTAAATCTTACAGGTCCTTAACTACAATTTGCTTTCTTGCATGCCACTCACCTTTAAGATGATATCTTTTTGCCATTATTAATTATCATTATTGTTGTTGCTGTTATTATTCCAGGAGATCTGTATGGGAGGAATGCTGAAATCTGGATTAAAAATAGCATTTTCATGTCCTCCCACTCACTGTACTTCGTGCACAGAATGCCTTTTATAAATGCAGACTTGCTGCTTGGCTAGATAAAAGAAGCTGTCACTTCATTTCCATAACGAAGTCGTTCCCAGGAGAATTTCATTGTTTTAGCAATAAAATTTTTCTAAAAGGCCTTTTATTTTGCCTGAGAAGGGTAACAGAAATGAACTTCTGACTGGTTATTCCACAGAACAATTAGGAGAAAGCAAGACTGTCTTGATTTGATGTAAGGAGATTTGTATGTGTATGAATTCCCTTTCATGTAAGATGAGAATGCATTCCTAACTGAAAACACCCCCCCCAACCTTACACAAAATCATAAATATGTTTTTCCCTTGCTTGCACAGACATCACACATCTTTATCAGCATTGTCCTGAATAAATTTGGTCGTATCCTTAAGTTCTGCCCTTTTTCAAAAGGCACTTGCATGGCTTCTGACTCCGATGCTTTCCTGAATTAAAGGCAGTTGGGGATAATCGTTACCAATTATTACAGTGCATTAATTTTGTTACCAGGTATGTTCCTATTCCTGGAGAAGAATGGTCTCTGTACGTTGTACTGATGTTGAGCACTTCTTGAAGCGGGAACTGTGCTTTTGCTGTTGAGCACAGTGGCAGGCCTGGTCCCTCCCTGCCTGCGTGCAGGATGCTGCCACGGGCTCTCTTGCCACTTCTGCAGCATTTCTCACCCCTTTTCTCAGTTAGTCTGTGTCCCATGCCTGCGTGACGATCCTTTTCTCTGAATGCTGAATGTGCTAAAGCACGTCAGAATTTGACCATCAAAGAAGAGCTGATAAAGACAGCATATACAGTAAGCAAAATGTTCTATGGCTTGGGTGTAGTTCTCTCCTTTTTTTAAATTTTTTCGGGGGGGTATGTCTCATTTGCCACGCGTTTTGAGACATATTTGGGTTTTGCTAAGTATGAATCGACACAATTACCACTTCAGTCACTGTAGACAGCCTACTACTAGGTAGTAGTAGGTACATGTAATCAAGAACAAAAGGGAAGAGGAGAAAAACATTTTCTTCGTAGTCAGGAAAGCCTTTATAGATTTGGCATCACACTTAAAATTGCATTGTATTGAAGAAATGCAACAATTTCGGAAATTATTATTTATAGGAAGGTTTGTGAATTCAGGATGTGATATTCTGACTCACCCAACAGCAAACATGTTTGCACTCCGGCTGGTATGACTCATGCTGGCATTTGTCTTTCATGTGGCAATTGTTTTAGCCCTCTGCTTGGTGCACGATGAATGAAACGGCTGAGGTCCCCTGTTGCAGATTTACTACGTGCAGCCACGCTGGTAAATCACAGGCTCAGCTGTAGAGTATTTCCTGTAACGCGCACACACATGCACGCACATGCACATGCACACACACATGCGTGCGCACCCACCCAAGTAATACTGTACTTTTAAAGACTACATTCATAGAAAGGAAATGCATAATTACACTGCTGGCTTTTGCACCACATAAAGCAGCCCACATCAAAAGGTGTTTGCCATTAATGTTTCAACAGGTAATCTCTGGATTTATTGCCAAGCCGTGTTCCTGTTACTTAGCGCTCAGTGTTGAAATCGTTGAAATCTTTGTTGTAAGCTAGCATAGTCATCTTAATCCTGCAAAAAAAAAAAAAATCAGTCAATAGCGCCTTTGTTTTCCAGCACCGTGTTTCACGTTGCATCAGCAGCGCAGAAGACGTGGCCGCTCTGGAAGCGGGGAGAAGGTTAAGGGTGGGTTCTGGTCTGGTTTCCTAAGGAAGCGAGGCTCATGTGGTGGCATTGTTTGTGCCTGTGCCTGTGTGTGCGTCCCTGGCCTGGCGTCTTGTGTTACTCGGGGTCCTCCCCAGCCCAACCTGCTGCACGGGTAGAGGCTACGGGGAAGCTGCTGCCTGAAAGCTTTGTGTAAGTAGGCAGCCGAAGAGCTGTGGGAACCTGTGGCTGAGCCCAGTGAGGCAAAAGCCACGGCCCCAGCTCAAATCTTGCTGGCACCAGGGAATCGGTACGATGGGCATCCGCTGGGATTAATCCTGACACCTTTCTGCTGGTATTTTTAATGCTAGAACCCACAGAGCTATCTTCTTCAGGTGGCTTATCTTTGGCTTGTTAAGATATTGCAAATAAACATAACCTCCCAGATTGGTTTTGGTGCTTCTACCCTTTGGGAGTCACAGCATTTGGATTCTCCCTTTATCACCATCTGTTTGCAGGGGAGCAGTGGCCATGGTCTGTGGGATGTTTGTATGTTTAAAGAAGCCCTAGCCCTTGAGCTTCTTCTCATCTGTAACAAGTTACAAGGGTGCTGTAGTTCTTCAAATATGCAGGAGACTCATTGTCTCAACTCAGGACTGAGTTGCATTTTTTGCATAATAGCTCCCACAAAAGAAAAAGAGAAATATTTATGTCATGTAACAGAAGCATCCAGAGTGGTTATTTTTATTGCTTCTATCTGTTCAACATTGCTGGCTCTGAGCCTGAATTATTATGGACCATTTGAATTCTTTTTCCAATATCTTCTACTCAGAAGACCTGTAGGAATGACTGTATTACAAACAGGCAGGCAATAGAATTGTTTTTACTTAAAACCTCTGTGGGAGAATGAAGAAAGTTGGCTTCCTAAGAGAAATGTGAGTGTTGAAATCCCCCCTCCTCCCTCTGGCTATTCCTGCTTTGATAGCCTTGAGAATGTGGCAAATAGGGGGTGCTGATGTTAATGGGATGATGGATTTTTGTTTTTAAAAAAGTCATTGACGTGATAGGAGGTTTTTGCAAAGTATTTTTCATATTCCAGTTCTGTACTATTGCTTCTTAGACAAACAACCTAGACATGCTCCTGTTACTTTTTTTAATCTGATGTCACTATACATTGCACCCACTGCCAGCTTCTTTACTGCCTCTTTTAATACCTTACGCCTCACTCTCTTCGTGGGGAAAACCTCGTAGAGCTTCGAAACGAAGCACAGTTAAGTGAAGCACAGGGCTAAGCACAGTTTAACCTCAAATCTTCTTGGAAAAACTGGGTATTGCTGGAGTATGAATAACGAGTATGGTTGTGGTTGCTGTTTGTGCAAAGGTGATGTCTCAGAGGTGCTAATCAGAGTTGCATTTGTATTGTTATTAGGCGTCATGTGAACGGAGAGTCTGAGTTCGAGCTGGCATGCATATTTTTGTATTTACAACTGTCCCTGTGGTGATGAACTTTCAACTATTTTCTAATTGTTTGTTTGAAGGTGTTGGGGTGAGGGAACATGTAACAAGAGCACTAAATAGGGCTGAGAAAGCCCATTTCCAGTCCACTTGCATAGGTTGATGCTAAAACCAGGGGCGGTTTACGTGAGCCTTAAGTTGGGAAAAATGCCTGCTGTGGATAAAATAATGGTGAATAATGTTTTTTTAGATTAAGTCTTGGGACACTGATTTCTAGATGACTCACGGTTAATGTTGTGCAGAATCAGTGACCATCCTCAGTAGTGGCTGCTGCACTGGAGGGTGTGAACTGCATCCTTACCTCTTCAGCCCCACGTATGCGCTAGTCCTACCTGTCTGCTTTTTGCAGACAGATGTTCCCATCCTGCAGCACTTCATTTTCCTGGTGAGTAAGCACTTGCACTGGAAATTCACCCAAGAAAGATGCGCCAGGCGGGGGGGTCCATGGGTGTATCCACAGAGCTGGGGAGGGTAATGTGTATCTTCTTCACCCTACTACACATTGCGGATGGATTGCTTCTTTCCCTAGCCCCATGATCTGCATGCTGTTTTTCTGGTTTAGGACCTGCAGGATATGCAAAGTGCTGACAACTTGATTTACTATTCCCTTACACCCAGATACAGTTATTCACCATACACAACATGGGTGCAACACCTTGTGAAGCTGGGTGTTTCACTATGGATCATATGCAAAGCCATAGGAAGTGCTTGTTTGTGTGACAAAGCTGTGGAGGATCAAGCTTCAGATGAGGAATAGGTGATAAACAGAAATCAGAGTGATCGCCTGCCGGTTTTATGCAAGCAAAATCTCTTTTTTACTAAGGTGATACTCCTTCACCATAGCCTTAAAGTAGGCATAATTGTGATTTAAGTCTTTTTTACACTAGAAGAACAGTTACTGTAAAGATGACTCAGCCCCATCAGGAGCAGCCTTTGTACACTAGAGAAAATGTCAGGAGATTTTCAGATAGGTAAAGTTTGGCTTGGCTGGTGTAGAGAAGCTTTTATTAACTTGGAATCTAAAAATTAGTTAATTCTTGGTTGGTTTGTGGGTTGTTTTTTTCATTTCCACTAGAATCTTTTCTGTATGTGTAAAATCAGCTAAACCTGTTGAAAATCATTTAGAAGCTTTTTCCTGACTTGATAGATGATATGCACATTAGGTAATTGAAATTGCACACGCTCCAGGAAGATACAGCCTCGCCTTTCCCATTTGTGGTGGGGCAGGATTGAACCTGTCTAAAACTATTTCATGCATAGGGAGAATAAAGGAGGAAATGAATTACGGTTTTATTTGAGTTGAAGGATTAGTTGTGGGATAATAGCGAACAACGAAACAACTTGGAAACAATGTTGCCGTCTCTTAAACAGTTTTATTAGCTTATGCTGATTTGTGAATTAGGAAAACCAAATTACGTGATGCAAGAGAGCAGGGAATGGCAATTAAAAACCTGCAGGAAAGGACTAGAAAAACTGCGATCTCTCACTGCCTGCTCTTCAAAGCAAGATGGAGAGCATGACCTTTTCTTGGAATAAATACAGGGTATTGCACAGAGCTGACTTCTGGTTTTTAGTTTTGCCAATTTGCAGTTGCTTGCTTGTACTATGGTTCTTATTTGTTGATTGCCCTGGGGTCCAATTTTAGTAGCTAAATACTCCCAAGAAGTACTTCCATGTTCTTTGATTTGAGGTCTGTTCGTCTCTCAATTACACTTCTAATCTGTCAACTCAATGTACTTTTCAGCACTCAAAGGCAGGGCTGTGCTGTGATATTTGAATAACCATAATGCTGTGGGACCATGAAAAACAGCTTCCTTGCGTAACGTTTCCCTTTTATAGCAGAGATGTGATCGGTAACCACGTATGTGATAGTGATTCATTGATCATGTTGAGACTTCAGTTGCAAAGCCTGGATAAAACCTACTTAGATGGCAAACCGGCCGTCCTTGTTGGTCCCAAGTTATGACTCTTTTGCATGTTCCAAGAAGAGCATGTCATCACAGCCTGTCACATCTGCATAGCAAAAGGATCGTCCCAATTAGGGAATGAGTGCTCCGCTCTTAAAGCAAGGATTGTGCTTCAGGAAGCAGCGTATCTCCCTGTGCATCCTGAAGTTTGTGACATGCTCTCTTTAAATCTTAAGCATAAAAACTGGAAACAGTCGCAGGCAGACATGCCATGCCCCTCGCAGAAAGAAGTGCCTACAGGTAAGGTCAAGTGAGCAAGTTGTAGCAGATTAAACTAGCTTGTGAATTTACAGTGCATCATCCGCTCTGTAATAACTGGCTGTGTGCGTGGTGCACCCTACAGTAAATACAAGGTCTCTTGCCCTTTTTTCCCTGAGGGGTAGGCTGCCTTCCTTCATGTCATCTTTCCTGTGAAAGAGAAATGCTCGGAGAAAGAAATCTGCCCACAGAGCATCACCGCGCTGTATCGCACAGATGCTGCTGTGACTTGTTCCTGTGCCCGTGCACTGGCAGGGGTCTGCAAGACAAATTCCAGACTGATAGGAAGATAACTGCACAGTTAGCACGCAACGCTTGTGCCTGTTTCGGCAACCAGAGCCTTGTTTGGCTTGAACAGAACCAAAATCCTACTCCTGCCAGTTGAAGTTAGTGGAAGGACTTGCACTGAGCACAGTGGATTTCAGCCCAGCATTACGCAGAGCTCACTCTCCAGGGAGGCTCAGAGGAGTCCATGCAAGCAGGAACTGCAAAATCTGGTATGAGAGACAAGGTGTGCCTGCAATAAACTTCCCTGCACTTACTAAAAATAGTTGGAAGCTATCTAATTTTGGCAGAAATGTTAAATATTTGCTCATAGTACTTTGGAATCCATTTTCAAGTTCCCCTGAATGTTGAATGACAAGAGATGGGTGTTGAGTGAATTTTTTTTATGAAGATTAAAAAATAGAATTCTTAGGAGATTTTTGGATTGCCAGATTATTGGGAAAGAAAACAAATAATTTTGAAAATGCTCAAATGTTTCATATTTACACTTAGAAATAAAAAGTTAACACTTAGAAACAAAATGTTTTGAGTATTTTGAGCTCGAGATGTTTTTTTCAATCTTGAGATAAACTTAGTTTAAAGAAGAATTAAGTGACTTGAAAATAAATTAGGTTGGGTTAAACAAAATGCTGAGGGTTGTCTTAAAATTGGGTTTGTTTTTTTTTTTTCTGTTTTTGGTCTGCTTTCTAAAGTTAAAAAGCTTGTGAGATCTTACCAGATAGTGTGCTTCTCTGTCAGATTAGCAGCAAAGTCCCATTTTAGTAGAGGAGAGAAGCCATTGACCAAAGTCCTGAAAGTGTAACCAGGGCCTCTGGGTATCTGAGGGATTTTGAGGTTGCGCTGCCTCTGTCACAGAGGAGCTGTACTTCCAGCTCAGAGTTTCTTAGGCTGGGAAGGCTTTTGTAAAACGTGTTTTGCGTTGCTGTCATCCGTCAGGGAGAGGACAAAGACACGTGTAACTGAGACTAGTGGTCGTCATCATCATTGTCAGTGTGCCTTGGAGAGTTCCAACCAGCTGGATGCTGGTTGACAGATGCTGTTCTGTGAAGGCTTAGCCTCAGCCAGTAAATCCAGGAGTAGTCTTACACCAAACCCTGGATCAGTACTGGTTTGGGTTTTGGACGGTTTTGTTGTTACTGCTTTGCAGGTTCAACTAAGACTGTCTCAGGCCTGTAAACTTTTTCAACTAGTTATGATTGCGTTGCCTTCCCTCTGCTGTTCACCCATGAACTGCTCTTGTCCATCTGTCTGACTTGTTTCCTGCCTCACATAGGGTGAGATTCATCTGCATGCGTCTGTAGCCATCTAATCTGAGCTCAGTGTCTAGACTCACTTTATGGAGGGAGAGAAGCAGACCTTTCTAGAGGGTGATTCGTTCTGTCCTAAAGCAGGTACTTAAGATAGGTCAAATTAATCATTTTCTAGATTGCCTAGTTTCCTCTGCTGAAAGTAAAGAGAGCTTGCACTGTCTCAGGTGTAGACTTTTGTCTGACACACACTTTTCGTTTGTGGACATGGATTCCAGCATAGCACTGATAAGATAGGTTCCGTATGCACAGATCCTGAAATTACATGTGAAATGTCTGAGGAGCCTTATGTCAAGGAGATAGGAAAGGTTTGTGACACAAAGTGAAACTAAGAATATGGGAACCTGGCTGAAGGAAAAAAAGTGTTCAATACGGGTCCTGTGGAAATACACACTCTATTTTAAGTATTCTGTGTGGGGTTCACATAAAAATGAAGCACAGCAGTTTTCCCAGACTCCAGTAAGAAGGCTCAGGATAGTCTGATACCTTGTACAGTAAGTCAAAAAATTAAGACTTAGTCTACAAAGAAACTCTGTCAAAAAAACAAAAGTACGAAAAGAACCACATGATATTAAAAACCTTAGATGTGAAAAATACTTTGTACTGAGGACGAGCAATTGTATGTGTGTTTGGTTGGTTTCAGTACTCCTTTGTTGCAATATTATGGATAGCCACAGAAATAGGTGTTTGTGTTCCCTTAGAGGAGTTCATTGAGAATAAAAGTCTTCCTACATAGAGATCTCTGCACAATGGGGTTTGTTTGTGTACACTTTTCAAAAGAACAGCCCCAAGTAGTTTTTTCTTCCTCTTGTTATGTTTCTTCCTCTTGAAGTATTGAAGTATTCAAGAACTATTTTAATTATGTATCTGCCTCAGCAACTCTGAACTGGGTTGTAATTGTTGGTAATAAGAAGTACAGAGCAAGTGACTCTTTTTATCCTAGATCAGTGTTTGACATACACTGACTGTACTGGAATCTCCATCCTGGGAGCTCATTAAAAATGCATTTACTTCAAGGACATGTAAGAATCAATTGTTCATTTGCAAAACAGCTCTATGGATTTTCCTCATTTTATTCCTTGCTTTCCTTTCTTACTTTGTTTTCCTTTTCTCTTACAGCTCCCTCTCTCTATATTCGAAAGAGGAAAGCCAGTGAGGACCCGTGAGCAATCCGGCACTTTCTGAAAAATCTTCATGCTAAAGGATAATCCAGAATTCCCCGAAGAAGAACATAGTGAATGTTGTGAGTTCGTGTTTGTGAGCGAAAACGTGTACTTGCAATTGTGTCTTTTGGGGGTAGTACCTGTACTCTAGTGTTTGCTCTCATCCCTGTGATGTACTGAGCATCTTTTTGCTCTGCTGAAACTGAAGGCAGATGTGTTTGAGTTGGGTTGCAAAACCAGACTTGAATTACTCTCCCTCTCTCTTTTTTCTTTCTTTTCTTTCATGTCTTCAGGGGCAGAATAGTGTTATCTAAGGAAAAATGTGGGGTTTCTTTTCCTTGGACTGCTACAATTATTTAACATATTACTATCACTTGTTAGTTAAGTATGTAAGTCTGCATTTGAAGCCTTTGTGACCCGTGCACAAGAATGAAAAATTCTATTGATAACAGGTTGGCAACCTACAGGCCAGGTTCAGGAGTTTTATATATTGTTATACAATGGTTGAAATTATTTGGCCACTTACAAATTAGAGGAATACCAATGTGGTTATTTGCACCTGGTATTCCAAACTCCTATTGCTTTGATTAGTTTGTTATGCTAGTTTGAATATTTTTGATACAAATGCTTCTCTTGGAGGTTGTGTTCATGGGAATTGGAGTAGGACACCTTTCAGAGGGCAGTATAGTCGCAGAGCTAAGACCGTGATCCACCTGCAACATTTAAAAGAAACTGTTCCCATGAGGGATGGCTAAAGAAAAGGCATAAGTATTTTTATGTTCATTGTTTTTCTCCTGAAGCCCACTGCTTTTCTGGGTTGAAATGGGCAAATGTGCAGATAAAATGTAGACATTCTCACAAACAGAAGAAAACAAGAACTCTCTGCCTGCCAGGTGTGAGAATAATCTTTATTTTTGTTTTAAGAAGGAACCGTGGGAATTTCAAAATTAGGTAAGTTAGTATTTAAATCCTTATGCCCAAAGTATGCAGTGGTCCTTCAGTATGTTAGTGATAAAATATCTACAGATTCTTCCAGTTTGAGCAAATTAGTTTTTGCACTTTTCATAAATTTAGTAAATATAAATGTATTTTATGACTGCTAGGTATGCCTTCTAGCTCCCTGGAAGTTGGATGCCCTACTTTGCTCTACTTTTCCCTTTGGGTTCAGGCTTTGGGAAGCAGATTGAGACAGATTCTAAGCAGTGCTGCCTTCCCAAGAGCCATTTGCAAAATAGATGTTAGAAGAAGACACTGAAAAATCTTCATTGTCTCTCCCCTTTCCTGCATGCTTTGATCTACAGTGAAATAGTTAACAAAGCTGACATTCTGAGGTGTTAGTTACTAGTACCACTAAGTTGCCAAGTTAGTAACTCATTAAGATGAGTAAGGGGCCTCTAAGACCCAGAGCATCTCACTGTCTGTGTATCCAAGCAGACGTGACTATATTGGCTTATTCCCACACTTTAAAAGACTTCTTCAAAACCGCAAGGGCTTACTTTGCACACTGACATCCTAGAACAGAGGAGGGCAGCCTTAAACAATAATAATAATAATGATGATGATGATGATAATAAAAACTGGCCTAGCACGCAAAGCTGTTGGGATAACAGGAGATGCCTGTTCAAGATATTGCAATCACCTCTACTGATTGCAACAGCAGCACCACCTCATGCTGAGGAGAGCGTTCCCCAGGTCCTCTAAGGCATGTGGTGTGCCAGATCAGCCAGATAAACTGCATGAGAAAAGGAGACAATCATCAGCCGTTACAGGGGATGGAATATCTGTCAAGATGCTGTCGATATGATTATTACATTCTGACCTGTCCTAAATGGTATAAAATGAGTCCGCTTAAAGCAGAGCATGGTGGTCTGCTGTTGTGTTGCCAAAACCCTGAATTACGCTCCTGAGGCCTGGGTTTGCACGGAAGAAGTGGCACTCTTCTCACCAGGTATGGAAGGAAAGAAGTGCTCTTGAGAATTGCTCTCACCCTGGCACCCAGGACCGCCTTCTTTTGGGGAGTTTTTCGTAGGTGATGGGGAGCTCTTTAGAAGTTCCTTGAGAGTATATTTTGTCACGTGGCTCCTGCTTGGAGGACAGTGCTGCAAGCAGGAGGCAGTTGGCCAGGCTCCTCATCTCCCCTCCCCTCTTTCTTTTTTCCTCTTGGGGAGATAGTAATACCAGAGATGAGGAGGGATTGTGTTTCTGCTGAAAGGAAATGCCAGCATACAATAATTTTACTGAAAAATACTACTCTCTCTTCCCTGAGTGTTTGCAGGGTATCATCATGGTGAAATGTGTGGAAAGCGATCAGACCTTTCCCATTGCAAGCGGTAGCTGTTCTTATCCCTTCCACCTCCGCCGCCTCCTCCTCCTGCCACCTAGGCGTATTTCAGAGGAAGGGGGGTGTGAGGAGGGAGGGGGGCAGCAGACTGAAGCCAGTGTCTTGTATCCACCTAGAAACTGCCTGTTTACTAAACAGTACAAATTTCTCGCTTCCTTTCTCCTGCTGTCCTCATTTGGATGAAGCACATTTCTGGAATAGCAGAGCTTGTACAAATCAAGTCCATATTCCTCTTTTGCAGAGAGAGAAAGGGATGTCAGGAGGATTCGTTAAGGAGGAACATTTATTTTACTTACCAAGGGGCAAAACCAAAGCGAGGCAAGTCTCCTTTGCTCTCGCACGAGGGTACCTTGTGAATTCCAGCATACGGTTTTGTAATTTTCTGGTAGGATTTAGGTATCCTGAGGTTTATTTTTTTCCATCCTGAAAACATATGCCGCAGCTTTTTTGGAGTGCCAGCCACACAAGCACAAACACATTCTGACAGGAGCAATGAATAAACTCCTCGTGTTCCTCACTCACAGGCATTTCTTCACTTTTTTTTTTTGTTTTTGCGCTTACGCGAAAACCTCTGGCACGGTTTGTGGGAAATAGAAAATAAATCTCTAAATCCAGTATGTGTCAATAACTGAAGCTTCTTCAGTTGATCTCATATATATAGCTGTTATTTTGGCAAACTGCAGATGGCAGGATAGTAAACATCCCCACTCCTCATTTTGACAGGCTTTCTGTGCCCACCTTCAGTGGGAACTTGCCGCTGTAAGGGCTGACCCCAGAGAGGATCTCAGTCACTTCAGCCACATAAGGTTTAGCCCTGGTCCCATCCCATTTTTTGAGCTGCTGCCTGCTTTCTCCACTCCTTGACCCTCCTTGTTCCCCTCACCCTGGTCCTATCTCGTCTGTACTCCTCCTTTGGCTGCTGGCTGTTTTTCCTGGCACCTGGACCTGCGGCAGGGCTGGGAGCGACGGCTCCTGGAGCTGATGTCAGTGTCGCTTCCTGAGCCGCCCGGCCAGGCTGGCGGCGGCCTGGGAACACCCTCTCCCCAGAGCATCACCTTCTCCTCCTGCCCGCACTGCCACTACGGCAGCCCCTCGGAGAGGAGGCATGCACGAGGGATGACAATTGAACGTTTGTGAGCCTTTTGCACTGTTTTTCTGCAAGCAACCATCTCCTGCACCTTGAGTGTGAACACCAGGTTTGTGGCGTTGCTGGAAGTGATGGCCAGTGTCTGTTCAGATGGTGATGAGCTGTGCACACCTTGGAAGAGCGATGGGAAGTTTTGACACATGCAGCCTTAATGTTTCTGGATGTCTTTGCTTTTGAACTGCTTTGATATCAGTATGCTAAACCCCTTCACGGTTTTCTACGGAAATCACCAGGCTACTGACAAAAAAGAGAGCTGCATGTGTCCGTTCTTCCAAACAACTGTCCAGTACATGCCACTTCGTATTTATGGGGAGAGAGAAAAAGGGGAGAATCGCTGTCATTTGAGAAATGTCTCTCAGAAGCGGCAGTAATTTATTCCCAGGCATTCTTCTTCATTAAGAGCTACAAACAGCTGCAGCTTCCCTTTAAATAGAAATTGCACTCTGTAGGCATGCTATACATAGGGCTTCAGGTTTCTGACATTTCTCTGCCAAAAATCAGAAGTATTTCTCACCAAATAAATGTTTATTCAGAAAGTCTTATTTCCTGGCTTTTATTTCATGTCACATGCTTCCGCTGGCCAGGCAAGAACGACTCAAGGCTGACATTTGGGAGAGGAAGCTGAAACAGTTTGGGTCTCTTGCAGGGCTTCAAAAAAATGTCTCCGACCATAAATCCGGGCCTTCGGTTTGGCAGTTTATTTTGTCTGATGAGCATTGGATTAGAAAGGCCGTTGCAGAAATACAGCAGAGCTACTATGTCTGCGTGAAAGCGAGACAGGTGGTGGTAGGTGTTCCTGGGCGTCAAGTCAGCTCACCCTCTCTCCCATTCTTGAAGCCGCCATCCCCTGAGTGTGCAAGGGTGGCAAACCTGCCTTGGTGGCACGCAGCAACCAAGCTGTTTCAGTGGTGGGGCATGCCGCATTCAGTCAGTGTACAGGCACCCACAGACAGCATGTGAGAGCTGGGCTATGTCCCCTTGCCCCTGCCCACTGGAGAGGTGAACAGGGTGGCTTTGAGTCCTGCAGAAGGACGATGAGGCCATAAGCCACCAGCGCTTAGGCACCAGTGCAAGGCTAAACAACTTTTATTCATGTCTGTGCAGCACCCCTGAATTTACCTATTTTTTTCTCCACATGCCTGCAGGCTGGCTCCTTGACTTGCGACTTCCTAGCCTGTCTTTTCCCCCCACTGCCTTTTCCAGCCTGGACTGGTGAGCTTCTTCCTCCTTTGTCTCCAGAGCTTATCTGCTGGATCCATACTTTCCATTCAGCGTGCCAGCCCCTGCTTCTCCAGTAGATGACTTTGCTGTCATAGCAGCCCCAATTGGTTGCCTTTTGTAATCTGTGGCTGTGCTGTTCTTGTCAAATACAAGATGTCTTCCTCCTTCCTGTCTTCCCCCAGGTCTCCCCGCACCCCTAAGTTTATGTCTTGCAGTATGCAATCTGTGTATTAAATTATTTTTTAGTTAGGTCATTCATTATTCTCTTGCTTTCTTCTCGGCCGATAGAGCTTCCAGAGAACTGAAAAGTTGTAATTTCTCCAGGGCTAAAATCCAAGTCTTTGATAGGCAGGCATGATGCCTGGGGCCACTACATGTTGCTACCGGTTGTCAGCTTTGTAAAACTTACCCTGCAGAGCAAAGAAATCTGGGCACAAAGATTCTTCTCCTCTCTTACTGTGGCAAGCTGTAGTTTCCCAGTCTGTTCTGCCTTCCCTTCATTGTCTTCCAAGCAAATGGCTGTAAGATTATGACTCCCATGTTTGGACTGAGAACAGCTTTTGCCTGAGCAAACAGATTTCTTTTTGGCAGTCACTTTAACTGCTGCCCCAGCTTTTTGCTGTCAGCTTTGTTTCATGATTTGCTGTTAGAGAAGTCCAAGCAGTCCTAGAGCATTGGAGCGAGTAAATGAAGCAAGCAAGGCAGGTGAACGTGTTTGTTAATGATTACAGTAGCAGGGTGGCTGCAGTATGGTCCATGAAGGAAAAGCTTCTCCTGTAGTTCAGCAGTGTAGCTTATGGTTGCTCTTATTTTTAGCTTGGTGGTGTTGGCTGGAGAAACTTTAGGTCCTTGCTTGCAGAGCTTCTTGGTCCAACTTGGTCCAACTTGGTTCCAATTTAAACCAAGAAGCAGCACTGGGAACCAAACCCGGCCTTCACAGATGATGGCATGGTGTGAAAGCTGCTCCAGTAATTGCTGACCAAAGCATGGGTGTCCCATGCCTGTTAGAATATTTCTGCTGCTGCTCTTCTGTCACTCTTCTGTTTCACTGATGCTTTACTGTGCTGCTGTGTTAGTGAGCATCACTGGTGAGCTGGTTTGCTGTGCCCACCATGACCCTAACAGTATTTAGTAGGCTGTCGATGCTTCTCTCAAAGCTGATAATGTTGGTGGTGGCAGCAGCAGGAAAAGAATATAAATTAAACTCTCCAAGAGGGGAGGTTTTTTTACATTTTCTGTTTGGAGTGTGCATTTAAAAGAAGAGGCTGCTGCTACTGGTAGGTTAGTTACAAGGGATCACAAGCCCTTTGTAGCAGAATACTATTCTGAACTACTTGCACATTCAGATTTATTCCAGGTTTGTTTGCAGCCTGCCAGGCATGTTGACCCTGGATGCTTATGTTGGGAAGGAATATTAGATACTCTTCAAGAAACTGGCAGCATTGATGCTATCAATGTTCCTTCTCAGTGAGTTTTATGTTTCTGGTTGTTAATCAGCATTGGTGTTTCCAACTGCAGACACTGATGAATGTTTCATCAGTGAAACGTTGTTTCATGAATGTTCATCATGAACCTGATGGCACCAAGGTCAAGAGGAAGAAGATAAAGAAGCAAGTTGTCGGGATTACGCTTATCTTCTTTTCCTGTTGAAGTGTCAGAAGTACAGACAGGCTAAGGAAACCTGAGGTGCTGTAGTCTTCTGTTTATTTCTCATTGGTTCTCCTGGAAGCTCTTTAAATAATCGAGAAACCCTCCCTACTATACCAAGTAAAGTTTATTATTTAGTGCAGGTTATAACCAAGTTATTGCACTAGTAATAAAAGAAATCTGTTTGGGGAGTGAGGACTGCAGTAGATGAGGAGAGGAAGGTTATTTGTGCGTTTCTGTGCCAGGCAACCTTCAGTCAGAATTGGAGTGATGATGTATAAATTCCCTTTGTCTCAATTCCAATATTTGGACTGCAGTGAATCCTGCTAAACAATTACAAAAGCTGTGCCAGTTGAAAGAAGCTGGGCAAAATGTGGTTTGGCTTCCCTGATGGGTGGGACATTGGTGACCAGAGCTGCAGAGATTCCTTCTAATGGAGAGGTGTCTGCAATGGAGGCAGTGGGCAAATTGGACTTTAAACCTTCAGCTGCCAGGAGTTTGTCTCTCTGGCAGATATAGCCTCTCTTCTCAACAGCTTGATTTAGAATTTCTGTTGCAAATAGTTCACAAAAAGAAACCTCAGGCAACGTAAACCTCTGATGAGGTAAAAGTGAGTTTGACACTCAGGGTGGAGCAACAGGAAGAGCACTGGAGGAGTTAATCTCATGTGTCACAGTTAACTTGTTTTGGGTCTATTTCACATTTTTTGAAAGGAGTGCTGTTTGTTTGGTTTTTTTGTAAAACCATGCACTGCGAGTGACTTTGTTAAAGAATCAGCTTCTTATGGGGGGAAGAAGGCAAAATAATGTCTCTTTGTCATTCAATCTGTGTCATGTACTGCTGTTGTTTGAGGCGGGAAGGTCCTCATAACTCATTTCTGAGTTAAGACGTGTCCATTCTCTTAGACCTATAGCGAGAATCACCATGATTCTTTTTTACTTTTACTAGATCCATTTAAATGTTTGTATAACTATCTTTGTTCAACCTGAGGGATAGCCTGCAGAGCGATCAAAGAGATATAAGTACAAGCACTTCCTTCTTGTTATGGTTGACCAGTTAAACCAGTTCAACTGAAGGGGTTTGGCTTAGTGAGCAGTCCTGCAGCTCCTGATGACATTCGTAGAACGGGTGAGTGAGCTGCAGAGCTTTATCTGTCTTCATTATAGGGTGAAGTCTCTTCTTAAATTAAATGAAGCAGGCAGTCTTCATTAGCTCCGGGTTTTCTTGTTGTTATTATTATTCTAATGTAATTATCACTTTTCTTCAGTCAGCCTTCTGCTTGCCTATTTACAAATAAACTCTTTCCATCTGGAGAGTATTTTGAGATGCGGAAGGTACAGTGAAGTAGTGAAACTATTGTTAGCAGTGTGTTCTTCCTCTCCTCTTCAACTACCTAGAATGCTATACAAGGAAATAGAAAAAACAAACACATGACAAGCATAATGGGATCCTCCTTTCAAAAAAGATTATGCAAAGGAAGACTGTTGAGTTATCTGCCTAAAAAGAGGGAGAAAGCATCATACATCGATCTCTAAGATCCCCGCTGTTACTCTCTTCAAAAAAGCAGCATTAAGAAGTGAGGAATCACCCCGCTCTGCTCTCAGATGACAAGACGCGTTGCTTCAGCAGTAAGTAGTTCTTGGGCATAATGAAATACCTGCTGACTGCAGGGAGTAAAAGGCTCAGTCACGATGGGTACATCTATTTGTGCATCTGAGCCCCGTGCAGAGATTCCCAAGCTGACAAGGTGCTTTGCTTTGGCTAATTAGCCTTGCTTCTCCCCTTACATCTTCCCTGATTATGCTAATTAGACTGAGCAGGGTGCTGCCTGACACTGGTGAGAGTCAAACAAGTGTGTCTGTACAGCCTTACCCCGCAGTGTCCTACAAATGTCTGAGCCCACTCAGCACAAGCCCAGGAGTCTGTGCTGCATGGCTGTGCAGCACAGGTATTTCCTGCAGTTTTATTGTATGTGCTGTCAAGAATCACTCAGCCTTGGGTGGCTTGCTGGGACTACAGTAAAGGCACTAAGCATTAGGGAAGATCTTGAACAACTAATTGCCAGTAGCCTCCTTGCTCTCAGAAAAAAACATGCTGCTAGCTGTCTTCTGTCCTGTTTGGTTTGTTGTATGTGAATGACTTCCCTGGTTCTGGAGGTGGTGGTCTGGAGCTCCAGGGCAGAGTGGGGTGGTGAGGGGACAGAAATATCCAGGCAGACAATCAGAATTGGGGGACTGAGGAATAAAAGTGTGAAGAACTTGGACTTTCTGCTTTTCATCCTATTTATGTGTGCAGGACTGGCAGAAAAATGGGTTGGCAGGTTGAATTAGATTGTGAAACCTCACTAATTAGCTGTATGTTCCCCACTCCACCTCTCCCTTTCTTCTTCCTTCCCAAGTGGGATTCTTGCAGAATGAAATGAGTGCAGGGATATGACTAGTAATTTGGTGTTTTAACATTAAATTCTAGCTGATTCTATTGCAATATAGGTAAGTTTGCCATCAATTGTTGTTTTAAAGACACTAACTGAGCTTACAGAAGACAGGTTTTAGAAGAAGCAATGAAAAAAACCCCGACAACCCCAAAGTGACAACAAATAGAACTATTTCTGCTCATTATAGTTGAAATGTCTTTTTACACTCCTGACTGTTCTTCCTTTGACTGGCACCTTCCTGAGAAATGCGGTTGAGAATGAATGCATATGTATACACACATACACACATGCCTATCTATATATACATTGATCTTAGTGAGCCTGGGAATGTAAAAGCAAGTGCAAAAACGTATGCTGGTTTTGGCAAGTTGTTTGTTTTAGTTGCGCGGTTTCCTGATTTTCTTCATTTAAAAGGTGTGCTAATGTTCTGTGTATGAAGCCTGAAGTGTGATAGTTAGATCTCTTGTCAAAAGATGGATGTCCATGTTTCATTCCATATTGCGAAATGGTAGTCCTCAAAATATCACGTCAAGCCACTACCATGAATAAATAGCTGTGCTGTATTATTTTGGGGAGTAACAGTTTCCAAGACAGTCAGTATGATCGCAGCCATTAAGTGAGTAGAAAGTGTTTTGAAAGAGTAGAAAGAGCTTTGTTGAGTGAAATGGCTGGGTCAGAGCTGAAAAGGAAGAGTTTGCTGTTTTAAAACATAGCAGACATTTTAGACATTCTTATCGGGATGCTTCAGTAACGCAGTTGTGTGAAAGACTGATAAGGGAACCTGCGATAGCAGCCCTCATAATTTAAAGTGCCCGAACTTGGCACTTTCTACGGTAACGTAAAATAGTAATAAATATAAATCTCATGTTCTGGAATTCCCGGGCCTGCTTATTAACAGATCATTGTGTAAACACTGGCTCAGTGTGTCTAGTACTAGAAGGATGTGTTTTGTTCTTGCAAAGGGATGTGTGCTGGCTCTGCACCCCGGGAGTATGTGTAAGACAGGCTAGACTCAGATCAAGCTGTACTCTGCATTTTCTAGAGGAAGTCTGTTCTGTATAAACCATACATGAAAACAATATGTAGATAATTTTCATTGCAATCCAGGTATTTCGCCAGTCACCAATTTTAAATCACAACTATTAGTTACTGGTTTCACTCGAGTGGCCTAATAAGCTCTTGCCAGGAACACCTTCACAGGACAACTCAATCAGAATTGCAGATTTAATGTTGCTCCTTGGTCACATTGGAACTGGCTGTTTCCAGTTTGCTTCTAGATCTGCACCCATCAAGTGCATAAAATGGTTTAAAAGAGCAGGAAGAGCTTTGTTCACTGAAAGAACTGCATATGAAAGTAGAGAGTGGCAGATGAAAGTGTACTGGACCACTAGTGTCAGGGGACAAATCCCAATGTTGGCACCCCATAGGCTTATAGTAGCTGTTTTTTCTGTTACAAACTTGAAGCCTGATCCCGCTTGTTGACCTGTGCATGCTCATAAGGCTGCCTGGCGTGTCAGGGCTGGAGCCTCAAAGCAGTAGAGAATGGTGTTTGTCCATGGTCAAAGAGGGAAACCACTACGCCAATGCAAAGCCTGTTGTCTGATGAGGCCGGTGCTAAAGGTAATGTGTACAGCAGTGGTGATTGCTTCTTCAGGAAAGCCAATGGAAGCAGGATAAATGGTCCTTGATTGAATTACAGTTGGTATTTTAAGGCTTACAGTATAATGCATTTAAACCCAATGAAGGCATTTCTTTTTAAGTGTTCCTTCAAGACTTCAAAATGTTGCAAAAAGAAAAGCAAACTGTCTGATTGTGGTTGTGCAAAGCTGGTGTGGCACCAGTGTAGCTGAAACTGAAATATGCACTCACATGAGCTCAGTCTCAGTGCCTGTATTGTGCTGGGGAAAAGTGATTTGGTATAGAAAATATTTGTCATATTAAAGCATCTCTTTTTGGTTCTGTGTTTTTTTGTCTTTCCATTTTTGTTTTGGCGAAGATGGTGTGGGGGACGAGGAGTTGCAGATTGATGATTGTTTGTCTGTAAACTGTCTTACTGGAACGGAGACTGTAGGAGGCTTTCTTGTGGCTCTTAGTCAGACCAGTGCCTTATCTAAACAGTATTTGACCCTTGAAGATGCTACACGTGGCCCTCATCCAGCCTACCTGCCTGATCAGAGCAGACGGTACGATCATGCTTCCAGCAGAGTGAGAGGAGCACTCATTTGGGGAACCATTCCCATGTATCAAACCACTGTGTTCTTGAAAGTCTTCCCTTTCTGATGGCACCCTTTCACTTGATTTATTTTAATGTAGTTCAAAGGTGTACCAGGAAGGAGAATTCGATACTTGATGAAGGAGATACAAAATGAGGACAATGAGGTGTCCTGACATCACCGCATAGTACTTTTTCTGACGTTGCGTTAATGTGCAATAACTCGTAGTGGTAGCTCTGCAGCAGCTCAAAACAAACACTGAAAAAACTTTGATCTCAGGCAGTGTTTGTCACTACAAATGTAATTATCTGTGTGGACCGTCAATCTTAAGACTAGTACTAACAGCAGCGTGGGAGAGCTCGTGGTATCTGGTCTGTGGCATTTCTACCCTGCTGATGTCAAACAGGCTGACAGCAGGTAGGAGATGGATGGCAGAGTTCAAGTCTTGCTGGGCTCATTACTTGCTCTCTGCTTTATGGTGGAGCAGGGGAGAAATTGTATCCTTGATCTTTCACCTGAAAGCAGTAAGAAGGGAGGGGATAGGAGGAGGAGTATGCAATTAGAGAAATAAAATAGAAATTCACACTGCTCTTTCATATAATCTCTTGCATTAAAAAGTAAATTCAATAAGTCCTGTCTTCTTATTTTCTATTTTTTTTAGATTCAACTTAATAATAATAGGAACATGCTTCCCTTGGTAAGAAGTAATTCTGATATGCCAAATTTGAAACCTAAGGGATAAGACAAGGGAAATTGCATTGTTTTAATGAATAATGAATCATTTAAATGATTCCTGACTGGTTAGCAATTACTTTATCATTTCACCAAGGAAAACAGTAAACATTTAGCCTTGGTAAGATTTGGCCAAATACTGTTAAGCGTAGCTGGATTTGAAGCACAGTGGCAACATCATGGGTTTCTTAGAGTGGTTCCCCCAGGAGTTTGAGAAGAGTGGGTAGAGCCAAAAGCTATTCCAAGCAAAGGTGTGATGGTGTTTGGATCAAAGCATTTAGCTCAGGTCATGATACAGATACGGTAGGTGCCCAGCTAGAAAGCTGGAGTTCAGATCCCACCTACTCCATTGCTCAGACTACTTTGGGTTTCTGTTTTAGTTCTGGCTTGTTTCTTAATTTAAGCAATCACCTCTGTGACGCATGCTGGTTGCAGGAAGTCTTGTCCTACACTGCCTTTTCATGAAATGTGTCTACAACGCCTAGTGCACTGAACCTGGTAGAGGCAGGTGTTGCCTTTTGGAAGGAGAATTGCATTTCTTCGTTTCTATCATACCTTTAAAATTCTTTCCTTTCCTTCCTGTCTGCAAAGAGATGTAGCGGCGCTTAGATGTTCATGTGTTACTCCTGCAGCCCTTTGCTCTCTTGTAGCCTGCGGTTTGGGATGCCTCCACTAGCAGGGCACTGCCTTGTGGTCAGGAGGCACAGTGGCAGAGCCAGCAGGAAAAGCTATCTGATGCGTGACTTGAGGCGTGTCTTGACCAGTCAGTGCTGCAGCCACAAAATGGAGATAATGATACTGATATCGCTCCTTGGTAAAGCATTATGAAATGTTTTCATGAGTATTTCTGCTCTAGAGCTTGGGTGTTTTTTAGCCTGGATTCCAAGGAAGTGAGGCGTGCATGATGGTGATGATGTCTGTCTGTCTGCTTGTCTGTCCCCATTCCCCCTTTCCCATAACACTTAGTGTCTGGGCTAATTCCCACCAAATCCGGCAGGAAGTAGAAGTTGCAAAGAGAATTAAATTCCTACAATATTTTTTGTTGTTGCTAAACTCAGCAGGCAGGGGAGGTGAGAGGCATGGGTTATTGCTGGCACCGAGGGGGCAGAGACAGCCAAGCTCTGCCCTTGCTAACTCTCTTTGGCAGTGGCCGGCAGTGAGAGCTGCTGCTGCACCCAGCGGACCATGGCAGCCCTTGCCCAGGTGCCAGGCCAGCACAGCAGGATGTGGAGCAACACTGGGCTGTTGGAGGATGCCAGAGGGAAGATGGTGCAGAGGCGGGTGAATGTGGAGGGACAGCAGAGACGTGTGGAGCATGAATCCTGCTCTTGCTGTTCTTCAGTAGAATGGGACGTGTTACTAGAAGGGCTCCAACACAATTTGTCGTTCGAAATCCGGGTGGTGGTTTTGTTTCTGGCTGCTCTGAACATGCCTTCCTCATGTTCCTAGGATGTTTTCACTCTTCTGTGCAGAGCTGTGTTCCTCTGCCACAAAGAGCTCTGCATCTTTCCTGGCACCTTCGGCAAAACTCTTGTGCTCCTTCCCCTCCACACTGCTCATGTTTTGCTTCTGCAGCGAATGCAAATTTAGAGCTGCCTTCTATCCCTGTTACTGTGGGGCTTCTTCCCATGTATCCCAAGTGGAAGAGCCTCCCCATTCTCATGAAGAAATTCTCTCTTTGTCCTCATTATACACATTTAATGCCTGGCAGGCCCTGTTTCCAGTGACTGCTGAATTTCTCCCTTGCACAGCTCTGTTTGTGCCTCCAGAGCGCTGGCCTTTTTCTCCACAGGACCTCTCACTTACTTGGCACAGCATGTTGGTTTTTTGTTGCTCTTTACATTGAAGGCAGCTACACGGTAATAGGAATAATCACAGGGATGCAAATTTATTAGCTTATGTTTAGTAACTCAGTGGGAGCATGTGTTTATCTTGTACACTTGAGTGCTGTTTTTAAATAGTAGTGTATATACAATAGATAGATTTAAAGTTGTCTAACCAAGAAAACATCCTCAAGGCTGAAAGAATAAGCGTGAAAGATATGCAAGAGTTGCAGCCTGGGTTTTAGCACTACTTTGTGTCTGGTGTGCTGACGTACATGGCTGTAGCAGTCTCATTTATGCACCCAGATAAAGCCAAGATAGTTTGAAGCAATCAGATTCATCTTGTGTCTTGGAAGAATGAGTTTATACTTTGCAAGAGAGAAGATATTTGGAAATTGAATATTTATTTTTTTTAAAAAGAATATGTAAGTAAGCATCATTTCACTCGGACAAAGAGACAGGTAAATAAATAGCCAGCTGACCACAGGCTTTGTGGCTTTTGCTAAGATAATTATATGAAGACCAAGACTCTTAAACTACCTTAAACCAAGGTCAGTTGTTTTCAACTATGTTAGTTAAGGTGGATGTAAAGTTGCTTTGAAATGGAGGAACCATGACTGGGAAGGAACATGACTGGAAAGCATCAGTCATGGAAAAATACTGTAGCCGAAAGTCAGCTTTGAAGTCTCTGAGTCTTTTTATTGACTTCATAGACTTTAGGTTAGGCCTTCGGTACAGAAAGTCAAGATCAGACACGTGTCTGAAATTATTTTTCATGGATAATATGTGATGTTATACTTCTCTGCTGTTTTAATAAGAATCTCTCATATCGAACTCATTATGACTATTATGGCATTAGGTTTGTAGACCTCGGTCAAAGTCCATTTTGGCTAGGTATTTGAGTACTTAAATGTTAATGAAAAGACTCTCCAAATCAAAGAGGTCATAATGTGCCTGTGTATGTGTGCATGGAGGAGAATGGAGATTTCAGAGAGTGTGCATGCTGGCTCCCATATCAACCTACCTTTGCAGTCACTTTGCAGTTGGCAGTCCAGGCTGTTGTGCAGTGAATGGACTACCTAGGCCGGGAAGATCACCTCTAACTTCCGACTGAAAATCCCGTCTTTGAATCAAAGGGAATGTGACTAGAATAGTTTCAAATCTTTGTCTATTAGCTCATACTTTATAACCTTTCATGTTTTATTTTCCTGTACCTCCTGTTTGCATTGAAGTAAGAGGTGCAGAAGACCTGTTTATGTAGATCATGCTGTGCTTTCCTGACAAAATGGGACAGTTCCCTGCAATGCATTTTTTAGTTGTTTTGCCTTATTAAGTTCCCAGTGTCCAGGCTTCGTGGCTTCCTCCACTTCCCTTAAGGAGTTTTTAATAAGTGTTATATTCAGCCTAATTTTGACTTTTTAAAATTTCACATTAGTTTTAAGCTGTCCAAGACACCATCTGACATAATTCTGTTTTACTCATTTGTGATGCTGGACATATCAGCAGGGGTGGAAGCAGCAGTAAAGGGATACTGCAAATCATCTGTCCCTTCAATACATGCTGGGACGTGCTCCTAAGAAGTTGTCCACATGATATGCCAAACCCCGTGTCTTGGCTAAAGTGCTGTGGACAGGCACTGAAACCTTGATATGTTTAGGTTGATCTGAAGCAAAGGGACTGAGTCTTTATTGTACTGGCTGACTGAAACGGTGTTGCTACGCTTCAGAATTTCTGAAGGCCTCATTTCATCACTCTGCCTTTAATTTCCTTGCACTACTCTCAGTTCTTTCTTATTTTCCTGTCAGTCCTATGTGCTCTCTCAACACTAAGTTTTCATTTCTTCCTTTTTATTTCCACGGTAGATGGTGGAGTCACATCCCACATGGCTCTGCCATCTGGAACAACTTCCCTGACTCATATTCCTTTTAAGTTTCAGCTTTATTCTTGGCCTCTATATGTTAATCGTCCTTCTAATAAAACAATCACATCCTATGCCCAGAGGCTTCCAGTTCTTCTCTGCTCAGTCTTTCTCCTCAAGACACATAGCTTTTGCTGCCCTTTGGTACACCAAGTATATTGTGACCTGTGCTTATTATTAGACGAGCAAGACCTATTTTAGAAATACCTAATCACATACTTAAGTCTATTCCTCTTCAGGGCAACACTTAAGGGCACACTTACCTTTTTAACACCCCCTTATCCCTTTGATTTCAATTGGCTTCACTAATTTAACTTTAGGTACACATTTTAAGTTCTGTGAACATGATAAAGCCTCAGATGTGAAACGTGTTTTTTGTATTTAAAAACAAATCAAACTAAAGCTTATTGCACAGTCTGAAAATAATGAAAGATTAAAGCAGAGAAGTAAGATTTCAAATCTGATGCTACATCCCCTTTAAGTCTCATCTTGAAAATGTCAGACGTACTGTAAAATCAAACAAAAATCCAGCAGCCTTGCTATTCAGTCTGTTGACTCAAAGCATTTTGTGCTGTACACTGAGATTTTCAGTAGTAGACATAGTATGCAGTTATTCTTGCTAAATTAAGAAAGTCTCATGCTTTCTGGGATCCCATAGTAGAACTGCTGAGTCGCAATACTTGCATAAAAAAATTGAGGTTAGTTTATTGAGTGGTTGGACACAACTTGCAGTGCTACTGCTTTTCTCCTAGTTGTTCCCTTAAAGCTTCCATGAGATGAGGGGAAAATACAGCTAATAGCAAGCTGTGCCTGGGCACCACACAGTCCTGGCTTTGTGCAGAGCATAGCTTTGGCATCTGGAGTGGGAGCTCAGTGCGTATTAGCAGCAGTACATTCATTGACATGAATTGCTGTCAGAGCAATGGAGGAACGCAGCTGTGTATTTTCTGAGTGCTGGACGCAGTCTCTCTCAGACTCACCGTGAGATCATGGAAGATCTGCTCAAACTTGTGTCTCAGGCTGTAAGTCCTTCGGTGTGAGGCACGGCAGTCGGATAACCACTCACTTTTGAAATAAATGCAAGCTCAGTTGCAGTTTCCCCCATCATTGCCCCTTTCTTACCATTTCTTTCTTTCTTCTAAGCAGATCAGTCCAGAGAGGACACATAGTGACACACATCCTTCCTAATCCATAAAAAGTGAGGAGGGGGGAGCCATGCTTGGCTTCACAGCAGCCCTTTAAAGGAGGCTCTTTTACAGTCCAGTCACTCTTGAAATAGGCTGTCCTCTGGGAGAGCACGTCACCTTCCGGCTGTCTCCCACCAAAACCAAGAAGGAGAAATGCATTGCCATTCATCCCCAGGAGTAAAGCTGCCCTGATGTGTCTGAACTGCACCTTAGGAAGTCACAGAGCTGCTGAGGAGAAGGGGTAGGGAAGGTACAGTCAAAGCAAAGTGGCTCAGAGTGCTCTTGCTGCCCACAAAAGCAAAGCTATCAATTAATTTATTATGGAAACCTGCCTGGTGCTGCTGTGGCCCAACTTTGGGCAAATCACTACAAAGAAGAGAGTTATACCATAGGTTGCAGGGTGTTTTCGTAGGTTTCTCAAGGTGGGGTTTTTTTGTTGTTTTCATTTGGCTTAGGTTTTGTGCTTGTTTGTTTTCCCTACCTAAGCATCCAGCTAAAGTCCTTGCAGTCACGCCCATCCTCTCCTTGCCCCAGATCGCTGGGCAGTGACTTCTCGTTTGCTTCTGGAGCGATGACATAGGCCGCGTTGTAGCATGAGAATATTTTTGAAGCCTGAGTGTGGGTGTACGATTGTCACAAAGTCGAGGATTTTTAGTATAGAACTTGAACTGCGGTGCTTCATTAATGATGGGTTTGCCATTGTTGTCCTTAAAATTGGGAAAGTAACTGAAGACTGTATAATGCTTGATTCCTTGTGAAGCACAGGGATTGCACAGCTGCAAGTGTATTTGCTAAAGTCCTTTTAAAATGCATTGCTTTTGTGCCTCTCATGTAGTTCCTGGTCCAGATTCCCATGAATCTCTACTTTTTTACCTCTCTTAAATGCTTAGTGGACGTGAAAAACCTTCCTGTGTAGGGAAGCGGAGGTGCTAATGCAAGTTAAAAAAAGATTCATGTGTTCCTTTTCCCATTCATCACAGTTCTTGGAGATTTTTGTGGAAAATTCACCACCGAAGGACCAAACTAAGCCTCCTTCTTCACAACCTGCCATGATTAGTTTGTGGGATTAAGCCAAGATGAAGCAGTGTTTTGGGGAATTTCTGAGAAGTCTGTTGTCCCCAGTGAAATCTCTTTTTACTCTGCTTCCCATTCTGCAGAACGTTCCTCACACCAGCGCTGCCATGCTCTCCAGTTCAGCAAATTTTTCCTTGGCATTGCACTTGCTGTTTTTGAACCACGAAATGCTTTTAGGTAAAGTTATCATAATATAAACTGAAAATTGACAGGCTGAATAGTTGTGGTTAGTATGTGCTATAGTGGTGATGACATGGGAAAATATGTTGTTTTTCTCCAGATGACTGTTTGAGGTTAGTTCTAGACCATTTTGTTCATGGTGTGCCAGCTGAAATTATGAGAGCATGACTTTGAAGTAAGCAGGTTAATCTGATTTATTATTTTTTTTAAGCCTGATAGAGGCCTGTTGTCAATTAATGGAAGTTGTTGTTATTTTGGGATTTAAAAAGAGTAGAGCCAACCATTAGGAGGAGTAAAAGGTTAAAAAAGCTAAATTCCCCCTTCCAAGAAGTTAATCTCACTGCATAATCTAACCAAAAGTCTCTCATTTTTGGGACTTGCATGGGCAAAACATGGTCCACAGGGGAAAAGCCGGCACAGTTCAGGTGCCTCTTCTTCAGCATAAAATAGTAGTGTGAAAGGAGGATAGGGGTAGCAGCAAGCAAAGCCAGTGCTTTATGCAGGCAGCAGAAACAGCATTTCATAGACCTGTTCCTTATGTACCTTTCCGGTTTTCGAAATTGGAGTGGCACTGCATCCTGTTAGGATGGCAGCTCAGCAGAGCCATGAGTGGCATCTTACACACCCCATCAGTTATGGGATGATCTGTACACACCAAAAGATGTCATGGTGCTGAGTCAAGCAGGCAGCTCTCTAAAGGACCACAGAAACAAGTTCCCTTGTTCATAAGATAGAAGCAAGAAAAGGAGGCATTTAGGCAGGAGGTGATGTTTGATGTCTTCGTATCTAATGATAAAAACAAAAGTGACTCAAATGTCACTTTCTTCCCAAACAGAAGTCTTTTTGGTGTGGGCTGCCAGTCCGTGTTAGGAGCGATATGCAAAATATACAGAATTTGTGTGTGGCTAAATGATAGTTTCTTTTTCTTTCATCTGCCTCCGTGTCGCTTTGTGCTGCAGGGTTGCAGTTGCGTGTAAAAGGCTTGACATACTTAATGGGACCTTGAAGCAGCTCCAGCAAACTGCAGCAGAAAGAGAAGAGGGGAAAGTAGAAGGCTAGCAGAAGACACATTTACCCAACTTATGTTTTGAAATAAAATCCTGTAGTTCCGGAAAAGTCCTCGCTTCACCTTCTACACTGGTGTGTGAGTTTGGAGTTTAAATCTGCTCCAAGGTCTTTGTGGTGTTTGGGCACAGGGAGGCGAGTTAACTGTGGAAGAGCAGCCTTAAAGGTGAGTTTGTCTGCCTTCACTCCTCCTGAAATGCTGTGCTGAAATCAGGTTGTTAGGACAGTGCACTCAAGTGAATGTTTTTCTGATATTTCAGTTCTTTTCTCTGCATACAAGCCCATGCAAGGGCTGATCTTGCCTCCTTTTGTGATGTGGGGAAGATCGAGGGGTGGAGCATGTTGCTGACATCTCCCCTGCCACTGAGCTGAGGAGCCTCTGAAGCTTCTTGAAAGTTAGACCACCCTGACTTTTGTGTGGTGCCCTTGTACCCCACCAAACACAAAGAGCATATGGTATGGATCGTTCTAAAATACCATCAAAGAGCCAGAGGAAGAGATAGTCTTCTAATCCTATATTCTCCTAATTCTGATGCTCTTCTAATGACTCCTGGAGGCAGCAATCCTTTTCTCACCAATTCCTTCTTCACTCTTTTGTGTACCTCATGTCAGTACAGCCAGTACTCTGAAGAGTTTAATTTTAAGGCCCTAACTCAAAAAAGCTCCCATTTTCCCTACTTCTGATTAAATACTGTAAAATATTTGAATCTTCTTCAGTTAATTATAGCATATTGATAATATGATAATATTGATGAAATTGTTTAATGAGGTTAAGCATACTTGGATATAAATACGAGGGCCAACTTATTCAAGGACGATGAGGGGTTACGATCATCCAAATGGTGACCTTTCAGGGTTGCTGTTTGTATGTCCAGAAATGAAAGCAGGTGGAACAGCTAGCTACATTTCTCAGGCAAATACCCCTCAAAGTTCATTGCAAGGATAAATGGTGTTGTTACACACTGTGCATCTGAAATAAAAGGTGAGATTCTGACAATTCCCCAATTCAGTTACTGGCACATATCTTCTCTCTTTTCTGGGGCCTTTCATTCCACGCGTGATCTTTTTCATTCACGGGATGACGGTCCCGTTTATAAGACAGAAGCAAGAAAAGGCAGCAGTAGATAGGAGGGGATGCTTGTGTGTACGTGTTTAATGGTAAAACCAAAAGTGACTCAACTGTCACTTTCTTCCAAAATGAGAGCCTTTTTGGTGTGGGCTGCCAGTGCATGGTAGGATGTCGTGCCTTAATGCACCTGCTTCACTTCAGCAAGACTAACACTCTTTTAATTTCCACGGCCAGTCTTTGGGACAAGCACTTGCCTAACAGTTTGCAGGGATGGGGCCTTTGCCTTGAAGTTATGCTGGGAGGACATTCAGGCACACACAGTGGGATGTTGAGCACAGTGGGATCCTGATCCTGACTGGGGCCTCTGGGCATAATGCTGTCATAAATTTTAAATAACAATAATACTGTAAAAAGTTAAATAAATGTGTCAAGTTAATTTTATGCCCCCCTCTCCTCAGGCAAATTAGCATAAATTGAATTTTCTAATAATTAGTCCAAGCAATTATCACTGAATAGATATACCTGATTTCTTTGAATTGTGGTAATACATAGAGGACCGATCCTGCAAGGAGCAGAGAGGTTCCCAGGCCGACTGGGAGGATCAGGTCCGGTTGTCTGCCAGTCGTACAGATACTATATGAATGCATGTGCCATTAAATGAGTTAGTTATAGGTTATATGTGTATTGCCAAACAGTTCAGATTTTGGTCACTTCCATTTACAGTCTTAGAAAATAATGCAGTGAACTGTCTTCTCCACCGGGCTTATTAAACTGTCGTAATAAACCATTTTACAATTCCAGGCAGCTCTTCCCAAACGTATTGTAGAGCCTATTAACCAACACCTGTCAAGTTCAATTGAAATGTCTAAGTGGCCTGATCTACAGCGTCTGCTGCCGTGCCAGAGAGAGCAGGGCTCGCACAGCATGCCAGCCGCCTCAAGTAACGTGCTCAGAGATGAGGTGTTGGGGACTTCAGGGGGGCTTGAAGGAGCTCTTGGCTTGCCTTTGAATCTGGTGCATTTTTATAGTTAGTATTGAGGAAAAAGAAGGAAAAAAGACGTTTGTATAAGGCAAGCAGCCTTTCCGGTCCCTGTTACCCGGCTGTGGCTTAAGTCTCAGAGCATTTCAAGTTTTTATTTCTATTTTTTTTTCTTATTTTTTTTTTTTTTTTTTCAAGTTAAGATAATGGAAGTGTAAACAGATCTTTTCCTCTGTTGCTAACTTGAATGAGGACTGGCCCCTGGTACACGTGTGAAAAGTGCTTGGCTAGGAAAGATCTAATGTTCGTTGTATCATAGCTTTGGAGATAAAAGTCCAAACTCCCTAGCTGCTTGTCTTGACAGAGTGTGCTACTTGTATGTGTTCGCTTCCAGAGACTGAGCTTACAAAAGAGGAGAGGGGGGAAAATCAGCCCAGTAGCATCTCAGAAATGTTTGTGGAGGGTTTTTGGTTTCATGTTCAGCGATTATTATTTTTTCCTTTTTTTTTTAAATCGTGAACTCCGAATCAGAGGAGGCTCAGCAATCAGCGTGTTTGAACGCCAGCCAAGACACTAAACTGGCAGCCATCCATTCTGATATCAATGTGAGTGAAATGTGTACTCAGTAACTGGATTCAGGCCCTTCATAGTTTGCAAGCAAATATTTCTGCTTTTGCAGATCAGATAAAAAAACAGAAAAAGCTGTGCAGCTCTTGGCATGTGGGAGAGAGGTCTGCACCTTTTCAAAGGGACATTAACATTTCTGTGTCCCAGGCAAAGTCCTATGCCTTATGTCGTCATGTTGAAGGCTGTGTTCTATTTCCAAAGAGCATTTAATTATGTCTTTTAATGTTTTAACTACTAAATCTGCCTTGCATAAAAACTCTAAGTACCTCACACTGGTAATAAGCTGTAGGAAAGTGAAGTAAATTGGCATTTTGTAAAAAGGTTGTATGAAACCAATGGAAAGCTATGCAAATCAGCTATGATACAGCCGAATTTGCATTTTGTCTTGGGTTTAGTGATGATATGCACAGCATGACTTTGGCAGGCTTGCCTCCTGGGATGATGTACACACTGGTGGTATAGCCCTGTAGGGTCAATTTAACAAGCGTAACGTGATTTTCCATGCAGTTTCTTAGAACCACTGAGCAACGTGCAGCAATAAATAGTGACAGAGGAAATCGATTTTTAAGAGTAAATACATTTAGTAGGAGGAAAAAGTGTTATACAAATCTTCCACCTTGCCAAAAGAAGGTTAGCAGGTTTTGTTTGGTGCTGCTCAACTTTCCAAAGTGACTCCCTTCTGCTGTCTTACTTTTTTTGTTTTTACTCCTTGTTTTAGAAAGCGTCAGGACGAGGAGGTGATACAGAGCTTTTGCACTCTGGGTGCTCAGATCATTAGAGCAATATACACGGGAGGGTGATGTGTTACAAGCAGCTGACAGTGCAGTTTCACAGCCTTTTTGTTCACTGAACCAGTGGCAGCTCTTAAAATCTGTTGTTTTGCCCAGCTGAGAAGGAAGGTGGGAGCATAATTGAGGTTTTTGGTGATAATAATGCTATTACAGGGAGAACAACATGTAAACGCACTCTCAGAGCCATTTGCAGTCAGTTTTACTTTGGACAGACAGGTATGCTTTTTAAGTGTTGCTGGAAAGTACCTCTGAAATGACCTTACCTGCTTTTTTCCATATATGTTTTATTTCATTTCAGGAATTCATTCAGTATATTGAATTGAAAAAAATAAAAATAAATCATATGAATTGGATATTTTTGGCATTGGCCTTCCCATGCTGCGTGTTCTCTCCAGCCAGCTATTTGAACACGAATTTGTTACCTTTTCTGCTGTGAAAACGGATCAAATAAAAATTTCTGTATATGCTTTACTTGTCACAAGGGTGAATTTGCTCCGGCATTCTTTCCCAGTTCACTGGTGCTGTGTGACAGCTCCATCCTGTCGGGTGCTGGAGAGAAGTGCTGGGTGTTTTCATTCACCATGCCGTGATCCTACATCCCTGGAAGCGAGTGAAATGCCCACTGCTAACCTGCAGTAGGCTTTGGATTGGATTCCTGCAAGGGCTGCTCAAGAGCAGCCTGAGCGAAGCATCTCTCCTTAAGGCAGCAAGTAAGCAGCATCCCTCCTTAAGGCAGGGCATTAGCAGGAGTTCTGTATGATTAGAACAAAGCACCTCGTACACCTCTGTCCCAAATTTAAGCGCAAGCGTAAGTACTCTCTTCCTGTGACCTCAGCACACCCAGTGCTCTGTTTCTTTGCCTCAGAGAAACAGAAGCGAGTTTGGCTGCTTTCAAATGAAGTCTGCCAAAAAAAAAAAAAAAGAAAAAGAAAAAGCCCAGCAAGCATCTTCATTTTTCCCCCCCTTGGCTTGTCTATAAATAGTGAAAACATTTTTTCAGAGCAAGTTTAGTAAATGTGGTGAGTGAACACTGTGATGTCCTGATATGTTTTGTGCTCCTGAATCTCATTGTAGGATGCTTGAGCGTAATTTAATTTGGGTTTTTAAATGAGAGGAAGAAAGAGCGCTATGAAATCTTGACTGAATTTTGTCATTGACTTCATGAGAAGCCTTTTGAGTGCATTTGGGAACAGTTTGGTTTCTCATTTAGCTGTATCATTGGATACATGTTGAAAGTTTTCCCTTCTTACCCTTACCACTCAGACAATCACGTCATTCTTGAAATGAATGCTCCTTTTGCTGTCCATATGCAAGAAATTATGCGAACATCTGTGTAAGTCGCAACATACAAGGAGGCAAATTCTTGGTGGCAGGCTGCAGAGCCCGTCTTTCAAACCCCTGTCTGCAGAGGGTCTGTGCGCAGCCATCAGCTTTGTTCTCGCACCACACGCTGACTCTCGGTTTCGTGTTCCACCGCCTTTTTTTTTTTCCACTGTTTTTTTTTTTCTCCTTTTTTTTTTTTTTTCAACCACCAAATGTATAGTTTCATTTTGGCAGCTGGTTTTATCAAGAAAATGGTATCAGAATTGTGTGGGATTTTGTGAGTCATTACCAGAAATACTGCAGTGGGTGGATTAGCCCCTTCAAGGTGGCTGCTCTGAGTGATTTTGGGGTAGTAAGGGTGCAGGGAAAATAGGGTCACGCCTGTGATTTTTCACATGCACCCTTGGGAATACCCTGGGCGAGGACGATGTCCTTGTTCTGTCAGCAGCTCTCTGCTGTTTCCTGTTGGGCCCAGGGGAAGAGGGGTGATGCTCCTCGGTCTCCCTGCAAACAGAGTGTTTCTCGCGGCTGTCCCTGGGTGACAGGATACAGTAGCACAAAACACACGTGTTTTCTTTGCGGGGCTGTGCAACACAAGCCTGTGGTGTGACAAGCCGGGGCAGCAGCACTTGCAGAAGCACCCAGAAGACAACACTTAGGTGTCTGTGCTTTAGGTGTCAAGGCTTTCAGATCAGCCTCCCCAGCTTATAGCTGGGTTTATTTCAGTTGCGGGTATCAGTGCTTCTCCCTAAAGGCTTGCCGCTGCTCCACCTACGAAATGCAGCCCTGTTTCCATCCTAGACCACTTTCCCTAAAGTAAATCAAACCCAAGTGCTGTCTCCTTGCTTTTAAAGAGCACAGTCCAGCCACGTGTAACAGGGCTTTCACCATCATCCTAGTCTCACTGGAGTGACACATCCTCCTGGTAATAGACTGTTAGTGGGACACTTGTAGAAACGTTTGCTGGTTTCCTCACGTGGTGTGCAGACTATTCATCAAAGAAACAATTCTGGGATAATGTCCAAGACTTTTTTTGGAGTTCTGCTGCCCCCCAGACAAAATTACTGGTCTTTGGAGGCCAGTGTCAGGAACTGCCTCTCTGAGCTTGCAGTCACCTGCTCCCCGAGACCCAGAGCACAGGGGTTTGCATTAGCACATCCCACTGCCACCGTGTTTTCTCTCTGTCACAGGGCTGAGCAGGTATACAAACGCTTGGTCTCGTGTGCTTCATCCAGGCGTTCAGCAGAGAAGTTTCTTACCAGAAGCACGTTTGTTTTGGGTAAAGGCTTTCCTGTGAAGTCCTCAAGTATCGTATTGTCCTGTGCACTAAAAAAGCATATTTCCCCTTCCAAGAGATAACCAAAACAGTGCAAGGAGAATGTTTTGATGAAATTGGAATGAGAGGAGAAGCGGCAGGGACCCATCTCCTGCCAGTGTCCAGTTAAGGCTCCTAATGAAGGGCAGTGCAGCTTTCTGACACACAGCAGAAACCTGCTTCGATGAGTGCTGGCTTGTTGTGTCTAATGCCTCTCCCAAGCATAATTCATGAACAAAAATATGCAAAGCCTTCCCTGCTTCTTCCTATTGCTCTGCTGCTTTTTTTTTCCTTTTTTTTTTTTTTTCTCAGTTTGAGAATGTCAAAGAAAAACAAATAGTGTTGTCATTTCCGGCCAGCTCCTGGAGCCCGGGGGAGCCGTGGTGGGAGCAGGGTGCAGGTAGGTGGCTGTTCTCCAGCCTTCCTACGTGAATCCAGAGCACAGCAGTTTCCAACAGAAGTCACCCAGGTGGGGACTGCCGGCCTGTCGGCTGGTCTTTCCGGGCAGAGCTGCACTGAAGGCGGCGGAGTTGTGCGCAAGGAAGAGTGACCTGGCTCTCCGTGGTGGACGTGAGCCAGGGCAGAGCAGCTGGCTGGCATCTCAGCTGCCGTCTCCTGAGCGAGGTGGGCAATCTGCAGCTCTTGTTGCTTTGCCCAGCGTGTGTGCATGCCCATAAAAGGGTTATTTGATTTCTTCCCTCCCTTGGTCTGAGTGGCAGCAAGATGTGGCTGCTGCTAATGGGCGGGGAGAACAGCTTGCGTGTTTGCAAAGATTAAAACCCCATTTCCAACGTGGTGCTGGAGCAGGTGTGGGGATTGGCCTGCCTCAGCACGGCCGTGGAGTGAGCTCGGTTGCAGCCTGCTGGGGCTCGTGTGAGCAAGGAGGTGGTGATGGTCGCCTGTGGGCGAGCTGTGAGAGTTGAGACATGGCATTTGCAAACAAAGATCGATGGGACAAGTCCTCCAGTGCCGCCCAAGCGGTGCAGAGCTCTCACACCGGTTCTGGTGATGCGGTGTGGTGGGGAGGTGATGGCCCATGTAGTCAGTGTGCCAGCAGGGCTAGTGGAGAAGTTTTGAAATGACAGCAAGGGTAATAGCTCACTTGAAGAAGCAAACCACAGCTGCTTCGGGATGCTGCAGGCAGAGCAGGGCCAGGCGCCCTCCTGGTTCTGGTCCTGGGGGAAACCAGACCTTTGTGGAGGACTGTCCTATCCTTTGCTGTTACAGGAGCCTTATGTGGAACTTCCATAAATACATATCTGGATTTCCCCGGCTTGACTCTTTCCCTTTCCTCTTCCCATTCCCCTTCCCCTCCCTTCCTCTTCTCTTTCCTAGAGATTTGGCCTGCTTGGTATCTGAGGCTTTGTTTGTTTAAAAAATAGTAAGAATAACTAATAATGATTTCTTTTTTTCTTTGTTCTGAGGTTTTTGTGCCTCTGGTGGCTCAGTTGGAGCCTAGTACAGTGCCTGAAACTGTGTAGATTCAGGTGTGGCAATACCAGCCTTTTCCCCCTGCTCAGGTACAAACTAGTGGTGTGTTTGTGTACTGTAGGCCTGTTTTGTGCGAATTTTTTTAATCCAAAGCATGGGCGTGATCCTGCACGCTTGCAACATAGGCACATATATGCATGCACTTAACCTGGCAAGTCCCTCTTAGGTATTGGGCAGCCCCGGCCCAGTGAGTGTCTCCATTGACTCCAGCAGGCAACGCTCCTTTCCAGAGCCAGGTCAGCCCTGTGAGAACATCCCTGGTCTTGCAGCATGGCATCGCTGGTCCCTGGTGCAGGACAGCGTTTTACGTACATGCAAACGTGCGTTGTCAGGTTGCCCTTTGAGTCAGTGCCTCATTGTAGGGTGAAATACTGCTGCTGTGTTTGAGTATTATTCTTTACGGGGTAGTCAGTTGCATCGTGCTCAGAAGCACAAATGCACACGCGAAAGATTTGCAGAGGCAGGTGGTAGCCTGTATTTTTCTTCCGTTTGCAGTTTTTAAATACAAAAAAAAAAATCTTTTCAAGTTCTACACTGTCAAGAATGTGGGTGTCTGGCTGAATGAAAGAAAAATAAAATAAACTTGCATAATAAACATACTAGTAAATTTGCAATTTCCCTAAACTCTTAGCATAAATACAACCACTTTTGGGGGTTGGTTTGCTTGGTTGTTTATCCAAGGAAGAGGAGCAACTTTTGTAGTAAGTTTCCCTGAACGCCTTTCCTTACTATAATTATGTTAATTATTGGCAATGTACATACTCCAGTTACAGCATGAAATGCTACTTTCTGACAAAATCAGCTCTGCTTTCTTTTACATCACATCATATGTCAAGTATGGAACAAGAATCCAAAGGCCTTGGGTATATCTGCATGTGTTTTTACTGTATATATATTTATTTAATAATGCTATTTTTTCTTTTTCAGCATTTTAAAAGTTGACTGCCTAGAGGTAGGCACCTGGATTTATATTTAGGGGCTGAAGTAAGTGGGATGGCTTTCAAAGGTCCTGCGTACCTGCAGCTCTCTGTGAATTAATTAAAAGCAGATGTTCTTTTTGGCAAGTTTGACAGAAACAAATAGGAGATGCTGGGTGCCCAGCACCTTTGAAACACTAGCAGCTTATTCGGATGCCTAAAGATGGAGTTCAGCATTTAAATTTAGGCAGCCAAGTTGGAAAAGTTCTAGCCCTGTAATCACAACAATCACTGTCCCCTCTGTCCTGAAGTGCTGTAGCAGAGATTCATCCGAGAAGCCGGAGGTTTCTACGTGGGAGTGAGCAGGGACAGAGTATGTGTCTCACTGCAGTGGAAGCGAGCTCGGATGCCTGCCTTATAGCACATGCAAATGAGGGTCAGATGGCTTGACAGTTGGTTATGAAACTAAATAGAAATTATGCAAAATGGGATTGATTTTGCACATATTTTTAGGTTTTGTCTTTTAGGAGTTTGAATCTTTAATTAAAATACCAAAGAGGGGAAAAAAAAAAGTACAGGCAGCAACTGTTATGTTTCACATATATACTGGATGTAAAGTAATAGCCTGCTATGCTCTTTTTATGGATCATTTTTATCCCATTGCAACTGAGAATATAAAGCCATCTTACAACTTGCCAGAAGTGACACCTGCTTTCATACTTCCTAATAATTACTTTAGCTTTGACAGAAAGTACTTGGCAGAATGCATACAAATTATGACTCGCTTCGGGGTACAAATAATGTTATAATGACTTTAAGAGTTTCTCTTCATGCTCAGGGTATTTGCATGTACATGTTTTGTTGGTATGAAGCGAGCAAGCGAGGAAGAGTTCTGGGTGACTTCTTTCACTTCCGAATAAAAATGTGCGTTGGATAGTGTAAACATACAAATAGACTAGGAAAGGGAAATCAATACTAAGGTTTTCAGTGGCTATTTGAGCATGCTTCCCCCCCCGCCCCAACTCTGTTGCTATGAAAATGCCCTAGACATTTGCAAAGAATAAAATAACTTCTAATGCTAGATACTCACAGTTGTCTTGCTAGAGCAGAGGACTTGCCTACAGGTAAGTGGAATCAACCTGCAAGGACGTTTCTCCTTCTGCCCTGCCTTGCAGTGAATGAATGTTCAGTTTAAAGTGCATTGGGATGTGGTATGTGCTCTTTTCTCCCATTTTGTCCTGTTTTTGTTGCAGTTCAGTAGAACTTGAAGTCACATATATTTATCTGCAAAATCAAGGTCTTTATTACATATCTGACCCCAAACTATAGCTAGGAAGTTAATCTTCCACAGTGGTTGGTAGTTACTGAATAGCCTTTAAAGTACTCAGGTTTAAACGTGTTAAAGTATATGTTATATATAAAAGCACATTTTGGAAGAAGGTTGCAGCTGCACAGAGATTAGCAATACATTTGCCTAGGATCAGCCCAGAGTCACTGGCAGAGCAAAGATGTAGTTCTTCTTCAAGGTGGCAGAAGTTTTGCTCTGGAGTCCAAAGGAGACTTTCCATTCTCTGCACTATTTTGTTGTTCAGCAGCAACCTGAAGTTCTAAAATGCTAAGGAAGGGGAATGTTGAGTTGGGCTTCCCTGTTCATATCTGCAACCTGTCTCCCTGATCAGCTTTTATAGCAGAAAGGAGGCAAAGGAGAGGGCAAAGGGCAGGTATAGGGTACTGTTACTTGCTGAACCGTTTCTGAAGGCAAGTCGAACAACTTCTGAAAACCAGAACATGAAGTCTAAACATGAGCTTCCTTAAAGAACTGTAAGAGGAAGGCATGGATAAATACACTGCTTTTGCAAGGCAGAATGAGCAATCATGGAAAGCAATTGGGAGTCAGACAGTTTGTTACCTGAAAAAAAGTACAGTATGTTACTTTTCTACCTCTGTTAGGGGACTTAAAAAGACAAATGTCTTTAGCTTCCTGCCTGAAAGAGGCTAAGCTCTTTCTATAAAAAGAATAAATTTGGAAAACGTCTGGTATGTTTCTGTGTGCGTGCATATTAGTCCATGTCTTTTATCAGACAGAGCTTTAGGAGATACAAAGTTCATATGTGCGTGGGTCTTTCATTACCAGAAAGACTTTGGCAAATTGTAGGGAATTCAGACAGCTGCAACAAGGGTGATTAATGGACTAGAGAAGAGAAGAAAGTTTAAGAATTAAATACGTATAGTTTCTGAGTGACAGAGAGGGTGAAGGATGAGGACGATGTTAAAACAACCAGTCCTGCACTCAAGGGGCATAAATATGCAAATTTGGAAGAGAGTTAATTTGGGTGGTCCGAGCAGTATGACTAGGAGTAATGGGATAAGATTCAGAGCAGAAAATGTAGGCTGAAATCCAGAAACACTTCCAGCTCCTAAAATCTGTTAGACTGCGGAGTAATCCCCGGAGGGAAGGGGTGGAAGCCACGTTGCTCGAGCCATTTGAACTAGACCAAACAAAGGCAGAGCTCCCCAAGTATGGCATAGGAGAGACCCTACGTAGGGGAGGGGTTTGAGCATCTCACCTTTGAGGTGTGTCCCCCCTCCTCACTGCATTATCTGTGGGTGGTGCCACCATTAACAATGGCTGGGAATTGCATGGAGGTTTCTGAGAGCGCTGTATTTTAGCATGTTTTATATTTGACTAGGGATTTCCTTGCGGAAAAACAAAAATCTCTCTCTGTTCAGCTTTCTGCCTTGTATCTGTCTCTGCTTGTTACATGTGTTAAAAAAAAAGGCAAAAAAACCCAAACCCAATACTAAAGAGAGCAGAAGTTGCCTAACTGTAAAACTACCTAGTGACAAACTTTTTTATACTTGACTTGGAACAGGCTCTTCGGGCTGTTCTCGAAGGCTGAGGAAGAGCTGTTGGCAAGCTGCGTACAGCCATTACAAGTGAGAATGACTGAGCAGAACAGGCCTGTTTTACTCATTCACATTTCTGCTGTATCCAAGCAAGTCATAAGCTCTGAATTTCTACTTTTCGTGTAGGGCCTTGGTCTCCACAGTTACGTCTGGGGTTTTGGAGTGGTTTTTTTTCTTTTTTTTTTTTTTTGACATAAAGCTAATTTTCCAGTGCATGGCTAGAAAGCTACAATGTTGAAAACTAGGGGGTGTTGTAATAGGCCTATAGGGCTTTTTATGTAACTTATGTTCATGGCACCATGTCCACCATCGTTTTACTGCTAGGTTCTCTTCCAAAGGATGGCATGGAAAGGGAATGTTTACCTTCCCCTCCCCACACTGCTGTGGATTGCTGATGCTATATTCTCTTTGCTGCTCCATGGATAAACTAAGGAGCTAAAGCTATCACCTCCCTCTTTTCACTTCCTTCAGGTCAGTTCCATGCTATGAAATTTTAGAGAGAAAAGTCAGCTGCTGGGACAGCTGTTCACCTGAAGCTTGGGGGGTTTGCATCCTTAGATGCTGTTTGAGTAGGTAGGGGAGCGGGCACATAATCCCATACGGTATTCCCAGTGCAGAGCTCGGCTGCGGTGTGTGGACCAGGATTGCGGCATCCTGTGCCTATAGCTGCCTGGTGTTTCAGTACTGTGCTTTCTCTTTCCAAGAGCCCTCTGAGCAGGGAAGAGGATTTGTCTGGCTTCATACAGGCTCAGATGTCGCAGCTGGGTTTTGTACAGTTTTCAGAGTCTCTGAAAAGCAAGGTTAACGATTTCCCGCTGCCACCTAAGTACCAGAACACGGATGGGGTACTAGAGAGAACTATATGTCAAGGTGTTGTTGAAACATTTATTTCCTTAGCAGGAAGTATTGATCCTGCAAGCTATATTCTATTACAATGGCTTTATTTCTCCTATATTAAATGACTGATGCAGACTATATTTAATCAATTTGTGTGATGGATGTTGGTGAACCAATGTAGTGGTTGGTCATCGTGCGCATCTTAGTCTGCTACTGGCTGGTTGGCTGCTTTCAACATCCCAAAAATAGGGTTTGGCCTGAAAATCAAGGTTTTAAAGGTTTATTTTGTCACTTAGTAATAAATGGGGCTTTGGTTGCCTTATTTACTCATTTTTTTTATCATAATTAATCAACACTGAGTAATGCCTGCAAATAATGAACCGTGCTTCTGCTTGTTAATGTGCTTTTGTTGTTTTCATTGTTTTGTAAGCCTGTTTCAAAGGAGCAGTCGGGGTCATATCTCAGACAGCATTGTATCTTCCTAAGTGTATGTTGTAGAAAACAAAAATAATTCAAAAATGATTGGGAACCTTTTGAATGAAAGCCCGTGTTCCAGATCTTGGAGGAAAGTATCGACTTTTTTTCGGCCATGTTTGTGAAGTGTTCTTTGCCTCTTATTTGCTTTTTAAATGAATGGTACAGTCAAGAAGCAGCTGAATTGAAGCAGTGCTAAAGAAGAATAGAAACAGGAGCTGTGTTTCTGCTAAGTCCTGTAGAATTCAACAGAAAACATGATCCTCCTTGTATTATATGGAGCTTTTCTGTAAGTAGTCCTGCTAGGCTCAGATTCTGAGATAGTTTTTAAATGGTCTTGTCTGTCATTACAGTTAGATCTCAAAAGAGTAATCTGTGAAATGCATGTCTCCCCCGTCCTTTGGTGAACTAATTTTAACCTAATGAATCAACTGCAGTGCTGCCTTCCTCGGCAGCCATTGCAGAGGGCACGGTACGACATTTCTGTGTCACATGCTTAACTTTCTCTTCAGAAGCCAGCCTGTTCATCTCTGAACAAGTGAATGTTTTAGGGTATGGCTATACTTTTGTTTCCTCAGTGAAACTAGTTTCTCAGGTGGAAAAATCCATTTAACTGGTGAGAGTGGTTTTGGAGGGTTTCTGGGGGTAGCTTCTCCAGAAGCCCTTCTTGCTCCTTTAGTGCCACCTTCTTCTCCCTAAGGAATCAGACGAGGATTTTTGGCATACAGCGCTGCTGACAGCAGAACTGGAAGGTCAAGAATCCTGATATTTATTTTTTTTCCCCTTTGAAGGCTAAATGAAGGGTCTTGCCCCCTGGAGGGGACATGAGAAGTGAAGTGCTCACTCTCACCTGGGCATCTTGGCTGTGCAGGCACGATTCAACCAGGGGCCTTCTGCTGGTGTGACTGGTGTGCTGGTGTGACAGCTGGGAAAGGTCCACCTGGCCCTGGCCAGCAGCACAGGAGATTGTATGTCCAGGCTTCCTGCGAGCCTGCCGAAGCCTTCCTGTTGCAGGCACGTTGCCTGGGTCTGCCTCTGTTGTCTGCAGAGGTATGGGACTGTACAGCCGTGGAGAGCAACCCCTTCACCAGGATAACTCATCCCTCTTGGTCAGGGAGTTGCATCTTGGTCCTTCAAAGGGATTTTTGTGGGCAGGTTTGATCTTATACCTGCCCAGCACATCAGTTTGGTGAACAGGGGCTTTTCAGTGACTAAGGCAGACTGAAAGAGGATGCAGTTTCTTACAGTACAGCAAAGGGGATAGAGAGCTTGCCTTTAGCTTTTGATAGAGGAAGGGAGTTGTGCTTGGCTCCTCTCCCTGAAATACCCTGGTCTCCAGGGCTGTCAGTCTGACATTGTTCTCAGCTGAAAGTTGCTCAAAATAGAGAGGAATAAAGAAGCAAGGAGGATGCTTGGAGAGAAGTTGCCTATGTTTTGCTAACAAACTGTAGTGTGCAACATGCTGTTTTGCACATCAGGGTAAGCATACAAAGATTAAGAAGCACTGGAAAAATTGCATTGGGTCAGCAGAATATTCTCTTAGAGATTCCCTCGCAGATTTAAGAGGCAGAGGAAGTGAGCAAAAGCCGACTCAGAGCTCGACCTGACATTTGCGGACAGCATATCAACGAGTCAGGGTTGTAACTGTAAAGGTAAATGGGACACTGACATGGATGAAGTGACACTAAGTGTAGAGAGAATCAGCCTCACATGGCAGCAGCTCCCTTTAGGACTCATCAGCTGTGCCAAGTGTGAGACGAGCATCTTGAATGAGATATAAATGGTTCAGCAGTAACTGTATTTCAAGAGTAAAGAGCAGGCACCAAAAGGTTACAGGAGAAGCAGGCAGAAATGTAAGAAGATGAGGGATGATCGCAAGGGGTGGAATTATTCAGTGAAGGGAAAAACGTGCACACCAGTCTTGTGATGAATAAAAATACATATTTCAGTGTATCATAAACAGTCTTTGCCTTTTACACGCACACGCATTAACACATCTGTAATTACCAGCAGACTCGCCTCAAAGAAGGTGGTGTTACTCTTACTTTCCCATCACATTTAAATATTCAGATTTGTGAGAAGAGCTGTGGAGTTACTCTGTGTTTCCTGGCACAGCTGTATAGTGAAGGCTGCTTTAGTCAGTCTCTCCATTCTTCCACCTTTCAGCAGCATGACTGGGATTTCTGTGCACACCTGGGGACAGACTTCTTTCCCTGTACGCATGGCTTTCCTAATAGAAAAGTTTGCGCATGTGTGCTTATGTAAGGGTGTATGTGTGCAGGAAGAATTGTCAAACCTGAAAAGTACTACTTTTTTTTTTTTTTTCCAGTGAGTTTCAGAATTAATTTTTAAAGCTTCAGTGCACCTTGGAAAGACAATGAAAAAGTAAATAAATTCTGAGTTTCAGATGTGGAGTGTTTGGGGTTTTTTGCCTCAGCCCAAGGGAAAAAAAGCACTGCATCTTATTTTTTCTCTAGGAAAAATAGTAATTTAGTTCCTGTATTTACTGCCAGAAGAGAAACAAATGCTTCTGAATTTGGTGTGTGCAGTTCCTTGTTTCATTGGTGAGAGGGGGCATTTTTAAGCATTTAAAAAGCTGGAGGTGTGATTAATGTAGGCACCATCTCATAGCTCTGGCATCAGCAGATCTCCACTCCCCTTCTGGTATCACCAGGAGTTTGCTTGGTGCAGTATGAAGAGGAGAGCAGCACTCTGCAAGTGATTTTTGCATGCGAGGAGATGATCTTGGTAATTTGTCCAGGCTCTGTTCTGCGTGAGTTCAGCAGCAGCGGAAATAAGCAGAATTTGGTGTTCGTTTTCTTTCGGGGCTTCATCCTGGGTCTGTTGCCAGATGGTTTATACTGGTTTGAATGTTACTGGAGTTGTGCCCTGAGACATGAGGGGGAGCGCAAGGAGCATGCCCACCCTCACATGTGCTGCCAAAGTGGGGAGAAACGTCAGTCTCTCAGTATATTGTGATAAACTGAACTGGACGTGCCTTCCCAGCCATGGCAGTGCAACAAAAAAGCATAATAAAAAAAATCTATCCCAGTCTGTTCTTGCCCAGGAACACAGTCCGCAGCCTCCTGATAGGAAAGGAAAAAAAAATCACCCGGTTGAGCGGAGCCAGTGCCAGCATGACCTATCCAAATGGTTGCAGAAAGCACCTCGGGAGTGAGAGGAGGGAGCGTGTTTTGCTCCTGACTGGGGTTTTAAATCTTTTATCTTTGGCTCAAACGTAAATGGAGGAATCCTTATGGTTTGGCCGCCCGTCCTGCAGCCTCTGTGTGTGTGCTGGGGCACAGGAGGCAAAAATTTGCTGGCTCTTTTTACATTGAACGGTGCATCCTGGGAGACGGCTGCTTGCTGCCAGCCTGGTGGGGCAGGAGGAGGGTTAGAGCTGTGTGGGCAGCCCTGGCTGCAGGGCTGGGCTGGGCTGGGCTGGCCCCACTGCCCTGTACACCCCTCGACTGCATGGGTTTTTGTGGTGGACCAGGGAAGGGAGGGGGGAGCAGAGAGGTGCAAATCCCAGACTTTGATTAGGTTTCTTGACAAGCTCTGTCTTGGGAAGTTTCATGTTTCATAGTTGCATGGCGTGGAGATAGTGTACCCTTCAGGCGTGTTGGACTGAGTTGCACTCTTCCCCTTTGTGCAGTGTTGCCGGTTTGTTAGCTGCAGATTACAGACAAAAGCTTTTACAATTAGTATTTTAATGGGAGAGAAGAGGAGTGACATTGTGACCCGCTTACAAATGTGCCTGAGATCGTCTGGATTTCAGCCCACATTGGGGAGAGTGAAGTCCTGTTTCCTGGGGATTAGTCCAGAAAACCACCTCTTGTTATCAGTTCTCACCATTTCAAACCCAAGTGAGCATATTCTGGTGTTTCCAAGTATTCAAGAAGCTTACGCCTTCCCAGTTGTCCGATTAAAGAAATTCCAGATAACGCAGGGATCGTTTCAGAGTCTGATGAAGCTGAGATTTCCTAAACGCAGTATTTACAAGCCCTCCTGCTAGAGAAGTGGAGGAAGGAGCTTCTTTCCAAGAAAAATGTAGGCTGGGTAATCTGACATCATTCAGAGTCACATCACCCTACACCCACCAGAATTCAAAGATAGAATGGAAATGGCATAATCTGTTCTCACGGTAACACTAATAGTACTGCTCCCGCAGTTCATTGTGCATCGTCCCCACCCTGCCATCGCCACAATTAACATTTCTTGCAGTGACTTTGAAAAGTGTTGCCATAACAAGGTTGCTGATCAGCAACTACAAAAATCTTAACGAGGTACCTAATGGGGCTTTTTGTTTCCATTATTTCTGCTTAATATATTCTGAAAAAGTCAGGAGGTTTTAACCTTGCCTTCAGCTGCAATACCCTGGCATGTTTAATAGAATACCACTTCATTTGTACTGAAGCTAGCATACGCTAAAAGGGCTTGGAGACCCCTCTAATGTAGTCAGTCAAATTGGTGCCTGAAGCCAAAGAAAACGTATATCCGAACACATGTTTTCGGTCTTGAGCTAAAAAAAATGCACTTCATGTTGAATAGCCTCCTCCAAGTGCCGCAGTTAATAAGCCATGTTGTGTTTTTACTGGAAAAGTATGCTTCTAGCCAAGCATTCTTTGCATTTTTCCCAGGATTTAGTCATAAAATCACTTTAGACATATTGCAAGTATGAAATGTGTGCACATCAGATAAAGGGCAGCAATTTTTGTTTTGCTGTAAAGCTCCATGGAAACATTTTTATCACTGTCAAATGCATTATCCCAAGAAGTCTGGCCCCTTTCTTTACTGTTAACATCTAGCTGGATAAGAAAACACTGGACAACAGAGACCGCACTAGCAAACTGGAGGTGATGGTGGCTTTGCAAACAAAGGCACAGCACCATTCTGTGAGTTTGGGGGCATCAGAATCTGTCTGTATTTTCCATACCGTCTCAGACACAGGTATCTGGCACTAACTAATAGCCGGCCGGTGTGCAGATGTATGTGTTCAATCCTGGCTGCTTAATCCTACATGCATAGAAAAGTGAGAAACCTGGAGACTTGCTGAACTATTTTAAGCATTATTATTTCAAGAAATGATTTACGCAAGCGAGAAAAGCCTCTAGCACAGTCGGCAGGCTCAGCCCTTCGAGGCGGTTGCATCTCACAACACACTCTCGCAGCCCCCTCTGGCTGATGCTCTCAGCATCGTTGCTCTGCTCGGGAGCCAGCTGCAGAGTCCTGCTGATGGCTGGAGGAAAACCTTCCCGGGGATCAAAAGGGGCAGAGGGGAGTGCAATTCCTGGAGGGAACCTCTGCTAAAGGCAGCAGCAGCAGCGAGGTTTTAAAAGAACAAGTGTATACGCGGTTTTATGTATCGGAATAGAGCGATCTAGCTATCAAACATATGTTCACACATACACAGTATACAGAGTAATGTGTATATACCACCTCGCCGAGCCAATCTGTGTTCTGAAGAAGAGAGATATTTAAAGCGATTCTGCAAACTTTATAGCACTGGGAGAGACTAGCTGGGCTTGTCTCTACGGGGACTTGCAGTAAAGCTGGTTTGATCTGCATTTCTTTGTGTATACGTATTTGAGTATGTATTGGTGGTTAGCTATATAAATGCTAAGAAACAGGCACATGGATCAGGAATACAGATGAAGGGGGAAAGTCCAAGGAGCAAAGAGAGGTTATTCAGTCCAAAATGTACTTGGAACCCCGTGAAGGTGTCATGGAGTGATGAAGTGCAAAAGGAGGTCATTTAAAAGCCATCCCCATGGGCTAAGGGAGCACTGGGAGCACTGAATCATCGACACCTAACTTCTTTAGGATCAGCATCTTTCACCTCACTTACTGTGGCGGTAGTTTGAAGAGCAGGCAGAAGCCAGGAGAAAGCCAGGACTGACTGTGCCATGCTTGTGCTTTGGACAGAGAGGCGGAGTGACAACTACTTGTTTGTCGGCTCAGCCCAAAGGAGTCAGGAAGCCCTGCTGTGCCCCAGTCATGGTGTAGGGTGCTCACCACCTGCCTATGGTGAGTCATTCTTTTTGACAGATGAGTGAAACATCAGTGCTGTGCTATTTGTTCTTGATCATCTTGGGAAAAGATAGACAGAGCGCTGGAACAGGCTGCCCAGGGAGGTCGTGGAGTCCCCTTCTTTGGAGATTTTCAAGACCTGCCTGCATGCAGTCCTGAGTAACGTGTTCTAGCTCTGGGCAATCCTGCTTCAGCAGGGGAGTTGGACTAGATGATCTCTATGGTCCCTTCCAACTCTAAAAAATTCTGTGAAATTCAGGTAGGTTTGGGGCCTTTTTCAACCACTGCATTTGTTGGTGAAATTTTTGCTACGGTGTAATATGTCAGGGTAAATTTTACAGATTTGTGTGGATCTGGGTGAGATGTTGAGTGCAGTTCTCACCTGGTGCAGAGGTCTATGATAGGAAAGTCAAGAAATTTTTTTTCAGTGCGATATTCCCATGGAGAGCATACAACAGAAATGCTGATCCTAACCTGTTCCTTCTGGCGTGGGAGCACCTTGTGAAGGAGCTGCCTCTGTTCAGCTGGCTAGCAGGACTGCTCTCCTCCACCCCTGTCTTCCCAGGAAAAAGCCAGTTTCTAAGCCTAGATTGCCTGGAACAGCCCAGAAGGCGAAGAGTTGGAGCATGGGATGATCAGAGAGGGGGCTGGTTCACTGCAGCCATCTCTCTGCTCCCTGGCATCCTGGCAGGATGTGTCTGCTGGAGCCTCCTGAAGGAGGGCAGGTCTCCAGGGAGAATCTCTCTCTCTTTTTGCTGGCCAGCCTCCACCGACAGGAGCGAAGTACCAGCAGAAGTCAGAATAAAGTCTTGAGGGCAAACTTCACAACAATAGTGAGAGTAGTTGGGTTTTCCTTCGCAGGGTCATACGCTGGAGATACAGTTGCAGGGTTGTGTGTGGTTCACCAGAGGTATCATGCCGCATTCATTCTGGATCAGACAGGGCTGCGGTTTCTCCCATTATAAACTAATCTCTGAATCTCCTTACTAGTTTACTACCTGAAATATTTGAGCACTTTGCTTTTTTTCTAACAACTTGGCATTTTTCGACTGCATGCACTGTAGCAGCTTTCATAGAGGAGGAACTTTATTCCATTGCAGTCTTTCTAAACGCCTTTTTTTTTATTTATTGTACCTAATCAATCTTGCCGTGTTACTAAGAGCAACATCCCCGTCGGCCAGTCAAAAAGCTGGAACTCTTACATGGCCTGGTGTGTAGCTGGGCACAAAGCTCCCTTTCATGGCTTCGGCTGGCTACATTGCCAGCCGTGCCGAGATCACAGCCCCGATAAAATGGTGTTGAAAGCACTGAGAGTTTCAGGCTTCGTGCTCTCTGCCGAAGGGATAATTTTAGAATGTTCTTCCCCTTGATAATAGTAATTGTACAGCAGTGTAACTGTTGGATTTAAGAGTTAGATCAGTGTAAATGAAGGCAGAATCAGATCGTTTCTTCTGAGGGAAAGAACAAAACTCTTTATATCAGCAGTTATAAATGTATAAAAAAATCCAAATGTGCATACACACACAAAAATCTACATCCTCTTAAGCCAAGACTGTAAATAATTAATATAATAACCTGCTTACAAATTCAATCTAGGTATATTAGGTTAGTCAAGACATTTCAGATTACTCCTTTTTTATCTTGCTTTGCTTCCTGTGCCCCCGTGAGTTCAGGTAACTTCCACCTGCGTGAAGAGCAAGCAAGCATTTTTCTTTCTGCTTTGAGAGCTGCATTTTCAAATGGGTCTTATACCTCTCCAGGTTTCCGAGCATGTTTTTCTGGGGCTTTTTTTTTGTTTTTCTATTCGGATTTTTCTGTGTTTCCAAAAAAATTAAATGCGACACATTGTATCCACATTCCTAGGGGCAATTTTTGCAGCTCTTTGCAAATAAAGCGCTTAAAGACTTCTTGCAAGGTGATTGTACTAAACAAATGTAGTAAATAATCCTGAAATTGCAATGTGTCTCATTTACATTTGAATGGAGTTACTTAGACGTGGAACGTCGGTGGTACAAGTGGCTCCAAGTACTCTGTTTTGGGTTTTGTGTTCACTAATACAGGCGGCTTTATCGCTTGCATGTATAAAAAGAATGACACTTTGAAAAGAATACGAATCTCACTTGACTTTGCTCTTCTGCCGGTGACTGAGGCTAGAGACCTAAATAAAGCTGGTCTGATACTAGGAGGTGCTGAACTGTGTCTTTTGTGTAAGTAACACGGAGATGCAGCTGCTCAGCTCATCTAAAGATCAAGAATTTTTTTAGGGTCATAAAAATGGATTTAGAAGCCTAACTTAAGAATACAAGGTCAAAATACTGGTTCACACAAAGTCCATTTTCTGCGATGAAGTGATGCTGCTTGTGAACTGAACTCTGGTGCTTGTGCAGAGCTACTCGTCGTTGTTACAGTAAACCCTTCATGGAGCAGTGTGGGACAGAAAAGGCCTTCTTCTAAATGGTGTATTCACAGAGTCAGAGAAGTTCTGGAGGGGATTCAAGGACCTACAGTACCCAAAATCATTTTGCGTCTTGCAAATTGAGGTCATGGGGTAGAAATTCCCAACTTCTGGTCTTTGAGAGCTAAAAAAAAAGCACATTTGCTTCTCCAGAAGGTGCTGGTTGCTTCTTACTAGCACCCTTTTGCATCCTGGCTTTGCTATGGTAGCGTGAATCATCTAATCAGGGGTGTGACCTAGAGGTAGAACATAGTTCCTTCCAGCCATAGTTCAGGTGAAGGAACCAGGTTGAATATGGCCTCCTGTACCATGACCTGGATGGGGGATCTAAAAAATCCTTGCCAGAGTTTACTCTGCAGAGGCTTAGCAATTTTGCAATAGTTGATTTTTTAAAAAAATTTTTAATTTTTTTTTTGCAGTAAATGAGGGTACACTCATACAGTACCCTAAAACTACCTCAATGTGGGCAATTCCATGGGTGTTTCAGAAGGCACTAGTAATACGTTTACCAGAGATACAGTGAGTCAGCTGTCGTGCAGTTATAGTGATCTAGAGGTGTGTTAGATGACCTGGTAGTGCAATGGCAGAACCTTCTGCTGTGTTGGTGATGTCCACCTAGTTCTCTGCTGCTGCCAGAGGGCCCTGGGCTGGGAGACTGTTCCATATGCATGAAGGCAAGAGCACTGAGTCCTCCAAAATGTAAGTTTGCTAGACACCATTTATGTTAAAAGGGAGAAGAGCAGTGATTCCTGCTCGCAGCTACTTGTTGGCCAGCCCTCTGAACTTGTGTTAAATTTATCTCACTAATTTATCTCTAAGCTGCGAGCAGACCCTGTGCACCAACAACAGCAGCATTTATATGCCATTTGCACAACAGTGAAGTTTGAGACAACATGAACTTAAATTAGCGTTCTACCCGTTGACAGGTAAGGACAGATGCTGTAGCGTATAGTAAACCCTTCCTGCATCTGTTGCTTTGTAGGATTCTGTGTGCAGTGTTGTGATATGGTTAAGTGACCTGTAAACTCACACTGGATAAATTTGGTTAATAGCGGTGGCTTAGCCTGCCATTCCTTTGGGTGTGTGTCATGTTAGACAGTATTTCCAGAGGGAGGTCAGCAGGCTTAGATCCAGCAGGTGTGGAAGTGGACTTTGGGGATGCGAGTGTGCCACTGATTGATTTCAGGGAAAAGGTCCTCTGGGGATTATACAGTCATCATGTGCTTAAAAGATCACTGCTATGGCCTGTGCATTTCTGAATAATGGAAGAGATGTGGCCTTGGTCACGCAGCAGGTTCTTGAGCACCTACTGCTGGTGCATTGACACGGGTAAGGTGTTCTGGCTGGGCTGACGTTGACTTATGAGCTTGTGTTTTGGCTGGAGTCTTCTTGCCTCAGTGTTACCAGAGAATGTGCATACCTCCCTTGCTTTTGCCCTTATTATGTCCTTCTTTAAAATTTGTGCCTGCTTATGCAGCTGGGTTTAGATAGGATGAAATGTCCTCAGATCATAGTTAGATTACGAGGAAGAAATAAACACAAAGTTGCATGCATAGATTCATTTTATTTTAGGAGAAGTGTTTGAAAGATCTGAGAGTAAAATTTAGCACAGAATGTTTAGATTAAAAAAATATATATATTCTTTGCTTGACTTGCCTTTGAGCATTTTCTTAAAAGTACTAAAAGAACTCTTTTAATGAAGCATAAAAATTGATTGTTTCTTGCCAGGAGGGATCGTCTTCAATCTTCAGATACTAAAGACTTCATGAGAACCACAAGAAGAATATCTTCTTGAATCATTTACATTTTTCTCCTTTTGCAGGCTTATGTAACCATGCAGAAAATCTAATAATAAGTGTGCTATTAGTATCCAATGTGGCACCTTCTGCAAGCTGAGGTGTCATATCATTACAAATAATGGTGCAGAAATGTTGTAGATGCGGAGAGCTTCTGTACATGGCTTATTTGAGTAACCTTTATCAAAAAAGATCCTGGGCTAATTGAATCCATCTTTGCTTCTGTTTTACTATTCTGTTTTATTGTTTGAGAGAGGAAGAGCCTGGCTGCTTGCTTTTGTTTCTGTGAAGTCTGGCATGCTATTAATGGTGTTGGAAGGAATAGGCTAGTAGCAGTGCTCAGAACCAGGTGTCTTGTGGTCTTTTATTTTTACATACACACCCACCCCTTCTTTGTTCACCCACCCACAGGCTCATGAGGATTAAACCTGACCTACAAGCATCCCTTTCGGTTCTGGTCTGAAGTCCCTTGAGCAGGGATTGTGTCAGCCTTGTGACAAACACTGGCGCAGGCAAGGCTACCAGGCTGATCTGCTCGTACAACCTTACTGCCGGTGAGTTCAAACTCGGCTCGGCTCCACAGTCCTCACTGATGGGATTGCAGGCTTAGCTTGAAGATGGGCAGCCTACTGAGCAGCAGCAAATGACCTGCAGGATCTTTTCTTCCTTAACTATTGCAAGTTACTCTGTCTTTTCTATTGTAAGCAAGTCTGCTCTTTTTTTTTTGTTTCTGGCTGTTCCTGTCACCGTGGTACCCCACCAGCAGCAATACCCACACCCAGAGCATTGTCCCCCATCACAGGTGACCACAATGTGCTGGCGCTCTAGGCAGTTCCTTTCCTCCTGGCATCTCTTCACCTGGGTTTGGGCAAGTTGTGCACTCGGTTGTTTCTCTGGGTGAATAAGTAGAGCATAAGTCTTCTCCTCCATAAAAAACCCTATAATAACAGAAAGTGTGATGCTGCTTTTGTGTAAATTACCTCTCTAAGCTGATCCTTGAAAGAAAGCAGAGCATGAAAATGCTGTTGATGGTATCTCCCTGCTCCTGGAGTGCCAGTGCACCTCTCTTACCAAAAATGGTGCAGTTCCCCCTGTTTGAGTCTTGTCACCAAATGAGGCAGTACCTTGGGAGCCATGCCATGGTCACCCCACAACCTGTCTTACTCAATGCCATGCCTTTGCTCTTAAAAAGCTGACAGTCCCAGGTTTGAAAACATGTTTAAATGTGAGTGTAGACTAAGGCACAAGGGATGCAATCTCAGCCTCACCAACCTCATTCCCCAGCATTTTGGAGTAACCGGTGCTTTGGACTTGCAGGCTTTGAGGCAAGAGGGATGATTTGGGATAGGAGGTAGCCTAACCATTGCCGTCGATAATGATTCCTTGCTTTTATAAGCAATGTTGCTGAGAAAAAGGGTAAACCCCCACCCCAAAATACACGAGAAAGAGCCTAGCTGTTTGCTGTAAGCTCACATGAAATAGCTAAGGAAAACAGTGCGTTTTCAAAAGTGTTCAGTACCCCGCATCAGCATAACAATTCCAGTTTAGTGTATCGGACATGTTCATTATTGTAACAGCTGATAGCGTTCAGTTTTATGTAAAAGACTGTGCAGAGTATAACTCTCCAGGGTTGTTTCACTGTTGTTTCCTCCTGTGTGTTTTCCTAGACAATTAAGCGCTCTGTGGCAGGGACCTAATCCTGCAAGCTACTGAGCACCATGAAATCCCATTAAAGCCAGTGCATTCAGCTCCTTGACGGATTGTAACTTTATTTGGTGCAGGTTGTGGTGGTGCTTTGGCAATAGAAATAAAGCTATTTTTAAGGGTCGTTGTGTTGTAAGCTTTTATAAAGCGGTACTCACACAATGGATCTCTTTTAAATCTGTACTTCTCCCTGCTAATCCCAGAGACTTATTTTTTTCCCCTTTGGTGTTCTTTGCTTTGATTTTTTTTTTCTTTTTCCTTAATAATGTGTTTTCTTTCACAGCTTCTCCTAGTTCCTTAGCTTTGCACCCGTTCTCGTACTTGGGTGGGTCCTTTTATGTCTTTGTTAGCTGGGGATCGTTTCCCAGCAGTGGTAGCTATGGGACTTCTGAGGTCTCTGTTGCTTGAAATTTTCATTCAGAACTATATTGGATAATTTCCTGGCCCATTTCCCTTCTATTTTACTTTTAAACATCTGATAAGTTTGTTTACAGAAGCTAGGGTGGTTGATGCCAACCTAAAGAGGGGCTTTATTCACAGGCCAGTAGCGCAGAGGGAGGGCTGAGCTGCGTGACTGTGATGCTCTCGTGCTCGCAGTAACGGAGAGGGAAGCCATTACAAACTTCAGATCTAGAGCCCAGTCCAATATTGAACCCTTCCTGGAAAAGCTTGGATTTTGCTGTTTAGGAGTCATTTAGCATAAGGTATTTATACTATCGTCATATGTTTCTTTTCAATCCAGACTGCTTTTTTGAGAAGAAAACTGCTCATGACACCTAGGCAGTAGAAATTGCTTTGCTGAACTGGCAAAAGCCGTTCTCCAGTGCCCAGCCCTTGTAAAACCATCCTGCGCAGGGAAACCTCTACACTATCTAAGGACAGCCGTGCAGCTCCTTCCTATAGCTACGAGGTACAGACCTTTATATTGCGGATACATGGCTGTGCATGTGTTTGTGCCATGGAGAGCTTGATGGTGGAAGTGCAGGGTAGCGCTTCTGCAGGGGAAGAGCCAGCCCCTCGCATGCTGGAGGGAGAAGATTACTCTCTCATGTATTTCTTCTGTGCTTGGGTTTTTGTCCCTTTTGCTCCCTGGTTAGGCTTTATTGGCAAGAGGAGGGTGAGGTCAAGGCCGGGCTGTTTATTTTGCTTCTCAGCTAACTGAAAAGTACAGCCTTGCCTCTCTGCAGCCTGCTGGGGACCAAACTTAATGGTCAGTGTTTTAATTTAAACAACACAAACTGTTGGGCGAATGGCGGAAAGGGCAGTCAGTCAGCTCTTCCTTCCAGCTGTTTGCTGTACATTCAAGGCTATCGAACCCTTGCTCGCAGGTGGCATGTGGTCAGCCAGTGGTCGGAGGGGAGCTGCCATGCCAGGAGACCTAGGACATAGCGACGCACCCATGCCCACTGCGGAACTGCCCCGTGGTGGCACCCTGCACTGTTCCCTGAAGGTTCTTCTACTCCCTGAGGTGTGGGGACTGTGTTTGGTGTTTTCTGAGGACATGTAAGCTTGTCTGTATGGCTGTGGGAAAGGCTGGTGGCATTGGTTTACGTTCAAGGCTGCTTTTCAGAAAACATGAGCATAAGGGCTGTGGTCATACATCCAGAAATAGAGGCAACCGAAAGAACAGGCTATCAGAAAGCTTTTGTCTTTTTAATCCGGTTGCATTTCTGCATTGTGAAGATGATGTGAGACTTGCCGTGAGATGGCGTGATGAGAGACACAGTGTGCCGGGAGCTCACAATCACCACTAGGAAGCTGTGGGGAGGAGCCGTAGGCTCCTTCCCTTCACGGGTTTCACAAACGGGAGCTTTTCTGGTACTTGGTGATCATCACATTCCCTCTCCCGTGACAGGGGAGGAGGCTGCTCCCCTTTCAGCCTCTCCCACTCTTAAGCTGTTTATTCACATTAAGTGGTGAGGAGGCTGGATCAGCCGTACTTCTCTGGTGTCCTTAGTTAACACAAGGATCTGGCAACTGCATCTCTGATTATTCTCTCACCATCCCTACCTTTTAAAAATATTTCTCTTTAATTGCTGCTTTGTCAGCTGTGTAATATTGTACTGGGATCCAAAACTGCTTGTTAAATAACGGATTTGAGGCTGCAGGGGATTGAGCTGATCATTATGAGTCTGAGAATGGGACCTGTGAAGCATGTTATCTGAGGCCTCTGTGGACAGTTATATTAAATGAATGCTTTAGTGATAAACAGTTTTTTTCAAACTAATCAATTGTGTGAGAGCAGGGAGTGAGCCTTAGCAAGCTGGATGGTGAGGGCTGGAGAGACACAGCTGCTACCTGTTTCCATTGCAATTCCATTAAGGAGCAGTTAAAGACTATATCTCAGTCTAGTGTTTCTAGCTCCTTTGCTTTTTTTCATTGCCCTTGCTTAAAGGTGGCCCAGAAAAGAGGCAAATAGGCAGAAGATATCAGGAAAATGGAGCAGGGAAGCAGCACTGTGCAGTTGTCCCAGGATGTCATGGGGGTGCCGTCAGCCCTCCCAAGTTGCTTGCTCGGTGGAGGTGGTCCATGAAGGAAAGGAACTGCAGGAGAGGGGTGGAGTGTGACAAGGCTGCAGTACAAATCACGGTTCCTGCCAAAAAAGTGGTGTAACAGCTGTTGTGCCTGCAAAGGATGGTTTGCTTTGAGCATCTTCTCTTTCCTTTGTGTAGGGGATTGGTCAATTGATAGGCATCGATACGATGCTCTAGTGTATTGCTGGGGCCTGTTGGGTCTGTGCCTTCCTTGCGTATTAGACTCTGGATCTTCTTGTGGGAAGCAGGTACAGCCCCTGATAGTGAATCAACATGCTGCTGGATGCCACTTAGAGTCGAATGGTAACTCTGGGGCCTGCAGACCACACTGCTTCTGTGGGAGACCCTGCTGAGAAGGCAGGAGGAGAGGCAGGGCGGGCTGCCTGTGGGTAGAGAAGCAGGGAGCCCTGCCCCAGCAACATCAAGTTCGTGCCTTGTTTGCTCTAATAGTTGTTTTTTCAAAGACCTATAAAAGTCAAGTTCTCTTTTATTTTTGCATGATTTTTATTTGTGCTTTAGTAAAGAAAAAAATGGTTTAGTGTCACTTCGGGTGAGGAGCAGCTTGAGCTGCACCCTCCCAGGCTTGCCTTGGCCTGTACAGCCACAACTAGAGGGACAGTGTTAGGCAACTGCAGCTCTGTGCAGCAGGGTGGGCATGTCCATAGGCCTGCCTTTTGCTGGGCTTTGGGAGGTAAGTTTTGGATACGAGGTGAGAGGGAGGCAAATCTGGAAGAGGTCTGATGCAGCAGAAGACAGCAGAAGTTTTCCCCAATCTCCTACGTAGGCATCAGATGCAGCCTGCCTTACAGTACTGACTGGCCAGCAGGAGCAGCGTGACCCCAGGAGAAAAGGACCTAGGTAGGGGACACAAAAGGTGAGATGGGATATATGGGGCTCTCCTGAGAGTATGAAGATGGTGTCTCATCAGCCAAGGGGAAGTTGACTGCACCAAGACCTAATTTTGTTGAGTCCTTTCATCAGGGCCAATAGCGTTTGTATTGTGTTATGGCCGAGGCTGATTGTTGCCTTGTTTGCCTGAAGTGCTATGAACTATCCCTTTGGAAAGGGAGGGTAAGGAATGGGTAGGGATGTGAGAACGCCCTCTTCACCAGTCACTTTGCACTAAAAAATGTTACCCCTCTGTGAGGTCTGGACTCCCCAGAGGCTGCAAAGGATGTCATGGGTGGTAACACTTCCTACATGTATTCTCTGTTACTAATGGCCATGATTTTACCACGCACAGGCATGACCCCGTTGGGGCAATAAAAAGCTAGTCTTCCTTCCCTTAAGCTGTCAGCAGTGGTTTTTTTTTCTTTTGGGTTTGCTTTATCATTGTTTTCTCCATGAATGTAGAGGATGCAGGCTTTCTCAACTCTAGTCCCTGTACGCTTGTTGTTTGGGGCGTGTATATATTTCTTCTGGCTATCTCTCTTGCATCAGTAATTTAGAGAAGGTACAGGTTTGTAGCACAGCTGTGTGAATTCAGGGGGGGAAATAGTGCTATCTGCCTCGTGTTTTCTGTTTTTATTCTGCACTGTTCAACTAAGGCTTTCATGTGGCAGGAGCGGTGGAGTCTGATCAATGAAAACATGGGTTGATAAGATCACAGGGAAGTTTGAATTGACAACTTTCTCACCTTCTAGAGATCTTCCAGCTATGAAGGAGAGGTTTCAGGGGCACTGTTTCCTCTATCTGTACACAAAACTGGGAGGTTCTGAGATAAATGAGAATAGAGCGCTTTACTTTCATCATCTTTCCCCTTTTCTCATCCGGTGTGGCTTTAAAATGGTGGCTCTGGTCAGACTAAGAGTTGGAAGGGAATGGGGGGTTTTGTCTTCTGCAGAGAACCTGTTTAACTGTATGTCTGTTTTCACTTCCCAGGAAATCTGTTTGACTTGCCATTTTGAATTCTTAAATCTGAAACAATAAACAGCTCCTGCCTTGTACTTAATAGTGCGAGGAGCAAGCAGCTTGTCCATGCGACAGTGCGGGAGGTTGTCGATGGAAGGATTTCTTGAGCCAGGCAGTCTGGAGGCAGAGCGATTAATTTATTTTCTTCCCTGATCTGTGAACCCTCTCGGTCACTGGAGCATTGAGACCTTCAGCTGTATGGCATCCTGGGTCTGCCCTCACACACCTCCCCGTGACTGCCTGACCCCCGGGGCTTCACTCCTCACTTAGCCCAAGTGCCTGTGGTCCTGTGCCTACGCTGTCCCCAGAAATGGCGCTGCTGTAGCTGCGAGAGGTGATGACTGCAGACCTGGGAACTCCGTAATTTATGCTCCCCACGCAAACAATCATGCATATGCCATTCACACTTCTGGGGTATTAATAGTGACAGAGCAACATGTGTTTTCCGCAAGAGCAATGCACCTGTTGAGGTTGTTCAAGGTCACCAGGCGCTGCTGCAGAGATGCTTTACTGCTTTCTGCAGGCTCCAGAATGTGTTGAGGAGGGCGGGAAGGGTTTCTATGAAGGCCAAGAGGGGCTGCAGGTAGGGAGTCATCCAGACATTTCAAGTCCAGTTGCTGGATTCGTATGTTCAGCCCAAGAACGAGGGCAAGTTGAGGAGCTGAGGTTGTCACCTGTTCTGGTCTAAATCTGGCATTTGTGATAAGGTAAATGGAAGTCTCCTAGCATTTGTCCTATGGTGTGTATGGCGCTCCCCTGCGAGGTGCACTGATAAATATGTTTTGTTCCAGTTCCATATATCTGCAAGTCTGAAGCCACTGTTACAATCACTCTCACCCGTTTTATAGGCCAGAAATGGGTTTTAATTAAAGCTCCTCTGAGATTGTTTAAAAATTATCAGATCCTCAGTCACTGGGCAAGTAGCTCAAGGTCATGAAGGCTGCCCTTGCGTGTATCATGTGAAATGACATGAGCCAAACTTCGTCCAACATTAAGAGACACTGAAAACAATGTCTAAGCAGTGACTTACTCTCCTTCAGTGGCATTTGGACGTTACAGTATCCTTTGGGGCTCAGGCTCTTAGACAGAGATTTCACGTATATGATCTTTCATGGATTTCCTTTTGCAGATCAGAGTCTAGAGCCTCTGTGCTTTATCCCCCAGAGAAACTGCTATGGGTTGACTTTGCAGAAAAGAAGCAATGTCCTAGCTATCAAATCTGGGCACCTTAGAGAAACAGTAGCTGCAAATTGGAAAACCATTTCTAAAACACAATAACTGAGGAGGAACCTCACACATGCCTCCTGGATGTGATCCATCCCCTAAAGAGACCAGACCCACTAAAGGGACCAGAGCAGTTGTAAGTGAGTGGGTAGGAAAGGGAGAGCAGGATATGCAACCAACTCATTCCCACTGGAGAGCAGTATTTGGAGCTCTCTCTGTTTAGGATACTGGCTCAGGTAAGATGTAAAGAAACTGGGAGAAAGTTGTTTGATGCGCTCCACCTGCTAATACATACAGAGTTTTGGAAATTTTTACACAGAAATTAATGGTAATCCTATTGGCATTGCCATCGGCAGCACCTTGGTCCTTGCAGGTGTGCACAGATCCAGAAGGAAAGGCATGGCCAGTGGAGGGCAGGCAACAGACTGGTAGGGAAATTGTCTCCAGGATCTACAAGCTGCCTGAGAGGCCCACGCTTTCACTGGTGATTAAGGGCTTCTGCTGAAGGGCTGAGAGGTTTTTTTAGCTCTCCAGGTACCTGAATAGGCTGTCTCGTAAATTACTTCTTCTTCTTTAGCCTTTCTGGTTTGGTTTTCCTTGTTTTATTTTACTGTGAGGGGTGAGGTTTGACCTACAGAAGTTCCATTGTTTCAAGGTAATTATCCAGGGCCTGCAGAAGATTTTGATGGCAGTGTTCAGCAGTTTATAAATGCAGGCCATCTTTTAGTTCTCCACAGACCAGATTATACGAATTAAAACTTTACTGCTAAACAAAAGGGATACTAACTAGATAAAACCAAGAGGAAACATTAAGAAACCGGATTAAGAGAATAACATTCTTTGTCATTCCTATTCTTAACTCATAGTAGAATGGGCACAAAATACCTCCTTTCTTTCCCCAAATGTTCAGCCAAGAGTTACCTAGAGAGATATCTGGGCACAGTATTCTTCATTGTGGTTCTGTATTCTTCATTGTAGTTTCCATTGTAGCAATCCCTGCCGGTGTTTTCTATTCCTGAGTTTTATCAATCTGAGCAAGTCTGTTCCTGAGGCTCTGCTGAAAGGCGAAAGGGTGAAAGAACGTTGTGTCTATGGAAATGTCAGAAGAAATGCTTTCCGATGTGCTGTGGATCATTAATTTGGCTTCAAAGAAGTGTTTTATACTTTGGGATTTTACAGAGCAGCTGCATGGAGGATTTTTTACTATTGGACAGGGCATGTTCCCCACAAGGTAACCTTGTAAAGCATTTTCTCCACTAACGGGATTGCAGACAAATAGTTTCTTGCCTTTATCCTCCTGTTTTATCTCTGCTCTGCCCATGAATCCCTCTTAATTCCTTGGTTGCTCTTTAGGGTGACATAAGGACAGTGTACCTGAAGTGAAAGATGAGAAAAATGCCGTGTTAAAACAAACTGAAGCCAGAATGATTTGCCAGGACTGGGGAGATAACCCATGCGATCGGGGTCATTTCACAAACATCAGGGGACAAGGTTCAGGAGAAAAATCTGTCGTTCAGGAATCTGAAAGACAGCATTGCCCTGAAAGTACTGAGCTGATCAGCAACTGCTAGAGTTTTCTGCTGAGTGAGTTTTCAGTGACATCATCATCATCAATATTATTATGAGAAAACAGAATATCAGCAATTATTTTTCCATTGAAGGGGTTGTACCTTGCTTCTCTGTAAAAATCAGTTGAATGATGACATTAAGTGATATGCAAAGGAACACTTTTTAAAGGAAATTATGATCTTTGATGATGGATGAAACATAACTCTTTCTGTTACTTTGCATAAAGGTGCTGGTTTGGGTTTTTTTGTGGTTTGGTGGTTGTTTTTGTTTTCTGGATGGCTCATTCCAGTGCCCTAAAAAGCTTGTAGGAACTTAAATAGAGTAGTGATGAGGGTAGTGACTGAAATGCAGTGCTGGTAACCAAACTGGCAGCAGCTACCAGCTGTCCACATCCCACCTCCCTCCTCTCCTCTCAGCCTGTTTTGCTGGTGTTTTGAAGAGGATGCATGCCTTTCCCTCAAACTGCAGTTTTCTGCGTGACCTTTTAAAGCAACCTGCTGCCAGTGCCAGTTTGCAGCATCCCCTGAAGAACTCAATGTGTTTGTTCCCATCTGTGAAGTGGAAGTAATAAGAAGAGTTCTCAGTCTGCTGGGATGCAATGAGATGACGCCATTAAAATTTGGAATAGATTCCTTGTGATTTAAAGATACTTATACATACCATTACCTCCTGAGCAAATGGAGAGTTGGAAGCAAGATCTGAGAGTCCGGAGTCTAACCACTGAGCCATTCTTTCCAAAGAGGAAGTATTTTAAGTGCAGGGATTAAATTTTAAAAAAACAACGCATGCATGACCAGATAAATAGCAAATAATGCAATAACTATCCACTAGAGCTGTCAAGGTTCTGTAAACATTTTTTTTCATTTCTGCCCTTCATCTGGAAAACCAGTCTGCAGTACTGCATCATACGAAGTAGTGCTGAGGAAAAGACGTATTTGTTGCGTATGTTTGTTCTCTTAAAAAAACAACCAAAGTGTACTCTTTCCAGCAAGTTTACAACATGCATCAGTCACAACTTCACTTGCTTCCCAGGAAATGGGTCTGTCACTTTGCTGTTGTACTAATGCTTAGCAAACTTGGGCTCAAGCTTGAATAAAGTTGCTTGGTTGCATGAAGATGAGTTACATAGTTCATTGCATTGAACCTACTCACTGTGCAAAGCAGTGGATTCACAGTCTCCATCTGCTTAAATGTAATTTTTGCCTCCACCCTCTCTCAGATAGCCCTGCCTGGCACAATGGCAACCAGGTCTGGAGTCTCAATGGCCCAGTTCAGCAGAGAATGTAAGCCTGCCCTTCCAGCTAAGTCACTAACTGTTTTCAGTGATGGGACTTTAGGCTGGGCTAGTTCCCCATGGTTTCACATTAATAGGCACTCAAGTGGTTTGCTAGGTCTGGGCCTAGAGAAACCCCAGCTTGGGTCTCTACTCAAATGAGTTAAAGTCACTTGGGCAGCTGTTTTGTGCACAGGGATATCCAGTGACTGGATCTGTATTAAAAACATTGTGTTTGGGTGTGGGCAAAGGTTCCTACTAGGGAAAAAAAATTATTACTAGATAAGGAAAAGATCTCAAAAATAAAATATAGAATCATTCTGTTTATACTCTAAGGGCTGCTATTTACTTTTATAGATTTGTTTATACAAGTTTTTGAGGACGACTGCATTTTTATCATATGAATCTGCCCAACTCCCAGCAAACTCCCCTAGAAAAATTCCTAAGAGTTTTCCTTAGGGCTGTTAAAAAAAGAAATGATAATAATTTTTTTAAAAAGGACAGGGTGGAGCAGTTTAAGAGGTGGTATGGCTGTGCAAAATTGTGTTTGCTTTTCCACCAAAGCTTAACTAGTTGTAAATTATGCATATACATGAAACAAGCATAACCAGTGCTAAGAAGCAGGGATATAACCATGTTTTGAATGGTTTCAAAAATGTGCAGAAACTGCTGTCCTCTGCATGTGCTATTAATACCAAGACTTTCCTCCTTGTACAGTTGTTTCCCATACAGAAATCTAAGATACGGTCTATAAGATACTGTATTCCATACAGTCTCTGTTGGACTCTGGGTTTCAATCTGTTATTTTATTCACAGGACCAACATAAATGGCATCCTGATCATAAGATACAAAGGTGTAGTTTATCTGTAAAACTGGTATGCTTTTCTGGAGAACCACGTTAGTGGCCGGGCAGCTGGCAGTGTCTCGATGCTGTGCCTGAAAAAGCTTTTTCTGGGGGAAACCTCCCAGGGTAGGTCAGGCGATGTGGCAAAATTCTGAATCTGACAAATTTCACAGAGGTTTTACTTTTCGTTCCTCTGGGGCCAGGATTTCATCTATGTCTCTGAATCCCATGAAGCTGCACAGCCTTGGGGAGGATAGGAGCTCGCTTACTGGAGGTGACTCTGGACCTTCTGGTCTCCCAGTGTACGCTCTTGTCTATGAAGAAGGATAGCTGGAAAAAGTGTCTGAAACGGGGTCTCCATTCCACAATTGTTATGCATTCAGTGAGGCAAGGCAAGTGATTCCCAAAAAAGATGTAAAAAGAGAGTTGTCAGCAACAAGAATTAGTTCCCTTTTACTAACAGTTGTACATACATTATGCATCGCATCCCTGTTGTGTTTGTGCCCCAGTCTTCAATAGTGTGTGTGCTGGAGCAGCTGCCACTCACATCAGCAATGCCAATTCGGTGCTCTGGAGCAGAAACTGCAGAGGTTAGATGAAGTCTACTTTTCTGTTGCGTTACACTGTTTAAGGCTGCCTACTTGCATTATTATTATTATTATTATTATAGATTTTGCTTTTCTGTGAGGTATTGGATGTTGCCCACCGCCAGCAACCTGGAAGGCCAGATGTGTTACCGTTTTGGGAGCACTTACGAATTGACCGAGAATATGTTCGCTTTGTTTTGCTGGAGACGTCGCGCAGAGCGAGTGCCAGATCATCTCTTCACCAAACTCTTATGGTCTAAATGGGTAGAATAAGAAAAGGAAGCCAAAACTGGTACAGCATAAAGTTGCAGGGAAAATGTGCTAGTTTTGTAAAATTATGGCCCACTGTCTCCTTCGGTCTTCAAAGAAAACTCTTTATAGAATTACTGAAAAAGCTGTTTGTCTCAGTAGTTCTTAATTTAAAACCGGAAAATGGAAATAGATACATGGCAGGTATTGAGGATTTCTTCTTTATTGCATTCATTCATATATCTTCATTCATATGTTATTGCATCTCTTTGTGTTTTAAAATTTAGACAAAGATAAAACAATTCTAAGAATAGTTCATGCTACTAACTCATAATTGTAACGAGTATTTTATCATGTCTCTGCCATTGCTGAAAAACTGAATTCATCATCTCTGCAAAGTGTTTTTGGAAAAAAAGTGATCGTCAATGGTATGCTGTCAAGGATGTATTTAAACAGTAACCTAACATGAGATCACGATGGTTCAAGAAGAAATATCCTCAGGAATCCAAATGCACCGTCTAAATAAAATGTAGATAGAATTAGCAGGAAAAGATGGAACTGGCTTAATCTGATTGTATTGTTTCTAGCTGATGATCTCCTAACTAATGAGAGAGAGAGGGAAACATATACGTGAATGCGTTATGCACAGCCAGCCGTGGTGCGAGGACTTCATAAAGCCTGGAGGCCCATGGCAAGGCCAGTGTGAGTTCATGTTTTCTAGACCAGACTTTGATCTTGGCTGCCCTGGAAGAAGACACATCCCTGGGAAACAACAGTGAGACTTCTGCAGCTCCCACACAGTCAGGCTTAGTGAAGGCCTAGGGACCTTTTAAGAGAACAAAATAAATGACCTTTTATCATAAGAGGCTGTTTTGAAACAGTCTTATGGTGGATGAGTTCAGCCCGTTAAAATGGCCAGGTGGGTGCCGGTTCTTTTCCGGCATTAATTAGATGAGGAAGTTTGTGGTGGGATATGTGTTACATCTATAGAAAGTAACTGTAATTTTTAACGGTAATGGTTTGCCCTTCCAGTTCCCAGTGGCGCACATCCAGGGTCTGATGGCTGGCTGCTGTAGCCAAGGACTCCTCTTTGGCATGTCGGAAAGGCAGGCTATTTGCTTTGCTCTCTCTTTCTCCAAACTAGAGGGAGGGCTGTAGTGCTCGTCTGTCTCTCTAGGGAGATCTAGGGGAGTGATCAGTGTGTGTAAAGCAATGATGAAAGTAAAGAGGGATCTTGATGAAGGTGGTGCCGGAAGTGTGCTGATTATCAGCATCCCTTGGAGACAGAAGATAATTCCCATGAAGGGTAAGAAGCTAGGTTAACATCCTGATGCTGTATTTAGGTCACTGAGGCTTCTGGCCCTGGGAGGGAAGGCCAGCTCCAGCCGGAGATTGTCGTACTTGGCTGCAGTTAAATCTTTGTGATGTTAAAAGCAGTCCTGGAAAGCATTGGAGTAACAATCTGGTCAACAGGAGACAATGAAAATTGAAAAGACTGTGGTTGGACTGGCCTGGACCTCCTCTAGCTTCCTGACGCAGAGCGTGGTTTGAGTGAGTGTCTGCTCTGTGAGGTCCCTGCGTGCTTATCAGCACCCACCACTCGTAAGTGGAAGAAGGAAGCGAGAAGTGATTCACTTTGCAGCCGGGCCCCGCAAGCGGCACTGGCAACTGTGTGGTCTCTCCTCCTCCTGGTTCCTGCATCGCCCCCGCTCTGCCTACCACGGTGTCCCCCATGTTTTATAAGCACTTCTGGGGACACACACGGTCCTCATTTTGTTCTGCAAAATGTTGAGTCTGTTATGGGAAACGGAGCACGTTTAAGGAAAACCAAAGTGCCCCCCCACCCCCAACAATCCCTGCAGTCTTTCCCTGCCTGCCAGGTGGGGGAGAGAGGCATTGATGGGGTGCGGATTGAACTGTGGGTACCGGCAGCCCATGACAAAAGCGGCCCAGGATCAGGGGGTGGGGGGGCAGTGATGCTGGGGAAGGGAGATCTCCAGTTTCACAGTGTGTGGACAGTGGGGCTGTGAGCAAGGGCCGTCGGCTCCATCTCGCCAGCTGGCTCACTCAGCAGTTTTCACAGGAAGTGTGAAGAGAACACATTTTATAGAAGATATTTATCATTACCCTGTACTGCTTAAATATAGCCTGTGTAGCAGGTTAGAGCTTGTTAGGCTTTTATCTTCTCAAGTTGGAGGATGATGTATTAATCCATGAGTGTTGCAGCCTCAAGTGAATTACAGAAAGTCATCCCCAGTGAGTAAAGATAAATGACATTTGGAAATTAACCCATTACATAGTCTCTTTCAATAAAGTGCTTACTAAAATATTAAATTGTAAATGAAGATGCTTGAGGTCTCATTTGAAAGTCAGAAAGACACTTATTTTTAATTCCAGTACTGGTTTTCCTTTTTTTTTTTTTTTTTTTCTCGGAGATTTCATTTCTCCTGAAAAGGCTTGGGACTGACAGTGGACAAAGTCTATTAATCCATGAAGCAGGCACAGCTGCAATGCAAGCTGCTCTGTCTTGTTCGTGTGCTGCAGCCTTTGTTGAGAACAGAGCAGTCCCGAGGGATGTGGTGTTTGCTCAGACTTTGCAGCATCCAACCTCAAAAAAACCCCAGTTGTTCAGCTCTTTATCGACCTGCACCTGCATTAATTCAACCAGGTTTAACTGGTCATTTAGCTGGATTTAAGGTGACCTACTGGGCAGCACGGACCCACTATAAACTTTCCTGCCAGTGTAGGTGTTCCAGCTTCAGCCTGACCCAAGATGCACCTTGAAGCTGAGCCTTGCTCAGACATTTTAAGAATGAGAGCAATAATAATGCTGAGATGCACATTCAGCCAGCAGTGTCAGCAAAGGCTTGGCAGTCCTCATTGTCTGTAGGTTTGTTGCTCCACACCAAAGTAATGGAGTTGCACAGGAGTAAAAGCACCCGTGTTATCCCAAGGCAAGTAATTCTAGTTTTAAACCAGTATAAGGTTAACACAAGTTTCATACAGTCATCGTTGGTGAGACTTGCTTTGGAGTAAATATGTCTCTATAAATATCCTTGTTCCAGGCTAAGATCTGCATGGGTGATAACAGAAAGCGAGAGACAAAAGTGTTTTCAAGAATTTTCTCCTGCAACACACCCCATTGCTGTGCTGGTTTTCGTTCTCAGATGTGGAACTGGACAGAGCCTGACAACATCAGCTCACTTCAGAGAGGCTGCCCAGCAGAAATGACTTTCATTTCCAACCTGAGCTGGCTCCAAACCAAGGACCCAGAGGGCAGAGCCTCTCTTCCCATTGTCTATCCTGTAAGGCATCAGAGCCAATTTCCCATTTTCTTTTAGTGCTAGCAGCTTGATGATAACTGAGAATTATTAAAGCCATATAATATTAAATATGATGGTAATTAGGTAATCTTCTGTAACTGCCAAACTGTGATTTTTAAACACTGTTGCTCATCACTGGCTTTTTCTTTTCTGATGGCAAAGGACAGACTTTTTCTTCTCTGTTTTGCAAGGGCTGCCACTGCATGAGTACAGCCTATGCTCATGGAAGGAATTTTTTTCTGCTCATTAATTGCTTTCAGCCCATCCCAGTTCTGATTTTACTGCAAAGCTCTCAGTTGCCCTCATGTGAAGGGTGTTTGGAAGAGCACACGTGGCCCATAGGAGCTTGATGTCGCACAGCACCGCTTAGGGTGGTGGAGCTTCTAGGAAGAGAAAGACTGATCTACAGGGAGGGCACAGGTTTGATTGGAGACTGATTCAGGTTGTCCTTTTGAATAAACGTGGAAATAACTGATACGATAACAGATTTGAGTAATTTTGAACTTGAGGTTCTTGGATGTTTAAGAGGTGTTATGGAGGCAAAATTAGGCCTCCGCTTACTGAAATATTTGACATATCATTTTACAAGGGAAATATCCAACAGTCTGGTTTGCTCTTAACAGCTGCTTTCATAGGCGCTTGGCTTTTGTGCTACTGCTGCGATTTGACTTATTAATAAATTCCTGGTATAAGAAAGGCCTGATCTTGTTCCTATTGCAATAAACAAATTCTAGCAGTAAAGGAGCAAGACTTTAGGTAATAACTCATAAAAAGTGTTTCATTAGTTTTATTATCTGACCAGAATCATTCTGTTTGTGTTAGCTCTTCTGCATCCAGTGTCTCCTAGGCCATGTTCTGCAGGTAGGAAATGAAGAAAAAGGAGAGGTTGTCTTGCATCAGCTCTTCTCTTTTAAGATTTTACTTAAATAACATTAAATCCAAAACAAATGGCAATTCACATGTGTATTTAACATTGCTTAATCCCTGTTTGAGATCAGCAGTTTGATTTTTTGCAGAAATGTTGTATTCAGCTGCCTATGAAGTGTGGATTCTCTGCAACGAACCTGAACAGAATAACCCCCCTTGCAAGGGTACAAGAAAGCCCTCTCAAGGAAGATTCTTACACCACTGGTTTATGAGGTTAAAATGGGAGTGATGCAAAAACAATCAACCTTAAGAACATGTTGAAGATATAGTTAATTATATCCCACATGAGCCTGCCAACCTTCTCAATGTGTTTTCCATTGGCTTAAAGTTGGGGGGCTGGAAACAGGCAGGACAGAGCAAAACTTTTTATAGAGGGTGACACAATAAACACTTCATAGCAATCATATACATTTTTAATGAGAGACTGTACTAGCGCAGTTCTGCTGTTCTGGGCATCAGTGAGAACGGATGTAATCCACAGTACTATTTTTTGGCTTTTAGTAATTTTTTCCTGGAGTCGGAAATAAGTGAGTGCGCAGTCTCCATTCTGACTCAGTCTTATGCTGTTAGTGATAGTGGCATTTTAAGTGATATTGAAGCAAGAACAGAAACGAACATTTAAGAGCAAGCAAGAGTGACAGAAATGCTAAGATGAGGAGAATAAAGACGAAAAATGCTAAAAGAGTAGTTCAGAAAAGAACAGAGTGTGTGGGGAAATAATTTTAGACCAGAACTGTGGAAACGGTACTTGACCATGGACTGAGAATTGGGAAAGCTTCTATTTCTTGTCAGACCAGCTTGATTTTGAGTCTAAGCTGCTGAGCGACAATTTTTCTTTGGTCTGATCCTGTGTCTTTTAATTAATCAAGGTTGTCATCCACATCTTTGAGGTTTTGATGTGAGTGGGAGCTCGTCTCTGTTGATTTGCTCAACATTCTGCATGCAGAAAGCAGCAGCTGCTGCTGGTGATCCCAGGGCTGATTTGTCTGCATCTTCCACTGGAAATGTCTCTGTAAATGAAGTAGGCTGTGCAAGGAGGCACCTAGTCTAATTGGAGCATTAGGTCTGTGCATAGGTGGTACGCAGGTGGGTTTTTGTTGGTTTTCTGCCAGCTGGTAGTTTATCTGTGACATGGATGGGGTTTTGATGGATGTAGGTAGTGCAACTGCATGCAAGAGCCATTACCTGCTGGTGCAGTGTGGTTGTCCTGCAGCTTACAGTGTTTTCAGAGTGCTTGGCTCCTCTTGGGCTCTTACACATCGTACACTTGGAGTAGCAGCTACTGTGGACCTCAGCGGGGGTCCTAGGCAAGAACTTGACCTACAGATGACTTACTGGTTATGTTACTCCTGCTTTTGTAGCTCCTCACTGGAGTGATTTCAGCACAATTGTGCTGAGTGGCGTCTCAAAGTATAACTCAAAATCACCTGCTAAAATCTGTAATTTTTGAGAATCTTCCAACATTTTCAGTGGATAGGTGTAACAGGCATATTCTCATCCTTGTCAGCAGCCCACTAGTGAACTGAAATTGTACAGCATTCCGCTGATAAAGCTGTAGCAATGCAGCCCGTGTGAGAAATGCAGTTTGGACCACCAGAAGATCTCCTCATTAGCCCACTTCTCGAAACAGCAAAAGGCAAGGTAGCCTCACACTGACAGTCAAGAAATTATGCGGTGCCCCTTTGACAACTTGCAGCAGCAGCTCAGGCAATGTATATTTAGGAGACGTGGCTTCTCTCTCCGTCCTTCCCCACTTAATGGAATGGACCAGCAACTATGGCTTTTGCTGAGATGCTGTAGCTCCTTTAACCCCAATTCACCAGATAGGGCAGCAGTTCCCTTCCCTCTCTTTCTTCTTTTCCCTCTCATTAAACTACTGCGGTACCTGTCATCTCAACCTGGCTGTACATCAGCGAGGATACTGTGCTGTTTCGGCAGCAATCTGAGCCGAAAGGAAGGATTTTGCAGGCAGAATTGGACCCTTGGGGGGTGAGTTGAATGATGCTGTCACAGAAGAAAGACTCATTTTCCAGTGCAGCTTGTGGTTTTTCCTAGGCAAGAGCAAGGGTGTGAATTTTCATATACATGGGTAATCAACCTGGCAATGTTTCAAAATGCTTGGGTAGGTCTTGCCCCAGCTAGGAAAGATTTAAATCTAATTAGAAATCAGAGCTAGGAGGAAATGGTATTTCTGCTCGTGAGAATTTCCAAGATCTCAAAGAAATGTCTCATGCTGTCATGGCAGGAAAACTTGAAAAGCTGAGATACAGTGAAAATCAGATAATAGGTTAAAATGTTTTATAGAACTGTACAACAAAACTTACAGCTTTTTTTTCTAGCTAGAAGAAAGTTTCATTTCAAACCAAATTTCACTTGCAGTTAGAGCATTTTTTAATTACAACTTCATTAATTGTTTAAAACAAACCTTCGTTTTGGGCCCAGCAAATGGATTATTTTTTTTTTAATTAATTACTGGGAAAAAATTTTCAAAGGAATTCCAGCGGTTTTCCCCAGCTGTAAATATATTCAAACATTTTTGCCTCTAACAGATTCAGGTTTGAAAACAAGCATTTCTTAATGGAAATTTTCTTTGACAAATTCCTATCACTTCTATTAAAAAACACTAGTTCTTACTTAATTTTAGCCCAAGGGCAACAGTGACTGTGTAGCTTATTTCAGTTTTAGTTTCGCTAGCCTCATAGCAGAGTATTATCAAGGTTTTTCCTCCTTGGGAGTTGAGTAAGTTGTGGCTGATGATGTTGTTTTAGTCACCCTGGTTGTATGATCTCATGGTTATTCCATATTTTTCTAACACGTCTGTTGTACCCAGGAGATTATGTATCATCCGTTGCAGTAGTTATTTCACATTTCTAAGAAAATGTAACATTCATTCGTAAACACAAGAACAAAAGACAGAAGAAACAGCATTATATTCTGTATCTGCCATAGGGAGTCTACAAGTCAAAAACGACATATGAAAAAGAAACCAGGGAAGGTTAACAGATGTAAAATCAGTACGCATTCAGAAGAAAAAATCAGAGTAGGCAGAGAAGGAGATCACTAAACAGATCAGATGCTGGAGAATCACTAAGTCCAGGACTAAACAGATGTAAATAAAAACTGGAAAAAAAATCTCTTTTGATTTTTGCCATAGGAATTGTGATGGCAGGTAGTGTCTCTGTGGCCACAGGGGAAGCTGTGGAACAGTGGGATGCATCGCACCTACCATGCAGCTATTGCTTCCAAAGTTCACAAATCAGACAGAGGACGCATCTGTGAGTGGACTTCACCAACGTTCAGTGTTCCCTGTTTGTTGTGGTTGGAGCAGACATCTTGGTGAGATGAGGCAGTTTTTGCAAGGGACTCCCCCAGGAGTTTTCTTCTCCTAAGAAAGTCTTACCAGTGGGTTCTGCTTAGCAATGGGAGGATCTGAGCCTGTTTTAACTATTTTCTTCTCTGGGAGAACAGCACTTAAACACTGGTTTGAAGAGGAATGCACAAAGGTTTTGAGCACTCAGATACCCAGCTGAATCTCTTTCCCTTCCCCTAATTTAGTTAGAGTGCTTCTGAAAGATCGTTAGCTGACACAGAAACTGAAATCCTGTCATTAGCAAGGTATCGTTGGTTAGAGAACGAGCTTTCACACTAGGTCTTGCCTTAGCCCCAGTCCGGAGGGAGCACCTCAAAGCCCTGTAGGTGGTACCCACCAAAACACATTGGCCAACTGCAATTGGATGTGTCTGTCGCTACAAAAGGGCTAATGCAGTTTTGCTGGGTGCTGTGCCAAGGGCTGCCCTTAGCTGGTAGGAGAGCTTAGTCAGTAGAGGATGCACAGTCATGAGTTGGATTCACTGGCCTGAGCTCAAGGAGTGCCAATAAAATCTGGAACTGCAACGTCATGTGTTTGTGTATGAAAGGCACTGTACAGCAAGTTGTACCTGCTGTGTATAATGTGATATAATGAATTTAAAAGGTCAACATCACAGTCCACTAGTATTAAAAATAAAACTCCAGAAAGGTGAATTTCTGTGCTTAGAAAGTTGTGAAGTCCCCCTGTGTAGCTGAATCGTGAGATAATAGATTTTAAACAAACCCCTAGCTTCTGATTGTCTCTGCCCCACTTTCTAGTTCAGACCAATGGATACAACTAAAGCCACCAGCTTTGATGAAGAAGGGAATCAACGTTTCTGTTTCAGGCTGCTTGTATAAACAGGCAGCTGCTTAAATATGCTGAAGTGTGAGAATGTGAGCAGAGAAGCAGCAAAAGCGAGTGGAAATCTCTTAAGAAATACCACTGAATACATTGGACCACAGTTCAGCAATTTCTTATGGGCGTCATTTGTATTTATACTGTCAACACCGGCTGGATGAATGAAGGTACAATAAATGGTATGTACGATTTGAATTTTTCAGTGTGTGCTCGAGACGTGATTCTGTTTCTCCAGCAAGTAAGATGATTTTTTTCTGCTGTTTCAGGGATTAGGTAAATCCCATGAGTGATGACAACAGACAGAACTGGGGCTTGCAGAGATACAGAAGGGAAAATATACTTGACACTTGTGAGAAGTGAACTCTGAGCAGGCGGTGCGGTTAGACACGCAAGCCTCATTTCACAGTGCTGAAATATTGCCTTCTCATTCTCCTACCTTGAATCATGAAACCCCATGTTCTTCTAATGATTCTTTCAGGGGGAGAAGTGAAATGATTCATATGAAGAACCAGAATTGTTCAAACCACATCCCTTTCATTTATCTAAACCAAACTAGAACCTCTGTCCAAGTTTGGATCATTTGGGATAAAAGACTCATAGTGTTCCTGGGCTGGTTTTCTTTTCCTGCTCCATTATGTTCCCGTCTTTCTTCTGATGGCCTCCTCTAAAACTCATGTAGCTACTTCTTGTTTCAGAAATGACACCTTGCTGGGTGCTCCTCCTGGGCAGGGAGGAGAGACTCAGAAGATGGAATCTTACGGTGGTTTGTTGCCTTGATGCAAGGAAAGGGAGTTGCTGCTGCAAAGAAGGCTTGAGCGGCTGTTTAAGCGGAAGAGAGGATGCTAAAACTGGCAGCATGAGCAGAGGAGGAAGGATCCACATTGTGTCTTGAATGAATTAGTGGTGTCAGGGATGCAAGAGAAGGGAGGTGAAGTGAAAAGAAGAGGAGGGACCTCCAAGCTTCAGACTTCATTTAGAGAAGGGTTAGAGGGTTGAAGGTAATGAAAGAGACACGGTGCTTAAGTGCTTGGATAATTTAAAGCCCTTAGTTCGAGATTGAACTTCTGGTAAAGGAGGCTGATTTGAGTGTAGAGTACTTTGAGGCTGCTTGGTTGATGTCCTACACACTTTGGAGTGCAGAAGGCCAAGAACTAAGAAACATGTCACCTTCAGACACCTTTTCATCTCTTTCTCTTTTTAAAATTCTGTTCAGGCAGTAAAAGCATCTTGAGTAGTTTTTGTTTTCTAGTCAGCAAATCCTACGTACTATCATGTAGCAGTCGAAGAAGTGATGTTCAGCCACACTGCACTGTTCACTCACTGATGAGCTGCAAACCGTAACATTCGCTTGTAGACCTTACACGTCTCAACAGCTGGTTCCCCAGAAGCTGTCTGTTTGCCTGTCTACTAGGTACTTAGGTGCTCTTCAGTATGTCCACCTCCAGAGAAATTCAAGAAGGGATCCAGGAGTTAACTGTGGACTTCTGCGGTATGGTCAGAGGAAGAGTCAGGGTTGGAGTAACGGGTGTTGGTTTGGGGTCTTTTACCTGCTTTTTTGCTTCAGACCTTTAGCTAAATGTTGGCCTTATATTAATAGCTCTTTTCTAAAGCCTTTGACTGATTTGCCATTTGTATTGTGGTTTGTGGCGGTGGCCATAGAAGATCCAGGGATTTTTTTTGTCTGACGAGAAATAGCAACTTGGAGGCTAGCTAGAGAAGAGGCAGTTGAAGTTCTTGCAGGGAAGATTTGTGGTCCCCGTGATAACAGAAGGTGGGGGGTTGTGAGGTCTGATTTGCAGCACTGGAGGAAGATGGGAAGTGCACATACTCTTGAGGCATGGTGGGCAGGTCTGTGGCTGAAGATTTGCCCTGGAGTGCATCGTTTTCATCATAAAACCATAAGCACTAGTTTGAAATAGTCGCAGTAGTATTTCTGTGTTACTTTTATGGACTTGCTTGGAGTAACCTGCCACCCGGTACTTTTTCACACAGGGCAGAATGAGATTAAGGGGGGGAGATGCTGAGTGCTTTCACGCTGTTGCTTTGGCTTCCGCTGTGGGAAATGTAACACCTTTCCCCATCCTTAATGCCCAGCCTGGCTCACTGCATGAAGCTCTTCACAGTAAAGTCAGAGCTGACTCTCAAGACCTGCTCTGTGGAATAGTCATAAAGCAGCTTTCCTGTATCTTGCTGGAAAAAAAATGCAGTGAAAGTAATTTTGATGACAGCTAGAGGGAAGAAATAACATTCTTTGCAAACTTACTTGTAAAGACTAAGAAAAACAAGCGCAAGAGCTGTGCAAGTGGGGGGACTCTTTATTTGATGCTTGAATGCTACAGGCCTGTGGAAGTCTTATGTTTACAGATACGGGGGTCAAACAGAGATTTCCATTATCTGTTGCTCTTAACATTGGTTGTGTGGTGCTTCCCCTCTTTACTTTTTTTTTTTTTTACCCGTTCTGCTTTGTTGCCTTGTGTCTGGATTAAGCTGTGCGATGTATGTAGTATGTGAGAAAGAAAGGAAGGGTAGCAACCTTGCAGCAAAACGAGTTGGGCTGAGCCTGCCACAATTCCTTTTTTCCCCCTAAATAATCAAATTAATTAATTAGTCCGTTGCTCTGGGGATATACTCTGCCCCACTGCTTGCCGGCTGCACTGACTTACAGGGCTGCTGTCGATTCCAGGGTCGGCAGAGCTGTCGTCTGCCCCACCGCAGGTCCCGAGCCCTCTGTGGTTTTTTGGGAGTCTGTGGTGACAGCGCGTGTGTGCCCAGGCCTCACGCAGAACTAACGCCCCTCTCAAAGCCTGAGGGATCTCGACATTACCCTTTTTCTTCCAGCCCCGCTGGCTGATGCGAGCATGCTCCTTGCATGCATGGCGCTGGCTATTTGCCAGGCTTAGTGTAATTTTTTTTTTTTTTTTTTTTTGAATGAGTGAGTGAATGAATGAATGAATACCTGATTAAGTTAATGAAGCTGAGCCAATGGTGGGAGGGAGCAACTTGGCTGCTGCCTGCTCGAAGAGATCTGGCAGCACATTAGACTTGCATAACGCTTTACAGCTCCATGCTGCGCTCCATATGAGCCACAGGAGAGGGCTGCAATAATTACTCGGCTTTTCGATTGAAACCAGCTGCAGGTAGCTAGTCATCCTTTTGTCCATTTCACTGGTGTCGGGGAGTCACTTGTCTCTGCGCCGCGGATTTCCAGTGGCAGATGGGTAAGATGCTTTCACAGAAGTGATCGCAGCGGTGAGAAAGCATGTTCGTGGCTCAGTGGCTTTAACAAAAGATCCATTCAGATTTCCAAGCTGTGATTCACCGGACCCACATGTCCAATGGAGGGATGTTTTTACTTCTTGAGTTCAAATCTCCTATATAAATAACCTTTATGGGAGAGGTGTGGTTTTTATTTTCTCAGTTCTTCTTCAGTTGGCTGGGAGAAAGGGAGCAAAAGGTTTTCTTCTATCTGTTTTTTGTAAGAAAAGTAATTTTTAAGCCCTTCCAGTTCTTTCTGATTGCTGTTTAAAGCGAGTTCTTTCCGGCAGTCCTGGATGGTACATACCTTTGTTTCTCACATACTTAAATTAAGAGTACTGGCACCGCCTGTTAGCACACCGCCTTCATTTGTCAACGTTCCCTGCTTGAGAGCAATGCTGATGATTTGCATTCTTAGTTGGAACGAGTGGGTTTTTTAATTGCAACTGGAGCCTGTGACTGTGGAGCCTGCTATGTTGTTATAAACCTGCATTATTTCATTTTCTTTTAATTGTTTTCTGCGTTGCCTTGTCAGACAGAACAGTCGGGGCGATCTTGCCCTTGCTGTGCTGGCCTTAGTCAAGTGACAAGAGTCAATGGGCTCTCTGTGCCCATTTTGTCTGCCTGGAGCGGGAGAGAGGCTCCCTACAAAGCTGAGTCAGGAAGAGTAACTAGTCACTTGGGTTGGTGGGCTACAGGGCCAGGACTGGCGTTTCATGGGGAGAGGAGACACAGAGGAGTTGGTCTGGCTGGCTTTTTTTTAGCCCACATGCATCCCTGTGTGCACTGACCCCTAGGCCCTTGCCTGTGTCGAGGTTGCGGTTTGAGGGTCCGTACAGGATGAGCAGGCAGTGCTGCAGGGCACACCCGAACGAAGCCGAGTCTGAATGAGGAAGAAAGAAAATGAATGAATTAGAAAAAAAAAAAAGACTGGAGAGGTGGCTGGGGGCGATGTTGAACTGCGTCTCAGCCTTCTGCAGCACTGGGGGAGCCGCGCGCCTCCAGGCCGGGCTGAGCTGCTGGCTCAGTTTGGGTTTTGTCAGCGGTGATGGTCAGTGATCCTGATTGAGCGAGGCACCGAGTGTGTGCTGGGGCTGCGAGCAAGGGCTCCTGCAAAACTACTTCAAGTTAAAGCTTTGTCGAATGAAGCCTGGGAGAAGGCGAGGTGTTGGAATCCATTTCAAGGGGAATTTAACATGTCGCACTTTACAGATGGACTAATAACAGTCTAATTTGCTAGCACGTGAAATCTACCAGAGAAGCAGTCTGCAGGGAGGACTTTCAAGGAAAGGCATCGAGCATGCAGCTGACCTTTCCAAATCTGCCCCTAATGCCCCGCTCTCACACGGTCCCCTTATCGGCCAGGCTCAAAGGTACGTTCCTCCCTGTGAGTGCCTGTGCTTATCCGTAAAATGGCTGCTCCGAGTTGGCTGCTGCTTGCTGGTGTTACTGGCTGGATCTTCAAAGGGGTGAAACGCCCCCGGTTTCTGTAGTTTTTCGTGGGGGTCTTATTCATCTCTCCTGGCAGCGAAGCCAGGCGTCTTTCTCATTTGTTTTGCTGAAGAAGTACAGAATGTTAGCGAGCATTTTCAGACACATGGAAGGAGACCTGTGTGACATATCTGCGGTGCAAATGTGTTCATACAGGCATGACAGTTTCTGTCACAAGTTAAAATGAGCGGCGAGTGGGTGTTGCTACGTTTATAGTCACTCATGTGAAATTTTCAATGGAAAATTGTGTAGGCAGCTCCCATTGTAGCTGGGCACATTTTAGATAAATGAAAAAAACATCAACAAAGTAATTTCGGTATTATACTTGTTTATAAATGAACTCTATTCACTCATTTAAGCTGCAGAAACGCCTCTAGGGGATTGGGTGCAAGAGCAAAGGATGTCGCTGTGCACTGTCAGACAAGCTGGTCTATAAACCCACCGTCCTGCGCTGGCGGCAGTAGGTGTGGTGCAGGAGACAAAAGGTTAGATGCTGCATCTGGTCACTCGTGGAGTGGTGTAGATGTGATCCACCTTCCCATCCTGCTGTCAGTGGGATTGAAAGAGCACTTTAAAATATGTCTGTCTTGCTCCATGGCTTCCTTGCTGCCACTGAAGGCACTGGGTGTGTGTGAAGGGGGATGCTGCCTTCCCCAGCGTCTTGGGTTGGTGGTCCTCATGCTCCTGGCACAGCCACCTCCGAGGCTTCAGGAGCAGGGCTTCGGAGGGGTTTGGCAGACCTCTGTCTGGTTGTAAAGGCAGTAAAACATCGTGCTGGTGGAATGTGCTCCAAAGTCACACCTGGATCAGCTCTGCCTGCAGGACCTTGCAGTCAAGCCTGAGCTGAAACCCCATGCCCAAGCAGACCCAGATCATTCCTTCGTGGCTGCAGATAGAGGTGTCTCTCGTAGGGGTTCAGCTGAGGTGCGCTTTCTGCTGTACAGCTGAGAGAGAAAGCCATGCATCAAGTTGTGCACACTTGAAGGGCTTGGCCCCAGGGCTTGGGTCCATACTTAGCAGGTAACTCTTTCTTCCCCTTCCTCCATAGAGGCAGAGGGCTCTGGAGTCCAGCACTTCATCCTCAAAGATATGTCACTGTCATCAGCGTTGTCAACTCTTGCGTTTTTATTGCTGGTCTCTAGATACCTGATGGTGTTTCACAAAACTCCAGTTCCTGGTGTCAAACAATGAGATGGAAAATTCCACTTCTCACTAAAATAGTAAGTTTCTGGTCTTGTGGGCTGCATGGAAAAGCTAGAGACCTCAAGCCTGAAAGGCCTCACGCAGTAGAAGGGCAAGTTAAAAGAAAAAATAATAAAAAAGCAAATAATCTCCACCTTTATCATTTTAAGAAATCTTCTATTTGTAAACCAGTATCATGTGTTTCAGGGCCAAGAAGCGGGGCCTGACTCGTGATATTTGAGCACCCAAGTTTGGCACTGCGAGGCAGGGGATTTCTGTGCTGGGGAGTGAGGGTGCTGCCCACAGGGTGGGCTGGGAGGGTGGCCAACACACCCCAGCCCTCTGACGGCAGCCCAGCCAAAGGGTCAGCTTCTGGAGCAAATGCTTCCTTGCTTCCAGCTTCCCTGCCTGCCTGGCATCTTGTGCTGCGCTCTGTGGTACCACCTCTCTGTAAAGCAGGAGGAGGGAGGGCTCACCTTTGCTAATAACATTTTTTGTAAGAACATGGAATAAATGAGTAGGCTCTGAATCTACTCAGATCACCCATGATACTCACAGTCCAACAAGGCTTACTTGTAGCTGCATCGCTGTATGTGTGCACAGAAAGGTGTGCTCTGTATCCAGAGCATGGCCTGACTTTCACAGATGCTGAAAATACAGGCACCTTTACTGTTGCAGAACTCGGTGATGGCACTCAGATGAACTGATGGCAGAAACCTGCAAACTTCTGAAAGTTAATTCCAACTCTTAATTCATCAGCTATCTTAACTAAAACCAAAGCTAATACTGGCACTGTATTCTTGTGCTGCTCACCAGCACCTACCACACAAAATAGCTTTGTGTACCTAACCAACGTGTAACTGTAGTAAAACAAGACTACAGGAGGCACATGCCCTGCTTAGAACATGCAGATCTCTCATTTTCCTCAAAATTCAGGAGCTAAGTAGCAGAAATTGATAATTAACTGCTGGAGCAGCTTTCTAATAGTCAATTTGTGTCACCTGCATTCATGAATGTCATTGAGTGAATGGCTGTCCTGGAACTCCATCATCTCTCCATCCTTTTGGGAATGTAGCTTATGCTATTTTTTCCTCTTAAATCTTCCTCTCTCAACTCTGGTACCTACATATTTGCATCACAAAATTTCATGGGAATGTCAAGCCATTGGGCATCTCACATCTAGTGATGTGCTCGCTGAGGTTCGCTTGTATCACTTGCTTTTCATATTGCATAAAGGCCATCTGACCTGACCGGGGAGAGGAGGGATGTGCAGAATAGGTGCTCGCTCTGCAGAAACCTGTAGCAATTTGCTGTGGCGGAGTCTCAGAGATATGATAAAAGCTAACACTGCAGTGGACAATCTGTCTCGCGGATATGGTGTTGATCAGGAATCCTTTACTTTTGGGAGGAGAATTTCAAATTTTATTAGAGGTTTTCATGTTTCTTATTAATGGATCTCTGCAGTTGGCCCTCCTGGGAAATCTGCCAGAGCGCTGTGAAATTGGTCGGATTGGACAATAAACTCCTATAGCTATTGTTGGCGTGCACTGAGCTGCACATGGCAAGGCTAATTAAATCTGTAGCAGTTACAACTATGAATATGTAGCTGGCAGCGGGCAGGGTGTAGAGTGGGGGGGGAAGCTGGCATATAGATCTGAGAGCCAGAGTGCAGCTGCGGAGCCCTCTGCAATGTGTCTGTCTTTTAATCTCTCTGAATCTGATCCTGCAAGATGCCATCCTCCTCGGAGGGGAGGGGAGAGGTGGGATAAAGTGGACTCCCTTCCCACTGATTTCCAGCGCCGCTGAAATTAGCCGCTCATCCTACTGTGGTGGGATGGGTGGGCGATTTGAGGCAGGAGCACCAAACTGCACTGCTGCTTCTGGCTGGTAACACCCCAGACATAAAGAGCTGTTTGTCAGGCTCAGTGGAAAGGTTTATTTTTTTGGTGTACTCTTTGAATATTGCATTGATGCCTACTTGCCAGGCAGGGCAACAGTGTCTTGACAAAGGGGAGATGTAGATTTTTTTATTGCATGGATAAATGTGAGAATTTACTGATCATATGTGGAGGTAAAAGTTAAAAAGTCATAATGATCCGCATGTTATTTAGGGTTTGAGATCAAAGGAGCCTTTTGACAATAAGTGACTGGTTTGAATTAAGTATCCCTGAAGTTGGAGGCTGATGGCTGCCCCCCCTTGCGTTAATGCTCCGTGTAATAAGGCAAACAAGTGTGTGGTCCCAGCCCTTGCTCCTGGAGGTAAATGTTGGTGTGAGTTTGTTAGCAGCTGCAGAAAGGCCAGGGACCAGAGAGGATGGACCAGAGGGGATCTGATTTTTTTAAGGTGTTTTAGAGACCTAAAAATGATGTTAGCTACATCATGGGACTGCAAAAAGTGCCTAATTTCTGAAGGCAGTGAAAGTCCCACCGTTTGCATAGCCAGGTGCTGCAGTGGCTTGTGAGTCTGGCCCCAACTTCTCTGCTCCCCAGGACTCAGTCCTGGGTGGTGGGAGGCAGCGTACGGTTACAGTGAAGACTGAGGCTTGCCTTGCTGGTTTTAAATTTGCTGTCGTGAACTCTGGATAAATAAAGGAAGTCAGCCCCTGAAGCTATAACCCAGTATCCTCTCATGAGTTTTAAATTTGTTAGATGAAATAAATACAAAAATACTGTTTTGGGAGACATAGTGAGGTTTAAAGTGCCTTGCAGAGATACGCTGGAGTTTTGCATGAAAAATGCACATCCTGAGCTCCAGTGAGCAATCCCTTTGGGACCGGAGCAAGCCCAGATGGTGACTCCTCCAAGTGATTATTTTTCTGCCTTAAGCCTTTCCAGGAATTTGAGTGTGGGCAGGCTGCCAGCGGACACTGGCTGTCCAGACACTTTAGCAATGTTCCATGTGTACTCGCTGCCAGAGATACCGAAGTCCAGCTGCTGTCCCTGATCTCTTTGTCCCCTTTACCTTCCCAGCCATAATTACACAGGCGTGCATGCACGCACGCACGCACACACTCGTGTGACACACACACATATACAAAGTGGGAGCAAAAAATCACCTGGTGTTTGCTGCTCATTTACGTATCTCCCAAATTGTGATTGACAGCTCTGAAGTTAAAGAGAAGGGAAATCTTGAGAGTCAGAAAAATGACTTAGATCCAAAAAAAACCCCGTACAAATAAGGAACTGTGCAGCACACCGGGCGGGCTGTTCCTCTTTCTAGGACAGCCAGCAATGAACAGTTTAACCAGGTCTTGTACCTCTTGCCTTGGAGATACTCTGTTTGGATTGTCTTCCTTTCATTGCTTCCTGAGCAAAATCAGTCCTGTCTTATTTGGATTATGCTGAGAACTTACCATTTTATTTTTAAGTCTTGAAATAGAAGTAGGCTGTTTTATGCTGTACATTTACATTTCTGCAAATCTGGGCCGGTGTTTGTTAAGAGTTCAAAGTCTCACCATGAAGTACTTGAGTTTGGAAAAGTGGGGCAGTCTTCACCACTCTACGGCTGTCTCATCCCTTGTCTCTGTTCAGCTCATTCACTCCTCCTGTGCTCTCCAGGAGATTTTGGGCAGCTCTTTTGTTACCGGTGATGATGAAGCCAGCCATATGAAAGATTTACACACACACACACACACACAAAACCTGAAAGATTTAGTATTTGGTATTTTTGAAGGATGTTGGAGGCTACCCAAAACTAGGTGATTCAATGCTATTTGGTAGGATGAAACCTTTTCTTCAGCTCCTGTGGAGTGAAACTTCACCAGGTTTCATATAGCTTCATAGTAATACTTTTGATGTGGAGAAACTGAACCCAGACGCCTTGGGCTTTTGGAACAACTGGTTTGGGGGAGCATGGTTTGTCTATCACAGTGAAAGAGACTGGTCCTATTCGGTCCCATGTACAAGGTCCCTGCTCTCTTGCAGGCAGAGGGGCCAGCCTTTGGCTCCCAGCCTTTCCCCATGGGAGTATATCTAAATTCTGGGTTTGCAGCCCATGTAGATCTCCACAAGAGATTGAAGGATGGTCCCATCCCAGCGTGAGTGTCCCCCCACGGCGTCCCCAGGCAGCCGCATCAGCCAGGAGCTGCTGACTTACCTGCCAAAGCCAACTGCGGCTACAGGGCGGAAGGCTACAGTGAGCTAAAGTTAACCAAGGATGACTGCGCAAATGTGAGCTCGGCGATTTTATTTTTAGTCAAACTTAAAAATAAAAATCTGTAAGTCATGTGTAATATAATAATTTTAGCTGTTGCCAAGACACGCTGAGCAACTGTTAGGAGGAGAGGGAAGACCCATGCTGATACAGCAGGGACCCTTGTCTCCTGCCTGCCATCGTCCGGCCGCGGCTGCAGTGCCGAGGCGGCGGTGCTGGCAGCGGGTCGGGGCAGATCGGGGTAGTGGTGCCAAGCCACCGCTCGGCGGGTGCCGCTGCCCCTGAGCCGCTGTGCTCAAGGCATCTCTGGCTCTTTTGGAGCTGCCCTGAGTCCTTCCATCCACCCTCTTGCCTCAAAGCCAGGGAATCTGCTCTGAAACAGTGTCCCC
>JAOXNO010000013.1:66414401-66429594 GCA_028565335.1 Limnodromus scolopaceus | reverse complement strand
AGCTCATGTGTGTTCCCCCTCCCCCCCCCCGCTCTGTGACTATTGGTGTTTGACTACTGTTTGTCAATAATTAAACAACAGAATAATTAACTGAAGACTGATTGTGTTAAACCATTAGAAGGTTTGGACTTTTCCTACAGGCTTACAGCAGCTTGGAGGACCATAAACGTAAAGAGTGCTCTTAAAGATAGGTTTAATCTTAGTCTAGTATGTCTTCAAAGTACTGCATATACATATAAACATCAGGCTTATTGTTCATTAGAAGCGAGGCAGCAGGGAAAGAAATCCCCCAAAGGAATATTACTTGCCATAAGTATCATTACTGCTGCTCAGCATTCACTTTAAAGGGGGCTATATCCTATTTCCATCTTCTTTCAGATCCACTCCTAATTCTTTCTCTCTCCATTTTTTTTTCATATAATGCATGCTTTGCTTGTTAGGATGCCAGTAGTGTGAGGTGCACAGCTTCTCTGCACCCATTCTTCCATATCTTTCAAAACAGCCAGAAGCGCAGATGACAGGCAGTGGCTGGACAGAGGCTGGGCAAGAGTTTCACTCTCCATAAAGTTTGTTATGGGACAAAGCAAGGCAGGTTTCAGGAAGGTAGGGGGAAACTCTCAGCTCCTTTTGCTTTTTTTTTAAAGCATGATGTGATTCGGTTATGGTATTGTCCTTAGCAGATAATGAAAGAGTTAGGAAGACTTTGTTGACTTAGTTGCCTTTGGGTGGCAGGAGTCACCGAATTAAGTGATGCAGAGCAAAGAAAGCAACTAGATTTCTCCAGTAGCAAAATTAGCCCAATATAAAGTCATGAGTTTTTACAGTGCGGAGGGGGCTCCTGGTTTGGATCACGAAACCCAAACGTACTTTTGAAAGCAGTCCTAGCGAGGCATCCCCGGGGCCAAGGTTGCTCAGGGTTTGGATGTGTGGCTGTGGCCATGAGTGTGGTACCCACATCCCCTGTGGTCTGGCAGTCGCTAAGAAATGAGAGGATCGGATCCCGATGGAGATGGTGCCGGTGCCTGGCTCCAGCCGACCTGCATGCACTGGGGGGGCCTCTCCCAGCGCAGAGCACTGCCTGGGCGTGAGGTGTCAGTAGCAGAGGGAGTTCAAAGCACTGGAGGAAAAAAAAACCCTACACATTAAAAAGCTGGCTCAGAGCCATTTCTGTCTCTGGGTTGCTGCTGTAAGCAGATCGCGTGGCCGAGGTTCATTGCCAGACTGGTAGATGAAGGGCACGTGTGCCCATAAGGAGCCCTGGCATGTGGGGGGATGCGGGGGCAGCTGCTGCCTCTGCATCCCTGCCCAGTGTGATGTGAATTCACCCTGCGGGTGACTCTGGAGTTCAAGGGTTGAGAAGTGACCCACCACCTTCCCTCTGCACCACTAATAGCTACTTGTTGCTAACGTAAATATTTTGTCCGTGCATGTTCCTCAGGCTCCCTGCCACACTCTCACGCTTTTTAGGACACGGCAGGGTGGAGGCAACATCATCATTGTAGGGGAAGGGGAGGCTGGACAAGCAAACTGGGCACCTTAGAGTCATGGAGGGTTTTCCCAGAGGGAGGAGAAAGTGAGCCTTGGCAAATAAGTGACCACTGCTAAATGTGGCAAGTTATGGCCAGGGAGTTTCCGATCTGCCTAAAGTTGTAAAAATTTTCATGATTCAATAGCAGACTTGCCCAGGATTTTTGCTGCTGTTTACAGCGCCGCTGTCAACTGCTCCTTGACACAAGAGTGGCAATGCCTGATGGGTTTTGTTTTGTGCAGAGGTTTTTCTTTTACTTGCTTGCTGTTTTGGGGTGTCTGCTCTTTTGTTCTCATTTTCCAGTGCTGACGGTGTGACTCCCCTCTCCCTTGCCCACCTTCTTGTTGCAGAATCCAGAGGAGCCATCGGAGAATCGTGCTCACGGGGAGATGATTCCTCATGAAGTCACTGGATCCCTTGCAGAAATCAAATGTGACTTTCCATTTATCAGACTGAAATCAGAGCCAGCCAGACAGTGAAGCAAGCACAGTGGAGGGGGGACGGCGAAAGATGAAATCCAACCAAGAGCGGAGCAATGAATGCTTGCCACCTAAGAAGCGAGAAATCCCTGCCACCAGCCTGCCTTCGGAGGTGAAGCCGGTCCTGCCAAACGAAAACCACCGTGCGGATAACCTAGCATGGCTCCCCAGCACACCCGGCGGCCAAGGCGGCCTGGGGACCCGGCACCGTCCGGGGGGGACGTCGTCGGTGGAGGCGAGCTTGCAGCAGGGTTTGCACAAGTCGCTATCTGCAGGGCTGGACTATTCCCCGCCGAGCGCACCCAGGTCCGTTCCAGCCTCCACCACTCTTCCCACGGTGTACTCGCCCGCCCTCTCCCAGTCAGGGACCCCCGTTTCCCCCGTGCAGTACACGCACCTCCAGCACACCTTCCAGTTCGTCGGGCCCCAGTACAGCGGGTCGTACACCGGCTTCATCCCCTCGCAGCTGATTTCCCCAACAGCCAATTCTGCAACTGGTGCCGTGGCAGCAGCCACGGCCGTTGCGACCACTCCATCCCAGCGCTCCCAGCTGGAGGCTTATTCCACTTTGCTGGCCAGCATGAGCGGCTTAAGCCAGCAGGGGCACAAAGTTGAGTCGCACCTGGTCAGGACGCCTGGACTGATCGCCGCCGGGTCTCCTCCACCCACCCAGCAGAACCAGTACGTCCACATTTCCAGCTCTTCCCAGAGCACTGTCAGAAATGTCTCTCCTCCAACCATCCCGGTCCCCCTGCACCCCCATCAGACGGTGATCCCTCACACCCTCACCCTCGGTCCTTCCTCCCAAGTGGTGGTGCAGTACACCGACTCAGGGGGCCACTTTGTCACCAGGGATCCCCCCAAGAAGCCCGAGAGCAGCCGACTGCAGGCAATGCAGGCCAAGGAGGTATTGAATGGCGAGATAGAGAAGAGCCGGAGGTACGGCATTTCGCCTTCTGCCGACATGGGTCTAGTCAAAGCAGGCAATAAACCAGCTCCCCATCATTACGAGACCAGGCACGTGGTGGTCCACTCGAGCCCCGCTGAGTACGGCGTGCGGGATTCCTCAGGTGTCCGAGCCTCCGTTATGGTAGTCCCCAACAGCAGCACGCCCACAGCAGACATGGAGGTGCAGCAGGCCACCAACCGCGAGACCTCTCCCTCAGCCCTCAACGACAAGGGAAGCTTGCACTTGGGAAAGCCAGCCCACCGGTCCTACGCCTTGTCTCCACAGCAGGCTCTGGGCCACGAGGGGGTGAAGGCAGTGGCCACGCTGTCCCCTCACACCGTCATTCAGACCACCCACAGCGCCTCCGAGCAACTCCCCGTCGGGCTGCCGGCAACAGCCTTCTACGCCGGGACCCAGCCGCCGGTGATCGGCTACCTGAGCGGCCAGCAGCAAGCCATCGGGTACCCCGGCAGCCTGCCGCAGCACCTGGTGATCCCCGGCACCCAGTCCCTGCTGATACCGGTTGGGGGTGCAGATGTCGAGCCGTCAGGAGTCACGCCTGCGATCGTCACGTCGTCCCCCCAGTTTGCAGCAGTGCCTCACACGTTCGTCACCACCGCTGTCCCCAAAAACGAGAACTTCAGCGCGGAGCCCCTCACCACCCAGCCCGCCTACCAGGCCACCATGGTGCAGGCGCAGATCCACCTGCCCGTGGTGCAGTCCATCGCTTCCCCTGCCGCCGCGCCTCCCACGCTGCCCCCCTACTTCATGAAGGGGTCGATCATTCAGCTGGCCAACGGGGAGCTGAAGAAAGTAGAGGACTTGAAAACAGAAGACTTCATACAGAGCGCGGAAATTAGCAACGACCTGAAAATAGACTCCAGCACTGTGGAGAGGATTGAAGACAGCCATAGCCCAGGCATTGCCGTGATACAGTTTGCGGTTGGGGAGCATCGAGCACAGGTAATGGCAATGCGTGGTGAGGTGCGGGGGGCGACTGGGGTGCACACTGGTGCTCCCCGCTCTCGGTCACTTTGGGTCCGCGAGGTTGGTTCTTCATTCTCCATCCGTGAGACCAACTCTGGTCCAAAAATCATCCCCTTCACTGCGCTAGGGGAGCCATCAGTGTCACACCGGTAGTAAATGTAGTCTCTTGGATATAAATCGGGTCTTTCTTGTAGCTGGAGAACCCAGATGGAGAATTACATGGTCTTCATATTTTTTGATTAAGATACAAAACAGCGTAAGCAGTACAAGAGAATATATTTTGCATTTTGAGGGGTGATTTTTACCTTCCACACCAGAAAGCTCAGGTTAGACTTGGCTCAAATCCTACCCTTGAGAGATAGGTAGGGCACAAGGCAGTGAATTTCCACAGCTTGAAAACTTGGAGCTGCCTGGGAATGGCTCCATCGCACACATAAGTTACTGAAATGCACTAGAGTTTTACTGAGGCTTCGGTTGCGGGTGGTTTAAACACTGCACAGCTCACGTAAACTGTGTGTTTAAAAGAAATTTGGAAAGAAAAACCATCTAGGTGGCTAGGCAGGCTGTGCTTCTAACCTTAGTTTCTCGTTGATTTGCAATGTGGGAAGAAACCCTGTAACTTTCCAAAGGTATTTTTAGGTTGAGAATGAGCACATACTGATCGTAAAGCATTATCCTGATGCTGTCCCTTTTCTGGGCAATTTAGATTCTGCTGTGTTGAGGCTGGAGCAGTTCACGTATTCTGGATAGCATTTTACTTCCTAGAGGTACTAACTTTAAATATTCTTGTTGCAAATCCTTTTTGGGTGGTTTGAGTGCCCTGATGCTGCACCCTCAGCACTGGAGAATGAGAATGAGAGGGAGAGAGGAGCTGGACGTGGACACATGTAGTAAAGCACCTCAGGCTGACAGCTCGGGGAAGAAAAACAAACAGTGACAGTACCGAGGAGCAGATTACATGAAAATGTTCTTGCAGTCGCAGCAGTCTCTGGCCTGTCCTTCCCCAGTGGTGCATGCACGGTAAATTGCTACATATGGCACATTCCCTTTCTCATGTCAAACATGCAGATTCCCTGCGTCGTTTTGTTCATGTCTGTGCGTGCATCTGCACAGCTGATATAAGTTGGGCTTCTGGTATTTTCGATATTAAGACATGATTTTTTTTCCCCACCGCTGCACTGTATTTTGGTGCATCTCGGGCTTCGCAATGAGAGGAACCGTCCTTGGATCAGGACCCGTTACTATAATTTGCCCCAGTGCCTTGAATAATGAGATTTCAAAAGTAGCAATCTCCCATCTGCAATTTTCATCTTGCTCTCATTTCTCTCCCTGCAGCCAGGCCACCCGCTCTCTGCACCAGCAGAAGAGGTACAAATTAGCAGGTAGCATTTGTGTCATGTCTCGTTCGCAGATCTGTCAACACGGGCGATGTGTTGCATAGTCCCTGGCACCGGGAAGAGCGCCTTTGCAGGGGGTGGAGTGCCATCCTCTGGCTGAAAGCAAGCCGAGGCTGAGGCTGTACAAATCCAGGCACACGGGTCTCACCCAGCAAAGTGTCACCTTACGGAGAAGCCTATCAGGAGCGGGCTGACATCATCGCAGCCGAAATACTCCCCAGCTGTGTTTCCCACCGGGGATGCTTCCAGAATGGAGGGCGAGTCACGTAGAGATATGATTAGAAACGGGGGGTTTAATTTAGGTTTCCTGCAGATTCCAGCACTTGGGTCTTTTCCCAGATCAGCTGTGTCCCCGCATAGCGGGGACAGCTCTGCCGGTTTTCCCTTGCCTGGATTGAGAGAGAGAGAGAGAGAGAGAGAGCGAGCATTTCTATGTGCGTGAAGTCTCCGGTGACCTCACCCTCAGCCCGACGTGGCCATAGGAAAGCATTTAGCCTTATTAGCAGGCATGCGGCAGTCATTACTCGTTAGAAAATTGCGTGTGTGAAGAGGGCTTACTCTGCTCGTTGAAAGAACAGCATTAGTCGCACTGCTTCGAGCAGCGTGACTTAAATATATCTTGACTCCAGAGTACAGTGGAGCTGTGTGTGCGGTGTGGCTTCGCAAAGTATTTTATTACAAGTCAGTTTCAGTTGCTTGCTTCTGGAAGGAGGGAGCTTTTCAAATGGTATTATCAAGGGAGTGTAAGTTGTAAAGAGTAAGTGCCATACAAAAATAGCGTTGTTATCATTAGCTTTGGCTCACTTACGTGCTCCTCCCAGGGATCTCTGGGAAGTCATTATAATATTGATGAATTTGTATTTTCCGACCCTATGCAAACATTAGCTAGTTTTCTCACCAATTGAGGGACAGAGGCAGGAGATTATTTTTAGCTGAGCGTATACAACTGCAATGTAAATAGGGAGGCACCGTGCAGCTGCTATTCTATCGTATCACTGCAATTCACAGCAGCCCCTCCCTGGCACAGCACTTCAGCAGAAAGAGGTCATCCTCCCTCCTCTCCCCGCCTTCCAATCACCTGGCAAATCCAATACTCTTCCAGGTATGGAAACCTAGAGGAAAATTAACCCACCTAAAGCTACATGCCTTTGCAGTGAAATAACTGGCCTTAGCTGTGGAGGCATGCTAGATTTCCATTTCACAGCATTAGGAAGTCAAGTAAGCGTCATCTAGACCAGAACCCACAGTCCAGCTGTTACACCCCTGCATTCAAGTTACCTAAAAGAAGAGACCTACGGATCTGCATCTCTTTGCAATTCCACATATTATTCTTGTAATAACACTTTCACCATTACAACCTGTCTTTTCCTTCGCTGCCGGGAGCAAGCAGAAGCCAATAACTCACCTCCATTGATGTTAAGGTCAAAACACACAGGAGATGCAAAATAAGTTCTGTGAAACGTTTGCTTTCATCCCTGTGTTTCAGTTCCCAGTCATTCCTAAAGTGTAGGTTAAAAAGAAAAGATGAGCCTAAAGTTCTTAATTTTCCTTTTTTAAAAAACCAGTCATAGACACTAGGGATCAGAAAGGCCCATTAGAGCATCTAGTTAGTAGCCTCAACTAGTGTAGTTTAGTGCATATTTTTTTAGACCATTGTCTAGTTTAGTTTTTCCTTTATATCTCTGCACACACACAAACCAGTTACTTTTTCTTTTACTCTATGCTCTCCTTTTCATTATCTTTGGCACCGTAGCAGGCACAGAAAGAGTTGTTGACTGAGTTCGCTGCTGCAAGTGGAGATCTCTCCCAGCCTTCCCCTCATGCGACCTCTGTGTCCGTGTTCCCTGGTCACGGGGGGCCCTTGTTCTTAGGAGTGATGGGGGCGGCTGTAGCCTGTCTTTGGATGAGCGTTGCCGAATTCTGGGACTGCAACAGGTAAGAGCTCGTGATAAACTCAGCAGCCAGTGGTCTGGTGGACAGAGGTGGCTTCTCTTGAGAAATGGTGGGATCATGTAGCTGTGGAGAGCAGTAGCCCCTAACCTTCAAGGCCTGGGTGAGTTTGCTGTAATAATGGTGTACTGAAGCTGGGCTAGATACAGACCTGGGGGGATGCCCACCCAGACCATGTGTTGTGCCAGGTAGTCCCTACGGCGCAAGGTGCTGCCTACAGCCCCGTAAGTCTCTCAAAGGAAATCCACTCTTGTGAAGGCAGGTGTTGTTCGGGGTGGTGGGAACATAAGGAGTCCCAAAGGCTCTGAGGAGGGGAGGTGGTGTGGGAGCGCAGCCCTGCAGAGACTTCTCTCTGCCAGAGGGAGAGCTTCTAGTCCATGAATCCACCCAGTTGTTTTTTGGACCCGAGGAATCTCTCAGAACCCACATCAAGGCCGTCAGCAGAGAGCTCCACCGCGTAATTGCACATTGTTTCCAGAACCACTTCCTTCTCTTTGTTTCCAGCCTACCGCTCCTAGTTTCATCACATTTTAATAATACCAGGGAGAAAAATGCTTAATTGGAAAATGTATGTTTGCATTTATTAAAATACAGTTCACACAAACCACTTTTATTTGGCACCTTTTGCTTGAGTGCTTGTTACATTGGTTGCAGCAGTGAGCCCCAAGACTAAAATCGCTGCATTTCTGAATGATGTGTTTTCTGAGCATCAGATCGTCCAGCACCTGTCTTCCATGTTCCAGTTCCAGCCAGGGTTTCCTGAGCAGTCTGAATTGCTTGCCTTACCTACGAGTTTGGCCGAGAAATAAAATTATAAAGGGTTATAGAAAATTGCAGATACTCAGCAGCTACATTGAAGAGTTTTGGGTGTTTTCACTAGTCAATCTTAAAATTAGAAATATAACTTGCAGTAACTTGCAATGGAGCCTCAGTGTGCTTGAAGAGGGACCAGCATTTTGGTTTCTTGCTTTATCGTCTTAGTAGTTGGAGAACAAGTTCCAAATTTCTTTCTCTCCTACAATAATTATGGCAAGATATTGAAGGAGGAAGCTTTTAAAATTAGTTTTTTGTGTTTTGATGAAGTGGTCAGAAGAAAGTTATGTTCTTACTGAGCTTTCACACTTAAAAGGTCTTTGACTTCTGTTGCTTGTAGAGAATGGTTCCCTTAAATCCCAGGTTACCTGAATCCAAAAGTAGCCAGCTAAACCAGGGCTTGATAATCCATGAGGAAACCCATTTCAAATCAATAGTGGTATGTGTACATCCTGACTGGATCATGGAAATTCTGGTATTTCACCACTGAATAATATATTCAGTGTTATTCATGATCACCACTACCAGTTCTGGGATTTGTTTCAGTGACTGACAGTTCAGGCAAGTGTTTTGGGTGCCATGTTAAAAAAAAAAAAGTATAACATGTGATGGAAGCGTGTTCACATCAAGAGGAACTTGTGTGTCAGTGAGGATGATGCACATAAGCATGTATGATTCCCACAGATACAAATAGCTTTTGACAAGGATGGGAAAGTATAAAAAGAAAAAAAAAAAAATAACACAGCAGGCAGGAAGGAAGGAAGGAGGAGGAGAGACATAGCAATATGAAGGAGAAAGCTGTGTCCACCAGCCCGCAGAGAAGCCTACAGCTCTGTGTAGACAGCAGTTTCCATTTAAGTCCATGGAAGATACTGGATATTCACCAGTTCTCCCAGTCAGACCCCTTACTGAGATGTATATGTATGGAATAGGATCCCAAACTCTGGGCAATTTTTTCTGCAAATCCTGATGCTGGAGTGTTTCTATCCAACGTCATGGAGGGATGGGACTTTAATGGTTACCTCGCCCCACTGACTCCATAGTTCAGAGCATGGACCACGTCCCTTTCCACTCTTGCCATGTGTGTAGTTGGCTGTTGGCAGACAGTTCTGGTTGGAAAAGGTTTAATGTGACAGAAATTGACGAAGTGAGGGGTATCTTGTGCCTCTAAACTGCTCCTTTTGAAATTCCTTGTACAGTGGCTTACTATGTTGGGCAGGTGGAGTGGCAGGTTAATGCATGCAGTGTTATTTGTTGGCCTAGTTGCAGAAGTATGTAGCATATAAGTTTTTTTCCCAGCAGAATCAACTGTCTCGTTAACTGCAGTTGACTGCTAGTGCATGGCATGGGCTTAACCAGTCAGAGGCACAGTCAACATCCCATGGGAATCTTTGGTTTCCTGGTTCTGGAGTCTCTGTCTATGAGTTGTGGGACATCCTTGATCAAGTCTTCCTGCCAAAAATGGATGTGGAGGTGGTGGGATGCGAGGGGAGCTACCTCGGGCCCAGCATGTGGGTAGGGTGCCTCTGAGGGTAAGCAGCACTAGCAGGGAAGTGGCAGGGCTGCTGGGTACTGTACTGTCGTTGAGTCCAACCTCTTCCTTGAGACAGGACACGCAGCTTCATCCCAAGGTTCACACTGAATATTACAGACAAAGATGTTTGAACACTGGAGTGCAATGTGCATCTCAAACTGTTTCTGTTCCCTAGTGTTGAAACGTATACAAAGCCATGCTCGGTATGACAGCGTTACTCGCTCCCAAGGGTGAGAGGTGGTTTCACAAGCCTGCTGTGATGTTCCTTTCAAGTGAATCCCAGTTCCTGGAGAGGGAAGGCTCTCCAGGCAGCTGGTACGCTCCATGCCTGCTGAATGGCTCAGAAATGAGATGAGCACAGGTGTTCAGGTGTTCTCCTGCCCTTGAGCCCCTACCAAATAGGGGTTGCACCTTCAGAGCAGGATGCTGCCCCCCATGCCTGAGAAGAGCTCCAGAGGACATGGGGACCTTGGCACCAGAGCAGCAGATGTTTGACTTCAGCATAAGCCAATCCTCTTAGAGTTACAGACCTCATTGGTGTTACACACAGCAAGGTGAAAACACATGCCACGTTTTTAAATAGTATTAGTCAGAATTTCCAGGGTTGTGAATCGCATGAGCCCACATCAAGCCTTTGAGCCTGGACTGCTGACATGTGCAAAGATAAGCAGGTATTGACGTGCTTTATCATGTTGGGACCTCAAGGCCCAGCATCGGCAAGGTCAAGGAACAGCGGGCACCTGGTGCTGGTCTCTTCTCCTGGCTATGGCAGCTGCCTGTAAGATGGTTAGACAGGATTCATAACCAGATGTGTTTTTTAAAGTGGGGTGAAATGGCGGGGGGAAAGGGGGCACTGTGCAGAAAAGGAGACCCAGTGCAGGAACTGCAGGAGGAGGAGGAGGACAGACCTGGATCCTCTCCCTGAGGGAGTGCAGCAGGTGAACTCAACTGCAGAGTGGGAGAACAGATGTGAGAAGGGAAGAAACTGGACTGGTAACAGGACTGCTGGGGGAAGGCAGGTTCATGCTCGCAGCTCTTATGGCTACAACTCTGTATGTGCTGAGGAAATCAGCACGCCTTCAACCGTTTCACACTGGTAAGTATACGCTTGCTCTGGCAGAGATGAGGATGACGTTCCCGTGGTCATTTAGGAAACCGTATGTCAGAATTGAGAGCTTCCCTTGAGCCATTCGCTGGTTGGAAGCTGTCTTTAGATGTGGTTGACAGGCTGTGGGTACCACAAGGGGATGGCAGGGAATGGAGTTTGCCGAATGCCTCTTACGCCTCTGAGCGGCTGGATAAAGGTAAAGCTTGATTCCTGCTGAGGTCCTGTGCTAAGAAATGCTCAGCTTAGAGAAACCATTAACACGCATGTGACAAGGACGGGCCTGCAGTCTGGTGGTCGACGTGCTGATTTTGTGGAAAGTGAACAGCGCTTTTGGAATTGCAGCTTTATCCCACTGCCCCGCAGCAAGCGCCGCCTGCCGTGCACGTGCGTGAGGGCACACAGGTGATCTCACGCTCTCCCCTCTCTCTCCCTCTGTCTCTCTCTCTCTGTTGTCCCCTCTCTTTCTGCAGGTCAGCGTGGAAGTCTTGGTAGAATACCCTTTTTTTGTATTTGGACAAGGCTGGTCATCCTGCTGCCCCGAGAGAACCAGCCAGCTCTTTGATTTGCCATGCTCCAAACTCTCGGTGGGGGACGTCTGCATATCGCTCACGCTCAAGAACCTGAAGAACGGCTCTATTAAAAAGGGCCAGCCCATGGACTCAGCTAGTATCTTGCTGAAGCATTCAAAGAATGACAGTCTAGCTGGAAGTAGACACAGGTATGCGGAGCAGGAAAACGGGATTAATCAGGGAAGCGCACAGATGTTAGCTGAGAACGGTGAACTGAAGTTTCCGGACAAAATAGGATTGCCTGCAGCACCTTTGCTCACCAAAACAGAACCCAGCAAGCCCCCAGCAACGAGGAAGAGGAGGTGGTCAGCCCCCGAAACACGAAAACTAGAGAAATCAGAAGAGGAGCCACCTTTGACTCTTCCCAAGCCTTCTTTTATTCCTCAGGAGGTTAAGATTTGCATTGAAGGTCGATCCAACGTAGGAAAGTAAAAGTTGTTTGGGGAAAGGAAATTAGGCTATCCCTTGTCATTTTTATCCAGATTACTGTACTGTAGACTAAATAACCCAGTATTTACATGTTATCATCTTATTTTAGGTTTATGTTTATAACCTTGTTGTTATAGTTGCAGCTGGTATTATGCAGGAGACTGGTGCATATGTTTTTCCACAAGTGTTTGTCAGTGACTAGGTTTATCGAGAGCTACGGAAGGGGCAGTACCTGCTTCACACACCCTTAGTGGAAATGAATGTGTTGTCATGGCTCCTGTTTTCTAACACCTCGTGTAGGACAGGGTCCAGCTGTGATTTTGTTTTCTTTTCGTCCTCGTTTTTGTTTTGGTTTTGTTTTGTTTCTGTTTTTGTTTCGTTGTTTTGGTTCCTGTTCTAGTTTTTCGGGGGGAGGTGAGGAGAAGGGAACTGTAGCAGAGGTGTGTGTCACGCGTGGGGTGCGTGTGTGCTTGTGCGTGTGTGTGTGCGTGCACGCCAGTCCCGAGGAGGGGCTGCGGCTCTGTGGCGGGTTGGTGAAGAGGTTTCCTCACCCCAGGTGGATGCTGAGGACACAACCCATGGGTGTTATTGAAGAGGATCGGACAGTCTCTGACATTTTCAACAAGAAGCCAACTCTTACTCAAGGCTCTACTATATATATATATATATATATATATTTGTGTGTGTGTATATGTATATATATATTTTTTCCCCCCATGGGGTTTGACTGCACTGATTTTTATTCCTAAAGCAACTGCCACACCAACATTTCCTTTTCTGCTTGCTAGTGCAGTTCCATTGCCCGGAGTCAGCAGGTGGGGAGGCTGTACGGACTCTTGCACTGGTCGCCCCGCAAGGTTTTCTTTCCTTCGTGGCGGTGGGGGTGGGTGGGTGCGTGCGTGTGGCGTGGGTGTGCGTGGGTGGGTGGGTGTGCACCAGGAGGCCTCCGGCTCCGCGGGTGCCCCTGGCTCGGGCTCACTCCTCGTTTCTGTGCAGTGTTAGACGAATCGACCGGGTTACGCCATTGACATTTGCTTCCACAAGGTAGACGCATACTGCCCCTTTGAGATCACAGGCATCCACGGTTTGCAGTTAGGTTGCAAATCTTTGTCTTTAACTCTAGTACTGTTTTTAGTTCATGATTATGGACAACTGGTGCCACTTTTTTTTTTCAAATTTCGGTGTGACACAGGAATCCGCTGTTGAAGATGAACCTAGAATGTCTTTAAGCACTTAAAATGCTGTTCACACTTTATTGCTGAGCATCCTGGTCTAACACTCAGTACGTACTGTATCTCACTTTAATCTGCTCGGAAAAGCAACAGCAGCAAACAAACAAACAAATCTCTTCAATACTGTAACTACATGCAACTGTGTAAAGTTTTCTCACAGGCAAGATGCTGAAAGTTTTAATGTGGTTTCAAAGGGATGAATGTGAATTATTGAACTAGTATGTGACAGTCATTGTCCACAAAGGACTACTTAATAGGAGGCACTTTTTAAACTTTAATGCTTGAGAAAGAGTTAAAGGCATATGCGAGCTGACAGATAATAAAAAAAAAATAAGAGAAAGGAAAAAGGAAAGAGGAAAAAAAAAATCATTGTCCAGTGTTTTTGAAAAAGATGGACTTTAAAGAATCTTGCAATTTGCACATCTTGAGTTTATCATTTGTGTGGTATTCCTGCAGTTTTTACCTAATAATGTTGTGGGTTGGGGGGGGGGTCTGAAAGAGCATAAACAAATGTAGCAATTACTCACTAACCTGCCTACGCTCTAGGCCATTTCATAGAGTTACGTTCCTTTCAAAGTTCATTTTTGGTCTTTCTACCATATCTGCCACACAGAACCAGGTCCTACCGGGACAGCTCTGAGAATTTTTCTTCAGACTTGCTGAGAGAGTTTTCCACAAGAAACATTTCTGTACGTAAGCAAGGTGTTTGTTTGTTTTGAAAACAAACCTATTGTAATTTTATTATTATTATTATTTGTTATTTTAATTGCATCATTTTCCATTGGAAAGGCGAGATTTAAAGAGTTTGTTACAAACCAAGTCGGATGGGGGGGGGAGGGGGCGGGTGGGAGGGGGATTCAACGCCGTTCAGTCTTTTTCTTTCCCCAGGTAGGGCCGGATCCTTTGGGGTGCTGTGCACCCAGCCTCCTGCACCAGCCTCGGGGAGGTGCCAGTGGGAAGTACCTGGGGGCTAAAGCCCGTTGCTGCCACTAGAGAGGTCCCGCTGCTGGGGGTGGGATGGCGCGGGGGCCCGCAGCAGCAAGCCTTCCTGTCCTTGTTTGCGGTTGGCGAGTTCGCATCCTTCAGGTAGTTTTGAAGAAGCTGTGCTTGATAGGGAGAAAAGGAAATAAAAGTCCGTCGTAAGAAACGCAGTAACCTAAAGTGAACAAATTTATTTAAAGTCTTGTTTTCCCTCTCCCCTAAAATACAGTGCTTTTATTTAAGAGAAGAAATGTTAACCCCAAACCCCAGCTTTGACTCTGTCATTTGTTACTTGAAATTTAGCTCACACCAGAACTAATTGTTTTTATACCATATTCTGGGGTGCACCAAAAAGTTGAAATACGTTTAAAATAGCTTGAAACTTTTCTTGAATTTCCTTGAATTTTATTAACCTCTCGGCGGGCTACCAAATAGCTGAGTGGGTTTCTTCTCACAGTCACACTGCTTAGTTAGTGCTTATTTGTTAATATTTCTGCTCAGAGAAGTTGCTTAATCTTCCATATACTCTGCTCAGGGCACTTGCAATTTATTGTTTCGTTTTGTTTCCTGTTTTGTTTTTAAGCTTTGATGGTAAAGGAATAGAAAGAATTACAGATTTTTAGTTTGCAGTTGTACCACTATTTCCGTACTTCACGCATACTCGGGAAAAAAAAAAAAATCTCAAGTAAAACCATACGCATACACATTTGTGGTTAATGAAGAAGCAGGGGCTTTTAAACTGACTGGATCTATTCAACTAACACTAAAAAAAATAAAAAATAATAATAATAAAAAAATACGTTTGGAGCAATAGGAATGTATTAGTTCTGTGCTTGTATTTCAGACTGAGGAATTCTGAAATAACTGGTTCTTTCCAAACAATTGTCCCTTTCCATGCTTTGGCTTTTGTAGGATGTGCAATACTTTACGTGCCAACTTAGACTCACCCGTGCGGTGTTAGCTAGATCTCATACCCACTTCTGATTTCCCCTGGTTTTTGTTCTTGTTTAAATAGTTTCTTTCTTTCTACCTTTTTTTTTTTTTTTTTTTTTTTGGTCCCCCTATTAATAACTCCTTCCCCTCTCCTCCCCCCGCCAAAAAAAAAACAAAAACAAACCATAGTAAGGGTCAAGCATCCCTTGCCCCGACGAACACCCAACCCTTTTTGTATTTGATGATAAAAAAGATCCAGGAAGGAAAAAAGAAAAAAAAAAAAAGAGGAAAAAAAAAAAAAAGA
>JAOXNO010000013.1:66349266-66412512 GCA_028565335.1 Limnodromus scolopaceus | reverse complement strand
TGCCCCCCCCAACCTCCCACCCCCCCAAATCCTGAAATACAGAGCAAAACGAGAATTTGTCGATGCAGATGCGCATACGTGCACACACAGAACCCCAGACACGAGTGTCTGTTTGCACACAAATAAATATGTGTGATTATTTTTTTTTCTTTACGCGTATGCCCAGGTGATTCCCTGTCTGAGGACAGCCTTGCTTTGTGTCCGTAGGGAAATTCCAAACGCGTTGCACACCTCTACTCCAGAGTTCAATTTCTTTTACATAGACGACCTCGCTTCAGATGTGTTACCTTTACTGATAGGATCTTTTCTTGTAGCACTATACCTTGTGGGAATATTTTTTGATGTAAACCTAATTTGAGAAGCTTATTAAAAATAGAAACTTTTTTTGAAGCACTCACATTGAGGAGTACAGGTAATGTTTTAAAAAATTGCACAAAAGAAAAATGAATGTTGGAATGATTCATTCAGTGTTTGAAAAAGAGACGGCTCTGTTTGAACAGTGAGTTTCATACCTTGTTTGTAAAAAAAAAAAAAAAAGTTTTTAAATACAAAAGCAGAGAAAGGTTGAAAGTTACATGTTTTTTGTATATAGAAAATGTCATGTCTAGATGATCTGATTTGTATTGGCTTTGGCCAGGAAGAATTATTACTTAAAAGGCTCTTAAAGAACAACTGTGCTTAATTTTCTGTTCGTATTACATGGGTCCCATTTCTGGGGAACGGAGTCACGCTTCACACGCTGTTTATTCCTGTGCTGAAAAAATAGACCCTGGAGCAGCAATTCTCCAGTGCAGCTACCGGGCACTTCAAAGGGTGGCTACTCTGCAAAACCAGACTCTCGCTCTCCAGCTGTATTTCGGCTTTAAGCTCTCCTGCCTGCGCCGAGGGAGCCCCTGGCACCCCAGAGGGCACGGCTGGTGTTGAGGGAGGCCTCGGCCGAGCCCTCGGTCGGTGTGGGTGTCAGGGCCAGCCCCGCTGCCGGTGCCAGGGCGGGCAGGGTGGCAGCAGCCCCGGGGCTGGGGAGCCGCTGCCGGCTGAGCACTGACCCGCTCAGTCCCCGCCTGAAGCCTTTCGGTCCTGGTTTGGTTTTTTTGGTTTTTTTTTTTTTCCTCTCTCTGGGATGCTGTTCCATGTTTTTTCAGCACTTCCTGTTCCAGACGAAACCCAAAGAGTATAACCCTGAGCAAGAAGTGCTTACCACAAGGGATCCTAGCCCCGCGCTGGCAGCAGAGCGATACCCAAAGGCCAGCCGGCCTTCCGGCCCCCTCTCCCCCTCCTCTGCTGCCCGAGCCGCCGGGGAGCAGCCCCTCACACCCAGAGCGCGTTTCCAGTGATGGTCTTGATCGATGATGGCGAGACCGGTGTTTTTCAGAAGCCAAAAGGAGAGGATCCCCAGGCAGTTTCTGAGGAGAGGGTCCTTTTCCTGTCCAAAGATTGAGCTGGGCGGCTGGGAGCCGGCGGGCAGGGGGAGCTGGGGGGGTTCCCAGGCTGCTCCCTTCCCCTGCCCGGCGGCGACCCACGGGGCAGAGACACTCGCCCTGCCCAAGCGACCCCCGGGCGCTCAGAAAACCGGCCCCAGGTGTGTTACGATGAAGTGCATTCAGCCAACAGGTAGTATTTATACAATAACAGTCTCTAAGGTCTCTGTAGGTTTTTTTCTTGTCGTTAGCTGAAAGGACTCAAGTCTTCCACTGAGGATTTTATGGAGGCTTCATCCAAGGTTGTTTCTTTTTTTTTTTTCTTCGTTCATTTCTATTTTGAGCGGTCAAAGCTCCTGTGCCCTTTCCCTCGACCACGCAGTAGGTGTGCATTGGAAGCGGTGTTTGCAGCGAGCGTTAGTCACTCGTTGAAGCTGTCGTGGCTGTACTATGGGATTGCTGACCAGCGGGAACCTCAGGGCCCAGCTCCTCGCCCGGCGTGGAGCCGGTGTGGGACCTCTGGCTCCCCGGGCTCTGCCCCTTCACGCCGGCCGGTGAGGGGCTCCCGCCCTGGCCTTTGCTTTAAAAATCCAGGACCCACGTACTCTCCCTTGGAAGGCGCTCTGCAGAACTCCTGTCCCAGGCGGTCGGGGTTGGATGGGGGTAGCTGAGGGCAAAAATGGGCCGGGGGCGGCTGCGGGTGGCTCAGTCGGTGTCTTCTGCCGGGCCGTCGGGCTGGCCTCTTAGCGAAGTTACTAATCTCTTAAGGCATAGATACGACTCTTCACGACAGTCAGCTAATGTTGAAACTCACTAATGTATGTATTTGCTCTTTTTTTTTTTTCTTTTTTTTTTTTTGGAATAATATATTAACTTGTTGAACACTGTTCTTTTCGCAGTGTTAGGAAAGGGGGGAGGGAGGGAGGGAGGGAGGGGGATTTTTCCCAACCTTTTTCAGTTCGGGTGAGCTACTGAAAATCATTTTGTACTAGCTATGTCACCGCTCCCGGCAGCCGGTGGCGCCGCGTGGCACGGGGCCGTGCCGGGACAAGGTTTAGCCCTTCTACAGCAGTAGTTTTTAAGGTCTCTTCTTTTTTTTTTTTTTTTTTTTTTTTAAAAAAAAAAAAAATGGTCTGGTATTACTAATGAGGGTTGTTGCAAATCACACTTCCAGTGTAGTTCCTAGTGTAGGCCCAGTAAAAGGGATATCGCAGCTTTGTGTTGGGGAGAGATTGAGCTGACATGGCCAGTACAAAGGAGAAATAGGGAGGGAATAACGTTTTGCACCTTATTGAAAAGAGGAGAAGATTTTAAGTGCATACAGACATAGTTAAGAGCTTTTATTGTGACAGGAGAACTTTTTTCCATATGCGTGCATACTCTCTGTAATTCCAGTGTAAAATATTGTACTTGCACTAGCTTTTTTAAAACAAATATTAAAAAAAAAATGGAAGAATTCATATTCTATTTTCTAATGGTGGTGTGTCTATTTGTAGGATACACTCGCGTCTGTTTATTGAATTTTATGGTCCCTTTCTTTGATGGTGCTTGCAGGTTTTCTAGGTAGAAATTATTTCATTATTATAATAAAACAATGTTTGATTCAAAATTTGAACAAAATTGTTTTAAAGAAATTGTCTGTATACCAGTACAAGTTTATTGTTTCAGTATACTCGTACTAATAAAATAACAGTGCCAATTGCAAACGCGTGATTCGTCTTTATGAGTTACGGCTGGATGCCAGAGAGCTTTCCTAGGGAAGTAATTTGCCTGATTTAATTCTCCCCCCGCCCCGGCAGTGCATTTCGGATGATGCAGAAACACACAGGTACCCATCCGTGGCCGTCAAACCCTCTCCAGACCATCGGAGTGAAGCTCTTTATTGCGTAACAAAAACTTGCCATTTACAACTTTTGAACACCGGAAAGGGGTTGCTGCAGAGGAGGGGAGGCAGCGCTCGGCGCGGCCGTCTCAGCAGGGCCGAGTCGGGCAGGAGAACATCCAACGCTCATCGGCTCCTGTCGGCCGATCAACGCAGAAGCGCTTCGCAGTCATGGCAGGCAACACCAAGGAGTTTTGGACTCTTGAGTTATTTATTTATGTACAAAAACTTCAACCAGTGAACATCGTGCCGAGTTAATGCTGGGGAGGGCTCGCGTGAACAGCTGGATGGCCACGAGCGAAGCAAAGGCTGCAGGGGGGAGGTCTGTGCTGTGTTTAGGGGCGCGGAGCTGTGCCAGCACCTAACCCAGCCATCCTTCAGCGCCCCCCACCCCCCGGTAGCTCCCGGCTCACAGCCTTCTCCTGCCTTGGCTTTTTTTTTTTCCTTTCTCTCTTATACACAAGCAAGGCCAAACCTGGCACTGGTTGCCAAAGCCCTTTTGGCTACAACAAACAACTTTTTTGGTATAAAACCGGTATTAGTGACTGAAAAGCAACATTTCCCGGGTGGAGGGGTGGGAGGCGGTGATGAGCAGACACTGTACGTACACTGGCAGAAAGCTGTAGCAGCAAGTCTGTTCAAGACAGGGGAGCTCAACAGGTATAAACTAGGGAGTGCCTGGTTCAGAAAAGGCTTCAAATCAACATGTCCATGAGTGGAAAAACGCCATCCCCTGTCCCAGCAGAGCCGGGGGCTTTCCCTGTTGCTGCTGTGTTTCTTGCTCACCCCCATCCTTTCTCCTGCTGCTACTGACAAGCTGTAAGGAACACACAGGCACACTTTGTATGGGAAAAGCTCCTACAAATGTTAGCAGCAGCTCCTCCTGCCCCGCTGATAACTCGTCACATTTACAGGGTGCCCCCTTCCTATCTTCAACACCCTCCCCTGTGCCCTAAGGTGAGAAGAAAGCAACACAGAAGAGCCCAGCCAAAACCCATGCCCTGTGGCTTGTTTTTCCATCTGGCGGGATGCTGGGTCAAGGCCCATTTCTCTAACAGGCTGGGCACAGGCGAGGAGGAGGCCTACACATGACATCACCCAGGCACGAGCAAGGCTGCTGCTGAGCCAAGCCCTTCCTCCCCAGGGAGCGTTCAGGTAAGCCAGGCTGGGTGGGGGAGGGGGCTGCAGCAAGGTGACCCCAGAATATGACTGGGAGGGGAGGAGGTGTTTCAGGTGGCCTTATGTTTCAAGAATCCAGAGATGGACACGCTCAGCAGGGATTGCTTTAATGATGTAACATATTGCCCCTGGCAGCATCCCTGCTTGTAGGTCTTTGGTATGTTTAACGCAATCACTGTGGGGCTAAACCTCAATATTGCTCTTGGGCGCTCAATGTAACAGCTGCCTGTCTGGGGGAAGCAGGTATGACCAAGGCCTGCAGCACAGCTTAGCACACTCACACCATTGCCCTGGACAGGATGGGGTCGGGGTGGCAGGGTTAAATAGGATCAGGTTACGCACAATCAATCGCCCAACACGAAGCATTTATGAATGACACTTCCCACAGAAGGACACCAAGTAACAGAGAACCCAGTTAAATGTCCAGGTGAGGTAGATCCACAAATGGCACATGGCATTTATCCATAGTTGTGGCCTCTGCTCGGACCATCCTGCCAGACACACAGCACACCCTCAGCTCCATCTCTGCCCCCCCCGTTGTGAGTGTGGCAGTGGGCTTGAGCAGTGTGGCCATGGGCTTGAGCAGGGCACAGCACCAGGGGCTGAGGGAAGATAAGGGCAACTACCAGAGCACAGGACTGGGTGTTGAAGGAGGGCTCCAGCTCTTATTTTTTCCATTTTTCCAGTCTGTCTGAGAGCTGGGCATGAACAGTGCCAACGGTGACCGCTGACGTAGTTGGGGTTATCCCTGAACAAAAACCCGCTGATAATGTTGGGTGAGATGCAGCCATGCCACCAGGTCAGCCTTTCTGCAGCCCATTTCTCTCCCCGCTCACTTTAGAGCCAGAAGGAGAAAACGAAAGAGAAAACATGCTGCTTATCAAAATGATGGTAAGAGCTGCTATTTAGAAAATCAAACACCTTAAGTCAAAGCTTTATCAGTGACTATTCTTAGCCTCAATGTTATTCACAGCCTGGAGAATTCTGGGGACAACTTCAGATAAGCCCATCCCCATCCTTTCCTATCAGTCACTGGTCAGTCAGAGGTCTGTGTGAAAGGGGAGGGGGGCGTAAGCACAGCCCCAGGCCAGGCTGGCTGTGGGAGTGTGCAACCTGCCCGGGGAGGAGCCCTCACACAGCCCTCCACGCCGGAGGAGAGGCAGCCCCCCCCGGCCTTGTCCTGAGCACCTGCCTTTTCCAAAAGAAACTGTTCTGAAGAGATGTCACGAAGCTGCTCTGGTCAGTGTGCGTATGATATTTTTTAAAAAAATGTTTACAAATATATATATTTTTATATATGTATATGTATTTCTTAAATTCCATTTAGAAATGTAGCTAAAAGAAGTAGAAAAGCTCTAGCGAGAGGAGGCGTGAGACCAGCAACCGCTGCAGTTCCCACGTATGAAGGCACGAGTGTGGAGAGACACCTGTGGTCAGGCCTGTGACATGATGGTCTAACCCCACTCCTCACAGGGTGTGTTGTTCATTTGCCTTTGCACCCTGCCCTTCACATCCCATAAATAAAGGAGCGGTGACCTCCTACAGCCGTACTTAGGCAGAGCAGTAACACTGCCTGCTCTCTGGGCTCAGGGCAGGTAAGAGCAGTATGTGGCCCACGGTAGGCTTGTGGTAAAGAAGCCTGGAACCTTCTTAATGTGACACTTTCAGGCTGGAGGGAACAGAGATCAGCTCCTTTATTCACGGGCCTGCTTCTCTTCTGCATTCAGGGTCCTTTATGGTATGTGGGCAGGGCACATGGGCCTTAAAGCCAGCACAGGTGTAACCTCTGCTCACATTAAGGCCCTTATCCACCTCCAAAGCAGAGGAAGGGGTGACACCCCAATTAAGAATTATGTCCTACATGTTAAATGGAAGACATTTAAAATATCAGGCTATTTAGAAGATACTTTCTGTTTTTTTCTAATGTGCACAACACACTTCAGTATCACCAGGGATCAGCCTGTGGCCTAGGTGTGCTCCTCAGCACGGTCAATTGTACCACTCCTTGTGCGTGGCTTTTTGAGCAGTCCAGCGTATGAGTTTAATTCTAGAGTTTCTCTTTGCTATTCCTCTTCCTACAGATCATTGTTTTGCTTTCAAAGGAAGCCTGCCTCTATCTACAGATAGCTACGGGAGGGGAAAGTAAGACTCTGAAGTACTGAAGTAACATCAGCTGTATTACGATCTCAGCAGCACTTTTAAGTGGCCGAGCATTATTAATTCATTGTGCTCACTTTTACATCATTTATCACAACGAGCTACTGTGGTATTCATGTGGATGCAATGTGTATTTCCAAAGAAATTTCATTGTGATTTATCAATTAATTAGTGGGCCATTAGATTTTATTAAAGTGTTACCCAGAGTCTTAAACATTCATTACTGCCTTTAGAGCAAATGCTTTAACTCCATCTCAGCCCACCCGTGTCTTGCAACCAGGCTGTTCTGCTGAAAGCTCTCTTTTGCTTTTCCTGGTGTCAAGGACTGCAGAGGAGTGGTACCAGATAACCAAAACTGAATTTGATCCCTCTGGCCTCGTTCACCTGGCCACAGACAATGCACGGCGCGGCATTTTTTTCTTTTCTAAATGGGTATGAGCAGGCAAGGGAACAGGGAGGGCTGGAGAGAAACCTCCCCTTGGTGGGTTGCTGTTGCCGAGTTTCAATGTCTTAGAAATCTGTTCACAGAGAGCAGGTAAAAGCCAGAATACAAGTAACTCAATAACTGCATGCATGAAAAAGCAGGCAAGCTCTGAGACATTCTCTCCTGAGATGGGGGCAAGGGGGACAGCACGGGTTTGCTACATTCAATGCCAGCTTCTCTGAAAAGGCAAGTCCATTGAATAGGGATGTGTAATTAAGAACAGCAGTACCAGCCCTGTGAACTAAGACTGAAAGAGATCTGGCATTTTTATCATCACCATAAAAAGTCACCAGCAGCTAGGCCTCATCAACCATCCACCTCTGGTGTTCTGCAGGCTGGCAGCCGTGCCACAAACATCTGTTCTTTGGTCAGAACAAAGATGAAAAGAATTTTATTTCTCCACGCAATTCCTTGCATCTTTTTCTCTCCCAGCCTGCAACTTCTGGAGGGTGCACTGCCAGAAGTGGTGGTAGCTGACAGGTCAGTCTAAAAAGAAGGAATGTGTGTATGTGTGCAGGCGCAAGAGCCAAGTCTGTACAAGCCAATTCTTTGTTAATTGAGGTTTCAGCAGCTATTTACCAGGGGGGGAAACAGGTGAAGTAATGTTGGTTAAAAAATAAAATAGGCACAACAATAAAAGATGAGGCTATTGCATTTTGAACCAATGGCACTGTGTTAACAGCACAACCTGCCCCTTCCAAATGCCAGCCATAGCCCCTCCAAATGGCTATGACACTGCCATTCTGAGAGGAGAGTTTGCCACTAACACAACGTGGAGGAGAAAGCAAAACAAAACAGCAGCCCTTCCTGCTCTTCTCCCCCACCCCTCTCTCCAGTCCCCCAGTCCTGGGCTAAGAGAAGACCTGGCTGTGCTGCTGGGTGACCCGGATAAACGTTGTTCTCCTGCTCAGTTCCTTGAGTTTGGCAGCTCCCACGTAGGTGCAGGTGGAGCGCAGCCCTCCAAGGATGTCCAGGATGGTGAGTTCCACGTCCCCTCTGTATGGTACCTCCACAGTTCTGCCCTCTGAAGCCCTGGAGAAGAGAGTGGTTACTGCATTTACATCTAGATGGCAAAACATAACGATGTGTTCACTGGAGCAATGTGGAGCTTAATACTCTGCATGCTGCAATTTACAAATACTCCCCCAGCTCTATTGCTTGCTGGCCTGTTGCTGCTCGGTGCTCTCAAGCACTGAAATGCCTCAACTCCAGTCACCACCAATACTGTGAACTAGAAGCAGACAAATTCTGTAGATGCTCCAATATTCCATGAGCCTAACTACAGCTTCCCCCCCTTCCTCACCTCCACCATCTGCCTACAAGCAAGTGAAGCTTCCAGGATTATAGAAAGGTACATATGACCTTGAGAGCTGCAAGCTTTAAAGTATAAGGAATGGTCAGGCTCAGGCAACTTACAGGAATGCTGGAGCTGGTTCTCAGCAGGCACTGCTCAGCACAGCTCTACAGAGGCTTCGCAGCCCCTGGCTTCTGTCCCATGTCACTGACCAGATGCAGATGGAAATGCTCTGGCTGTCTCTTACCAGCCTGATTCTCCAGAGCCCACAGAGACAGAGTGGGAAACCTGTTATGGCAACCCGCTGCAGAGCTGTCCCCTGAAGCTAAAAGGTGAGCTAGCACAGTTCAGAGTCAGGCAAAAAGGCCAGAAAAAAAATAGCAGTGCTGTGAATACTGTCAAGTATAGGCGCATGCTGTCCCCTCAAAACACATCTGAAGAGTTACATGACGGAAGAATCCAGGCAATAAACTTTCACCATTTCCCCTTCCAACTTTCTCCAGCCTCATGCTTAGCAATTCCTCCTGCATTGGAGTTCCCCAAACACCATCTCATCTCACTAGGCTTTAAAGCAAGCTTGTTCTGCACAGCACATAGCTCCTTCGGAGCAGTAGGCCTTGGGAAGGGGGTCTAAGAAATGCAGTGGGGAGAGGGGATAGCTCTCCTCCTTCTCTACAAAATGGAGGCAGAAATCAGGGCTGGGATCTGTCATCGTTGTAACTGTCGCTTTATTTACTTCTCCCTTCAACAAGTGGTTTAAGGGATAGTGCAAGAAAGAAAGGGCATGCCTGTTTGGAGGCTCCATTTGCAAATCATTAACAGCAACACTTGCTCTGTGGAGGTACTTCAGTGTAAGCCTGGCTATATTTCATTCTGTTAGTTTAAATGTGAGGTCAAAGCCCTACGGAGACAATAAAGGAAAAGCGTTAGTACACCATGTGAATAAGGAACCATGATTAATCTCCCTACATCTGATGAGTAATTGACTCCTTCTTGAAACTCTTAAATAAACTGTAATAGGCAGCCAATGGAAAACGTCTGTTCCACCGCCATCAAGAGACTCCATGGGGCTCAGTGGTGTGTTGTAGGGCCTGCACAGCTGGAGTTCACAGGCTTTTATTTTCCACTCCAGTGCCAACAGGAAGAGAAGGCCTGGACCACAAAACGACACAAAAGCACTCATGTTGCCATTCTGCAGCTGGGTTTTTGGCCAGTCAAAGCTGGGAGGTTCAGCTCGGCCTCTGGGGAGCTTCCCACAAGACTGTGAGAGACACTGCATGTTTGGGATTTTGGGGAAACCAGTGCAGATTTCACCTACCAGATCCTGCCACCTGAAGAGCTTGCATGCTGTATTGGGCCAGATATGCAGGGTTTACTGCATTCATGCATGACCGCCAACTCAGTTCACACGTCAGCGTCCAATTAAGTTATGCATGAATGCCCCATCAGTTCAAACATGAGTGCCCTGTTAATTCATGCTTGAGCATCATGTGGGGCATAAGTTTTGCTACCAGAAGCTGACTACAAACAAAGACAGCCCCAGTGTCTTTGTTCCACTGTGTTACAGTGGTTCAACAGACCTGCAGAGACAGGAACATTGCTTCCGAGAACGTGAACATTTGGTGGGCCCTTATTCAGAGAAAAATTACAAAAACATGGGGCACATACAGCCACTGTCCCCGGGAGATGCCCCTGCAAGTGGCTATGGTGGTGTTAGGAAGCTGGAGCTTGTGGGATGCCACTCTTGGCTTTGGAGACCAAAACCTACAGAAGTGGTGAACTAATGTCACAGCCCCAAAGCTCTGACAGCTAGACAGTTGCTACTGCTCCTCTGGTATCAGCTGGTGGGATGCCCTGTTGATCAAGGAGTGACCTATTGATACCATACCAGGAGAAGCATGCTGGAAGAGAGCTGGGAGATTAGCTCCACAGAAAACTCCAAGAGTCCAGTTTTATGTTCATCCTTGAAAAAAAGTGTCAAAAAGGGCTGAAAATTGTCCACACTCCTACCCGACATGCTGGGAATAACGGATGTTCCAGAAGGAAAAGGAGGAGTATAGGATGGAAGTGGGACAGAAATCTAGAGCTGTGAGTTAAGCAACTGCAAGCATAGCAAAAAGGTCAGAACTCAGTTAATGTTTTGGATGTTGAGCAAGCTCCAAGACAGCGAAGCTCTTTGGTGTGTCATCTTACTCCCCAAATGGGAAGATGCCCACACTGCTGCATGTGAACACACCCACCCCCACCCCCCCCATTTTGGATGTAAATTAAGCCCCACAGGTACTGAACTCATGACCCTACTGGTACCTTCAACAGTGGTGTTAATTTTAGCTTGTGCAATCTTCATTATATGCTTTTATGCTAAAGCAAAGTGAACTGCCAATATGTTCTTGCGTGTTTGTTTTGAAGGGACAAGTCCTAAAATTTGTAGCAAGTATTCAGATTATGATGACAGACAGAGGTCCACAGGGGCAAGGGGTAGACTTTGTAATGGATATACACTCAAACTGTTCGGGCTTTCTTGGTTATGTGTTTTGCAGAAACAGAGTGTGAGGATTGTAATAAGCATGTGGGCAGATTGTTGTAATATTAACCTCCATAGTTTTGTCGACAGGGATGAGAGGGGAAAGTCTGTGATAAGTACACAGCCAGGCTGTGTTAACGTCAACCCCAATACGCTAGTCGCCAGGGGAAAGGGGAAGAGTTAGTAACAAGGGGGTGTCATGAAAGCTGGCACCCTTGGCCGAGAGCTGCATAAGCAAGTCAGCAGGAGCTGCTGAGGGATTTGCAGCTCTGACATCTCTTCCAGAGCTACAAGCCGAAAGTGACCCTTTCTCAGAAAAGAAAGGTGAAGACGGAGCAATTGGGATTCCCAACAGCTGGGAAAGGTGAGCTCAGATGCTCTCAGCAGAGACTCTATGGCTCTCGCTAGCCACTGAATGCTGAATAGAAAGGGAGAATTACTCACTTTAGACTTTTCGCGTGGGGTCCAATCTGCAGTGCACCCCATAACTCCAGCCAGCTCCAGCCTGCTGCTGGCATGGAGGGATGCGTGCGGTGGGTGGGAATCCTGGAGGGCTGGATAGGGTGAAGCACACGTGATGGTGCTCTCTCAGCCCAGCAAAACGTGGGGTAGGACAAGGGGGTCAAGGCTGACCTGGCACGAGGCAACCTTCCCTATGAGCGGAGCATTTAAGAAATGGCTGGAATTGGGGGCAGGTCTTCCAGGCTATCATTTGGGATACAGAAAAAGACAGTAAGTAGCAGCCAGCTGCTGGTGCTATTCTGTCTCTGTGGCCCAAATTCCACCCTACACTTAGTATAAAGTGCTAAAACCCAGCTTAGTAGCAGCTGTGAATTGCTGAGTGATCACAGTAGAACCGCAGTGTTCACACAAAACCTGGGAAATCTCAAAAGGGTTAACAAAAGTAAATTGGCTCTAACTGAACCATACTGCAGTCTCTGCTCCTGCTTGCCTTATTTCTTTTCTCCCATAAAAGAAACCTAATAATTGCCTTTCAGAAATTCCCAGCTCTGATCCATGTTCCTCGTGGAAGGAGGTGAAAATGTAAAAATAAACCAATACATAAATGACATAAAAGTAATGAAACCAGGTACACAGACTTCATAGAAAATTAAATGGGATCAACTTGACATATTCATTACAAAAAACAATTACTCTCACGACTTTTGTTCCCTGCTACAGCCATCTCGCCTTACCTGTCAATTTTAATTTAACTGTTTGCTGGCTCAGGTTCTCCAGCCAAAATAAGTAATTTTGAGAAGATGAAGCTAAGTGACAAGCAGTCTGATTCTGCCGGGGACTGAGACACTGAGCTCCCCACTGCTTGAATGAAACACTGTGAGTGCTCAGACTTTTGTTAAGACAAAACAGGTTGTTGGGGTCACTGATACAGATGTAAAGCTGGGCTTTTTAAACGCATATAAAGAAGCCCCAGTGACTTGACCTGTTTAGGGTATCCAGCATTTAAAATGCTAAGTTAGAACACTTAGTTCAAGTCTGCCATAAGCTAAACTAGTAAGTGACTAAACTTCCTGTAACTTTTCCTACAAGAATAATTCAAAGCAAAGCCTTGTCCTGTTTCCTATCGTCCCTTCAATGCCCCGTGCTGGAGAACTAACAGTTGCTATTTTTAAACCACAGTGACACTCATCACGCTGGGACAGGCGAAGCAAGACCAAGACCAAGGCTGGTATGGATAGACAGCTCCGAGTCAAGGCTGCAACATGAACAAGATGAGAATCAGCTCCTTCACAGTTACCAGTCAAGGCTTCCAGATTTAACGCTTGGAGCTGTTGTAGCGAGCAGCAGACTGGGGACTCCTGCTGTGTTACCCATTAGTGGCACAAAAAAGCAGTATTTCAACAGGGACTAAAAATTTCAGATAGTGGTTCTGCTCCATTGTTGCTGAGCAGGTTTCAGAACTTGATCCCCAGGAGACTCTAAAATCAGGACCCAAATCAAAATACAGCAATGGATCAAGCAGAATTTGTGTAGTATTGCCCGTAAGGGATTATCTAGATGTCTATCTAGACTGAGGCAAATACCCCACCTTTCTGTACATTCTTTTTTCCTACAAGAGTTAATACTTGTACTTTATCTGTCAATACTTTATTGACCAGTGTCAATAATTTCTCCTGCCGGCGATAAATTTTGTTGCCAGATCACACACACACCTACCTAGGTGGAGCAGAATTTACCAGCTGCCTTAGTCCTCTGGTCCATTGGTACAGCAAGCTTTCTCAAACTTTTCCTGCAACTTTCACCAGCTCTGTGGTGGCCAGGCCCTAAATGACTATGGCTGCACTGAGATCCACACAGCATGCTTGGGCTGCTCTGTGCTTTCTCAGGGAGCTGCCATTCATTAACTACATGCCTGACCAGCATCAGGCCTTTCCCACACTCCAGCTGACACAAGCACAGGGTAGCAAAGGACAGTGAGATACCGTAGTTCAGATAAAAGGGCGCCAGCACCTCTGTGTAACTGGCAGCTGCCACTTTTAAATTATGAGATATTACTAGTGCTGTCCACTCAGCCCATTTGTTCAGAGGCTTTGATGACAAGCAGATTCAGTGGGGGACAAAAAAAGGCCCAGAACTGTACACAGCTTTTGGGAACCGGCATATCAACCCAGAGTGAATCAAAGGTCAGAGGTATGCAGCACATCCTTCTGGTGCAGCATTTCAACTTGTCTCAGGTGCAGACAGACTCTTGTGCAGCTCTTTCTTCTGCAAATAAACATTTGTGCTTGAAAGCAAAAGCAAACTGAACCTGCAGCACCAAAAGAGCCTTGCAGGTCAACCAGGTAGAAAGCCAATCACATGGGTTGCTCCCCTGAGCAATCCACTGGCTGTCCTCACGGTAGACAGATATCCTGAAGATAATGGTGCTTTAAACTGGTACAGATGCAGCCCCATACGAGATTAAAAAAAAACCCTTGCACACTGCTCACTAGCTTCCAATCTGAGCCCTGGAAAGAGGCTCAGGTAAACCACACAGACGTGTATGTCCTCCTCAGGCAGAAGGTAAAGGTATCCCTGTCCCCTTCTCATCCTATTAGATGCAGAAAAATCCTGGCTTGAAAATCTGCCAGGATTTACATGTTCTCCTCAAATTACAGTATTCACTGTATATTTTTACTTGTTAAGAAATATCTTTTTTTTTTTTCATGCAAAACCAAATGTCCTTGGAACTTGCCAAAACTCATCACAAGCTTTTTTTTGCCCTTGAAAAACTCTTTTCAGTCATCTTGCATCCCTATGCCCAACTGGTTTTCTTCTCTTCAGAAGTCTTCCTCAGAAAGTAGTACTGAACCAGACTCTGTCTAGTAGGCACAGACTATCCGCTAAGTGCAGTGTCCACAAGCTGTCTGTTTCCCCGTTTTCACATAGGCTTCTCTTTTAATAAGCCTGGGGTTTCTGCTAGAGCAGGAAAGCTAATGACTTCATTTATCTCCAGGTCTCTCCTGCACAATGTCTACCAACAGCCTTCCTTAGTCTCCATTATTACTGCAGTCTAGGAGCTCATAATAAGCAGCTTGGGACACTTAGGCCAAAGGAGACAGGTGTAAATGCTCTGAAGTAGGCTATGGCTTACCACTTTGTAAAGTGCTAGGTGAACTAGTGCACATTTTTATGGTGTATTTTAACTCTTTAGAAGTGTCAGACAAAAATCAGATCCAATTGCAAGGTGGAGGACAGGAGGTGGGATCAAAGGTGCTTTCTATCTAGTGTGATCTGTGAGACTGCCATGGTCCTCTCAGCATGTCTCTGTGTCAAAGTGTGAGTTCCATTTTATTTTGTGGATCCCATTCCGCTTTACATTCTACACTGTCAACTTCACAGTGCTGCAAATCATTTCCGTGGTAGCAGCTGGACACATTGGGGAAAACCCACATGCTGGAATAGTTGCAGCAGATAGGGCCAACAAACCCCATCAGGCCTGAACATCTGGAACAGTAAGTAAGGTCACTGAATCTGAGACCCTTACAAACAGCAGTTTACTAGATGGATCTGGAGCCTGAATCTACCCCAGCAGAGGAGAAGAGAATGAAGAGACCCCTCTTACAGTGTAAACTGTAAGACAGGAAAGATTCTCTAACAAAGTATGCAAGAACCATGGCAGGGGGCTTGGAAGTCAATGATCTTTAAGGGCCCTTCCAACCCAAACCATTCTATGATTCAATGTTGTCTAAGGACAGTGACTATACCTGCTGCTCAAGAGCAGCTGACAAGAGATTCCTTTGCAAAGCCTTTCTTCCTTTCCTCCCCTCCCTAAGGATTTCAGCTCAAAACCCAAGGTCCCACATGCTGCATGATTTGGAGCTACTCTAGTGCTCTGCTACCCAAAAAGAGGTGGGAAATCTGTTCACGAGGATTCTGCTGCCTAAGAAGACTGCACAACAAACACAGGAGGGAGTGCTGGGGGTACTGCCTGTGACTCAGAGTACTTTGGAGTTCCTGGGCCCCCATTAGTATTACAGCTGTAACTGAACTCCATATGGGGGAAACTTCAGCTGAGCTCCACCCGTTCACCAGGCATCCCCTTTTTGCAAACAGAAGGGAGCATGTGGGCCAGCCAGGAACCCATACACTATCAGAACACGCAACCGAGACAAGCAGAGGGCCAGAAACTGCATCCTGGTGTGCCATGTTTCAGCATTTAATTGATACGCATTCCGAGAGACCCGTAAGTCAGAACAGTGTCTAGTGACTCCCCAGGCCATGCAGCTAGTGCTGCAGTGACAGCGCACTGCACTGGCTGCAATCAAGTGAACATGATTGCTCTCAGCTAGCCACCCCCAGCTTCTTCTCCCTATCTCCCCCTTAATGTCATCCCTCCCTCAGATCTGCTGCCGTAAGCTTCCTAAATGGAATAGAGGCATGAGCCTGTTTCCAACAGATGCCTTTTGCACAATTCTGCTGCAGAAGTTACAGGCTGTCTGGCTCACTGCAATTGCTCCTGTGTGGAATTCGTACCTGTATTCAGCAACCCCTCCTGCATGCTTCTTCATGGCTGTATCAGAGCTCATTCCATAGAAGAGTTTCACCTTCTTGCCATTCTTTTCCATAATCTCTCCAGCACACTGGTCATGGCCTGCAAACATTCCTCCAAGCATGACAAAATCAGCACCGGCTCCTGTGATCAGCAAAGTGACACATAAGGAAGCAGGGAAGGGAGAAGAGGGTAAAAGACAAAGCAAGAACACAGTGGCCTCCAAAAACAACAGCCCTAAATAGTTCCCTACAGAGAGTCCCCTCCTGTAACAGATGCAGCAAACTTGAAAGAAATACTTCACTGAAGAACTAACACATGCTGAATTGTATTTCTCTGATATTTTAAATTGAAAGAATCCTTTTCTGTTGTGATGACAAAGGCATAGATTATTCTACTTCCCTCCCCTTTATTTTTAAATTCAGTTTTAACCCTTTACTAGTAACTTTTAATAGTATCTGACTATCTAACCCTTTAATAGTATCTGAGCACAGTTTCTTATTAACTACCATATTGAGTGCAGTACTTAGAAGCCCTAATCACAGGGCTGGGACCTGTTGAGCTCAATACTGTACAGAGAAGAGAACAGCTCCTACTTCAAGACCTTTCTAGGCCATAAGCTGTGAGTGGGAATGTACCCTGAAGGAAGGCATACACATGAAGGTAACGTACTCCTCCCAACACTGACATAAAAGAAGCAGATGGATTTTTCAAGTCCATTAGCCATTATCTGTTCAGTGTAGGTCTGGGTGAGCCCTTGTCAGAAAGATCTGGATGGATCGACATTTGAGTCCTGTTGTTTAAAACTCTGGGCCACGGACCACCACCCCTGGGTTCTGTGGTACTCAGCATGCACCACAAAGGAGATCTAAATATGTTCCAGAATAACACTGAATACTCAATCATGCCTGTTCAGTCTGTCCATCTTCCCTGGCTTTGTAAATCATGAAATCAATTCCACTAGGAGTAAGATCAGGAAGAAGGTTTTTGGAATCACTCTTGATTTTCTACTGTGATTTCCAGTATTTCCAGCTGGGCTGGAACTATTCCACCAGCAGCTCCTCCTGTATCCACTAGATATTTTGGCATATCTAGTCTTGCTTAGAAAAGTTTGGCTTTTACTCTTTTATGAGCCTAGGGTGACCCATCCCTGAAACAAAGCATTTTCCTGTTCAGACTCTCACTTCTTCAATGTGTATTTGTCAGAACAGGTCTCCCCTCTGCCCAGTTTCTTCCCAGAACTGGCAAAAGAACAGGGCTATAAACCTCACTTCATAGAAAGCGTATGAGCCTGAACTAACCCCACCCCATTACGAACATGTCCGAACTCTGGAGAGATCCCAGGCTAGGTACGTCTGGCATTAGGATTTGCTCTCATCTCTGTCACCATCCAAACAACAGCACCAGACCTTGAAATCTGAAGAGTATGTGAAATCATTATCAAATCTGCTCAGCTTCTGCCACCTGTTTAAAAGACAAACCTAAATTTGGGAACATTTTGATCTTAGAATACATGACAACTGTGGAGTGTGCACTGATTTATAAAAGCCAGTTCCCTCCCTCCACCCCTTTGCCAAGGAGCAGACCTAGCAGCAATGCCTGGGAGCAGAGCACCAACTGCTCTGCTGACCTCACCTCCCTTTGCCTGGTTGTTGTTTGAAAAGAACACTATGTCCGTGGTAAAGCGATATTAAAATTTAGGCTTGTGCAAAACTGCTGAGCACATCGCAAGCAATATTTATAGCCAGGGGCACCCATTCAGGTGTCCCATCATGCCAACTACCTGGCAGATTTTTCCTGAGCTCTCTTGTTTCATATGGCTGAATTCTAAAGTCTTACTTTGATTCATGTCTGATAGTACTATTAACCTGCCAAAACCCAAGGAAATGTTCATCCTTTAAGACATTCTCCATTACTGGTGGGGAGCTCCTGTCATTACCTGACATAATCTTGCTCCATCTTTGCAAAAAGTATTACTCTGGGAAATCTAGCTGATGTCTCCTTCACGGGTAGAAGAAAACAACATGAGGAAGGAGGGACAGATTTGAGGTCAAGGTTTCAAAAAGGGCCTTTAAACAAATCAAAGGCCTGCCAAAGGACACTCTGGACTCTTTGCCTTGTCAATGCTATTGCCCGACTCCTAATTCTAGTCCTGTCTCTGGTTATGGATCTCACAGCCTCCAAATTACTAATGCAAAACAGTCACATGAAATCTACACCTCAGAATCACAGCACTTTAGTTCATCTGCACTTAAGTATCTATTCATTATTTTTCTATTCACTGCGTATTTTGGGAGGAAAGCAAGTATGTTTGAGTTACAGGATTGAAACTCATCCAACTTGAGTAACTTTTGCGAAGTACAACATAACTGTATGATCTTCCAGAAGACACGAGCCATGTTACAGCAGACGCAGCACGTCTACTCATTGGAATGACACATGCTTACTGCCCTGCAGCTCCAGGAATGACAAGCCCATATTAAATATACTTTTCCACTGCTCTCCTGAACTTTCCACCCTGCTTCAGTGTTGCGAAGATGTCTGAGAGTTTCGAGCCTGTTCCACTACTTTTCTGCCTGTTAACAACCAACCAGAAGGCTTGCTTTCTTTACTTATGCATGGGTTTTGTATGACCAGAAGCACTGGCCATGTTTGCAACACCCAGCCACAGTCTTTCATTTTCAAGTACAGATAGACAGTATGCCATTACTTTAGGTTGTGGGGTACTGGGAACATCTGGCAACAACCCCCTAGGTAACACAGGATGCGATAGGGTATGTTGCATACAAGCATCCCAGAGCTTGCTAAACTTGTCCTGTTTCTACATAACGCCAATTCAATGCACTGATGCTGGGGAGGACTTCCCCCCTGAGGCCTATGCTGTATCTGGACTGATTTTGCTCATTCACATTTCACAGTGCCTTCTCTTTCAAGCCATTAAGGAACATGTGTCCTGACACCAGCCCGATCCTGCAGCACTCACACAGTTCTGCTGGATCTGGATGGAGTCCCTCAGACGTCTTTTGTATGCCTGATAATACAAGTTACTGATAACCAGATCGGCTCTGCACAAATTCAGCTGGAGTCAGCCTGGATTTGTAGCCTGGGCAGCCCTCCAGGCAGATGCAGCGTAAATTTGCCTGGACCACAGCTGGCCCTGGAATCAACATTCACCTGTGCTCCAGCTGAGCCAGCGAGCCTTTGCAACAGTAGATATACACACAGCTATTGAAAACAGGAAAAAAAAAGCCAGTATGATCTGTCAGGTATATTTTGGAACCAGCATATGTCCCCATTTGACTTTTCCACATGATTTTTCCTTCCTTTTCCTTCTCTGCTCCTGTATGTCTTCTCACTCTGCTGTAAGGAACAGCAGTACAGTGTTAAGGATGCTGGCGTAGTATTCAAAAGGCACATTCTGTTCCTGACTGTGTCACAAAAATATATGTGACCTCAGGCAATTGAACTTTGTATTTCTGCGCTTTGACTTCTCATCTTTAAAAAAGGAGACAGTAGTGCCTCCCTGGGGTATTCTGAGAAACGCGTTCATGATATCAGCCTTTCCAAGGGTGCAGTTATGACAACCATCTGAAAGCCCAACACAAAGTTATTTCATACTTCCCTTCATTCCTGCATCAAAACACCTCTTTTCTTCCTGATCAACGTACATCTTTTCCATTATCATCTCCAATACAAAGATGGCAGTGACATCTTCAGTTTACCAAATCCGTATCAGGTTCCCACCCACCAATTCCAGAATTCCAGCAGTCTCTCCCAAAGTGTCACTCCCAGCATTTTGTACTTCACAGCCAGTGCTTCTCTGTTCCTTGCCTTTTTAAATAGGCTTCTACCTTGTTTCCCTTCTGTCAAAATGCCCAATGTGCCTCTGACGCCTGACACCAATGGTGTGACCTCCCACTTGTAAAGCTTCTCAGCATCTTCTTCATGGTTCTTCACAATTCTTCACTTGCACTCAACCCACTTTATTCCTCCTCTGTTCCCATGAACTTGCCTCCTTCAGTCACATCTTTAGCCATTTGTAAATGGCATCTGTAAATGCTAGTCTTCACATCTGGGACTCTCTCACACTTTTCATGTTTCAAATTGCTGCTTTGTGACTGCTTTATAATGACCACCTCAGCATTCCTTTCCTGAAGACTTTACAATGATCCACTATAACGAGACAGTATAATCACTTTAATCAGAAGCCCTCTTTAGGTTTCTTTATGCTTTGTCCAGGCCTCCATCCCCAGGTGAAATTGTACATCTGTGTGGTTTAGCACCCAGTCTCTGCTGTCCAATATATTTATGCAGCTCCTCCCCTCCAAGAGGGTCTCAACACGCAGAGAAGTCTGCACTAGACAATTCAGAATCATTATCAAGGCTTTGGCTTGTAAATGCTGGGGATGGAGTCTATCTTCCACGTGGCTCACATAGCCAACCACCTAAATAGTATTCAATAAACACTGATAGTAATAACGTTATCTAGAAGCTTATTTTGCCATCCACCTTTGACAAATGCACACGTGGCTCAGCTAGTCAGATAGCCACAGTGTGTCTGCCTCAATTATACATAACCAGATATGGTAAGTTTATTGTCTCAAGGTACTGTACCTGTGACACACTGGTCAGACTGATCTGTCTGGCCTACTGTCAGAGTACAACTACTGCCTGTATAAGCACAACTTTCTGATGCTCTTCTGTCCCAGGGACAACCCATGGTAGCCTTCAAACACATACCACTGTGAATCCCAGCATCTCCTGACAATCGGCAAGGCCTCAATCTGCCCTTTCACATATTTCAAGCAAGTTTCTGTTCAGTTAGCCCAAAAAGACTACAAGGACCCTTCAGACTTGCTATAAACATCTCAAAGGAAAATATTTTAAACACTTTGAAGTTGCTTCCTGTTGTTCTAACTTCTGGAAATGCTCTTGTTGAAGAAAGACCTTTTCCACGGGCCAGGTTTCTGCACAGGCAGCTGGGAATGCAGTGAGGTCGCAATCCCAGTTCACAAGCTCCCAACACAACGCCAGCAAGAACCGGAGGAGTGGAGAAGCCAGCAAAAGTCAGGCAGAACAAAGGTCTCACTGCAGGCGGCATGATGTCAGAGTGGGCTGGGCTGAGGAGAGGTCGGGTGTTTTTTTAATACAATCTTGTTGTCAAAGAGGGTGGATGCCGCTGTTCAGCTATGTCAGAATCACCCAACTGGAAGTATCTATTCCCTACGTCACATCACCCACTGGGTAACACAATGGTGCTGTGAGATCCTGTGACTGACCAGATTCCTTCCTGGTAGCAATCACACCACAGCTGTGCTTAAAATTCTCTAATTAAGTCTTCATTGTCTTCTGACCTGTCTAAAAACAGGAGCTGTCTGCAAACTTAGAAGACAGATTTTGGTTTCAACCTTTCCAGGAGGCCCAGAGTTTTTCTTGGCAGCTCTGTAATCTGAGTTTAGGCCTGCCCCTGCTTTCCATACTTGCAAAGCTTCCTGCCAAGCAAATGTGCTTGTATCATAACGTCCTACCTCTTGTATCGTAACACCCTGAAATCCCAACAAGACACTGTGCTGTCCCATTGTATACTGGGTATTACCCCACCGTGACATCTCCAAAGGATCTGGTATTTTCAGGGGTAGGGGACTGTCTTTAAATGTACTGCTAGCCCAGGATGCATTTAGCGCCTGGTTCACACACGCTACTACAACAAGGTTATGGCTAAGTGACAATCCTGACCTTGACCCTCCCATACCAATGTAACTTTCATGGCCAATAGAAAATACTCACAGATTAAATGTTCTAACAGCAAGAGCTGGTGCAATTCACTGAAGCTATTGGCATGAGAGCAAAATCTGTTAATTATTAACTTGATGTTTTAGACATCTGCTCAGCTCTAGGGGATACAGTATAAATAAAATCTCATCTCTTCAAGTTTACAGCTGATCCCAAGAACATCTCCAGGGATCTGTCCTGCCTTTTTCTTTTGTTCTTCTGTCCAACATACATTCCACCATCTCCATGTCCATTCAAGGCCAAAGTCACCCAGATCTAGCAATGTTGCAGACATCTTTGAACCCTACTCAGAAGAAACCCCTATCAGTTTTCTTTGTATTACTGTCCCAGTGGCTGTATCTCATGCACGTCTGGCAGATAGTTTCTAAATAGGACTTCGACCACTGTATGTTTTACACTGTAGAATTTGGACTGTCTGGTCCAAAGAGCAAATTCATGTCTGGTTTATTAATTTCACTGGAGTAACCCACAGGGACAAATGTAACCTATTGCTGATTACACATTCAGGGTCAAATTGACTCCTGCATCACTGCTGACAGTGTTGGGGATAGGCGGGGTATAACCAGGTGGCACTACACACTGTCCTTACCAAAAGCTTTGGCGACATCTCCTGGACAGCTGCATCCTCCGTCCTGCATAAAGAAAAGACAGTGAGTGACAGTGAGCTCACCCAGGGACCTGGTGAGCACTGATGCTCCACGACCTCCAGCAGAAAGGCCCCTCCTCAGGAAGTCAAAAAGTGACTGTACACCATTTCTACACATCATCTTGGCTGAGTTTTTAGGGAATCCATATTATCCTTTCTATGGCTTTTCTTCTTTAGGTTCATTTACTCTACCATATCGTCTACTGATAATACCACTGATAACAGCAGCAATGCAAATTCCTGACTGCAATTTCCTAAATACTAGAAACTGGAAAATAAAAACTCATCTGATGATCTGAATCACTCCCTGCCATTTTAATTAAAGGCCATGTGATGCAGAGGTACCATAAAACCCTACCTTAAACAACCAAAGACATTTAAAGTAACTTTCTCAGCAGTTTACAATACATTAAAAGGTCACAGTGGGAGGGGTGAGGAAATACACCATCAGCTATGTTGGATTTTGATCTGATAATCTCTAAGCAAATTGGGTAATCTAATCTTTGGTAAGTGAAAATTAATCTCTCATCATGGGTTTGGTTAAGAAGCAGCGCTTTGTGAGCTTTAGCATTTTAGATCTGTGTTTCAGTTTCAGTGCAGACAGGGGGTTTCAGTTGAGGGGAGGGAAGCTATGTATGTGTGATAGGGCTGTAAAAAAAGGGATGGCACATAGCAGAACTCACCATGTGCTATGGTTCTATAGGTTTGTAAAGGTCTGAGCATCAGATGAGAGATCCTTCTAACTCTACATAGTCATTGTATCAAGAGGGCTCCCAATTCCTTTGAAGATTAGGGTTTGTTGCAGACTGCCAACAGCTTTCCTGCTTTTGAAGCTACTCCCCAGACTGCTTGGTTACTCCATTTGTTTCACCTCCCTTGGCAGAAATGCATGCCCGGGTACGACCTGCGGCTGAGCACAGCCAGACACCCCCACCATCAACCATTTTAGAGCTGACTTTTGCGGGCAGCCAGCAGTGGGGCTGAGTGTTAGAACCTCCCTGTGTGCAGAAAAGGATTCAGACAAAAACTGAGCAGGTGGATTCAAAAGCGAGTGGCTTTTCAAAGGGCATCCCACTGCAAACAGCGCCTGGTAGCGGTATAAAGGCTTTTATTCCATTTGCTGATAACCTCTAGCATATTATGCCTTTTTTTGAGCTAGACACTCTCGCTGCCAGTGCCAGAAAAGAGTGCTGGGCTGACAGCTGAATCTCTCTCTCCTGTTAAGGGCTTTGCTTGTGCAATTCTTTCCCTCTGACAAGTCTGTCAGAGCTTGGAAGAAGGTGTGAGTGTGTGTGCATGTGGCAGAGGAGAAAGAGCCGAGATAGAAAGAGGGGGTCTAATAATCTTCAAAGAGTAGCGTCAGGAATTTGCCTGACTCTGAGACAGACTGGCTATGAATGCTCTCTGGCAGGTGGGTTCTTGTTGGGTGGCTCAGTGTCTGACTTCTGTAATTAACCTGGTAATGGCAGTGATGGAGTCTTTATGCTTTCAGAAGTACCACAAGGATGGAGGCCTTACTGTGTAATCATTAATCATTGGCTTCAAGAAATACCACTTTGAATGTCACCAAATTACAAAATGCTGAGCAGATTAAGAGACTTTCCCAAAAGCTCGTAAGTTACCGTTTAAGATAAAAGGAGCTGATGATGATGATTCACAGCACTTCTTTTATCTGTAGATGTCTCCACTTACTTCACATAAACAGGTAAATGTAATGATTCACAGAAAGGGAAACAAAAAGGGGACATACTAAGCAGTAATGCCAGAAGATGCTATATAATAAAGCTATATATGCATTAAACCACTTCATTTCATGTGAAAAATCAAGCACTCTGTTTAGAAAATAAGACTGTGCTTCTGCTGCATTCAGTCTGGGAAGCTTCCCCTTGCAATTCAGCTCATCCCAACAGGGGCTTTGGTCTGGACTCAAAATGACTTGTAGAACTGCTGGGCTACAGTCATGGAGCTTGTTGGAGGCTCAGCCTCTACCTCAGAGCCCTAGGGAAATGTATCTGTACAAATTCTCCTGTGAATTCAGGAGACTGGCATCATTCTGAAGTAAGCCTGCTGGAAAGGGTGGCCATGTGGCCTGTAGAGGACGTGATTCTGAGACAACTAGGTGCTAAGCAGAAGGAGCAAGCAAAACAGCTTTTTAATGCAGCTAAAATAATGTTATGTTCCTCTCTCTTGTTTTCAGAACGGATAAACCATTTAAAAACAACAAAATGTAGCCTGAGGAAAACAAATACAGTATGGAAAACCAGTATGAACTGGTTAAATATTTAATATTATATGCAAATTATAGTAAGTTTATAACGATGATTTATATGTTTCAAGCAACTGTATAACAGCCCTTCCTACAGTATTAGCAAACAGATAGGTATTTATTGTGCAGAAGATATATAAAGTATATGGTATATACAGCAGTAGAAACAATACATATGGTGCTTTATTCTGAACTACATATGCAGAGCATATTTCTGTGTGGAAAGTGTTCTGTGTGGAGGAAGAGATGATATGGCAGTAGTTGGGTGAAGAACCCCTTAGTCATCCCTTTCACTGAATGCTGGTGGCCCATCACCCAGCCAGGGTGAAGGGGAAATAGGGATCTCTATCAAATCATAGCCAAATGAGAGAGGACACATGCAAGGCTGCTTTCAATTCCCCACATTGCTGGCTTACTAGAATACGTGACTGCCTCCCTATCCAGCGGAGTAGTTTTCTGACCTACAAGAAACAGAAACTTTATCTCAAGTAGGGCGTTTCTGAAGGAGCTCTTCTGCTAAATGGCCTCTCCACTGTAACTCACTGCTGCACCTTCTCAAGGATTAGCGGGAATGAAAAACGAGACCATTGGCTCCCTGACAAAATAGCATGGGACAGAAACAGTGCCTCTATCTTAGACAGGGTTTCCTCTCTTCTTTCAGTGAGTCATGAAAGATTCATTTCTGAGGTGAGCTTTGAGTCTTAAAGATAATTTAGCTTGAGGAAAGTAACTGGTGCAATTTCACCTCCCCCTTCACTGTGTAAGTGACTCTAGAGAGACACCAGGCGTTCACTTGGACTATCACGTTTGTCTAAAAATTGTCACCTTCTTTGTCAATGTATCAGCTCCAAAATTCATACATGATCACTTCAGTAATAAAAACGTGTTTAAAATCCCAGTTTGTGCTAACATCCTAGCAGAGCTACTGGAGCTTCAAGCATGTTCCTTGCAGTGCCTGTACTGTGCTCAGCACTGTCACTGTCTCATTCTGTAAGTGGGACTTCTTTCCCTTCATATCTAACGTAACAAGAAAGAACAGCAATTCAATGAATGTACCATGAATGACAAGACAGAAGTGGATGCAAGAAAGCACCTCAATGGACTGACCCATGTCATGCCATCAGCTACAATTTACATGAAGATAGCTGGTAGGCTTTGAATCTTTTCACATCCTTCCTGCCTTTTCCATATCAATATAACAAAAAAAAAAAACCTGCTGGACATGTTTTCTCCTCATGAATTGATGTTGATAGCTGTGGTAACTGATTGTAGAGGTCTCCTTTGGCTCAGGTAGGGTATGCCCCTTCCTGAATCTACATGACAGTAATGAGACATTTTGAGGGATGCTATGCATCCTTGCTGCCACTAGACCCAAATATATACTTAGGCTTGCTCCCATATAGTGTTTTTCCCTCAGGAGGATACCTTTCTTTTGTGATAGTCTTGCCAGAGGTCTGGCAATGACCATTCAGTCCAGCCTTTTCTTTCCCCACTAAACACACCAATACCTATCTGAATGCTGCAGAATTCAGGCATAATATCCTCACCCTTGCTTTAGTCTCCTTAGCTTGGGTGACAGAGTTGAGTTGCAGTGGTGTTAGAGACCCCAGCTGTAGCTTAAGGCCCAGATGTTTTAGCTGACAGGTATGAAATTTCCCTTCTATACTCCCCCTGTAATGGCTAGGGTGTTGACAGGTATGGACTCACTGAAGACAACATGACCTAAGCAGATCAGGAACCGATCTATCTACAGAGTAGCAAAGGAGAGGAGGAATAGTACAGAAGTGTCTCATTTTTCAACAGTCTAAATACACACTCCTTGTTTTCTTGTAAAATCAGGGTAATAACTTCCTTCTGAGAGTTCCTAGCAGAAAATGATGATTGCAAAACTAGATGGGTCTCTGAGCACCACTGCTAGGATGACACCTATAGTTATCCAGCCTTCATAGTAATGAGTCAGCCTTTCATGCTCTATTGCACACATGTTCTGCTGTCTGCTATAGGCATAAACATTTGCAATGCTGCCCAAGTCATAAAATCACAGGCTGCTTTTCCTTTTTTTTTTTGAAAAATTCGTATAGGGGAGCCATGAATGCATACAAATGCATTAACAATAACGAGCAAGAGAGATCCGACTGTAACGCATACTTGTTTTTCTGCTCCATTATACCCAAACCTCCAAGAATACAGTTAAGCCCTTTGCTCATCCACAACCAGTTTGTTCTCCTCTCCCCTCCCTCAACAATACAACACACCCTTTTCCTCACACGGATACTAGTCACAACTGGGTTGAAAAAATCAGTGCCTTCCAGTGATTTCATTTGGCAGTAGATGTAAAATTCAGTGTGGTCTCTTCTAGGGCCGCATAAGGGGGACTGTTGGCTCTGAGCACATCTGTGAGCACAGCACGCTGGTTAGCCCCTATGCCTTCCAGATTACCACCTGCCCCACAGCCAGCCTGCAGAGATTGAGCAAGTCTGAAACAGCTTTTGGGTGATATAGGCTGCAGCTGAGCTCAGTTTGAGGCCATGCCTACAGATTTTCTGTGTGAGGTGAATCTGGTCTTACTGGTAGAGTGGAAGCTGCCTTTAGCACACAGTACAGATACATGCTCTTTTTTTCTCCATAGGCTCGTTATTTCCCCAGAGCTTTGTGAGAACATAAGTTGCTCACGTGCCAGCTGTGCTCAACAGAGCCAGCTCTGAAACACTCCTGCTCCTGCGCAGAGAGCTCCGTGAGGATGCTATCTGAATCACTCCAGCTACTACGGCACAGATGGGTTCATATCATTTTACCTTGTACTCTCCTCTACTCTATGCCTGTCCCTCCGTCGCACTCCCTGGGGAAAGCCATATTTACTTCTCAGTCATTTTTCAGAAATCTTTCATAGGAATTATTGTTGGCTTCCATGTGAAAACAATCAAAACCAAAATCAAAAAAGATATCAAGCTTCCTGTTCTGCTCACATAACAGCTTACTCCATTCAGGGAGCAATAAGCAGCTTTCCAAAGGCACAAACAGGAGTGAGGTGCCCAAGTCTTTTTAAACATTAGTGAGAGTTGGTTTCTTTACGTTTAAATCTCCACTGACTACCCTAGGAGCCAGTATAGGGGTAAACCGGAGATGACACAAGGATAGCCTTTAACATGCAGAGTACTGGATTGTCTGATTCTCCTATTCCACAACAATTTGCACAGTGGGAATCTGACAGCAGATGATATTTACTTACAGAGATGATATGTCCTTTCAAGCCATGTGCTGAGTCTGCACATTCAATAACAGCACTTAGCTGTGGATATCCCACCCCTGTCTTAATCCGAGTGGTACACACAGAACCTAGAGAAGAGAATGAGAGGAAAAACACAGCCCATTAGATTGCAGAAAACATACATCTTGTTTTCTTTTACTTGTGGAAAAACCACATTTATATCTGTACTATTTTTTCCCTCAAAAAGTCTCTGTTGGAAATGTTGGCTTCTCATGGATAAAAGGAACACGTAGGGACTTGAGTTTTGAAATGCTATCACACCACTTTATGGGAGCTGTAATTGAGGTGACTAATATCCCCCTCTTTCTTCTCCAGGGCCACAATTCCCAGTTTAGGTCTCATCAGTAATGCTTCCTGGTGAGGAAATTACTCCATCACAAGAAAGCAAATCTGACTGAGGTGTCTGAAGTACAGGGGAGCAAAAGGACAAGAGTCACAGCCCGTGAGAACTCAGCAGCAGCATTTAATACTTCTTCCAATAAATATTTCTAGCTCTTTCCTACATATGTTTTTTAAAACAATTCTCAGGCAAAATCTGTGCTTTTTTTTTCGTGGAGATTTCCACAAGGGAGAGAAAACCATCTTTTGCCTAATACTTAAAGCAGAAATATTTGTTGATCGCAATAGTTGGGAATATAAGAAAATCAGCACAGAGCATTTGAAAGGTAAGGTAAGTAGAGAAAGCTGTATAGTGTAGTATTACAGGAAATATACTAATCGTATCTGATTATGAAACTATATTATTTATGCACATACATGGTGCATATATATATGTATGTACAAATATATATATATAAACCCACTTCAATTATAGTATAACTGGTAACAAGGCTATAGATATTTTGGACTATGTTCTCTATTCTTCTCCTCAAATTAAGAGTCAAAATGAAGACTGCTTTTTGCCAGTTCGGGTCTTATGATTTAGGATACGGACCATAAAGGTCATTTTAAAAGAGATTCTGCACCTAATGCAGTAAAGTCTGGATCCCTTCACCCAGCTGAAGGTATACTCCAGCTACCAGTAAAGTAAAAGTTGCCAAAGATCTTTCAAAGAACTGACAAGGTAAAAACGCTGAGAAGTATTTTTGCAAAGTAGGAAGAAAATTAGTTTTAAAATAACCTCCACAGAGGATGTACTTATATATGTAATGCTTTCTAATAAATTGCTGCCATTTTCCATAGGATGGACAATTATCTGGAAAAGAGCCTCAAGATCTGATCTTCTCTTAGGAACATTTGTTACTTGTAGGTTTTGGGTGGTCAGCTTATACAGATCTGTTCAGGAAGATCTCCAGGGAGGGGTACACAGCATTTACACCTATTTCCGCTTTGAGGCTACAAACAATATTTCTTCTTTTATGTTGGAGCTTGCCCATCACAATCGCGCCATGACATCTCTGTTGTTTATCCTTCACGTATTTTGCAGTATTTATTGTTTGCTGTCTTCCTGGGCACAACTGCAATCTTTTTTACATCATTTGCTCTGCTGCCATTATCCATTCATGAACCATAACCACTTGGCACTGTAAACAATCTGCTTGCATTGGCTGATCACAGCTGTATTGTGACTGGCACTTGTGTTAACCAGTTTAAAATCTAGTCCACTTATGGCGACCCCAGCTGCAGTCTATGAAGAGAATACAAAGAGCAAGGAGCACACGAACAAACACACAAGGGAGGGAAAGAAAAAGGGAAGACAATAGGGCAGTACATGCCAGACAACAATATTAGGGAAGAGTAGGTAGGAAGAACGCTGTAAGAGGTTTAAGGTCCTCCCATTTATCCATGGGAATGTTACAGTGATAGGTAACATAAGTGCATGAATATAAATATTTTAGCTTCCAGGCAATAGTAACAGGTAGAGGCAATGTTACCCATACTTCATGCTTAATTAATGCCATTTAATCTTTGAAGACATTGACAAGATGGGCAACCTCAGCTTATCAGAACACAAATCATAAAGCTATTTAGAAACCCATCTTTCCTTGATAGAAGTGGATACCCAAACACAGTATCCTTTGAGCTGGGTTGGCTCAGCCTCTTTTCAACAGGCTAGAAAAAATGTTCCTAAACATAACACATATTATCACTGAAAATGTCAGCAATTCAGGCAACTCAGTGCTTCCAATAATAGGCATCTTCACTGCCAGAAAATGGACTATGTAACACTTTACAGTACGAAACACTAGCACCCTGCCCATGTATTTCTTAAATACACTATGTGCAAGGGCACTATTACTTGATTGACCTGAGTGGCTGCAGGCATCCTAACGGGCAGGCAAAAAAAAAAATACACCGATTCCATCTGGACAACTCCCCCACCACCGGTACCATAAGTCACCAGTATTTGACTGGATTTGACTTACCTGGTCCAATACCCACTTTAATAATATCTGCTCCAGAAAGAATAAGTTCTTCTACCATCTCTCCCGTCACCACATTGCCTGCCTAGACAAAAGGAACAACATCACATATATGGGAGACTTCAAGACTACTGCAGTAAAGACTAATAATGATAATGTACCGTTTTATCCAGAGCTTTTACAAGTGGAACTATATAGAGTAACAAAGAATATAGTTCACCATTTTGTTCATTGTACATGCCATAGAGATTGAACAAATCACGGAGGGTACATTCTCAAGTCAAACAAACTTCATGATGTCCACTAAACCCTGATCCTTAAGATCCCATCAGGATATCTGCTTTGTCTTCCATCCCCCTAAACCTCACCCAGAGGCTCTCAACCTCATCACCCCTACACCTGTAAGAGCTATACAGTCAAACTTCTCCCTTACATATGGTGCAACTACTCCACCTCTCCTGCCCCGCCTAGCCCTCCTGAACAGCCTATAGCCATCCAGCCCATTTGCCTACCTCACTTTGTGGGAAGATGTTCAGATCTTATCTAAAAGCCTGGCAAACCTCTTTTTCCTTTAGGATTTAGTATTTTGAGTACTGAAAAAGTAAGGAATACTATTCTTGATGTTTTGTATGTCGGTGCCAGAATTGGTATGTACATTCAGACTACCTAAATAAAAGCATTTCTATCACATTCATTTGGTTGTGGTGATGCCAGAGGTGAAAGAAAGGGGTTTCATTCCCTCTGCATGAATTTCACAGAGATGTAGAGAGCGTGCTGTTTATGGTAAGGTCTTCTTCTTGGAAAGAAGTCTTGAATTATTTTATGTTCTTTGCCATAGTTTTCCTTGCACTTCAAGAGTTCTTTTCCTCCTTTGGCCTTCATCCTTGATACCTTTCTCAAAAGTAATGGCAGCACTCTCAGGCTTTGTCTTGCTACTTCTAGTCGTCATCTTTTTTAACCCCTCCATGCTCCTAATCAACTGCTTAGTCCTTGTTTGCCTTCATCCCAGACAGAACTTCTCTTTCTTGAACCTGAGAAATGAGAACTGTTCACAGTGGTACAGATGAGTTTTCACCAGGGCTTTGCACAATGCTTGCCCTTCCTATGGCACACACTTTCTTGCCTGACACACAAGAATGCATTTGCCTGCAATAAAATCACGGCTCAGTCACCCTGTGATCTACTTATGCCTCCAGAAACATTTGCCTACTCCAATGTTTCCAAACTGGAGCAGAAACTCATAGTGCTCCAACTGATGTTGTGTTACCTATTTCTACTCTGCAGTTCTTCACGTATGGTTTATTAATGTAGGGGCTAGCTCTTTTGTCAGAGCTTCAGCTGGCATGGAGTATGGAAGCCACAGAAACATACCATGAGATACAGCTTTTTCTGGCTCATGGATGCCATGAAATCCAGAATATGATGTGGACAAGGAAATCTGTATTTCTTGAATGATGGTTTTCCGCCATCTAAATTCGAAAGACCTGACCACAAACTTCACTGTTTCATACATTTGATGGCACCAAAGCCTGCAGAGTAGAGATGTGTTAATAAGGGTTTCATCCATGTGTAACCTGCTGGAGTCAAACTCCATGTAGCAGATCCAGCCCTCCAGTGGCTTGGTGAGCAGGGGACAGGCTATGTGGGTAGGCTATGAGCATGAAGCTGGTAGTGTCAGTCTAGTCACTTTAGAAATGGGTATCTGCCTCCTAGGAAAGAAAATAACCAGAGTTGGCATTAAGTGAGCTTCCATTTTGAAAGTTTAGCTGGAGAAAGTGCCAAATCAGCCCAGACACTGAAAAAGCTCCAAGAGATGAAACACTGGTGGGCCAGTGTGATGCAGTTCATGGCACTGCTATCTGTGGGAATAAGCTTTACTCTCCAGGAGCGTGAACACAGGTTGCGAGCTTTTAAATTAAGTCTTTTGGCATTTAGTGAAGAGGAAGGTTGCTGTTGATAATGCTGATGTGGGTAAGGAGTTGGTTGGCCAGATGGCCATCTGACACTGAAAGGCAACCACCTCTCTTTAAGAGTCCCTACGCGCCTGTAAAATAGCTGCAAAGGACTGAAAATTTTGCTTTTTATACGCCCATCTGAAACCATCTGAGAATGTCGATGTGATGGAATTACTGATAACATTATTCAGATACAAAGGAACTTCTTTCTCTTTCAATTAATAAAACAAACTATGAAAGACAATCTTCTGGCACACACATGGTAATTAGCAAAAATGGTACCATGAGTGCAGAAAACTACCAGCACATGTCTATTCAGTTAAAGAATCTCAACATTTTTGTGCAAGTTAATGTGATGAGACAGGCCCTTGTATGTGTCCAGACATGGATCTGGTCGATCAGCAGGTAGAGTGAGATCAGAGACAAATTCCCAGTGCCCCCAGTCCAGAGGGCTTTTAGCAAAAAGTCTTTAAGGAGAGAGGATTTCAAACAACATGGGATTTATGAGCTAAAACTCGTGCTTTGAGTTATGCTTGAAAACAAACTGATAGCCAGTGCATTTTCAGACCGTGCTTTCCTCTCTGCAAAGGGCTAGGCAAGGCAAATGAATGGTGACATAGCACATCCTGAAACAATTCCCTATAGCTGTACTAACTGCATTCCCGTACTGTGGGAGAACACAGTACGGGAATGCAATCCTGTAAATTGGACACCGCAATTTATAAAGGATGTTAAGGTACTTGGAACATATCCAGAGGAGGGTAACAAGTCTGGTGAAGGGGCTGGAAGGCATATCCTCTGAGGAACAGCTGAGGACACTGATGGCAAAACCCCCACATCTCTGACAGTAGCGAGGTTCAAAGATCAAGCCCTCAGTCTGCAGCAGGAAGTGCTCCTGAACTAAATAATTGCAAATCTTTTTGATGTGAGCAATACCTGTTCATTTCCCCATGCATTTTTTTTCCCCTTGTACTCATTTTTAGAAATGCCCGAGCTGTTTCCCTTGGAAAAACATGCTAAAACAAAAGAGCCAGAGAACAGTACTCCATCAGAGCAAAGGTCCATCTCACCCAATAATCAGTCTCCAAAGTGGCCAACCATAAATGTCTAAAGAAGGCTATATGAGCAGTGCAGGTCTACTTCTCCCAGAGTCCTGGGCATGCTCATAGGCCTCAATGGCTGGGACAGGACTCCCCTGGTACACCCACACCCCCGTCTCCTGCCAAGCGCTCAGGGAAAGTGGTGTCTCAGCTCAGCTTGCAGCTTTTAGTCTCTGCCTGAGCAATGTTGTAGGTGTGCCCGTTCCTGACCCTCACTCCTGGATGGGCCTGGGACCTGCAATGCAGAAACCTGCTCTCCTGGATGGACCCCTCAGACCTAGGTCATAGTTTTGATGCAGAACCATATATATAAGATACCATAATATATAAAATACCATATTCTATTCTGTTCTGTTCTACCCTATTCCATTCCCTGCACTCACCATGAGTCAAAGAACGATGAGAAGGATGTTAAATTAAACAGGAATTTCCCTTTGTGAACCCACATTGACTATCTGATGATTGCACTGCTCTTTAAATGTCTTTCAACAGCACCCAGTATGATCTCTTCCATAATTTTTCCAGGAACTAAGGTTAGACTAAGAGGTCTGTAGTTTCCTGGGTCTTCCCTCATGCCTCTCTTGTAAGTTGGAATAACGTTGGCTAGTTTCCAATCAACAGGGACCTCCCCAAACTCCCAAGACTTTTGGTAGGTGATTGAGAGGGGTCCTGCAGTAACATCCACTAGCTACCTCAGTACTCTGGGAAGAATCCCCTCAGGCCCATCATCCCATCAGATGTTTGAAAACCAAGTATGGTTTGGACTTCAGCTCTGTGGCTTGTCTCATGTCTGTGGCATGTTCCTAACTAGAAAAGCTGCACAAAATAAACCTGCATGAAACACAAGTCCAATTGGTCACATCACCCATTTTGCGCTTGTACTGAGATGGGCTATTCATTTGTGGAGATCTGAATTTAGGATCTAGAGATGTTCAGAAAACCTCTCATGTATTGATATTCCAGGACTTAGCAAGTGTTTGTAGCAAAACTGATATGGGCAGAGCAGGAAGCAAATCCTAAAATCCTTACTTAATATTTTCTTAGTTTTTATTGAAGCAAAACTCCTGCTTAAGTCAATAATAGCTACCCAGGAAATGAGGGGCAGGGCCTATTCTCCACTTACTGATTTTTAGCTCTTATTTCACCATTTATTTATTTTTAATGAATTTTACTTCACCCTTTCATTAGCTTGAAACAGCTGACAAGGCATCACCTGAGGCACTTATAAAAACAATGACACCGTTAGGCAGCAATTTGTGGTCTATGACACAGGACTACTTAACTCTGCTCAAAACTGCATGACATAAAATAAATATTTTTCAGGAAATAAAAAATATTTTTTGGGAAATAAAAAATAATAGGTACAGTGTTTCCAGCTAAGTGCTGCTTCATTTCTGCTTAGTGGCAATTTGCTACACTAAGTGTTATACACTCCCAAGGTGGAATGACAGAGAGCATGCTGCTTACATTAAGGAAGCAGTTTACATCTGAAAGGCAGATGACTACCTGTGCAATATGACACACAGCACATTACAACTTGATGAAATACTGTAGTACATGCGATGGATTCATAAACAGGAACAAATGGGTATTAAAGTCTGTGGGTCCACGAGATTTGGGATCAAATGTGTATTTAACTTAAACAACAGTGCCTTCTTATTAGCAGAGCATAGCGCGTTGTCAAACTGTCTCTTCAGAAATGCTAACCAGACGTTTAATGTTAAGTTACTGCTAGAGAACGTTGAAACTGCATATGCTGATTCAAAATGCTCATCCTAGCAGGGAAAAGCACTTATGTCCGCAGCATACATTTTTTCCTGGAATGCATGCACACACATGAGTGGTTTCTCTCTCTCTTAATCTGCAGATCCTTAACAGATTTTCAGGGAGGATGTGGAGCTCTACATAGCAGACTCCAACCTGCCAATGACAGGGTTGCTTCTTTTAGGTACCTTTCGCAGACCTCAGAGAGCACAAAAAAACACTACCAGAGAGACACAGTGCTCTGTATGTGAAGAGACCCTAGTATCACGGCTGAAGAGCAGGGAAAGCTGTTTTCTCACATCCAGCTGAACTCTATTTCTATTGAAACCAATGAGGCAAAGGAGCTTTTGAAAGCCCCACCCGTAAGGTAAAGCCAGAATACTTCCACTAAAAAAAAAAAATCTGAAAAGGTGAATATAGAAAGAATGAGACTACAGAGATGAAAAATCCTTAAAATTAACTAAGAATATAATGCAATTAAAGTAATTGGAACTTGTACAAAGAAGCCACTACAGACAGTACATTTTGTAGTGTATTTGGGCACTTAGTCAGGGAACATAGTGATTGGTACAAGTATTGTATTAGTGAAAATCATGCTCATTTTAACGATGAGCCCATGTACCAATGCATTTCTTATCTGCTGCAGAACTGGCTTTCTTGAAAGAGATATACCCCAGTAATTACCTTACTGCTAATCTAACTTTGCTAGCCTTGGCAGTAAAATAACAGCATCAGTAACAACTGAAAGTCAGGCAAATTACCATGCTTTCAGTGTGGCCAGTTATTAGGGGCAACAACAAATTACCCTGCCTGTGGGCCTGATACTACACACTCAGGACAACATTCAGCTGTACCACCTCTCAGTGTGAGATTTCAAGTGAGCCTCACCCTAGCTTATTCCAGCACTATCCAGGCTGGCCAAACTGTGGGTCAGTCCTGAGGGAAGTCCTGGCCTCAGAAAAGTCAAAGGGAGTTTCACTACTGACTTAACGCAATCAAGATTTTGCCGAACAGGATTATAAAGGCTACAGCTTCTCCGACAGAGATACAAAATTAGTGAACACAGTAGGGCAGTGTCTCTGAATTTCAGTCAGGCATTTGATACTGTGCCTCATAAAAGCCTGCTATAAATATCGACTCACACTGACTAAGACAGGAACACTGCTGCACTGATTGAAAGCTGCTGGCAAATGGCAATGGATCAAGCTGGGGAGAAGTGTCTGTGACAACAGTTCTCAAACTTTCTTCTTGTATCCTAGAGGAAAGCACAGTCTGTGCCTCCACACTATCAGAAACACTGCCAAAGGACACTTCCCACCCACCAAAGCAAGGGGTGCTTTACCATAAGATGGAGAGATGATGCCCTTTGAGAGGTTGAGCCGTACCTGCTTGGTGTTTACACACAGTATTGTGACTGACCCAAACCGGCCTCAGCAGCATCACTGTCTCCTATCCTGGGATCTCAGCTGGCCCCTGCTCTGAGACCCCCACCCCTCAACACGCCAAGACTGGACTGACTCTGCTGCTTGTTCCAGAGATATACTGGGAGCAGTCTGCTTGGCTTTCTCTGAATTCTGCCTCCACTAAGGCCCTGAGAAGTTCTGCTACTGACTCCAAGGGGAGCAAGAGTTTCTGGCCCCTGCTGTTTCCCTCTGCTCCTGCTTTGTGATTCCACTTGCCTCTCTCTCTGACACATATCTTGTGGGTGCCACTGCATTTGCAAGTGTGTTCCTGCCCTAGCCTCTTCCTTCCTACCACACTCCCTGCTCCCTTCCCTACAGCTTATTATGTATAATGAACAGAGAACACTACAAAAAGAAAAAATCAGGATAAAAACTTGGCAAAGCTTGCTGACAAAGGTATCTTAGCTTGCTAAACAAACTTCCAGTGAGATTGAAGAACCCTAACATCTACAATTACACTATTAAATAAGGACTATGCTGACTGTAATATAAAGGCTCTGACCCTCCACCATGAATGTGAACTGAAGTTTTGCTTTAGACTTCAGTGAGTAGGCAACAGCCCAAGCACATGATGCTGTGCTAGAGCAAAACAGCCCACTGGACCATTACTCTTGATTCTGGGGGGCAATGCCACATTTGTGAGACACTCAGGAGACTTGAATACTGCTTCTTCCTCCATCTTCAATCTAATGAGTAATTGAGGCAAGTCATGTTGTACCTTTGTGCCCCTGTTTCTCTTCCCTATCCTTTGCATTCCATGGAGAAATCAACCTTCTTTGTAAATTAATATGAAAGGCAGGACTGAAAAGAGCTTGTGCCGGAGACAGGCAGAAGAAAATAAGGTAATGCGATTATAAAAGCAAGTATTTAAAAAGGCAAAAAAATGCATTTGCTAAGTTGTTACACAAGAGATATCCTCCATCTGCACTGGAGTATTGGCCACAGAGAGTACTACATTAATCACAGTCGCTTTGCACATCACCTTTCAGCCTCAGAGCTGAACCCATTACATGGCCCCTGGGAACAGACATTCCCTGAGACCCAGGATTGGGTTACTGCTATGTACTGCACTGCAGCTGACTGTGGAATGAATGGTCATGCTGAGGAAAGCAAACAAGACAGCCTGCAAGGTCCTGGAGATCACTTTCAGCTATGAGAAAGCTCCTTTATTTTTATACCTTCTATTTAACTGCTAACCCTTTTGCGTGAAAGCCACAACAGCAGAGAGCATACTGCAGGCATAGCACAGAGACATCAAAGGAGATAGAACAGGTAGCAGCAGGACATGCCTTCCAGAGTATTATAAAAAGGAGCCTAGACAAGCTCCTGCATTTCAGCTAGGAATAGTTTCAAAAGGCCATTTTGGCACAGCTTGTAAACTCATTTGGAGGTGGGGTAGAGGTCTGTGTACCTCATTGAATCAAGAGACATTCAGGGACTGCACAGACTTTGGAGGCTTTGGAAAATTGAAGGTTTTTGAACATCCCAATGTTGTTAACATGCTTTTAGGAATGGAAATTACCCTTGTGCATGAGATTAAAAACATGAGGCATACTAAACCATGGCCAGAGAAAGGAGCTACAATAAGAGAAGGCAACTGAATAGGTCAGGGTTGTATATGCGCTCAAGCAGGTGGTACTGTCAGGACAATGAGACTTGAAGCAACAATAAACTTGCTCACAGAAGCAGAGAAACAAAGCAGGTAACTTAACAGATGTGGGAGGTGGATGAGACTGGCTTAAGGACCTTGGACTAAAATCTAGGCTTGATACCTGACTTTGACATTGACCTCCTGTGCCTTCTGGGCAATTCATCTTGGTTGAGTTCCCTCCTCAGTCAGCAAACTCAGCAGTCTGGGGAGGTGGAGGAAGGGATGACACACAATTTTCTTTCCACTCCTGATAAGGAAGATTTTTTTTTAACTATGTGGTTTACGCTCTCTCCCACAACTCTTCAAGCCAAAGACAACGGAGTAATCACATCACTAGAGACAATATTTCAGATCCAAACCAAGGAAATGATCCTTCTCTCACTGCAGTGAACGTGAAGCAAGAAGCTCAAAAAGCCCACATCTATCACTTCATACTTCCAAAAGCTCTCCCCAAAGCCATGAGAAATATGGCCATACCAAAAACGTTCCCATGTCTGCTGGTAGTTATTGAAGGATGCCTATTCATTAGCTTATGGTAACCCAGAACCCTACAGGCATTCCAGTCCACTTCCGTTTTCCAGTGCCACCATCATTCAGAGGCAAGAATACTGCCTTCCTCTGACATGGGAAGAAGGAATGTAGTCTCCCCTGAGCTGCTTGATTTCAGTTCTTGATTGAACTGAGTCAGAGTGTGCATTTATGACCATTTTTAACTCCACGCTTATTTTACATGTGCGAAGCTTTGTGCCTGGCATGAAAGAGTGAGAAAGTGTTGCCTAAACACATGTTTTTTTGCCGCACTGGCTTGAAGAAAGGCTGGTAGCCTCATTAGGAATCTGCTGCTTGTTTTAGAATTTCTGCTATTCTCATGGAAACAAATTCACACCCCATTTTTTCAAGAACCCTGGGAAATAAGCAGGAGCAGTAGGACTCTGCTGCAAGGAGTCCCGTGCTGATGCAAAAAGGCTGGAGGAAGCATGGCATTAGTGCTCCAAGAAGGGACAGTAACATCACAGAACGGGCATTAAAAGCCCCGGCATGGACTATTTTGCCCCCTGATGACCCCATTCACAATTGCACAACACCCCTATAATTCTTATCATAGGCAAGGATTAGTCTACATTCAGCTGTCTTCACAGTGATCTAATAGACAGAAACAGCCAGTGGCCTCAATTGACCAGAAACGTTGGCGCATTCCCACAGCAAACCTCAGCTTGGAATCACCAAAATAAACCTACACACTTTATGATTAGAGGTCACATCTGGTGTGGGAAGGAGGATGTGAGTAGGAAAAATATTGGATCCACCCAGCCTGCCATGCCAACATCAAACTACTGTATCAGAGCACACATTGAACATTCCCACAGAAATTATCAGCAATGGAAGACTGACAATGCCAACATGTTATTAACCAGTCGTCATTGGCTCAAAGTCAACATCTTGCTGAATTGAAAGGGTAGATGAATAGAGCTTCCCTCTGTATTCTCAGAAGAGCATCTGTCCACATGTATTTGTCTGGAAGACTAGAGGTTTGAGTCAGATTTTTCTTTTCTTTCTTTTCTCTCTTTCCTTTTATTAAGTGAGGACTCCAAAATTGATGGAGCTACCACAGAGCTTCTGATGCCTGCCAACCACACTCTGGGCCTTGTTCCTGGGCAGAATTCCCACACATCCCGTCCACCCTTTTTACACACTTACCATAATGGTATGATGCGGGAACAGGGCACGGACAGACTTCACAAACTCCACAAAGTGCTCTGAATAGCCGTTTGCCACATCCAGGCAGATGTATCTGATAGGTGGAATGGCCTCTAGAATACTTGTTAACTTATCCAAATCAGCTTTTCCACTACCCGAGCTTGCTGCTACATGCTAGAAAGACAGGGAGGACAAAAGGGAGTAGTAGTTTGTAAAATCTGGGATAAACATACACTTCGTATGTCTTTTTCTGCATAGTCTCAGGAGGACTTGTTCCGGAAACAAGTGAAAATCATACTATATAATATGAAATAAAGACCTTCCTGGGAATATCAATTTATTACTTCTGTTTTGTTTAAAGGCTCTAAAAGAAAGCAAAACTAGCATTTTATCAGCTTTTCATTCACAAGTGGATTCTCATAGGCATATAATCACCTGAGATGGATGAATGTTCACCCATACTCATATTAACACAAATGAAGAAGCAGCCCTAACTTGGTATATTTCCAGGAAGGCAGAGTGGCAAAATTTGGGGTACCATCAGAAAATGGAATCTGGATCTTTAAGTTCACCGAACACTCCCTTGATCTAAAGAATCACAGGATAGTTGAGTTTGGAAGGGAACTCTGGAGACTGTGTAGTCCAACCCCTTGCTCAAGCAGGGTCAGCTACCCTTGAAAACAAGCAGATTGCTTCCTCCTTTGTCTTCCTATGAGCTCTTTCCAATAGAAAAATAGTTTCCACAGCTGTTGGCCCACAAAACCTCTGCAGAGATCCAAGGGCACAGAGCAAGTCAGTATTTAATCACTAGGAGATCCTACTCCAGTGATTATGAACCACAAATGAGCTAAGTACCAAATTGTTCAGACACAGGATATTCCTGAGACCACTCTCTATGCTACAGTGGCATATAAACAACCCTGATGAACCTAAGAGATAGGCTGGCTTTCAGAAAACCCTGTAATCAATAGTCTTTATAATATAATTCTAAAATGTGCCGCAAGTAAAGACACAATAGAGCTGTGTGGTATTCTTTTCTATACAGAAAAAAAGTTTCAAAACTGCACTGAACTCCAAGGAGGCGAGACAGCCTGGCATGTTCTTATACTGCCTCTCCAGGAGTAGGGGCCTGCCAGAAGAACACAGAAGATATATGGATATGAAAAAGTCAGAACCTAAGTCAATGTTTAAATTTAGTAGATGGTGTTTCTCTTTAATGGCTTAGGCTTGGACCCTGTGAATAAGTGGGGCAGCACAGCTAGTAGTAGCACAGTGTGAGGTCTCGTGCAAGGAGCTAAATGGAGGAGACACACATGCTCTGACAACTTCAAATCCTCAGCCCTACTCGGGCCCAGCACCTGGGCCTCTCCAGCCCGCAGGCTCCAGGTCCACGTGCATACCTGATAGCAAGGACTCTGCCTAGTACAAGGGCATGCAAGGCCAGCTTGTGGTTGGGTTACTCAAGGCTATTCACATTTATAGTCTTGGGCTTCTCCCTCACCAGCACTACCACAGCTCCCCCCAGCAACAGAAGCACAGCAGTTAGACCTATTCCCAAGTATTTCCTTCTTCTTTGTTCAGGATACTTCTCTGTTTCCATTCCAGGCATATATAAACTTTGCTGTTTTGCATCTTAATATAAGCACTTTCATAATGGACTCACATAGCTATTCTTTTTAAACCAGGACAAGCCACTTCCCTTGATGCATTTAAGAACAGCAAATATCTTCATTCCCCAAAACCTCACTTGACAACAGTACTCCCAAGAGATCCCAGTGTATGCGAGTTCAGAACAAAGCAATAAACCATAATAATTTACAGTATGAAAATGTACCTCAAGGCATTCTGGGTGATTGGCAGCAAACAGTTTCCATTCTTCCAGAGAATAATGCTTGTGAATTGCAGTGAACATTGCATGCTAGCAAAAATAAGAAAACTGGTATTAATGTCCAAGTTAGTCATCTTTCTCTCAGCTGTAGAATAGCAAGATATCAGAAATTCACATTTGAAATATAGGCTCATCCTGCTTGAAAGAAACAGTAACAGTGAACAAGGCAACTCCAGGCGGCTCTTCAAAGGTAACTTAGCATATCTAGTCGACCTTTCAGGATCAGGTTTCTAATGTGTTTGATGAAGTTACAGTCAATATTTTGAATGTGCTTAAGCACTGTAAGAAATTAAGGTGAGGCTTGAGGCCAGAGGCTAATTAAATAGTGACTCCTCTCTGCCGTGGCTTTATCCAGTAGCCTACACTTTCAAAACTGTTGTCAGCTGGTAATTTTTTTCTGGAAGGGAGCACAATATACACCCCAAAAACTAAGCTCAGGAGCTCTAGAAGCTCCACTGAAGCTGAGCTACATCCAAGATGGAAGCTTCCCAGTAAGCACCTCCACTGAAACCATCTTATATCTGGAGCTCTCTCTGATAACTGTATTGATGGAAAAGCAAAGCAGCTTTGCAGTGAAATCACACCTTCTTGTTCTGGATTTTTTAACACACACCCCCCCGTTCTTCAACACACATAGCTAAAAATTAACAAGGGCTGCTCACTGTCACCCAATGGCCTCCCAATTATTGCACAGACAAAAAGGAAGACTTACTTTTGCCATAACCACGGCCATTTCAAATGTTCCCACAGTGTCCATGTTTGCCACTATAATGGGAATACCCGTGTATGTCTGCTTGGAGTTGCGGAAGGTGAAGGTGCGCGTGAGGTCAACCTGCAATGAACAGGCACACATTCTTTTAAGTGATTGCCACCTAACAAGAGTTTTACCACTGACTTCAGTTACAGCAGGTTTGGACGCTGCTGCTTAATTTTCCTCACATTTCCTGTTCTTCTTCCTTTCATTCCACTATTACCTCTACTTATTTATTTTGTTACAACTTCTGCCTTCCAAATAAGAAAGAAAATATAAAAGCAAAAGAATGTTTTCTGTGTTAAAGAGTGTTTTTGCTGAAGAAAAAGAAAATAAAAATTAAAAAACAAAACACACACCCAAATAACAACAAGTCAGAAGGGGTTGGAAAGGAAAGAAAGGAAAATGAGGACTGTGGATTATTTTGTACAGAAGTAACCTCAGCTGTTTGGCTGCCTGAGAAACCCAAGTTGAACTCCTAACTCCACAGAAATCAGAACTGGAACTCCCTTTGTCATAGAGGGCTTTGTCCCAATCTTTAATGTAAATGACAATATAATTACCTAAAATCAAGCTCTTACTTTTGGCTATGGTTACCAGCACTCTTGCCTACAATATGAGCAACCATACCCTGGCTTATTAAATCATAAGGCTGTTAGTTTCTAAGTTAATTTCTTACAATTGTGTTAGCCTTCAAAGTTATTTCTTCTTCAGCATCCTGAAATGATCATGGTAACATCAGGCATTTTGTTCCTTACATTTGTTTGCAAAAGGTAATACCAAATCTAGATCAGTTCCCACTGGTCTACTTAGCATCTTGCAAAAGGGAAAAAAAAATCTAAGAAATGCACAACTGTAAGATATTAGGTTAGTCTCTTTAGTAACAATGAAAAGTAAGGCTCTTTCAGTTTCCATTACTCCTCACTCCCCTTAATCCAGGAACATTCGGAGACCTGAACTGAAATCCATCACCAGAAAGGAAGCAATATAAAAGATACAGGACTTTTATTATTTATTTACAATGTATTTTGAGCACTGTCATATTGCAGGTTACATGCTGATTGATTAATATGGTGGGGGGTTTATTATCGATTTGTTAAGGGAAAGAACCTAGTGCCTCAGTGATATATTGAGAAACAGGTTCTCATTTTGTATAAGCTCATAAAGGAAGGGTCACTTTGGTGAACAAGCTAAGATACAACTTAATGGAGACTCACCCTTCTTGTCATTTACTACCAGAGAGGCCAGTTCTCCCATCACTAATTACATAACATTCTCATGGGAATTTCAGCTGCAGATAACATGAGAAAATTGTATGAAGAAGCTAGGTATGAAATAAGTATGAAAATTTTATGCATTTTATTCACCTTTAATGCAATTTATTAACTAGAACCAAGGAAAAAAGGACAGGGTATCACACAACTATTTCTACACAGACAATAGTACCAGAACCACTGCCTTAGAGTTTTACAGAGGAAAAACATCTCTTTCAAATGAACTTAAGAAAGAAGAAAAGAACAGTATGTTTAAGAAAACACTGAGGCAAGAGGCAAAGCTACGCAGGGCATACAAGGCCATTATTCTCTCAGTGATTCTCATCTCTGCTTACTGTAACTTCTCATATATAACTTCCTTTAGCCAGCCAGCCAGATGGATCTCATGCAATTATCCACACAACTGATAATACTGTAACGGCAGGCACTTATGAGACAAAATTGCAGGGCTTCCCCTAATGAGGCTTTTGTTCTATAAGGACAGGAGAAATGGCACACTGGGTTGGAGATGTTTACGTGCTGCCCTAGTTCTCCAAATACCCAGGACCAGATGTCTGGGAAGGGAATATAATAACAAGGCAAGCTTTGCAAGACTCTTTCCCTAGCCTACCTTCCTTGGTCCCAAGAAGTTGATGTTTAGAGACCTTCAAAGACAAAGGTCTCCTCCAATCCATTGTGCTAAATAGCTGCTGATGGACAAAGGACCTGCCTTGTAATTTTTTTAATCCTTCACACCTTTAGCCTCTCCAATATCCCATAGCAATAAATTCTGAAGATTAATTGTACGTTGCACGAAAACTACGACCTTTGCCTATTAATTACATTCAGTACTTCCTACTTCTTGTTTTGTGAGAGGCAATCAATGACCACTTCTCAGTTTCCCGTTCTCCATTCCACTCCTCACTTCATAGACTTCTAGCGTATCCTCCACAGCTGCTGCTTCTCCATACTGAATAAACCTAGTATGTTTTTTTCCTCACGTGGAAACCAGTCAATACTGTATCATCATGGCTGTTACTCTCTGTACGTATTCTAGCATATTATGCTGTTCTTCTGAAGGGATCACCAGAAGTGTGTATTCAAGATGAACATACCGAGGAGCATCACAAAGCTAACTGGTTTTCCTTAGTTCCTCTAGTAGCACTTCTGACCATCTCTCTGCCTCTTTGCTGAGTGGTAACAACTAATTTATAGCTTATTGTTCTACGCATTATGAGAAAATAACTTCTGACTCTAGGATTGCTCACCATCACTCAACAACAGTAAAAGTTTCTTTAGAAAGAAAATAATGAAATGTATTTTATAACTCCTACCTAGACCTTCGACATATGAAAGTACTAGGACATTTGCTGTTCAGTTAAAGCTCCCTGGACTTAATTGAATTTACAAATTTTATTTAATGACCAGACTTCCTATAGGACACTCATCTGGAGAACTTAAATTGTAGAGGCAAGTCCAGCAAAGGCAAGAACAGCAGGTTACATGCATACCAAGACCCCAAAGACAGATAATTCTGCTCCCAATCCAATCATTGCTTTAACCAATTTTGACACTTGAACTCAAGCTTCAAATTGTTTGGTATCTTTTCAAAAAGTGAAAGCAATCATGGAAAATGAAGATAGTGCAAAGAATCAAAAACAAATACTAACACAGCAGAACTACACAAAGCACTGCAAACACCCAAAACTGCTTCTCTAAGAAGCTGACTTAATCCTAGTTACTCCATAAAAAGCTATCGTGCAAAATGAGGCATTCACACCAGAGAAGCAGATGCTTGCTGATATAAGCTTCAAAGCAGCAGCTTGCTGGGTAACAGGCACTGTAGTATGCTGCCTCTGTTCCTATGCCAGAACTATTTATTTATATTCTTGTTTTGAAGCAGACTGGGGCTGTCCATTTCTGGCTCTCACAGACACTGTTTATTCCTGTTGCTACAGCCTCAGTGATGGTGTCCAATTTCTTAACCTTCATCAGTTTCCACTGACCCTCCTCATGACATGCGCTCTTTCTCATGTGAAATGTTTTTAACAGTTCATCATAGCCACCCGTTACAACCCTGCCATATCAGCTCATATTCCTCCTATCATTTTCCCTTCCCAGCAGATCTTCTTTCCACAGCCTGCACAGAGCTAAATATACAAAACACTGCACTTGAAGGAGCCATGTGTCACTCAGTGGAGGACAGCTCCACCTGTTTGCCAGGCCAGCACAGTGAACTGTAAAGAGGGACCACGGGTCCCCAAGCAAATGGCTGGAAAGGGCCCACAGGCCTTATGAGCAGTAACCGCACACAATGAGGAGTAACTCAGCCAGGACACCATTCTTTGTAAATTAAGAACGACTAGCCTGAGATTACCTTTCTACTGAGAGGACCCCTCCAATCTTACACCTTCATAATGGCAAAAAAGTTTTGCCTAGTTCTTGCCCTCAAAATCCCTGGTCATAGGCCATAATAAACATGGCTACCCCGCTTCCCTTCTTGTCTTTCTACCTCACTTGATTTGTCTCCGTCTCTCTCCCTCTTAAAACTCCACTTCCTCTGGAGAAAAGCTTAATCCTCTTTCCATCCCCCAACACAACGTAATTCCTTCATTAGTCAAACTAAATCTTTTGCTAACCCTGGGGTTACATGAGGTAAATGAGAAGGCACCTTCAAGTCCTGAAGCAGCCATCTTTTTTTGTACAGGCGATCCTCATGGGATTTCCTGGGGGTCTTTCCTGATCCCTCCTGAGAAATAACTACAGCAGTATCTGGGCTAACGGTGGCCCTGGGCCAGCAGCGATGCGGAGGGCTGGGAAGCCCTGGCCACAGGGGTATGGGTGAGCTGCTGCAGGTCCCACAGCAGCAGGAGCCATGTCTGGGGGAGAGTTAACATGAGGGTGAAACGCACCCCACCACCCCATGTTTCCACCTGACGGGATGCCAGCCCGGGGCACCCTGTGCAGTGGGAAGTGCTCCTCAGCCTCTCTGCTGGTTGGGGTATTTTTATCATTACAACTAATTTTTTTAAAAAGAGCATGTCAGTCACTCGGTAGACGCACTGCTCACAAACCCCCAAGGCTGAGGGTGAAGATGCCTACCGGCCCGGCCTGCCTCCCCTTTTTCCCCCCCACTCCCGGGTTTTTACCGGCCCAAGCTGCGGGGCCCGTAACCGGACACCCGGAGAAGGGGCTTGGGCAGAGCTCTCGGTTCACCGCCACCCCTACGGCAGGCAGCCCCCCACGGAAACCGGAGGTCACCCCCCACGCTCAACGCCGCAGAAATCCGCAGAAGCACCTGCCAGGAGCAAATAATCCTCCTCCCCCCCCCGCCCCTTCCTCCATTCTTTTTATTTTTGCTGAGGAGCGGGGAGGACAGCGCGGCACCGGCTTGCAGCGCCCGCAGCCGGGAATCGCCCGCCAAGGCGGGAGGTGGGGGTGAATACGCCGCCGGCTCCGTAACCCCGGCCCCCTCCTCCCACCACCCTCCCCTCCGCCACGCAAAGGGCGTTTCGATCGGGGAGGGCACTGCTACGTTAGACCTGGGAATAAAAATAAAGCAGGGAGGGGAGGAGGGGTGAGGAAGTTAGGCGCTGAGAACGGAGGGGAAAAAAATAAAAAAAAAAAGGCATGCCGGGTTTGAATGCCCCCACCTCTGATCTGCTTTTGAGGCTGCTTCTTTTAGGTCTGAGCAGGACATCTTTAAAGTCCAGTTTGAGGTCTGCGTCTACCCGGGGCATCTTGCTGGGGTGTCGGGGTGCGGGCTCTCCTGGCGGCGGTAGCGGCGGCGGCAGTGGCGGCCCCGCTGCGCTCGCTCCGCTGCACCGCGCCGCCTGCAGAGCCGCGCCGGCCAAAGCCCGCCGGCCGCGCACCCAGCGTATTTATAGGGCGCGGGGAGCGCGGCGCCGCGGCCTGAGTCCCATCGCTTTATTAGGACAGGGTTGTTTTTAGCTGAGCAGCCGGCCGCCCTCTGCCCCTTCTCCCGCCCTGGCCACCCCTGCTCCTCCGTCGGGCTGGGTGCTGGTGGGGGGGGTTGAGGAAGACGGGGACGCGGCGCCCACCCGCAGCCGCCCGTGCGGGGCGAGGCACGGGCACCACCGGCGGCACTGCCGCCTTAAGGGCAAAGCAAGGGCATAGGAAATGGCGCTTCCATGTGACCGAGAGGGCGGCCGCCGGGTGGAGGAGCCGGCATCGCGACAGGGCGCTGCCCGCCTGCCGCTGCCGGGCGGCCGCTGAGGGGCTGAGCCTAACATCTTGCCCACCCCTCTGCCCCCCAACTTCCACCGCCGCAGCGGCGGTTGCGGACCAACGGTTGCGACCAACCGGCCGCCACCAACCGGCCGCCCGGCGCGGGGGCGCCCCTGAGGTGGCCACACCGACGGGGGCTGTGGCGAGGCCGCCCAACGGTTTTCAGGGGCGTGCCCAAAACGGCCTAAAACCATAGGATGGTAGGATGGCTTAGATTGGAAATGACGCTAAAAATCACCTCGTTCCAACCCTCCTGCCATGGGCAGGGACACCCCTCACTAGAGCAGGTTGTTCAAGGCCCCATCCAGCCTGGCCTTGAACACCTCCAGGGATGGGGCAGCAACAACTTCTTTGGGCAACCTGTTCCAGTGCCTCAACACCCTCATAGTTAAAAATTTCTTCCTGATATCTAATCGAAATTCAAATCAAATTAAAAAAAAACCAAAAACTGTTGTGGTTCCAGCCTTATAAAGGGCCAGCCTTTGGTATCCCTGGGCTCCAGTGGAAGTCTGACTTTCTGGGGCACTCCACTCTGAGGCCTAACCTGGCCCACTCTCTGCCCATCATCCTCTGATAAAACAGAACATTTATCGGCTCTGGGACCCTCTGAGCTGATTCCCCACCTGACTGCAGAGCAAAGGGCTGGTGCATGTTTTTGGCGTTAGAAACGTTGAGAAATGTGCAGCTGGTTGGTCATAGGAGAGCAGTCACAGCACCAGCCACCTGGAGCTGGCTCTGCACAATAATTTCCTATTTTAATACATGTAGACCAGCAACGGGGGGAGGGGGGGGGTGTTGCCCTTCATAGCATAAAGGAGCCCAGTTTAGCTCCCGTGGCTAGCCACTGTTTAACACGCAGTCACAAAACCCCCATAGAAGCAGAATTACACATGCTGGATCCATCTACATCTACTGGCACAGGGATCAACGCAAGGGTTACCAGACGTCATGTGAGGTGACTTTCACCGGAGCTTTGAGCCTTGAAGTCTATTTAATTATGAAGTCAATAAGTTGTAAGGTTTGGACTTCTACGGAAGACACATGAGCGACGCCTCGTCAGTGACTGGAAACTGTAGCATGGTGGGGGATCATGGCTGGCTTCCTTTCCTCAGACACATTGCAGGATGAGGCAGTGCTCTGTTCTTTATCTGAAAGTTGCACACGTCTGGTCAACACCCTGCTTCCAGCAGAGCTCTTTTACCTCTTTACCTGAGTGTCCCAGATAATTCAATATGCCCAAGCATGAGGCCCAGGCTTTACACAGCAGTCAGGGCATTTGAGTGCTCGCAGTTTTGAATGTCCAAGGTTTAGAGGCCTTGAATCTAGTTTCCAGGAAGCCTTGAGGCTTCAGAGCTCCAGATACGACGTTCCAGGAGAGCCTTAGCACTGCGGGTATTTCCTGCAGAAATATTCAGGCAAAACAGCACCCATTATAATTAGTCTCATCTTCGTAACAGAGGCCAATCACTTGGCACCTGTTCCACTGGATTCAACAACGTAACAGAACTACTAAAATTCATCCTTCCAACAGATAGCCACATCTCCCACCATTTACTGTTCAGTAATAAATTAACATTTTGTTCCAGAGCAGAGCGTACCGATGAGAATGGGTCTTGTGAAAGTGACATGCCTGTAGCAGAGGACTGAGAATGTAGAAAAAACAAATGCCTTCTGTCTGTGCCTGGCACCATGTCTTCTCTTTGCCCTCATGGCAGGCATGTGATGCTGAGAAGAAAGAAATAAGCCACTGCACTGCACTGTGAATGTAAAAGGTCAGCACTGTCGTGGGCAGTAGGAGATGGAGGCTAGCAGTGATACTTGTAAGCCCCAGAAAATCCATGCCTGATGCTGTTTCTTATTTCCAGTACTTTAATTTTAGCTTCCACTCACAGAACTTGCTGTGCTATTTTTCTGTAGATTACAGTATCTGTTAATACCCAATATTTTCCCCATGTACACATACCAACAGACTAGTTGGGTGTCTCAGATCAGCTCCGGTCATCTTGAAAATTTAAAAAAATCCCCGGTTTCTTACTTAAAGATGTATTTTCTGTAATTAAAATTATGGTTTCTTGCCGAACCACCTCTGTCTTTTTCAGTGTCCTTTTTGAACTATGGACACCAGAAAGGACATGATCAGTCATCACATTAATATCATAGCCAGAAATGAAGATCATCTTGTTACATATCTTTGCTATTCTGTCTTTTTCAGTGTCCTTTTGAAGTATGGACACCAGAAAGGACATGATCAGTCATCACATTAATATCATAGCCAGAAATGAAGATCATCTTGTTAAATATCTTTGCTATTCCTCTTTACACCTGCAGTGATCCTAAATTATCTGTGCTATGGAAGAAAGAGCTGTTCATCCAGGCTTTATGCAGTTTTGGTATTTATTCTGTAAGTGAAAATGAGCTATCACTGATTTCAGAAATTAGCATATGTAAATTATTACAGCTACTTGCCTTCAGAGCTTTTCTTTTCTCTACTTCATTGGTTTATATTTATACTTAAAAGCAGATGGAACAATGCACTCAGAAGATAATTTTTCAGCCACTGTAGCTGAAAAAAACAATGCTAATGTAGCTTTGTAGGTCTTCTAACAGTTTCCTGAACTTGGTGTTTTTGAGAAGAGGGAGAAGTGGTCATAATAATGCAAAAAGTCATTACCATCTGTCAAGAAGAAGTATCTATTTGACTTCAGCCCATTAATATCTGTTATTGTTGTCCTTGTGATTTTCATCCTGTTAATGTAATTGTAAATGCTGTTGTATTTCATGATAGAAATGAGTTCACAAATGGGATCTAGTGACAAAGGACATAGAAGAGGCAGAGGCACTCATTGGCATCTTGGTCTTCCCTGGTAAGATTTGCCTCAGGAATCCCAGTCCTCTGAGACCCATGGGAAAGTCAGGAGCAGTGAAGGCTTACCCTCAGAATGGCAGGATCAGGTTGGGGTGGTGGAAGCAGGGAAGGCTTCCTGAGAACTAGAAAAAGCAAATGTCAGCCCTGTTTTTGAGAAGAGCAAGAGGAGGAGGAAGGATCTGGGCAACTACAGGCCGGTCAGCCTCACTGATGGTGATAGAACACATGAAAACATTTCCAAATGCATGAAGGACAAGAAGGTGACTGGAAGTAGTTAGCTTTAATTTATAAAGACAAAATCATGCCCAGCTAACCTGATTACCTTCTACGATGAAATGAGTAGTTTGGTGGATGAGGGAAGAGCAATGGGTGTTGTTTATTTTGACTTTGGCAAGGCTTTTGACAGACTCCCATGACATCTTCATAGGCAAACTGATGAAGTGCAGACTAGCTAAAAGGACAATGAAGTGGAATGAAAACTGACTGACCACCTGGGCTTAAAGGGTTGTGATCAGTGACACGAAGGCCAGCTGGAGGTCAGCCAGTTGTGGTATACCAGATTAATTCTATATGGCATTAAAAGCACCCCGTTTTATCCATTCTCAGTTTTCTTCTAATTTAAATAACACTTTCCTCACTAACTCCTAGGTAATGAAAAAGGCATTCAGTGATAATCTTAAAGTACGAGCACTTCTGAGCACCAGAAACACCTCTAGGGTGAATGCTTAATGAGGCTGTAATTATTTATCAACAGAAACTGGTCACAGCAGATGCACAGCTGACACAACTGAAGGCACACACTGACTTCTTTGCTGTGGTTCCTAGGAAAATACTATAGCCTCATATAGCTCCATACAGACAGCCTGTAACATAATTAGCATGCATGTTTAAGGAGTGTGGTGAGCAGTAGTGAAAGCATTGCTCAGCTGGCAAGTGCTCCTGCAAACTGTGTGTCACAACTTCCCAGCAAAATCCCATATCTGGAAAGAACAACATGCTGCAGGACATAGTATGATAAAGATCTTTCACTGTTAAGGAGAAGCAGTATGTTTGAGGAAAAAGCCTTGTTTTTTGTATGAGAAATGTAAATAACTTTTATTATTCTGTTTGAATTTGGGCCTTGTCTACACTGAATAGCATTTCCCAGTGGATAGATCAAGAGACCTAACTCGGCAAACCCTGCAAATGCAAATGCAGAAGATTTCTTTTGGTTGTGGCGATAAGGGGCTTTCTCTGAACTATCACTAGTATTACAGCATCTACACTAAGGCTTTTGCTGGCCTTGATAGCCACCAGAAATGGGAGGAGCAGGGCTGACACCTCTGACTTACACAGCTGTGCCAAGCAGACTTCAGCTAAATGCATGAAGATCACCTGTTACAAAATGAAGAGACTTGTATGCCATAAGTAGTTTCATTAAATTCAAAGGCCTTAGGGTAGACCACTAACTCATAAGCTGAGTCCCAGACCCCCACTGACTCTCATTCAAGGTATAGTTTGCTTATGAGTAAGTGACAGTATCCATTCCCATTTGATCTCAGTAGGTTTCGTATGCTAATTTAAAGTAATCACAGCAATTAATGATTAATGAGATTCTGACCTTCCTTGGCTTATGAAATATGTTTAGAGTCTGTGCTGATAAATAAGATGGACCAAACCCAATCTCTGTCCCTACAAGGCAAGGGAGAGAGCGTTGCTCACACACAGCATCCGTTTAGATGCCATATGTGAGCTTCAAGGGGTTTCGCTCATACTGCATATTGGAAACAGTCTCGTGCTGTTCCCTGAACTGTGCTCGGACTCCCTGCTAGAGTGCTAGTTGGCCTGGTTGTCCAAAGAAGTGCAATACTAATTAAAGAGTATGGACTATTGCATGGGAGAACTTATGGCCATGCACTGGTCCAGTTTGGTTTACAGTAGGTCTTTACTGTTATGAAAAAGATCTGTAGATTTTATTTAAATGGGAAAAAACCTGTTGTATGTTATCCATTGTGAACTGATATTTCTGTGAATTACATACAAGTCCCATATACTGTAAAAGAAAGTGATTATTTCCATGGAAATTTTAAGCCATCTCACAGGATGGAACAGGGATTCGGTTGCTGCTACAGAGCTTTGTCTATGGAGCCAGCCTCTCCTCAGTGGTGCCCACTGTCAGGATGAGAGGCAATGGATGCAAACTGAAACATATGAACTTCCATCTGGACATAAGAAAACACTTTTTTTCCTATGTGTCATGCTTTAACCCCAGCTGGCAACTAAGCACCACACAGCCACACACCTCCTAGCAGGATGGGGAAAGAGAATTGGAAGGGTAAAAGTGAGAAAACTTATGAGCTTAGAAAAAACCAGTTTAATAATTGAAATAAAATAAAAGAATAATTATAATAATGATGATAATCATAATAATAATCTGTAATTAAAAGGAAAATAACAAAGAGAGAAAAAAAACAGAAGAAAGACAAGTGGAACAAATGATAATTGCTCACCACCAACCGACCAATGCCCAGCCAGGTCCCGAGCAGTGGCCCCCATGACCAACCTTCGCCCTAGTCCATATGCTGAGACCATCATATGGTCTGGAATATCCCTTTGGTGAGCTGGGATCAGCTGTCCCAGCTGTGTCTCCTCCCAACTTTTTTTGCACCCCTCCCTACTTGCTGGTGGGGCAGTATGAGGCACAGAAAAGGCCTTGAGTCTCTGTAAGCATTGCTCAACAATAACTAAACCATCCCTGTATTATCAACGCTGTTTGCAGCACAAATCCAAAACATGGCCCTGTATACTAGCTACTATGAAGAAAATTAACTCCAGCCCAGCCAAAACCAGCACACTGGGAGGGTGGTGGAACACTGGCACAGGTTGCCCAGAGAGGTTGTGGAGTTTCTGTTCTTGGCGACAATCAAAACCGGACTGGACACAGTCCCGAGCAACTTGGCTTGGCTGACCCTGCTTGAGCAGGGGTTGGACTACGTGATCTTGAGAGGCCCCTTCCAACCCCATATCATTTTGTGATTCTGTGATACCGTGATTCTGTGATTCTGTGAATGGAGGTCTTTTGTCTTGACTGAACATAAGCTGATTTATCAGGATTTTCCAAAAAATACTAGACCAAACAGCAATGCAAGTGAGATAGCAAAACTGCCTCAGTAAATAGCCATTATATTTCCAAATAAATAAATAGAAGCAATAGCGCAGAATTGCAGAAGGCTTTCGACTGAGAAGAGCTCAGCGAGAATGAAATTCTGGTGTTGCCTGTGTACCAGCTGATAATGTTTTGTCAGCAAATCACCTACTGTCATGACAGTGCATGAGAATTTCATCATGTTACAAGCCAGACTCTACTGGGTCTGGCCATACCCGCTTCCTTCCCCATAGTGTTCGCATTCAAACTTGGATGCAAGATTGCACCTGAACTTCATCCATCATTTCTAGCCTAGAAACTCCCAAAAATCCATTGTCAATTCAGCCTGCTCATGTAAAGAGAGGATAGCACAGGATTCAAAAAGAAATTTTGCACAAGTGTGTTTCTTGCCAGCAGCTGATTTTACACATACTAAAGAGAAGTCATAGCACTGCTGGGGCAGCGCAAATGCTGATATTGCTGTTTACCTCTTAATTTTTTAGTTTTTATTTGTAATGTACCTGTATCAACACACTGCTTCCTTTATGTTAACCTATTTCTTGTGGAATTAATGAGTTGTAGGTTTAACCCTGAGTTTGTGTTACTCAGCATCAAGGTGGTTAATACAGAAAAGAAAAAAAAAAGTTCTCTTGCACTTAACACCATTGATTTCGTCCGTCCCTCAGACGTAAGACAGACTAAGGTCCTGAAAGTTCATTTCCTGTTTATGGAGAAGGATCAGGACATTGCCTCTTCTAACCCTGGTAATTTTTTATTTTTTTTTTTAGTTTGGTGCCCTAAGCCTGTTTGAGTAAGCGCATTGCCATCGCTATATGAAAGAAATGCAAAGCACATCATTAATTTAAAAAACCCATTATATATCCAAACAGCATTTTCTTTATTTTCTAGGCTTTCCTTGACATTTTTGTGTTGGGTGAAAATCTTGCTACCAATTTTAAACTGGAAAAATGTTTCTAAACTATGAACATCTGGTAATCACTATCTTTCAAACCCAATTTAATCTTTATTTAAAAAAAAACTTAATAACTTTGCTACCCTACTGCACCATCTACAGGCAAAAAAAACCCCTACGTTGTTGATATTACAAAATGTTAGAACTGTATTAAGCACTTTCTTTAATCATTGCAATTAATAAATAAAAGTGGAATTTTACAGTTTTAATCTCAGTAAGTATCAGGCTTTTATGCCTTTTGTGTTTAAAATTACGTTTTTCCATAACTTTAAATACTCTGCACACACTGGCAGGGAGTTTTGCTTCTGTAGAACTTGTGTTAATTTGCATCTTATCATGGGGAAATAGAAAACAAAATTGACTTGGACCTTTATTGCATTTTAAGAGTTTAATGGGATGTAGATAAAAGCTGCTGCATTTGTCAGCTGTCACACACTTTTTCATAAAGATACCTACACAGGGAGTCTGATTAACATCAACTCAGTTGTCACCACTATGCCTTTTTTTACCCATAATTCCTCACTGCCTGAAGTTAAAGATATTCTTAAAATGACCTAGAAAATGCTGCCTCTCTCCCACAGCAAATAAATCCTTGCTAAATATTCTCATATAACATTATGATAAAATGGGAAGGGAAAATTCAATGCCTGGGTTTGTAAAATACGCACTAGTTTTACAAGTCTGTTTAAAAAGTAAAGATTATTAGCCTGTGAGGCCACGGCAGCTGCACATCTGTAGCTATTGGCTTCTATCTAACATGCAGTTTGCGTGCCCATGATATTTCAGCAATTGAATAGATCAAATATGACGTGAAAATATTGGATCAAATCTCATGAATTGCTATCTTCCTTTTTAGGAACAAAGCAGATCCTCCTTAGCTGTTTTCTCCTTCCTGTGAATACGCGTGTTTAAAAAAATATATCTGGGGGTAAACGAAAATGAAATACAGTCCTTAGAAGTGGTAGATAGATAAATGCATTCTCTCAAGAAAATTCAAAGGATTTTAAGTGATTTTGTTCTGGTAGGAGTACAAGGATCTAAATTCAAGATCACTTCTTTACTTGGATTTTAGCCTCGTACATGGTGCCTTTGCTGGGAAACTGTACCCAGAGTCAGTAGGGCATGGATCCTGGTTACAGTTTTTTTGCATTGGTACAATGAAGACTTCCAAAAATACTGCATATTTTTTGTCTGTTATTCCACGTCCTTGCCTGGCAAATTATTATTTTGCATTTTCATTTGTGCCTACCTGTCTCTCCCTTTTTCCCGAGCTGCTGTGCAGCAGTGTTGGCTTCTGATCTTAAAAGAGTTGGTACGTTTCACCCCTGTTGTCCATATTTTAGCAGAGGCAGAAGTCACTTCTATACGTAGTTAGCAGAGTGCTTTGAGATCCTTCAGGATGAAAGGTGTGATATAAATATAAGATACTATTCATTCCCTTTTTTTCTGCAGCGCACACAGTGCTAATAGGTTTTGCTTTCATCTTGAGCTCCCCTGACTAAATTGTCAAACATCTCAGTAATACCATGAACATTTGCTTCAGGCACAGTCATAATCACTGTTCTGTTAGCTCCATCCTTACAAAAGGATGGCTATTCTCCAGGCACACAATTGACTTTCCTACTACCAAATGCCTCTTTATTCTTATCGTCCTCAATAGCTCTTCTTACAATTTCCCTTGAGTTTCCTAGCTTCGGTCTAATCCTCTGGATCTCATTCAGGTTCCATTTCCCATTTGCCATGTCAGTTCACCTGCAGTACATTGTAAAGTCTGTGCTGATCCTGTATCCTGAGCAAAAAGGACAGGCATAAGGGTATTTCTTTGGACTTCTGAGTCCTGTGTCTGTCTTTCTTCCTTCCACTCTTTTTGGATGGCAAAGGCTCTTCCTCTTTAGGCAGAGTGCTGTGAGGAAAGCAATAATCAGCTTCTCCAGGCTACCTAAGCAGCACCTCATTCTCTTCTCGGAAAGAAAGAAGCAAAACACAATCGCTTTTCTGAGCCCTTCTGACCAACTCTGTGGGAAAGGGGATAATTAGCCCCATTAAGCTACGGAGCCAGCAGCCCCTTGCCTTCCCTGCAGTCCCCTTACTTGACCCCACTGTATTAGAGCTGCAGCCAGTCCCACAGTAAATACAGTTGAGCAGGCGAGCTGCTCCCAGCTGTGACCACATCCCCGCTCCCTTCTCTTTCTCATGTGCTGCCGTGGCACCCACCCAAGGCCACACAATTGGCCCTTAGAGAGCTCAGATGGCAAATGCAGAACATGGCAAGGCATTTCCTCATACTCCCTCTCTTTCATTCCTCATTATTTTAGCTCAATTATTCTTGCTCCCATGTTTCTGGACCCTCTTGCATTCAATGGCAGGCTACTTCTTTTCACCCTGACACAGTGCTGTCAGGTGGTAATATATCGCTCACCCGAACAAGAGCTCGTCAAGAAAATCAATGAGCTACAGTGTCCCTTTGGGGCCAGGCAAACAAGTCTTGTGGAATTTGTTAAATGAGATGTATGGGACTACACTGTCATGTGGGGAAAAAGAGATGAATAAATAAATGTTTATACATTTGATTTCCTGATCTTTAAAATTGATCCACTTGAATCACTGTGTCTGGTGCCCGATTTGGCAAAAAGACATCTTTCTTTACTCCTGCTGACTTTCCTAAGCCTGCACTTGGGCTGTGGTGTAGTAGGCTGGTAGATTCCATATTCCATAGCATAAAATCTAGCTTCCCTCACTTACATAAGTGTAGGCTGGGACTACGGCTATAGGAGCCAGCGTCTCCTATACTGTGATGATAGTGCCATTGTGTAAAACTCATGAGTGTATGATCAAAAGGAGTCCTTGTTTTTCTTTTCCCACAATTCAGAACAGCTCAGAAATGCAGAACCATTGTGATATTTAAAAACCATTTGATATTTAATCAGAACAGAAATGTGGTGTGTGAAGAACATGGGCATATATCTGAGCTGAGCTGAGCTTTGGGAGACATTAATAATGAATTATGCTGATAAAGAACAGCTGTATTCTTACATCAGAAACCATGGGGACAAATAATTAATTTGCCTTCATTAATTTCCCAATTCTTTCCTGGCAGAAAGTCCAGAAATGCTTAGACTACAGATCTAATTGCCATGACAAGAGTGTATGCATTAAGAGATTGTATCAATTATTGGGCCATCAGATGTTATTATGAAAGCTGATTTCTGCTTCTGCGATCTTAAGACCTCCATTCCCTCCCCCCTGCCCTGTCACTTTTTTTAGTTAGCTACTAACAGAAAGTCTGGAGAAAATAATGCAATAAAATGTTGATGATAACTTTCATAGAATCACATAATCATAGAATGGTTTGGGTTGGAAGGGACCTTAAAGATCATCTCATTCCAACCCTCCTGCCATGGGCAGGGACACCTCCCACTAGACCAGGTTGCTCAAAGCCCCATCCAATCTGGCCTTGAACACTTCCAGAGATGGGGCATCCACAACTTCTCCGGAGAACCTCTTCCAATGTCTCACCACCATCACAGTGAAGAATTTCCTCCTAATACCTAATCTAAATCTACCCTCTTTAAGTTTAAAGCTGTTATCCCTCATCCTATCGCTCCATTCCCTGATAAAGAGGCCACCTTTAAGTACTGGAAAGCTGCTATAAGGTCTTCCTGGAGCCTTCTCTTCTCCAGGCTGAACAACCCCAACTCCCTCAGCCTCTCCTTGTAGCATAGGTGCTCCAGTCATCTTCATGGCCCTCCTCTGGACCCGTTCCAACAGGTCCATGTCCTTCTTATGTTGGGGGCTCCAAAGCTGGATCCAGTACTCCAGGTGGGATCTCACCAGAGTGGAGTAGAGGGGGAGAATCACCTCCTTTGACCTGCTGGCCACACTTCTTTTGATGCAGCCCAGGATGCCGTTGGCTTTCTGGGCTGTGAGTGCACATTGTCAGCTAATATTGAGCTTCTCATCAACCAACACCCCCATGTCCGTCTTAGGGCTGCTCTCAATCCATCCTCCACCCAGCCTGTATTTGTGCTTGGGATTGCCCTGACCCATGTGCAGGACCTTGCACTTGGCCTTGTTGAATTTCATGAGATTCATGCAGGCCCACCTCTAAAGCCTATTAAGGTCCCTCTGGATGGCATCCTTTCCCTCTGGTGTGTTGACCACTCCACATGGCTAGTTGTCATTGGCAAATGTGCCCAAAATCCTAGGGCTCGAGTCTCCCATGGTGCTGTTCTGCTATGGTGTTTGATGCAGATCTATGCTTCAATAAGCTGGATAACGACTTTACTTGCACACCTCAGGCATCACCCAATGGATTCTATTCCTGATTATACTTTCAATTTTACCTTGGGAAAAGTTTATCTTGCCCTTTTATGCTTATGCTAAATTGATACCACCAGAGCTTGGGAATTTTGGAAATGATTGCTGCTTTCCCAAAATCGTGATTTTATTGGTTCTGTTCTACCTACCAGGACACACTTTGTTAGGATGCATCGCTCCTCAGCTTGGAGCTCCTAAGCTTGGAGGAGGTGGTCCTGTCGTTCAAGAGGGAATTAACTTTGTACCCTATATCCCCCTCCCACTTCACAGCTGTGTGCAGCCCTGCTCAACTGAGATTCAGAAACAGACTCAGACTCCTCTCTATTCAACACGAAAGATAAGGAAGTGCAGTGATAAGATGAGGGGTAATGGTTTTAAACTGAAAGAGGGTAGATTTAGAGTAGATATTAGGAACTGGTAGATATTCAAAGGACAGTATGGGACTCCAGTGCCTGGGAAATGCAGGCTAAACCTCAGCTGGTACAGTTCTTCTGAAGGATGTAGACCTTATATTTCTAATTGATCAAGTGCTTTTGAATGAGTCAAATTTTATTTCAGTGGCGGGCAGATCAGAAATCTTGGCGGTGTTTTTTTGTCATGAAGCTATCTTGACAAGTATATATGACTGCTACTTAAAAATTCCTACTGCATCGTTGAAACACTTCCAGGCATCACTTAATCAGGTGAAGGAGATCTTAGCTCACTCCTTGTTCTCATTCAGGTTTGCCAATTATAGCTCGTCTAGAATTTCGTCTCCTCTTACTTGTGAACGTCTCATCAATTCTTGCTAATTTCTGCAGCCAGACTGAGTGATGAGAACCAACGTTTCTGGCGCACGCGTGTGCTCTCTCCCTGTGCACTGTGCTGGCCACACTGGTGAGCACCGTCAGCCCTCCAGCCTGGCTGGATATAGGTCTGGTATTTTCTTTAGCATGGGCCGGGAGGGCTGGGGAGGTAGGAGTGCAGGGAAACTGCAAACTGCTCTTAGTTGTTAGCAGGAGCTCAGTCTCCTCTGAGGTGAGGGAGATTATTTTTTTTTTCCCCCCCGGTTAAGGTAACCTGTTAGCAACATCACAGGAAGCGATTTATTCCCCATATCTCCGAACCTGCTCATTACGCCCTGTAGATGCCGTGATTTATTGCATGCGGCGGAGTAACCTGCAGAGGGCACCTTTACTCTTGCATCAGGGGCCTCCGCCGCTTGCTTTATGCCAGCAGCGCTGCTCAGAAAGCAGCAGTGCTCATTGCTTGCTTTCCCGCAAGAGAAAATAACAATTTACACCGTGTAATTTCTCTCTGTTTCTTTTTCTGAGGCCTGCTTGTGACAGAGGAAGTCACCCAATCTACTGTAATCTATTTGGCTAAATAACATACAGTTCGCTTATATGGCACGTGATTACAGGGTTCTAGAGATCACTAATTAGGAAGAAAATCTGGGGAGAGAATAGGGATTAGAAAGCATCCGTCAGTCAGATGCCTGTCAGCCAGCAAAATAATAATAATTAATCATAATTAACAATACGTTCTGTGTCAGTAGTGTGTCTTATCTGAGGACTCTACAAGCATTTCGTATTTAATCTGCACAGATCCTTCTGATGGGAATAGACATGATAAAATATTTAGAACTAAATTTGCAAATGGCATTTCTGAAATGAGACCCCTAAGGCAGTTGTATACAAGCACCAAAATAAAGTGCCTGATTTTCAGACGTGCTGAGCATCTGCAAACCCCAGTTTGTGTGCTAGTATTAGCTTAGATGTCTTTTAGCACAGACAATGTGACTACCGCCTGTTTATTGGTGAAGGACCACAACATTTCAAGTGATATGCAGGCTGTGCTGGGAAATGGACATCTGACCCTGTGGTCATGGCTGGATTTACCTCTCATCTATACTACCTCTCATCTATACTACTCTGCATGGGAAGAGCCTGATCACACATGCAGGACCAAGTTCTTACGCACGAGCTGTGCAGAGGTTGGGGATGTGCAGGGCCAAGCATGTCCACAGGACAGTTCACCTGCAAATATTCCAGTTCCAGCTCTTCTTAACCATGGTGTCAATGCTTTGAATACAGCTGGGACACTGCCAGCAATGATGGAAAATGTGCTGTTTGCAGGACTCGGTGTCCTTACTCCTGCTAAATCAGCTCTCAAATCATTGTACAGACATAGTCCAAAGCACTAAGAAGTGTTTTGGTGAACAAAATACCAAGTTGCCTTACAAGTCAAACTTCTGAGTCATAACCAAAACAACAGCAATGAGAAGAAACTTCCAGCAGTTTTTGTGAAATATCTTTTGTTTTATATCTACATGGTTTTTTCAGTGTTTTTTCCCTCAGATAGGATCTCAGGATGTGTAATGCTATTTTTAGTAGCATCAGAAAAAAACAAAAAAAATCCAGATTTTGAGCTCACTTATACAATGCTTGGCTGCCACATTTCCCACACACAGATAATTTCTGTTATGAATACTCGGCAACCTTGAAATCAGAAGTGTTACACCCTTAAAGCTCAACCTCCCATCTCCAGGCCCACTGGAGAGATACACGCCATTTCAGGTGAAAAGTGTTTGTTTTGTCTAACTAATAGTATGGTTAGTCACTTAACTGGATGCTACTCCACCTCCTGCAGACCTGGCAATTTTTTTGCTAACACAATTTAACTGAATAAAGGCAAATAAACCTGTGGTACGAATTATTCTCCACAACCCCAGGGTACATAGCCCTTCCTGGCCTGTGTTCAGCCTTTTTTTGTCGTTTTTTTTCTGTCACCATTGTAACAAAGAACCGGTATACTCTGTAGGGAGGAAAGTCTTAAATTCTGCCACGTGATCTCCTAGGTCTGTAGCATAACAGTAGAAATCCTCCAAGTTTTGTAACAAATGCAGATTAGTTAGAAAATCCCTCTTTAAAATTGATTTAAGTATGGAAAGAAAAAATACATCCAGTGTTGCAGCTTTAGTGCTACTTAGTTGAGATCAAAAATTCTTCCCTCTCTTTTTTTTTGCTAGTTTTCAAATTTTCTATTTCTGCTTTGCTGCAGTGCTTTGGAACCAGAATAGCACAAACCCCTAGGAGCTGATAGATATAGGACAAAAGGTTAGAAGTTTTGGCAGTGGACCAAGTGGCAGATTACAGATCTGTGATGTCCCTTTTGAGCCTCAGAGTTATCACCACTTTGTAAACAAATGGGCGAGCTTCACAATCCTCCTAGCTGTTGTTTCAAGTTGCCTGGGAATACAGGCAGAGCATTCTACGCTGGTGACAGTCTGATACTAAAGTCAGTAATAATCACTATCATGGGGCACAACATATTTCCTCTGTCTTTAAAGAAAAAATTCTGCAACTCTGTTCAACACAACACATAAAAATATTGTTTGCAGATCTGGCATCGTGGCTGCAGAGGTTTCTGAGGAGGTTGAGAGCTCACTGTGACTTTTGTCCAATGCTCAGCTGGAGAGATGTAGTCTGAGCTCCTGCAGAAATCTTTCTTTGAATTTTACGCAGAAGGGTCCTTTTATTTCCACAGCAGTTACTGTCTTTTCCACCCTATAGGCAGTTTCAACTGTGCTGTGATTAAATCCACTTAAACTATAGCTACCCCTGTGCTTTAAGAGGGCATTATCACTTGGGGCAGGAAGGGAAGGTTCATCCCTTAGGAAGCAGCTTGCCATGATTTTGCAAGGCACAGCAGTAACCTGGTAACCGACATATCCATTCGTGTTACATTTTCTAGGTCAGCATGAATCATTCTTAAGGGAGCAAATTAAACAAGGCAATTTGAGAGGACTGTAACTACCCTACATTCCCCCTCCCCAGCTAGTGCTGCCCAAAGAGAGGCTTGTGCTTTCAGGGCAATGTAGACCTATCCCATCCCCATCCTCTCGGGGTGCTGTGCACCCCTGCTTTGCTATTGACAGCGGGGCTAA
>JAOXNO010000013.1:66335813-66346926 GCA_028565335.1 Limnodromus scolopaceus | reverse complement strand
TAAAAAAAAAAAAAAAAAAAAAAAAAAAAGAATCTGTGTCTGAATGAAGTAAGCTTCACCGGGCATCTGATGACTAAGTAGGAAATGTTTTGTGCCAAAACCTGGGAAGGTAAGTGTTACTCGCAAGATGACAGCACCAGAAAATAAACCAACGCCAATGAGGCTTATGGCTAGAATGCAGCATTGAGCACAGCGTACTCCCAAACTCCATGAAGTACTCCATTGAGAAAATTGCTTGCAAATCAGGCTGAATGGCAATGGAAAAAACAGGGCAACAGAATGGTTTCAATGAGCCAAAAAAATTATGTGATTTTAAATGTTCCTGTCCTCTAGCACAGGCACGGTGCCAGCAAATCTGTTCAAGCAAGCTTTGAGGATTAGGGAGATGCAATTTTCCTAGTTCCCAGGCAGTCGATGTTGTGTGCGACTCTGGTGATGTTGCTCAGTACCGGTAGGGTGTATCCTGACAGGAAAAGAGCTGGTGAGTTTGAAAGAAAACTGCTTATGCCAGGCTGGGTACATTAAAACTGTCTAGGTGTAGGTAGCTCCATGAAACTGAAGCAACATAGAATTGTAGGTATCAGGGGGAATTGGATTTACCACTGGTGGTTCCATAATGTGCAAATACTCTAATTTTTATTCTTATTGCTATTGTAATAGCTCGTAAGGGCAGCAGTTCAGCTGAGGGCCTGATTTTACAAACATGTAATAAGAGGCAGCATTTGCCTGAAACCTTTTTAGTCCAAATGGGGTGAAACGAATAAAGAATTGAAGAAGAAAAAAAAGCAAGATGAGAGGAGGGATTGCCCTGAAGTAAAAGGACAAATTAAGGCAAGCCAGAACTTCCAAGTTCAGCATCATGCCTGTAACAACCGTGCAGAGCTGCTCAGTAGATATAAACCACAACTGTATCAGGGCTGGCATTTTATACTCATTTTGCAGAGCTGATTGCCTTTGTAAGGGAAAGAAACATGACATGTCAAGCCTTCTGAAGAAAGAGGACAGAAACACTCAGGAACTTAGCTCTAAAATTCATATTTTGGGCTCTGGAGTGTTACAAAAGTATATTAATTTGCTGTGGAAGAATGGAGACCAAATTCAGCTGTGAGCACAAGGGCCTGATCCTGCTCGGGGAGGCGTATGGATACAGGATTCACACGGTGTTCACTACATAGCCTTGAATCATGGCTCACTCCTGCCCAAACTCCTGCCTGCCACCCTCTATTCTTAACAAAACACAGCAGGAACTGCTGAGCATGGGAAATAAGTTTTAAAGGTCATTGATTTCAGCTATTTATCCTCCCCCGTTTTCCACATGCTGGATTTTACCTGAAGCTTTTCTGGGAGCCTTCTTTCTCTTCTGTGGCATGAAAAGTCAGCCTGCAGTCTGAGCTCCTTTCGCCGTCAGTGTCATGCTCAAGAGCACACAAAAGCCAGAAACACTCTTCTAAAATTACCTGCAAAGAAAGATCAAAGGCAATGAGCTGGTGTTGACTGTTCTCATTCGTTTCAGTAAGCAGCCGTAGTGCGGCGGAGCTCCTGCTGAGTGCCAGGGTAGCCTGCCCTATTTCCTTCAGAGCTCTCACCCCAAATAGTGCCTGTTCAGCTGTATTTCTGGCTTCTTTTAGATCCAGAGGAAACACTTGAATTCTAAGGAGGCAATAGTGTCCTGCAGTAATGTATAAGCAAGAGTCTTTTATATCTGCGTTCCTGCCTGGAAAGCCAACTGGCTCACTCAAGTCTAGATGCAGGCAATAAGCCGGCAGGTAAGCAGCACAGGCAATGGGGAGTTTGGGCATAGCAAGACTAAGACTCCAAGCTAACACAACAGCACAGAGAAAAACCCTCTGCAAAGTCAATTACTTTTTTTGCAGAAATCAATTAGTCATTAGGGGCATTTTTACAGAGAATCTCTAATAAATAACTCAGAAGGGAACAGGATTATTCTCTGTGATGAGAAAGATGGAGATTTTGAAAACTTGGCCTGCTTCCTCTTATTCTGGAACAAAATCTCATCAGGTTTTTTTGTGCAACACCTGCCCTCCTCCTCTGTTTCTCAGCCAGGCACTTTTCCCTCTTTCCAAGTGGGAAACAGCCAGGTGAGCAACCAGCTGCCTGGATACATGAATAAGGAGCAGGCTGGGGAAACACTTCGATTTTCATAACTGATGTTTCAAAAAGCCCAAACCTGTTATGTTCAAGAATTTCTGAATTCCAATGGGTAATAAAGTTAGTAAGATCCCAACTCAGAAGTAAAATCAAAATATTCTGCAATATTTTGGGATGCGATACAGATAAAAACATGATGAAGAGCATTTAAGGTGGAAGCATGTGATATTGACAGATTTTGTACAGAGGTTGTAAAAACTCTGAAAGCAAAATGATTTGTCAATTGGAAATTTTGTGTTCATCTACTAAAGATAAAATTATTTTCTACTTTTTTTTCCTGTCTTACTCAGCTTTTCATCAAAGATTTGAGAAATTTTGGAGAAAAAAACTGCATAGAAATCTTTAGGGTTGAGATTTTTTTTAAAGACTTCTGCTGAATCCACCCCATTTCTGAGTATGGCCAGCTGTAGTGAGAACACAGAAAAAAGTAAACAGCAGAGGAGAATAGAACAGCTCCTCCCCATAGACACCACTTCTCAGAAATACAGATGGAAGTAGCTGGAGAGTTCTGGGGCACTCCTGGGTTTTGTCTTGGAGTGGCAAGCCGGAGAAATATTTATTTGCAAACCTTGGTCAGAGAATAAAGAGCTGGAGAAATGACTCATGGGATCCTAGACCTGCTGAATAAAACCTGTTCGGAATGACAACCCACTGAAGAGTACAGTATTTCTTGAATGAGTTTAGAGCCTTAATGTCAAACTTTATGATCACAAAAATACCTTAAAAGCTTTTTAATTTCCTCAGTACGTCAAGTCCTACAGGTTCTGGACACTCCCAAACAGAAGAAAGCAGGTTCTTCTAGACTAATATGAGAAGCAGGCTATATCTTTTTTGGTAAGAAATCCGGGGTGGATGTGCCTCTTTGGTCCACATTCTTAAGACATGTAGAAAGGCCCTGTGCTGTTTGGGAGCAGGCAGCTATGACATGCCTTGACAGGGGTTTTGCAAAGGAAGGCATTATCCCATTCACTTTCTTCTTTCTAACTCTAACCCTAACTCCCAGGACTTCTCACAAACAGGCTGCAGCCTGTGAAACACAAAACAATTCACAAAGTCCAATAATATGCATAAACTACAAGAGGCTATGGAGAGATTCTTGAATGCTTTACTGCTAAGGTAACTTCCATGCTTTTTCTAGATTTTATTCCTTCAGGCTTCTCCACAGTATTTCCAAATCACCCATGTCACAGGTGTCATCTGGGGGAAATAAAGACATCGCCAAAGAGCAGAGTCCTTAATGAGAGTCCTTTTTTTGGTGTTTGCTCTTGCTTCAGATGATAAGATTGAACAAAGTGATCTCATACATGGTTAGTATGCATGGGTAGTAACATGAAATGCCTTATCTGTGGCTGCATCTACAGTTGCATTTGATATGGCACAGTAATGTAGTGTTGAAATGAACCCCTTGGTCATTCCCATTTCTGTTATACACAGAATTGCTTAGCACATGGGGACTAGGCTCTCTTTGAAAGAAACTGCACCAAAATCTCTACTCCAGATAGGCATCAAACATGCCCCAGCTCCCAGTGAGGATATAGGGCTCCGGACCTATGACCCATCCATCAAAGAACTTCAAAACACATGCCTGGGGACGATCAGATGGCACCCTGCATTAAACCAGATGAATTCAAGCTCTAGATGCTCCTTGCACAAAAGGCAGAAGGGGAAAAAGCAGCCTAAACTGTCAAATCAAGTCAGACAAGTGAAGTCAATAGTAATGGCACAGATCACTGTCTTCCCTGGAGATACTTGCTGTCTGTCAGTCTTGCTGACTGAGTGATTCCCTTTTCTCTATGACATTTGAAAGATAAAACTAAATTAGAAATTTAGTATAAATAAATTGGCAGTTAGCACTGCTATGGCTATGCAGGGAGGCCTGTAAAATCTGGGCCAGGGGCCCCAGAAATTACATTAGGGAAGAGAGAATCCTGGTCAGCAGTGCCCTTTGCCTTCCCAAACCACTGATGCCAGCCTTGCTCAGGCTGAACTCCAAGTGATGAAGAGTTCAGCGTGGCTTGAGCTCTGATACCTGGTGGAAGCAATGGCGCCTAACTGTGGCTGTGCCTTCTCATATGCCTCAATAAATCCTAACATTGCCATTTCTTCACCTGAATATTTTGGAATCTAAACTATTTGGTAAGGATAGCTCCAATTTTGGGGAGTAGGCTTGAATATAAGCAGCTCCTATTTGCTGTTACTTTGCCTTTGTCAAGCATTGGATTTCTCTTGCAAAAGCAGTGATATTTATTGTCCTGCCTTTTGCACATGCTCCATTTTCCAAATGTTTGGAGGCCAGAGGACTCCTTGTAAGCTGAGCACTGTGCTGGGTATGCTTCAGATCCTCAGTGCTTCCATATGTCTGCAGTAGGAGATTGGGGAGGAGACTTCATTTGCTATTTGAAATGTGTGCTTTATGATTGCTCTGTTCTTCATGCATCAGAGCTCTCCATACTCTGTCTTCTTGTCATTATTCTAAACACAGACGACGTGGAGACAGCACATCCTGCACGCTGGTAACACACCAGACCAAGTGGTCCAGGCAAGCTAGTTTCTGCAGCTGACTGCCAGAAGTACGATAGCACCATGTTGACCTGCTTTTGATTCACCACCTACAGAAACCAATTATAGCTACTCCATGTGGGACTAGCATGAGTTTCAAGTCAGACCTCTGGACCTGTAGCAAAAGTGTGGGTGACTGCACCAGCAGGCCCTGCCATTGGTGCATAATCATTCCAGATTGCACAAACCCTTAAAATACTAAATGTCTGCAAATTAGTATTAACTTTCTTCTACAGTTCTTGTTGGGTTCTCAAGGAAATGTCTTAAAAGGGCTGCTGGTGATACCCATCACTTTTTAATACAGTCAAAGCATTCAGGTATCTTTCAGGGTAATCTCATTTACAGTCTCTTCTGTTTGTTCTCACAAAAATGTAAATATGACTTCAAACCTTTAGGTCTTATTCCATTCTCATGAAATGACAATGACCCACAGAATCACTGAATGATAAGGGGCTGGAAGGGACCTCAGGAGATCATCTAGCCCAACCCCCCTGCCACAGCAGGTCCACCTACAGCAGGAACATGTCCAGGTGGGTTTTGAATGTCTCCAGAGACGGAGACTCCACCACCGCTCTGGGAAGCCTGTTCCAGTGCTCTTCCAACCTCAAAGTAAAGAAGTTCCTCCTCATGTTTAGATGGAGCTTCTTGTGTTCGAGTTTGTGCCCGTTACCTCTTGTCCTGTCACTGGGCACCACTGAGAAAAGACTGGTCCCATCCTCTTGACACCCTCCCTTTAAGTATTTATAGGCATTGATCAGATCCCCCCTCAGCCTTCTCTTCTCCAGACTAAAAAGACTCAAGTCCCTCAGCCTTTCCTCATAGGAGGGATGTTCTAGTCCCCTAATCATCTTTGTAGCCCTGTGCTGTACCCTCTCGAGCAGTTGCCTGTCCTTCTCGAACTGGGGAGGCCAGAAATGGACACAGTACTCCAGATACAGCCTTGCCAGGGCAGAGTAGAGGGGGAGGATGACCTCCCTTGACCTGCTGGCCTCACTCTTCTTGGTGCACTCCAGAATGCCATTGGCCTTCTTGGCCACAAGGGCACATATCTGGCTCATGGTCATCCTGTTTTCCACCGAGCTGCTCTCCAGCAGGTCAGCCCCCAACCTGTACTGGTGCATGGGGTTGTTCCTCCTCAGGTCCAGAACCCTACGCTTGCCCTTGTTGAATTTCATCAGGTTCCTCTCTGCCCAACTCTCCAGCCTGTCCAGGTCTTATTGTATGGTGGCACAGCCTTTTGGTGTGTCAGCCACCCCTCCCGGTTTTGTGTCATCAGCAAACTTGCTGAGGGTACGCTCCATCTCTTCATCTAGGTCATTAATGAATATATTGAAGAGGACGGGACCATTACTGACCCCTGGGGAACACCACTAGTTACGGACCTCCAACTAGATTCTGTGCCACTAATCACGACACTCTGAGCTCTGTCTTTCAGCCAGTTTTCAATCCACCTCACTGTCCATTCTACTAATCCACACTTCCTAAGCTTACCTATGAGGATGCTGTGGGAAACGGTGTTGAAAGCCTTGCTGAAGTCAAGACAGACAACACCAATGCCCTCCCTTCATCTATCCATCCAGTCATGCCATCGTGGAAGGCCATCAGGTTAGTCAGACATGATTTCCCCTTGGTGAATCTGCGATGACTACTTCTGATAGTTTTCTTTTCCTCCATATGCTTTGAGATTACACCCAGAACAAGCCATTCCATCATCTTTACAGGAATGGAGGTGAGGCTGACTGGCCTGTAGTTTCCCAGGTCCTCCTTCTTGCTCTTTTTGAAGACTGGAGTGACATCGTCTTTCTTCCAGTCCTTGGGCACCTCACCTGTTCTCCAGGACTTTTCAAAGATGGAGAGAGGCCCAGCAATGACTTCTTCCAGCTCCCTCAACATTCATGGGTGCATCCATCAGGACCCATGGACTTGCAGATATCCAGTTTACTCAACTGTTCTCTAACTTGATTTTCCTCAACCAAGGGGAAGTCTTCCTTCATCCAGACTTTCTCTGTTATTTCCAAAGTCTGGGACTCCTGAAGGTTGGCCTGAGTGGTAAAGACTGAAGCAAAGAAGGCATTCAGCAACTCTGTCTTCACTGCATCCTCTGTCACCATGGCACCTGTCTCATTCAACAGCAGGCCCACATTTTTTCTAGTTTTCCTTTTGCTTCCAATATACTTGCAAAAACCCTTCTTGTTGACTTTGACATCCCTTACCAATTTTAATTAATTCCAAGGCAGTCTTGGCTTTCCTCATTTCATCCCTGCATACTCTAACAGCATTCTTGTAATCTTCCCAAGTGGACAGTCCCTTCTTCCACACACTGTAAACTTCCTTCTACCTGAGATTTTTCAGAAGCTTCCTGCTCAACCACGCAGGCCTCCTGCTTCCCTTGCCTAATTTTTTGCTCTTAGGGATGCATCCGTATCCTGAGCTTGGAGGAAGTGATATTTGAATATCGTCCAGCTCCTCTTGAGCACCCCCCTACCTTCAAGAGCCCTAACCCACAGGATTTCTCCAAGCAGTTTCTTGAAGAGGTTGAAGTTAGCCCTCCTGAAATCCAAGGTTTCAGTCCTACTTGTTGTTTTGCGCATACTACCCATGATCCTAAACTCTATCTTTTCATGATCACTTCATCCAAGCCTACCCCCAATCTTAATGTCCTCCACCAGTCTGTCCCTCTTTGTTTGTCGGCACTAGGTCCAGTAGTACACTTCTCCTTGTTGGCTCCTCCACCACCTGAGTCAAGAAGTTAGCATCAATACACTGGAAGAACCTCCTGAACTGTACATGCTTGGTTGTGTAGCCTTCCCAGCAGTTATGAGGATGATTGAAGTCCCCCATGAGAATCAAGGCCTGTGATTGCAAGGCTACTTTCAACTGACTGTAAAAGGCCTCATCAACTTCCCCATCCTGATCAAGTGGCCTGTAATAAACACCCACAACAGTGTCCCTCATATTGACCTGCCCCTTAATCCTCACCCACAGGCTCTCAACTCTCTCTTCATCTGACCCCAGGGAGGGTTTTAGGGACATCTCCTCACAACCATTCCTTAAGCCAGAGGACAACACCTCTACCTCTCCTTCCTTGCCTGTCCCTTCTGAACAGCTTGTAGCTCTCAATAGCCACACTCCAGTCATAGGATTCGTCCCACCAGGTTTCAGTAATGGCCACTATGTCATAGCTTTCCAGCAGCACGGTAGCTTCCAGCTCCTCCTGTTTGTTGCCCATGCTGCATGCATTTGTGCTGAGGCATTTCAGCTGGGCTGTGCCACCTTCTTAGGGGAACACCCCTTGAGGTGTCTCACAGGTGTTTCTCTGTTGACTTCAACTACCTCAAGAGCTGCTGGCTTATCTCCATAAGACTTTGACTGCAGTGCAGTGTCACCAGCATGCCTCAGGGCTGAAGGCCTTTACTAGCACCTCGTCCCTCTAACCCTGATGAGATACCCCACAGCTTGTCACAGACAAGTCTGATTTTATTATCCCCCTCCCCCTTCACATCTAGTTTAAAGCCCTGTCAATCAGCCCCACAATTTCTTGGGCAAGAGCTCTCTTCCTCCCTTTAGGGAGGTGTCTCCCATTTGATGCCAACAAGCCCAGTGCTGTATAGGCCATTCCATTGTCAAAAACCCCGAAGTTATGGCAGTGACACCAGCCGGAGCCATGAATTAATCAACTGGATCCATCTGTTCCTCCCACTGTCATTGCCCACAGCTGGAAGGAGTGAGGAAAAAATAACCTGTGCCCCAGATTCCTTTAACATCCCTCCCAACTCCCTGAAGTCTCTTTTTATTGCTTTTGAATTGCAAGTCGCAGATTTCTCTGAACCTACATGGAAAATCAATAATGGGTAATAGTCCAAGGACCGTACTAAGTCAGGAAGTTTCCTGGTGATGTCCTTAACCTGGGCTCCAGGAAGAAAGCAGACTTCCTTCTGAGTAGGGTCCACCTGGCATATTGGGCCCTCAGTTCCCCTCAGGAAGGGGTCACCAACAACTATAACCCTTCTTTTCCTCCTTGTGGGTGTGGTGGTGATCCGGAGGGTACGCTTTTTTGACTGAGGAGGCATCTCTGATATAGATTGCCCATCATCTACATCCTCACTCAACTAGCCTTCCTCAACCAGAACCTCATATCTGTTCTTCAGAGGTACCAGGCAGGGCCAGGTGGGCAAGGGGGGACGTCATCTGCTGCCCCAGCCATGAACCTGCTTCCATTCACTCTTTTCATTTAGGCTTCTACCTTCAGCCCGACCAGGGCAGGATAAAGGGGCTCCTAGACCCTGATTGTTTTCCTCCCTAATACACCTTATGAGGACTTCTCACAGCTCTGCCACCAGGCTGAGCAGAGGTTTTAGTGACATGGTTTAGTGATTTATTTTTTTTTTAAATCAGTTAGGTTGATGGTTGGACTAGATGATCTTAAAGGTCCCTTCCAACCTAGATAATTCTATGATTCTATCATCACTAACCTGTTCACAACTCAGCAGTTCTCATAGCTACCACCCCTTACCAGTGAAACGTTCTGGCACTCCCTGCAGCCTATGACCTGGGCAACTGAATGCTTCCGTGGGAGCTCTCTCTGGGTTCCCACACCCCTTCTGAGTGAGGTTGAGAGCATGACCTTCCTCTGGGTGGAGACCATGGCTAAGCTCCTTCCGAGGGAGTGGGCAACCACCAGTGGGACTCACCTGTCAGAGCTTCAGTTCCTTCCTGCGTGCCTGCTCCCTGAGCCTTGAGGTGGTGCTCCCAGGTGGCCACTAGGTAACACCTGCTTGCTTGCTTGCTCAGAACACAGTGACTAGGTCCCCATGCTCCCAAAAGGCCTTTTTTATGGGGGGACTGGGCCGGGGGGAGTGGTTGTGGCATGTTTACGCCTCGTTTAAACCTGCTGCTGGTGGTGGTGGCTCTGCCCCACACCCCCTCAGGAGCCCCCCAGCAAGCTGCCGGCTCCCGGCACAGCCCAGCTGCTTTGCCAGGCCTCAAAAAGCCCTTAAAAAGAGCTGCCCACCCTTTTTTGCCACATTTCCCTTCCCCAGTGTGGATTTACCCACACTGGAGGTGGTCTCCCTGGCGAGGGGTTGGGATGTGTGGGGGCTGTGGTGGGTTGTCTGCTGCAGGCTGGTTCTGCAGGTAAGAGGGCAGATCCAAACCCTCCATGCTTCAGTCCATAAATCACTGAGCTGAAAAAAAGACTCCAAGAAAAGGGCAAAAGCATAGCTATATATATTTTTTTTTTAGCTGGTCTAGCTACAATGTTAAACACAGTGAAATGGCATGATTAATTATTATAGTCTTATTTGCCTTTCTGCTGTATTGAAGAATTAAGCGCCTTGAAAAATTTAAGAACAAGGTAGTCACAGTCCATTGGAAACAATTACAAGGGCAGAAGAATCTGAGATGCAGCATCACATACCTTTGATTTTTTTTTCCTTTTCTCCCCTCTCCTTTTAGCTTTTCTTTCCGTGGCTTTGCTGACAGCATTATGCCACCTTTTTCCTCGAAAACATTTGTTGCGAATTTTGTAAGATGTTTTTATCCATTCTTCAAGGCTGATGATAAGATGAATTACTTAAGGCATCCTATTGTTCTGCAGTTCATATCGACCTCATGATTTAATCATTTGACACAGATACATCCTTTGTACATTGATACACTATTTTTTCCATATATAAATCAAATGAGAATCAAAATAACAAAACAAGAAATCATACACTGTGAGCAGATTGTCAGATAAGGCAAGCCACCAGGCTGCCACTAACAAGGATTATTGATATATTTATGAAAAGCATCCTCCATTTCCATCTCAATGTACACTTGATTTGAATGTCATTAAGAAATTCATTGCTTAGTGCTGGGAAAAAAATCCCCATTAATTATAAATAAACAATCAGTTCTTGATTTTTGCAATGTTTAGCATAAAATTAGAGCACAGATAAACCAGGAGACACAAAAGTCTCTGGCTTTTGGCTGAGTTTAGGTGAGACTGAGGTGCTATTGATGCACAGAGATTTCTAAGTGTTTCATTCAGACCTGTTTCAGGTAGTCAGCTTATATGGTGGAGCTCATTTCCTAAGAGAAGAAAATGGTGTTATTACTAATTGCTTTCAGGCTGAAAAACAAAATTAAAATCTTGTATTAGGCTTTTCCCAGGAACTTCTTTAGATACACATGGTTGTTCATGTGAGCTCTGCCTGTTGCAGGAGCACAACAAACAATCAGGAAAACATCATGTTGTGTTTTTCTCCTCCTTTTGAGGAAAGAAAAAGAGGGTATTGCAGCACTGATGTATCCAGGTAAAGTTATCGCATAGGAAATTAGACACCGGAAAGAAATTCTTTACAGGGAGGGTGGTGAGGCACTGGAACAGGTTGCCCAGGGAAGT
>JAOXNO010000013.1:66305303-66329197 GCA_028565335.1 Limnodromus scolopaceus | reverse complement strand
AGTCTTATGAGGAAAGGCTGAGGGAGCTGGGGTTGTTCAGTCTGGGGAAGAGGAGGCTGAGGGGAGACCTTATCGCATTCTACAACTCCCTGAAGGGGGACGTGGTGGTCCTCAGGAATATGGTTTAGTGATTTTTATTTCTTATTTATTTTTTTGTCAGAGTTAGGTTGATGATTGGACTAGATGATCTTTAAGGTCCTTTCCAACCTAGATGATTCTATGATTCTATGATCATTCTTATGACAATTTTTGTAACCTGGCCCAAGCTACAAAAAAAAATACCCTTTCACTAAGATACCAATCTTTTTTCCCTTTGAATATATTCATTTCAGTAGAATAAAACACCCTACCAAAGTAAATTTTCACATGCAAATTAACCTTATTTAGGATAAATGTATTTTGATAGGTCTGCATTGGAGGTTGGAAAGGGGAGCTTGCAATCATGTGGGACAATGGGAAAAAAGTCCTAAGAGACTAAATACCACCTTGCGTGTGAATAATACTTCTTGATCGGTATCTAGTAAAGTGGTGGTAAAGCTGCAGGGTATTTCACACAACAGTGCTGGATCCTTTTCACAAATAGGCTGGTCAAGAACAGGCTCCAGGAAAAATGTGCCCCAGTGCAATCACAAAGGACTTGGGTCTTTAGAAGGAAACCAGGGAGCCAACACTGGGCTGAGGATTAGCTGTGAGGGTTGTATCTGCACCACCAAAGCAACATCGTTTCTCTGTGTCTGTGACTGGTATTAGATAAAGAAGGTTTTGGCAGCCTGAGATTGTTAATTTAACATTTATATAGCCAAGAGTGGGGAAAGAAATACATTGCACAGTGCCATTTATTATTAAAAAACACAGTGATGTATATGAGTTTTGAGGAGTTGCCCTTTATCTTCCTGTCTTCCTGTCACTTACTCCTTGCCCTCGTTGGTTCCTCTTTCCACAGTCACATGTTCCCCTCTAGATCAAGGACATGATTTTCAGGGCAAGTTACAGCTCTGCTGCTGATTTGGCATTCATTAGACCATGCTCTGTTTGTGGTGTTATTCTGCCTCTCTCCATCTCTACAGAGCTCCCTGACACACAGAGAAACTATTGTTTGCAGTAATAACCTGGGCTTGCAGGACATGGCAGTTGATTTTCATAGGATCATAGGTAGAGTTGGAAGGGACCTTAAAGGTCACCTAGTTCCAACCCCCCTGCCATGGGCAGGGACACCTCCCACTAGACCAGGTTGCTCAAAGCCCCATCCAGCCTGGCCTTGGACACTTCCAGGGATGGGGCATCCACAGCTTCTCTGGGCAACCTATTCCAGTGCCTCACCACCCTCACAGTAAAGAATTTCTTCCTAATATCTACTCTAATCTCCCCTCTTTTTGTTTAAAACTGTTACCCCTCATCCTATCACTACACTCCCTGATGGAGTCCCTCCCCATCTTTCCTGTAGTCCACCTTTAAGTACTGAAGGACTCCTTCTGAGAGAAACAGGATTTGAGGTGGAAATGCCAGCACTTGGGAACCTACCCCAGATAGTGGTGTTTTGGGCAACAGTGTCCATTGTGGCAATACACTTGTGTCTCTCTTTTTCCTTCCAAAAGTTTTTCCACGCCAATCATTCCTACCAGTCTTAAATATCTCCTCTAAGAAGAGGCTGGCAATTATTCTTAAAAACAGAAACTGAGCAATCTTTTCTTTCTTTCCTTTTAAAAAGATCAAGGAAGAAAGACACTGTCCTTGTCTTCCTTCTGTTGTAGCAGAGGGATTGTTCACCCAGGAATAGAATAACGGTGGTCATTTACTTCTTCAGCCCCAGGAGAGGGGCTTTCAATGCACTAAATATAAAGGCCCTGCAACTGCTCCTCAAGAGCAGCACGTGTCTTGTCAGCACATTGCCCAGACAGGGTGCTGTCAGGACACTTTGGTGTTGCTTCACTTTGTGGATCTCGGAGAGGCGGAGCAAGAAGTCAGCTGCTCAAACCACAGCAGGGCTGAAGGTGTTTTAAAAAATTCCAGTTTGGGCAACAACACAGGCAAACAGTCTTAAGGTCAAACAGGGTATGTCAGTGTGTCCTCAGGGCTAGTTTGTTGCTGGGCACGTGCTTTCTGCACTGCCCTTTTGGAACTTCAGCCTCTGAAGCAAGAGTTGGGTCAGTTTTGGAGTGGAAGTCCAATTTTTGGCTGTGTCTCTGTGCCTGGATTACTTCAATCATCAATACGGTTTGAATGAGAGTCCTCTATTGACTATTTATAGTTCTAAACAAGGAAAACAAATACTGTCTCTTCAGATGAGCTGCCAATGTCTCTGTAATTCCCGCAGTTGTAGTGCTATGATTGGAATTTGGTGCCAGATGCATGGATCCCTCAGACAAACAGCTTTCTGGCAGGGAAGAGGCAGATCTGGCTCCAGCAAGCCTGTTTGTGTAAAAAGTTGCCATGTTACTGTCTATCATTACCTGCACTGATTTGCTTTGAAGAAGGAGAGAAGCTAGACACCAACTACTGGATAAAAACAGAGATGGGAAACATCTTCACACATATGGACACCTCGTTAATCCCATCTTAACCACTAAGTGACCCTGAAAGGGTAGCTACAGACAAACATTTTTGGTTAGGCACCCCAATAGTAAGAGGAAAGATTAATTTATACTGATTTTTTTTTCCTTACTGCCACAGATGGAGGTGGTGCCCTTTGCCTCCTGACAAGGCATAGAAAGAGGGGGTGTGTGGAGGGGTTTGAGTGTGATGGTGTTGGCCAAAGAAAGTCAGATTCTTTCCCAGAGCAGAGTTTTTGTGGACCACTGCTAGAAGAAGAAAGGTTGGCTTCAGAGCCTGGATCCCAAAAATCACTGGTGATAGAACAGAATAGTCTTCAGGAATAAGGAAGGGTCAGCAAATAGCAGACAGACTAAATCAGGTCACTCAGGAGAGAGTCAAAGTGAAGGCAGAAAAAGCCATCGGCTTTTGGGGGCAGCCTGATTCTCCTCCCGTTCGTGTCTTGCCCTCCCCCAGCCACCAAGCAACTGGAAAAGATTCTGCATTTTAGTTGGCAAGAAATCAGCAAGTGACCTGGTGTTAAGCACCGGGAAAGCTGGTGTGCTTTGTTTGCTTGACCTTTTTCTTTAAGGAACTCGGTGTACACATGAGCTCCATGAAAGTTAGCTGCTAGCTGGCCCCCATAAATCCCCCATCCCGGCAGGAACAGGAGGTCACGCTGAACCCCGCTCACCGCCTCTGAGCACAGGGAAGCACCAGCCCCACTTGCTCTTCTGGTTCCCTCTCATCCCGCTCTCACGTGGAGAGGAATTGCAACTCCCACTGACTTTTCAGAGTTGTCACAGTTTGTGTTTTCCCACTGCTGCACCAACCAGTGATTCCTTTAGCCGGGTCTCTGAGAGCCCTTCCTCAGTGTTATTCCTAGCACCTCTTCCTAGATCACACCACCCTTTGGCAGGAAACTAGAAGACCCAGAAACCATGATAGCCTGTACCACCCAGGTGGTGTTGAACCAAGGGGGTCCAGCTAGCAGCTGGAGCGTGATGTTACAAGCTCCTCACAGACCAGCTTTGGCTGTGGCCTGCATGGAGTATGGTTTGGTGGGAGTTTCCCCAGGGAGTTACTGGCCCGGCAGTAGCTCGCCTGCCCCGGCATGCCTCATCTCCTGCCTGGCCCTGTCCTGCCTCTCCCGGGCCACTTTCCACCCAGCCTTTCTCACCAAGGGCCAGCAGTTCTCCCTGCCAGGCAACCTGACCCCAGGGCAGCCACAGCCCCAAACCCTGCACCCCGCACCAGAAGCCCCCTGGAAACTCTCTCTGTCCACCCCGCTTCCGGCAGTCTGCCTGGGTTTTAAAGGGTTTTTTTTTTTCCCTTCCACAATTTTACTGAGATTTCTTACTCTTAAACCCGTTTGTCAGTTGTTATGTTCTGTTTTAACAGGCTCCTGCTGGCTGAATCCAGGGGCACAAAGGTGACCGGAGCAGTTACCTGGCACCCCAGCATGCTCTCAGTGCACATGAGGTGGGAATTTAAGGATATTTGACCAGGCATTTACTGAAGCTGAGATTTGTCAATTTGGAATTTTAACACTTCACAGAAAGTTTGTTGTTTGAAGCCATATACGGGAAATCTGAGCTGTAATTTCGCCCTGTCTTTGATCAACATGCCAGTCTGCTGCTGTGAAGCGAAATAGCGTAGGCTGGCGGAGGAGAATTTTCCCCCAAGGGCATTCCATTAGGAACAAAACAGTGCTGATTTAGCAAGGAAATAAATCCTGAAATACACGAATGCTGCTGTGTACGTGCTTTTATGGCACTTGGAGAAGAAATAAAAATTTAAAAATACAGAAGTCCTCATTCTACAGTTCTTTAGCGTCCTAACATTTGTACTTACCTTGAACTGAGCGACTACGTGCTGGAGGAGAGACCTGTTCCAGTTGTGCCACATCTCAGCACCCTGCCTTTGTAGTCCCTCGTGGGCTGAGCTCTCCGTAACAGAGATCTTGATGCGGCGAAGGGAGGATGAAAGCCGGGCAGATACCAGTGGAGGGTGGGGAGTTCCCAGCACGAGCGTAGTTATTGCTAATCCCTGTCTTGTTTATTAAAAACATTTAAGTCTAACAGTGTTTTAGTAAGAATCTCTCTCCTACAGTTCTTCTACTCACCACCTTCTCTCCACATAGATGCTTTTGGATGCTGTCCTACCATCAGGAGGTCCAAGAAACTAACTGAGCTCCTGCTCTTGAATTTACCCAGCAAATCATGCTGTTTCTGAAAGCAAGGTTTTCCCATTTAGGTTCTTGTAGCAGAAACTTGAGACTATTGCCTTTAAAAATGATATTGCACACCCCTGCTGGTATTACAGTAGCTGCATTGCAACCTTGAAGAACTGAATTTTTTGGGAGTTTTCTTACCAAGTTGTACGAGCTTTGGGTAGCAGATATCAGTAGGAGTGGGCTTCATTCTGAGCACCCGGTACGCACAGATCACTAATGGAAGGTGTGAGGCACCAAATGAAGCTTTGTGATCAATCCTCCTGCTCCTGAGAAGGAAGAATAAAGGACACAAACTCCCTCTGTTCCCACAAACTATTCCATTGTTTTTTGCGGTTTTTTGTTCTGAGGTTTTAGGCTTTCCTCACTGCCATCCATTATGACATTCAGACAAAGAGTCTCAGGAGAAAGAACAGCACTTTGGCAAACCAGACCCTACTCTCTGCAGTGGGGCTTTGGGGCGTGTGGAGTTCAAGCTTTCCCATTGTTTCTTTTACACTCCTCGCAGCTCTTGGCAGCTCACGTGGACTGGACACAGTTACTCCTGCTACGAAACACTGCCCTGGAACTGCAAACATTGAGCAACACATACCACAGCGGTTTTGGGCGGTTAAGCCAAACTTCTCTAGCACAGCGTGATCAACTCCTTTTCAAACAGCAAGCTGTCTGAGTACAAGTCAAAGCTATTCCTATATTGTTTTGCATCCCATTAGATCTTACTTACAAACCGAGTGAGGCGGTCAGTGATTTGCAGCGTTCAGCAGACGCCCGGTGCTCCATTCTCCGAAGGGGTAACAGCATTCCCTTAAAGCCACAGCGGTTGTGGAGCGTTCCGACACACTGATCTCACCCCTTCCAACCGGAGAAGGCCGTTAGCCTCTGCCGGTGCTCCAGGCTCTCCTTTGCCAACACAGAACCAGGCTCCCAACAGCCCCGGACGCAGCCGGCACTCGCCAGACTCTTGTCTGAACCTGCACCTCGGCGCTTCTGCCCCAACCCCTGCAGAGCTCTTCAAGACCAGGCAGAAGGTGTTTGCAGAAGGTGTTTACGCAAGTCACAGGCTTCGCCCGAATTCCACCTCTGCCATACAACCTGTCAAACCCCACCTTGATTAGAGTTGTAACTACTGGGATTATTTTTATTAGGGATGTCTAATTACACAACCAATTTAATTACAAGGACCTGGAGTTAATGCTTGCCTATTTCAACAGCTTGATCTTGTTGAATGTTTTAAATCAGACGCCTATGTTAACATCTATTTATATTAATTTACAACCCATTTCAGCCAGCTGCCATAGGATGATGGATTAGATGCTAGCAACATAATTCTGTTAGCACAGAACAAGGGCATCTCGGGAAGCGAGGAGGGTTTGCTTTCGCTCTATTGTATCGTGCGCTGGAACACTTGTGTACCTGTTCCTTCCTGGAAAGGGCGGACAGGGACAACACAACCTCCCTTCAGAACTCTTCTCTTTGAAAGGGAATTCAGTGGCACCCGTTTGCTGAGAGATTAAATTTTTCATCTTTAGAAGGGTCAGTCATCTTGTGCCTAATGCACTTGACACTCAGATAAACTGCTCTTGTACTCAGAATTCATTGCCTAGTTGCCAGCCACCTGCCCCCTTCTCTGATGAGCAGTGTTTCAGAGCCTCAAACAATTTTACGTCCAGGGCCTCAAGCTTCAATCCCTGATGAACTGCCTTGAAAACAGGACATGCTACTCTGCAATAATCTGTTTTAAATGGCAATAAATTAATTTTAAAAGGTCATAGTTAAGTGACTTCAGTTCACACTCACCAGAATAGAGCTCCACGGATTCCAGAGAGCTTTGATCTGATCCCAGCACTGTCTTACAACCTTCAGCTTATCAGGGAGGGTAAGCCCCACTGGTGGGGGGAAAACCGTGCTGGAAACGCTTAAGCATCATCTCTTCAAGAATGTGAAAGCGGAGCCAAAAGTTAGTAAATATGTATAGCTTCAGTCAAAAAGAGACACCAACACATCAACACATCTGTAATTAAGGTGTTTCCTAGACAGGACTTCTAGAACTCCAGCTCTCTACTCCCAAGGTGTGTGTCTTCATTCTCTCATCTCATTTGAATATACCCAATGATTTGGGGTAATTTACTGTAGGAAAGTTCTTCACAAAGTTAATTCTGAAGGTGGTTTTACAGTTGGAATTCATCAGCTGTTTTAAAGTACACTGCCTGAACAAAGGTGGGTATACCATGTCAGTTTTCTCCCCTCCCTTGATATTTGCATACACCTGAGGAAACTTCATTCCCCCTTAAAACATGACAACATTCAAGACTGTAAACATGAAGATACCTCATACTATATTTTCAGCCCTGCAATGCCTCAGGTTAATTTCAGAACAAAATGAAAGTCTTATTAAAAACAAAGTAGATTTTTAAAGTCCTTTATTAATCTGAATATAAAAAGACAGAAGTTGCCTACGATATAGGACAAAGCTCTTGCCTTCATGAGGAAACAAAATTTTCTTTACAAAGTGAAAAAATAAATACCCTCTTAGAATAAGGTTTATATGCTAATGTGTCATAAAAAAGTAGAGTTTTAATATTTTGACAAAATGTCTGTGCAAAGAAACAGATGCATAAACACACATTACTGCTACATTAAGGCAATATGAAAAGTATAGTCAGAAAATTTCAGTAAAGTGACAGTGTACTTTTCTAGCTTTGATTAAGCCAGTATTGCACCCAAACATGGTCTCTAGTTCCCTTCTCTGTACCCTGGAGAATACACTAGGAAACCAGAGCCCAAAATGCCCAAGTAGGGGGGTGGAGATTAAAAACATTTTAGCAGGAAATGACCTACCCAATAAAGATGTTAACCGAAGAAAGCATTTAAAATTATACTCAACCCTTATTTTAGAAATTAATGGTACATGTTTAGTAGTTTAAAATCAGTCTCCAAAAATAAAGCCAACTTAAAGGGCAGATGACTGCAGCTCCCAAGCTCACCAGCCAAGCTGGATAGGGGAAACCTGGGAGTACCTTGTCCCTTGAGAGCTGTGAATGAAGTCCCATAACAGTGCTTCCACAGGACATCAACCAGAAGACTTTCCTGTCCCACCCTCAACACTTCAAGATTAACAAACCTGTCCTACCCTTCCTAAGCTATTCTCTCAGAATTGTTTTCTATTTAACAGACTTCTGAATTAAACACAGCTGCTGGACGAAGCCTTGTAACTTTAGTTTAAGAACCAATTTATTTTTTTTTAAAAAAGTTCCCTCCCCTTTAACGTCGTTTACTAAAAGCAGAAACTATGAGCCATACTAAACTGATATTTTTAAAAGCTAGTCTTACTATTAAAATAAATGGAGCGACTGTACTAAAAAGGATTTAGAGAGTGTAAAACAAGAGGCTGCAATGCTCTTGCTGGGTCTATCAGTATGTGTACGCCACATTTCTCCAGGGCTACTTAGCTCTTTTTGGCAATGCCACCATGCTACAAACTTATGCATCATTCTCCTTTGAAGTAACATGAATTGATTACACTTCTGCTCTCAAAAGATGTCCCAAACTATTTTGGACATGCTGAATGAAGAATATGTTCAAATATGCAGTATTTTTGCTTTTAATCATGGATAGGTGCCAGAATGATTGCCTTCTTCACAATCAATGGTTGCATCTCATTTTAGTGCAGTTTTAAAAGTACATGATGGGCTTAAAGTGTGTATGTAGATCATATCACAGTCAGATTGAGAAGACTGGTGTGGGTTGGCAAGTACACATGCTGGACATGCTCTACACGAGATCTGCAAACAGGACACGACTGGAAGAAAAAAAAAACACATTAGGAAATTAGTTTACTTCATATTTTGAGAGCTCTACAATTACGGAAGACTTTGCTCCATGTACACAGTAACAGAGCACTTTTCCATAATCTCCACGTTGAACAGGGTATCATGAGAAACATGCAGCTAATTCTTACCCTCACCACAAGTTAAGTTAGCACAGCTAAAACTTATCAAACACATCATCTACACAAAATGTTCTTTGCAATTAATTTACCACAAACAAAATTTTAAAACTACATTTTACTAGAATATCAAACATATTAATCCCTGACTTAAGTATACAGAAAGCCAAAACTTCCACATATTTGGTAACTCACATCTTAATCTCATTGGTGTTACCTGTAATTGAGCAGCACAGGTCTTGCAGCATACTGTGTGGCCACAGGGACAAAAGGTCGAATTGATTTCTTCTTCACAACACACCATACAGAGCATGGACTCCTTCAGCTTCCGCAGCTTCTCTTGCAGAGCTTTTGTTTGTTGGCAGCTAAGACCCTCACAATTGTCACAGTTCATGCTACTTTCCGAAGACTTAAGGGGGGAACTTGGTGGGGTTTGGTCACTTCTTGAAACAAGATCCACAATGCCAGCATTATAAAGAGCTCGCCTTGCATGATCATAAACCTCTTTTGATGTTCTTTTGATGTCAAAGACGTATTTTTTACCAAGATTAATGTTTTCATTCAGGAATAGAGATGCTAGATGGCCCTTTAAGTCTCGACTATATTGCATCATGACAGCACTGGTGACAGTGTCACACCTATAAAACAATAGGAAAAATGCAAATTTGGTTAGTTAATACCAATAAACCTATCCCTATAATAATTTGTTCCCAAAGCTGAAGTAACAGCACTGAAATTAAAGCAAAAAGAGCAGTCTGAGATAGTATTTAAGCACTCAAATGTTGTCTGCACAACAACACTACTTGAGAAGCATGAAAAGGAAAAGTGACAGTTATTTTACATCTTCAAAAATGTGAAGTGTCTGGTAAAATGGAGTCAGCCTATGGAAGGGACTTAAGGCGTAACACCTCTTCCTTTCAACAGGCTTGCAAAAATTTTAACACAGTCAATCTTACATCTTTAACCAAATTTCCGCTCAGTACTTTATATACTAGTATTATATTATCTGATGGGAACCTGTGTGAGCGCAGCATAGAGAATTAAGTCAGTTGTATTTGCCACTGAGCATTTCAGCTACCCTAATGTCCAGGTTTGAGGTACTGCTTGTCATCAGCCACACTGGGCCTAAGGTTCAAGATCTAAGCTTACAGCCAAATGCTGTTGCCAACTAAAACTCTGCTTGAATTAAAATCAGAAATCTGCAAAGGACAGCAGAAGTTACAAGCAGAGACAAAGATCAAAAAGTTGAGACTGCCTAAGAGGTTATATAATGCTTTAATTGCCTGGAAAAAAGTATGAAGAGTGCAAAACCAGCAGTGCAAGGGCATATAATGACAGAACAGAACAAGACATGCTTAACATCAGCCTCACAAAATAAGCAGTGGTTAGCTGCTGATTAGCTGCAGCAGTTAGAAAGGCAACTAGTTGATGTTAATTGCCTGTAACTGTATTAAGATGATCTAATTTGAGAAGCTGGACAGGTCTCTGCCTAGTGTATGTACTTGCCTCTGCTCTAAGTCCAATTCTTCTCTTAGAAAGTAATTGAAACTGATACATGTTAGGTAATTTAGAGAAATCACCACTATCCTTGACAGTTCTACTGATCAGTGTGAGTGTAAGACCTCACAGTAAGAATAAAAGCAATTTAAAAAAAAAAAATCAGCCATCAACAAATGAGTATAAGCACCCCTACCTCAAAGAATAAAATGATAAAGGCAATGGATAGCTCCTGGCATAACACAATCCTGGGCACGTGAGCAAAGACAGAGGAATTGTAGGAAGATTTAAATACATGGAATGGGAAGGTGGCATACAGATAACTTCTAGCAACTGGAGGAGCCAAATAAAGGAGAAACAAGGAGTACCTATGAGTGCATACAAGCTATACCTACAGATTCTAAAAGACAGGGTCTTATCCTTTCCTCTTTCATCCTTCCTCTTACATCAGGACAAAAATGTATGTATTGTTTATGAAGTATCAAAGAACACAGTACATTTATATTCTGAAGTGCTGTTCATAGTGGTAGTCCGAGAAATTTTGCTTACTTGTCTTGTACTCCCACCCCGCAAAATGGAAAGCAGCAAAAACCTGTTCTTCTGGACTTAAGACGAAAATAGAGGCTGTGAAGTCAATGAAATTTTGCAGAGAATTTCTGAAGTGCAGGCAGACTGCTGGTAGCTTAAGCAATTAATTCAAATACTGTGGAGAGGAGCAGCAGCAATTGACTCTAGTGGCAATACTGACCTGTAAAATGCATGTGTCTCTGTAATTGCTCTGTAGAGTCCACTTGCTGCCCTGGTACTGATCATTTTAAACAAGAGAACTACACTATTACCAGACTCCTTGGTAACAGTCAGATACACATTCTTCCCAGACTGAGTTGCCATTTGAACAACAGGATAAGCAATCCTACAAATGAACAAGAAAGGTTATTTAGCTTTAAAAGATAAGTGTATTTTCCACAAACCACTATAGTGCACTATTATCTGATGTTACAATGATATTGAACTGTTGTCTATAATGCTGGATTGAAGATGCAACCTCAAAAATACATATAAAAATCAGGAGTATTAAGGCCAGTTGTGGTCTTGATTATAAGCAGGTATTGCTCTCAGACCCTACATTCCAATAGCTCCTTTTAGTAATTCATAGAGCAGTTTTGTATATTTATGTAAAAACTAGAAGCATTCTCAGTACTTCTCAAAAATGAAAAATTAAAATGGTTCCACAAAACACATACCTGTTGATAGGACTGAGGTCATCTTTACAGATGGATATGCCTTCAGGTCCAACACCAATAAGGAGTTTTTGCCCTTCACTATCTCTCACCGAGTGCCATTCTACCCCATAGTTCTCCAGTGTTGTGACGATCTGTAGAACCTGGTATTCAGCAGAAGCTTGACTTAAACCTTCTAGCTCCTTGTGCTTTGCAATAATGCTGTTGATAAAAAGGTTAAAGGTAGGTGAAGTAACTCAAGTATGTGCTGTTACTGTCAGCATCTTGTTTTAACATGGGTTTTTAGATGACCTAGTTAAGCAGATTAATAAATGCTCCTGACCTGCTTTATCTAGCTAAAGATTTCCAGTAATCACAAACTGGAAAGAACTGAGAATTACTGAAACATCCTGAGAATGTTCAGGAGACAAATCTGTACATTTGCTCAGAAATTAAAAAGTTACGTTTAATCATGGCTTTCCAACTAATGCTCCCCCGCAACAGATTTACCTGAAAAACCACCAAGTCCATAACTTAAAAATCTACAGAAAACCATGACATACTGCAAGTTTCTTAATATTCAGGCATTGAGCTATGAAGGTGTTTCTAGAATCCTGCTTACTTCCCCATGTAAGGGTACTAAGCCAGATAAATTATTACTTTTTTTTCCACAAGTGTGGATCTAAGACATACTTGCAATTTGATTATCCTGCTTCAAGTACTTAGACACCTATATTCTCCCAAGTACTAGAGTTCAACAGCTTTTGCTTTTCACACAAAGAACAGTCAAGAACTGAAATTGGAACAGTGGTTAACATTCAGGTTGTATTTTGATCTCCAAAACTGAATTATTATTTTGTCAACAATACAAAATACACTATAGGATCAGCAATTAAGGGCATTGCAAAATCTTACGCTTTTGGTCTCCAAAAAGGAGATTATATATCATTGTGCTCTTTTTACCTCTCCAAAATGGTAGTGGTGAGCTCTTTTGCACACAACTCTTCATAATTGTATTTGGCTGTGTTCTGGTTATAATCTCCAAACTTCATTTGTGCCAACAATGCACTAAGTTCAATTGCATGCTCTGAAGAACACTGAAGATTACCAGCAAGAAGATCTTCTTTTATATGCAAGAAAAACATATGCCTGTAACGGAATCAGAAATGTTTGCTTACACAAGATGTTTGCAATCAAGATACGTATCAAATAACATCTCAGATATGTTTGGTAACCACTAGTTTGGTAATTAAGAATTTGCAATGAATGTACCAAGTAGAGAAAGTCTGGCACAAGGGAAAGAAAAGGGCTTCCCTATTATTATTTGCTCACATCTAAAGATGAGGCTACAGCTGAAGACAGTATCTAAAAGCACTATTAAAAGAAACAAGCACTTTAATATCACGTTCTTAATAATAAGAACTGCTTTAACTCCTGAGGCCACTTAAAAATTTCGATTTAGTGAGTAAAATATCAAATACATTTGGATTAGTTTCCTATGTTTAAATTTCTTTGGTTGCCGTTTACAAATTATTCTGTGTTTCAGAAGATCAAATTTGGGAACAGCAGCCCCAAACAGCATATACATATCTATTATGCAACAGGAGAAGCCACACTTTCTCTACACAGCTGAAATGCCTCTGCAACCACAATCAAAGGGAAGGCAGTCCTTTTGCCTGTGACATGATTAACAGAATAACTTGGAACATCTGAAAAGGTGTTGTGGAATAAAATACAAAAACATCTACTGCGTAAGCATATTTGTCAGACCAACCTATACACATGGGATCAAGGCAGGTTTGACACCTAGCTGGAAAATTCACAAAGCTGCTCTTATCTAATAAGTTAAATCAAAATTCCCATCAACAGCAGCCTACTATTTTCCCCTATAGTCTACCTTAACTTCTATAAATTCACCTTTATCTCCCCTCAGGGAAGACAATATAAATTTCTTACCATTTATTCTTAAGACCCAACATATTTATGGAAACCAGATGCAGAGGTACTATGTACCACTGAAAAAATCTTTCAATAAATGAAGTCTAACATCCACAGGGATGTGTCTTAGTTTCCACAGTAATGGGACAGTTACATTTTACTTCTTTAAAATTAAGTGTAATCTACTTTTCTTAAAAAGCTATATTGAATCACTCATCACTGAAGTTGAGGATGCTAGTGAGTGATTAACTTTCCTTTCAACAGGAATTTTGGGCAGTATCATATACATACCCTGTTGTAGCGCTTTACGGTTCCACGTACAACAGGGCAAATAGGGCTCCTTTTTCAGCACTATGAGAAAACTATGAAAAAACTTGCAAAATTTGTGCTCATTCTTAGCTCTATGGTAAATGGTGCAGCTAAGAAAATACTGGCCCAAAAGATGCCCTGCATCCAGAACTGTTGCAATCAAGAAAAAATAGGTGTTAAATTACCCTATGAACTACCCTATATGCATTTCCTGCAGCAAGTCACACTCCAACATCTCCCTTTGCAAGCAGTTTGAGACATGCCAGAGCTTTACTGCAGTTGTGACACAAGTGCTTAATTGCATCATTCTGATATCTAGACACCAATCTACACTTCAGCAGTTCTAATAGGGGGTCTGGTGGAAGCTAAAATCCTGACTGTGCAGGACACAAGTTTAGGTGGCAAGAGGGCCCAAAATTCAGACAGTACAGTTGTCTCCACTGTTAGCAGGTTGTTACTTGTTTAGGAATAGGCTTTAGGCTTTTTTTTTGAGCAAGTCCCAAAACTCTGCTCAAATCCCCTTCTCTTACCTTGCTAATTCATAACTCTTTCAGGTTAGACCACACAAAGATATATCTGTGGCTTTTAAAACGCATTGGTTGTACACACTCCTTTTGGGGGTCAGTCTATAAATCCAGACAAAGTATTTGACAAATTACTAAAACATTACGGCCAAAAAAAAAAAAATAACAATCAAATAGTAGGCATTTCCCTAATTCCCATCAACATTTAATAAAACAAATGTTTTTCCCATGCACTTTTGGTCCTCTTAATACCCAAATAGGTTTTTCAGTCATTAGAACTATGTACAGTTACATATACAGTATTTCAAAGAAATATCTGATAATTTTATCCTCATTAGCTAACACATTTACAACTACCACACCTAAATGCTTGTATCTTCAGTTTATTTTATGCATAGAACAGCACTGCCTATGCAAAGAAAAGTCAGTCTTCTCCCCTTGCTGGGGAGATCTTATTGACATCAAGAGGGGAGCAGAAAAACAAAAGATCACTCCTGCAGATACAGATGCATTACAGAAACAACTACGACCAAGGCATGGCTTGTCACGTTCCACTACTGAAAAAACAGTAATGGCATAGAGGTAGAGAATGAGTTTAAGGTACAACATGAAATAGCATCACATCAGTTAATGTGCAGTAACTTCCCATAACTGGCTTATATCACATAAGTGAAAATATCTCACAGAGATAAAGGGGACAAAGGTATGGCATGTATAAGGGACAGTTATTGCAAAGTAACTAAAGCTATGCAAGTTCATGTCCTGGCTTACACTATAAGCTATTTTGTTGAGTCAGAAAAAACACACAAACACTCATATTTGTATTTAACAGGACATCTCACAAAGTCATTGGTCTGCACCTAATAAACCCATTGCTGGCCCAAGCCCATTGCCTAAACTGCACCAATAATAGGTCAGAAAGCAGTTAATATAGGGCCTGCCAGCAAAATTAGTTTCTGAATGACTTCATACTGGTTCACTACAGCAGCTGCCCTGAACCAAAGTTCAAGTAGCAAATTCACTGTTGTTTTGTGTTCAGGCTTTTTTGTTTGTTTTTTGAGTCCTTAAGTGTGTTTGAGGAAGGCAAAGTATGTAGAAATTGAAAGCCAGCAAGAGCTGCAAACATTTTATGCATCTGAAAAAGTGATTCTGATTAGTGCAGATTCACATTAGCCCATCCAGCCTAAGATTGTACTTGTCCAAAGTTATATTAGTATCTACAGCAAAATCATCCCCCCTTCAAGGTTCAAAACATGACACCAGCCAGAATCTGATTATAAAAGTAGGTTTTTCCTTTTTACACAAAAATTAAGAAGTCTTTTGATCCTTAAACACATAGGCAAAAGAATGTGCTTTTATTGCTGAGTACAAATGAGCAAAACTAAAGCATAGGGAGCCTTGAAGCGGTTCCTTATCTAATTCTGCTATGTCTAAAGGACTACAGATTGTCTGTAGAAAACCTGGTCACATTACAGATTCTATTAGTTACCAGAAAGCATTTATGTAAGTTTCTATAAATTAGATTGTGACCTAATCACTTAATAGTACTCAATCCACTCTCCCTTCTCTCTCTAGGAAACCCTAGATACAATGAAAAAGCGTTTTTAATGGAATGTTTTAAAAATTGCTAGGTAAAAATAAGTTGTTTTAAAAATGAAAACTGAACCATTTATAACTGAAATCCTCTAAAGGTTACATTTCTGGCACTGCTGGTAGAATGTCTTAGTATCAATCACCACTTCAGTTACACATTATACATTAGTATTATCTATTATAAATTTAACAAGTAACTCAAGTCAGACAAAAGGTATGTTTCCTACCCCCCACCCAATATTCTCTTAGCACATTCTGCAGGTTTTTACTACTCTTGCCAAAGTTTTATTTTGTTTTTAAATCTTCATAGAAAACAAGTCTTCACAACTCTGAACTTTACCAAGCAATTATTGTGGTTTCTAGTTACCTTAACACCTGCCAGACATGTTGGGACATTGAACAACTAGTGACAGCTTTAAGAACAAATAGAATTTTCCATTGTACTTGTAGCCCAAGTTCTACACACGACAGCATTCGTACAAAAGACAATCTATATAACCTAAACCAGTATTAGTTCTCCTCCCCCCAGCCTCAGGCTAGCTAGATATTCCTGTATATTCAATTACAGAACATTCCTTTGAGTTTGGTAATTCAGAACAGTACATAGTAATACTTATTAGAGGACAAAGTGCCATGTTTGCCAAAGCTATACTTCACCAGTCATTGCCCAAGCACAATTTCTTCCTTTCCAAAGGAAGGAAAAAGCTTTAGAATTAGAACAGGATCACATAAGACAATTATGTGCATTTGGAATCAAAGTTCTGCACTGAAAACTTTGTTTCTATTACTTGTTTAATGAAGGAAAGGAAAACAGGGCAAATCAAAATCTAAAGACTGTATTAAAAGTTTCAAGCTCTAAACTTAGCCATCAGTGGAAAAACTGTCAAACCCCAATCCTTTACCAATAAAAGTATCTGTATGTGACTAATTATTCCTAAGCTAGAAATGTAGCCAAAAGAACCCATTCTTTTGCCAAACTACTGGCAAGAATCTTAGCATACATCTCAAGGAACTGTCTGTTCTCTTTGGGGTATGACACTCCTTACCACAGAGTAAGGCTCTTTCCTACTGTGAATTAAATTTACAACTTAATTCTGATTCCTTTAGACTACATAAAGAGGTATAATTTTTCCCCTACAAATATATTGATAAAGATCTATAGAATGTAATTCTGTTTTTAAAAGCAGATGTAAGGTCACTCCATATGAAAAGCAATGCCATGCAGAGTTACAATTCTGTTCCTCAGTATCTTTGTTCTTATTTGCTCTCAGCAGAGCAAGTGAAAGGTTACCAACTGCAATTTCAACTCTGATTTAGACAAGCAGATCCATTAAACTCACCCTGATGTTTACTACAACAGATTGTTTTATTGCATTGTAGCAAATACCATTAATTACACAGCTGCACTGGCTAGCCAATGCTGTAGGATAATAGAATGTTTTTATGATTTTCTGCCTACTACATGTATCTAACTGCTCAAAAATATTTTACAAGCCTGTTCTTAATTTTTACTAGTTCATTGATACAACTGGATAACACTGCAAAAACAATGCACTTTGAAAATATAATTCAAATACTGGCAAATGTCACACACAACTTTCAAGAGTCTCCAAAACATTAATTACCTATCTCAAAGCTGGCAAAATACACCTCGTTTGAATGCTTCATGAGATGTGTGGCTTGTTAGAATCTGACATGTTACTTTAAATTGTCATGGCTTACATATAAATATTTGATTTTCAGTCACATTACAGAAGATAAATAACTTTGTCCACTTTGAAGTACATGTGGGTAAGTCTTACATTGCTCAAAAAATGATTCACTTTAAAGTTATTTCTACTTTTGAGCATTCACTGCAATGTTGACTTTATCCTGCCTGACTTAAAATCATTGTTCTCCTGGACAAGCGTTTGGCAGCATTTTCCTCTTGTGCGGCTCGGCAAACACTCTCATTGTTAAGGTGGATGCAAGTTTGAAGACTTCTCTGCTCCACGTTTCACAAAGAAAGCTTTTTCAGCCGAAGCAGAAAAACTTTCTGCCCCGAGACAAGAGGCTTAGGCCAATCGGGAGTTGCTCTCCCCGAGCTGCTGGGCCGTGTCCCAGCGCCGCAGCCGCCGATTCGCCGTCAGCCGAGGTTACTGCCAGTCAATGACCTGGAGTTACTCGGCGGTGCTTCCCCAGCCCCAGCGCCGCACCCGCCGCCGCCAGCGGCGCGGCTCCGCCCGGCCGGGGGTGGGGGGGATCACTGCCCGCCCCTCGGCTCCCTCGAGCCAAAAAGTACCCTGGAAATTAATGAAGTACAATCAAAGTCCCAGCTCCTCGCTGGAATTCAATGCTTCGTAAAATCCGATACAAAAAACACCCATAAATCCTTCTGACCAAACCCCCTACTTTTTCTGCTTACTGTTGCATTACCCATCAAAACCACAGGAAACAGTGAAAATGCACATGACATAAACCAGAGCTTACGATCTAGACCTTGGACCATCAGATGTATCTGTAAGAAAAAAGACAGCAGTCCTTTTCAAGCCAATTTGATCTTCCATTTAAAAAAAAATTGTATTTATCCAAACTCCTCTAAACAAGCACACTGTTCACATTTGACTTGTTTTTAAGACTAGTTGACAGCAGCAGATTGTTTGAATAGCATTCCTGCACTGAGGCACCTCCATTCCACTGAAAACAACTCTAAACTACAAAATCCAGTAATGAAGTTCAGTACTAGGCAGTCATTTAAGAAAAAAAATTAAAAATTGAGATTCAAAGAACAATAGAAATGAACCACTTTTAACCCTGTAAAAGGAAAGAAAGTGTAGTAAGAAGGTGGGGTTTTTTTCCATGCAATTCTCCCATTCACAAGGCACTTGGTGAAGGCAGTTTGTTGCCACAGTGGTCAAAGGTGCAATTACAGCCTGCCCTGCCTTGCACTGAGTAGCAAGAAGGCTCCCTTGCATAAGAAGATTAAAATACATGAGGTTGTGATCTTCCACTGGATTGTGTGCTGATTAAAGGTAACAGAAGCAGAGGTTGATGTTCAGTTGCCAGATCAGCTTTTCACACAGCATGTAGAAACCTGAACATTAAATTGCTACAAACAAGCATACACCTGAGCTTTTAATTTAAGTGCAAGACAAGGAGATCTAACAAAGCAGTACACTTGGGGTTGACAAAGATTCCAAAGTATATAGGAAAAAAAAAAAACTTGGTAACAACTCTTTCATAACATTTGCTATTATCATCATGATGAAGCATATCAACAAAATTTAGAATTACTTGCAGCTTCCCAGATTTCAAAAGCAGTCTCAACATGCATCTAATTTATATGTAAAAACAGCATCAGAGGCAGCAAGTAAAAGACGAGGAGACTTTCTTTGCACAAGGGACCAGAAGGCAACAGCTCTGCCAGAAACACCTTATACAGCAGCTGTGGACATAACTGCTACAGGAAACCATGGATACCTGTCACTATTTCTTTGTCAACCAGCACACTGACCTTTCAAGTAAAGGTAAGGAATAAAAGGTGTCAGCTGTAACTGTACAGCTAATCCTTGCATTTCTTTTCTATGATATACCTATTGATTTAAAGTTAGGTGACAGGTTTAACAAGTTTGTCTTCTCCTTGATACCACATGTGCTTACATCCAAACTAAATACAAATGCAGTTATGTGCATGTCTAAATCTTCAAGCAGACCCGAGTAGAAAAAAAAAAAAGAATACTGAAACTCCGTGCCACCACTAAAGAAATATACATTAACCACAGACACTATGGAATTCTAGATCTGCTACACATAGACTTCTGAGTATACACAACTAAAAGGCAGCTATTGCAAACTATTTTGCAACTTGTATTTGTTTTTAGCAAGAACACTGAAAATACTGACGATGTAGACTGAACAGCTTAGCTGAAGCCTCAGGACCATTCATGTTTGCAGAGCAAGTGACATTAAATACTAGCTCCAATGCCTGTTGCTCTTCAAAGTTATAAGTAATTACTCCCAGAGCAGAATTTTAATAGATGTCTTCTGATGACTGAGCCTCAATTAATTTTACAATTAATTGTTTGTTAAAAATGTTAGTTTTAGAACAGTCTTAATTCATAAATAAAAGAAAGCTTGTCCCACCTACAACCTCTTAAAGTCATTTTAATAGTGGAAAAGTACTTGCTACTTTGATGTACATATACATGCTCTGTTGCATTCTAGCTACACAACCTGTCTTTTAGGCCCCTGGGGCATGTTTCACCAGTTCAAGCTCTCTATTAACTTGCACAACCTGCCAAGTATTGCATTGACAGTGTGGGAGGCAGAAACACAGGTGTCTGCAAAAACCTTGTGAAGTTGAACAAACATTCATCAAGGATAGCAGAAAAATGTCAGTCATATCAGCTTTAGGTTAAATCATATCAGCTTTGGGTTTCCTCGGATTTACCCCAATTTGGTCTGAGACACATCCAACATGCTCAGGGTAATCTCTTCTGCCTCATCAAGTACAAAATTGCATTGCTCCTTTTGTTCCACATAGAAATTCTTTGTTATTTAGTTTTATACATATTCTCATTGAGAACATTTAATTAAGACAACAGGTTCTTTGAAGAGAAAACTCCAGAAGAGCCCAAAGATATGCCATGGACAGAATTTATTTTTCCAAAATAAGGTACATCAAAACTGGAATTTGATTAGAATGTATTTGCCTAACTAAACTATGGTCTAACTCCATTGCATTCTGAAGATTTCAACCAGATTGATGAGCTGAAACTACTGCTCACCAAAAGCCTCTCCTCTGCACATTAATTAAAAGACCCCAACAATATATGCGTGCTCCTAACTCTTATGCATGGTCCTAACTTTTTCCTATGAAATAAACCCCAAACCATGCTGTCAGCCTCTGACCAAATTCTTTAGACAAATATTATGTGCAAAACAACCACATCATATTTGTGGTCTTAATCTCAAAGTACCAAGTTAAGGTGATCAGAGAAAACGTACTTTGGCATTATCATGTAGACACTTGGTTTCAATTTGCTCCATTTGCATTAACTGTACTATCTAAAACTAATGTCAGCACTAAATATATGTACTCAGCTTTCTTTAAAGATAACTCAGTTGCAACCCCTGTGGTAATCAAGCTCAAGGAGTAAAAGCAAATGTCCACTAGCAATCTTAGCAAACTAACTCTCACAACTGGATAACAGTGTAACAATTTAGTTAAGAGGACTGGCCACAGAAGAAGCAAAACAGCTGTTTCTTTTGTAGCCTCAAAGGGCCTGTAGCTATTTGAAAGTTACTGTAACATAATACCAGACAAAAAGGAATTCAGCAAGGGTTTTTTTTGCGCTGTGGGAGGAATTGTTTCCTGTCTTTCTGTACCAGTGGTTTAGAATGACCTAGAGTAACATCAGTGAACAGGGGTTACTATAGGACATGCAAACACCATATAATTAATTTGCTACTGGTAACTTAGTTTCTTCCACTTCCAGCACTAAGTTCTCATGGAATTACCTACACTCACCCCTTAGCTACACAATACCTACAATACTACCAGTTTTATTCCTTTTTTTTTTTTAAAAAAGAACTAATATTTAAATAACAGTAGGTTTTCAAAGCTACACAGAAAAGTCAAGCTAAAATTGTCAGAAGATGGAAGAAAAAAGGTCAGTGTGTAATCACTTTTGTCAGTTACAGAAATTGAAAACAAAATAAATGAGTTCTACTTACAACCATCTTTACCTTACCTTGTCTGTTCTTGTAAGATAAGATGTGGCTCTACAAAAAACTTGACTCTTAATTTCAGTCGATAAGGGGCTAAACCATCCATCTGCTGGGAGATCCTGTTCCTCAAATTCAGCCACAGATTTTCCCCTTTGCTGCCAGTGAACTGCAGTCCAAAATAATCAACTTCTATAATTCCCAACCTTCTGCAAACCTGAAAGAAAGAGATTCTTTATAACAAGCCTACAACATAACAATGAAAAATATCACCTGAATCAAGTACTGTTTGAGACTGCTCTCTTAAAACAAAAAATAAATCCTGCTGTAAGCACTTTTATACAAGATTACTTAATTACTTGGATTTTAATTTGTGTACAAAACAGCATGTAGACAAATACTAAGAATAACCTGGGAATTTCTCCACTAGTCAAAAACCACATGGACTTCCACAGTCAAATTCCTCCCCCCTCTTCCTCCCCAGGACAGGCACTTAAGAAGGTCAGTGCATTTCCAAAAGAGGAGAGTATCTGTTATTCAACACCACAGCCAACAGCACTTTCTAGGCACAAAGGAGAAAAAAAGTACAACCCACAAGTTTTATTTAGATGCCACTAACAGACTAGGCTGCGACGTTTGTCGCTCTCCAGCATCCTCACGGCAGCCGCAACGACACCGAGGCGGTGGCAACGGAAGAGCGAAAGCACCTAGAGGACAGCTTCGACCAGCACGGCCCCAGCAGTCCGGGGGCGGGGGATCATCTCAGCATCGCCCGGGCGGCTTGAACCCCGGCCGGCTCGGTCATACCCCCCACCCTAAGGGACAGCTGGAGCGAGCTGCAGTAGCGAGGCCGAGGCCTTCCCCAGGCTCCCCCCCGCCTGCCCTTCCCACACGCGCAGTAAAGGAGGAGAAAAGGGCCGGAGAGCCCGGAGGCGGGGGACGCAGCAACCTCCGCATCCAACATGGAGGGGGGAAGGGAACACCAAACCAACCCACACAACCCCAGAAGGAACGTGGGGAGACTGCGGCGGCTCCCCGTCCCCCATTCGTCCCCCTTCTTCCCCCCTCCTCCTCCACCGCCCCCCCGCCGCCGCCGCCACCGCCACCCCCGCGCAGGGTTTGCGCCGCCGCCCGACCCTGCCTCACGCCGCCACCGCCAACCTCAACGGCCGGGGCGCGCGACGGAGGGCGCAGCCAGGCCCTGCTTCTCACTCCCCCCGCCATTCCTCCCCCTCCTCCCTCCCGGGGGGCGCCGCGCGCCCGCCGGCTCTCGCGGGCGCCTGTGAGGCACCAACGGTCTGCGCTGCCCAACGGTCACCATTCCCCCTCCACCCCCTCCCCCCGAGCTCTGGCGCCCCTGGAAGGCGGCGGCGTGGGGGGTACGTCGGGCGCAGGGCGGCCCCTCACCTGGTTGAGGCAGTCCTCGCCGTTGGCTTTCGCCTCTACCTCCACCTCCATCACCACCGCGTCCGGCCTGGTCACATAGCACAGCATGGCTAGGGTCGGCCAGCTCCGTCGCCGTCACAGGCACCCGCCGCGGAATGGCAGCTGTCGCTACAGGCTGAGGTACGCGCGTCCCCGGCCGCCCACGCCCGGCCACCGGCAGCGCCCAGCCAGCACTCCCCTAATGCTCGCCTTCCGCCGGCTCCGCTCCCTCTCTATATAGCCTCCACCCCCCCTCCCCCGGCCGAGCGGCACCTGCGGACCAATCGCCGGGCGCCGCTCATCGCTGCGGCCCGCCGCCGCCACCAATCAGCGCCGCCGTCCCCGGCAGGGCGTTTGTTGTGGTCGCTCTTTGGCGCCTCCTGCCGGCGGGACTCCTCTCTCCTCCCGCCCCTCCCGGCGCGGAGAGGCCCCCCCGCGGGCAGTGCTCGCTTGGTCGCCCGAAGGGGAGCCCTTCCCTCTTCAGCACCCAGCGTCTCCACAGCACACGGCCTTCATCCCCCGCCGCCTGCAACAGCCCAGAACTCCTTACCCGGGGATTGTGTCCCCTTAAATCGCGGCAAAGTAAGTTCTTCTAAGTGACAGGGTATACTATGGTGAAGATCGAACCCCCTTGGCAGGGACTCTCCACAAAATTAATTTGAGAGTGAGTGGCCACGACCAAATATTTTCATGGCTCATCTCTAGGCTTCTCAAACACTCCTTTTTTTTCCGTTGAGGGGAAAATAACACGCGGATTAATGCTCTCTCTCCCGTATTCCCTCTGTCCAACCTTGTGTTCTGCAGCGTGCAAAGCACTGAAAATGTGGAAATGCCGAGTGACATTGCAGGCGCCATGCACTGTTGTGCTAAGGGATGATGGAGCTTCCTCAGAATCACATGGGGTTGGAAGGGACCTCTGGAGATCATCTAGTCCAACCCCACTGCCAAAGCAGGTCCACCTACAGCAGGTTGCA
>JAOXNO010000013.1:66275396-66305203 GCA_028565335.1 Limnodromus scolopaceus | reverse complement strand
GGGGAGCCCAGAACTGGACACAGTACTCCAGATGGGGCCTCACCAGGGCAGAGTAGAGGGGCAGGATAACCTCTCTCGACCTGCTGGCCACACTCTTCTTGATGCACCCCAGGATGCCATTGGCCTTCTTGTCCACAAGGGCACATTGCTGGCTCACCGTCATCCTGTTATCCACCAGGACTCCTAGGTCTTTCTCCTCAGAGGTTCTCTCCAGCAAGTCAACCCCCAGCCTGTACTGGTGCATGGGGTTATTTCTCCCCAGGTGAACTCTGTAGGTGAGAAGCTTGTAAGTGATTCCTGGCCAGGGGCAGAACGCCTGCACCAGGCAAGCCCTTAGAAGTATTTGTTTGACAAACATACACAAGGTACATGGAGTAAAGGAGTTTATGGCTGCTTTAACAATGTGAATTGAAACAACAGAGAGGACTAAGTACAGAATGCATGCTGCGTAGGTTCCCCCAAAGAAAAGCAGATCAAAGAAGTACTGAGCAGTGCAGTGGTGAGGAACAAGTAGGCTGTCAGGGGAAGAGCTAAGGGAGGAAATGGGGATCTGAAAATGCAGTGAAGGGTATTAGGAAGAAGAACGAGCCACAGCACTAATGCAAGGTCACTACAGGGCTGAATATTAGCTTGTTCCCATGTGTATGGGTCACTTGCCTCCGTCTGGGTATTTCTGCTGTGCTTGCCAATTTGTATTAAAGAAACTCTCAGAACAGATGCTCATTCTGCTGGGAGCTCTGCAAACACAGTACATGGCTCATATCCTGATAAGCGTAGATAGAGCTGTATCCATTTTGTTCTTGTGAACTCTGTAACTAGAAGACTGCTCAGTTCTGAACATGGCAGAACAGCAAGAGGCAAGTAAGAGTCAGAACATGAGATGTCAAACCTGAATGGTGCTGCATTTCACCTGTACGCTTACTAGCTCAGATTTTTCATGCCCCAGTCTACAGTGTATAAGCTGAAGAGCTTAGAGTCTTAAAAGACCAGACTCATAGAATGAAAGGTAGGAAAACAGAAATAACATGAAAGAAAAATTATAAAACTATGTTAACTCTAATATTTTATGGGGAAAAAAAACCCTCTTTGGGAGGGACTTAATTATGAGGGGATTAGCCACTAGCAAAACCAATCATAAAATATTTTAGTATGTAAAAAAGCCTGTATTCTCCACTTGTTCTTTAGTTTCTGTTGGAGTGGATGCAGGAAATAAGATTTTAATTTTAGTTTTACCTCTATATATTGTGGTGTTATGGTATTTTGTGTGAATTCTGTATTTCTGTCATCATCAAAGGAGTCCTAGAGCTGTTTCGAAGAAGCACAAAAACTGCCATGATGACTCATGCCATTACTATTCTGATATCCTCTCCCTGACAGTAGCACAGATCAGATGTTACAGAGGAAGGTGTAAGAAATCTTTATGTAATTGTGAGATAATGTGCTTATATATTTTCTTTACCACTAAACAGTTAAAGCTGGCTTATACCTAATATATTAGCCTTTACTTATTTATCCATGCTATTTGTATGCTAAGAATCAGTTCACCTTGTGTTAGGCATTGTCCAGACAAATAGAAAAAGATGATTCTTGTCCCGGAGATCTTATCTTTTCTATATATATTAATATCCATTCTGTGTTTTCCTTTTATCTGACTTAATGTCAATGCAGGTGTTCTTATTATGTCTGTAAAAGTGTTATCCTGCTTTGAAATCTGCTAAACTCTAAGCCACAAAAATAACTTCTGGCAGTAAATTGCATAGATTGGTTAAGCCCTGTGTAAAACAAGCATTTCTTTTCAAGGGTGTCATCTGGACACCGCTGTCATAGAAATACATTCCATTTCATAGTCTCTCTGTGATATTTTATTCATGCTATACAGGAGAGAGTAAAGGACCAAGTCCTGCAGTAGCACACAGGAGACAGCTCTTGCGACAAGTGCCCATTGCAACCCATTGGAATCTGTCTGAGAGAATAAATAAGCGTCTTACAGTTTCCTGCCTGTTCTCTTTGATGAATCAACAGCACTCAGTAAGGTACACTGTCAAACTGCTCACAGAATGGATGTTCACCCTTTGTGTATCGAAAAGAACATTGTCTATCAACATGTTATCTCAGTACTGTATGTCATGAAGTGCTCTGTACTATCCGACAGAAATATCTCTACGATGGGTTGGTCTTTTGCTGTTGTATCATTTTGTGTGTAAGTATTTCACCTTATATACATTAATATATTTAATGTTCCTTGCCTAACTCCTGTTGATTATTCTTCCTTGATGTAATTCCTCTGCAAGGTTCATTTTTGGCTACATCCTACTTCCCATAGCAAATATTAGTCGTAGTCCCTCCTTGTCTGACATTTGAATGGAAAACCAATTGCATGGAGAAGGGGGATAATAAGTTCTGGACCCTTGAATTTAGACCCCAACATGGCAATATTGACCCTTGTTTCTAATAAAGGCTAATGCCGCTCCTTCTGCAGATTTTTGTTCACAAGCTTCCCCAGGTAGTTGCCTGCAAGCAATTGCCATGATACTCCACCTTGTGAGGAATCCAGTAGAATAGTTACAGCCTCTTTACCCAGATGTTTATGCAAAATATTCTCTAACACCCTCTCTTGTGTTGCTTTTGCCCATGGTATTGACTCTGATCAAATTCAGGATATACTTCACTGCTACAGAATACTATGCTATAGGGTAAAAGGTTAGAAATGCTCAGCTCCTGCATGTGCCCAGGATGAGGCTTCACTGAGTTTTTAGAAGTAACTATCATTTATCTTTACTGTCAATTGGTGGCAGACACACTAAAGGCATGTATGGGAGCACTGCGTTATACCGGCCCTCGGTGTGAAGGTGTGTTCTACAAACCGTGAGGGAGACAGTAACCCAGACAAATGATGAGCTTCTGTAGCCCTGCCTAAATTAGCAGCCTGCCCTTCTCTAGGAAAGCTAAACACCAACAGACTTCTCACAGCACTGGTTGTGTGTTGTGTCTTTTGTTCTAGCAAGAGCGAATGGCTGCACGAAAAAAGTATTTTTAATTGTAATCCTAGTTTATATAGTAATAATGAACCAGTATGAGGATGTTAGACCCATGCTTTCTGTTCCCCTGTTCTTGATCTTGTGTATGCTCTTCTCCTGTTCTGATTTATTGCTTTCTCATTTGGTTTTAATTAAGAGATATTAAGTAGGTTTAAATAAATACAGATTGTTAGGCTATTGACAAATCCTTGGCTTCTCCCCACTCCCACCACAGGAGAGCCATAAAAGGCCCATCTCCATAAGCCCAGAGGAGCACATGGGGCACAACAGCAGCCCAAATTAAAGACTCGGAGGAAAGGAGACCCTGTCTGATCACCTCCCAGGGCTGTCCCAGCAGACCCTCAGCCTCACTGTCCAGGCATGAAACCCATCAACATGAGCTATAGGGAGCAGCTCTCCAGGTTATCTTTAGGACTCCTATCTTTAGGGTTGCTAGCTGGGGGTGTAGGACACATTAGGGGAGGCAGGGGAAGAGCTTTTGGAGATTGAACAGGACTTATTATGGAATGTTTAGGGGAGGAATCAAAGGAGGGACAAAGGAGGGATTTGGGAGATTTGGGCAGGAACAAGTGTGGGAAATAGAGGTATAATGGAATAAAAGGGTTCATCCATGTGTAAAGAGTTTGCTGGCCAGGATGCTTGTCTGGCGATGCCCTGCTTCTGACCAGCACAGTCTGTCTCATTATTAAACTCCACCTTCAACTGTTTTCCAGTAAGGGTCTCTTTACTCTGTGTGTGTCTGAGGGTCAGTGGTGCAGCAACTGGAATTGAGTGCAGGTGTGACTGCTAGCAAACCTACGCCAGTGAGTAGGTGAAGTGATCTGGGGGCCAGGATGGGTTTGGAGGTCTCTAAGGACCACCTCTGGGTATGTGAGCAGCGGCTGATCTGTAGGGGTAAGAGCACAGGGGGGTGACTATTTGGACCAGGGGAGTCCTGGGCAGCTCTGGCTGCTTCTCTGTGTGTGTGATGATCTGTACCACCAGCTGGAGTGGGGAGCAAGATGAGGCCATTGGTGTTGGTGTGACTGCTCTGTGTGTCTGTCTGTGGTCTGTATGACCAGCCCTGTATTTATGTTTATTTGTGGCATATACAGGTGCTCTGTGTGCGGATATCTAAGGGAATACGTGTTCAGCCTCACTACTGGTTGGACCCGGGGGCATGGAGTGGCAGCAGCCTTGCTTCTCTCAGGCTGCCGGATTAGGTATGTTTTCCACTAACACAAATCCTTAGAGAAAAGCACTGGAAAGCACATACTGCTCTACTTTTACTTTAGTTCTGCTTTCCTGCTTTTTTCTTTTTTTTTTTTTCTGACTGTCTCTTTGTATTCTATATCAAACTGAGTAGCCAAGCAGCAGGTCAGCACAAATGCATTTTAGAATGATTTGAAATGAAACTGAGTGGGATCACATGATTGCAGCCAGTCTCTTCTGCTCTCTCCTCCCTGGGTAAAATTGCTTTGTGCGTGAACAGAACGGTACTGTCTAGCTTCTTTCTTGTCGCTGTCAAGGCTGCTGGTCATGTTGCAAATGCACATCACTCACGTGGATGACGATTTTCCGACTGAGAAGCACGGAGGGAAGCATAAAATTGAGGAGCTACTCTGACAGTGGTGGTTGCTTAGGAGAAACACCATCATCCATCCATAAGCATACAAATGCTTTCTATTCTACCTGAAGGATTCTTTTAGTGTTCTCATATATATCATGCCTTTATCTTAACGTTTTGAAAAACATCCCTCTGCTCTGCACTGTCCTGGAGGGCTTACTCAGCTTCTACAGAAAAAGCGTGTGTCAGTAATTGACATGCCTCCCACAGTGCTGGTTCACCTTTTCCAATATACTAAACACAGAATACTGTGCTAAGATTGTCCATGCAGCTAACAGGCCATACGCTGACTGTTTTACACAGCATTATCTGGTGGTCAACCCCAAGACTGTTGACAAAATTAAAAAAAAAAAAAAGTAAAAAAGTTAGGGATGGCATTTCAGTCTTGGGGTCTCTGGTCCGGGACATTTTAAGAACACAAAAATAATCCCAGCAGAGCAGACCAAGGACTCACACAGTCCTGAATCCTGTTTCTTGGGAATTCAGTCCAGTGGTAGACTGCAAGCTTAACATGCAAGAGGTACTTGTTGATGCCTATATGCTGCAAAGTTCCCAAGGCCAATGTCCCATGGTATATCAAAGAGTATAAGAAGAAATTCTTATTCTTACTCCCCAGAATCCCATCCCGGCTTCCACTCATTTGCAACTCAGGGACTTCCAGTCTATTTTTGTCTTAGATAAATAATTTTGTCAAGTAGAATTGCACTTCTTACTCCAAAACCTTCCCAGTTTGAGACCAGACTCATAGTAGAAACCATAATCTAGTTGTTGGGACATGTATCAGGTGCTTGTGAAATCTATTAATTCCATTTCATAACCAATTTATTTATTTTAATTGATAGCAGAAAGAAATTCCTCAGTCTCTGCACTTTTTCAGAAGCTCCTAACATCAAATCACCTTTGAATTTGAGCTTGTTTTCCAGGTCATCGATTCCATTTCTGAGCACTTTACTTCCTTTAGTGCTTGTAGAATGGAGCCATCATTGATTATTTTCATGTTATTAAAATGTGCTCTTGTGGTCTAGAATCAAAGCTTTCACAAAATAAATTCTCACTAATATTTGTTCCTACTACTGTCACTATAAGCTCATATATTAAAGCTGTTTGCCCTTCCTCACACCCCTTTCAGAACTTCCAGGACACCAAGAAAACTGGGTCGGAATTTAAACAGATTAAATTATGAAGAAAGACTAGGTATAATAGCTATTTTTGTATGTGTCAAACAACCAATAATCACAATTTTTTAAAAAACTATAAATACATATAGGAAGGTTTTACATTGTCATAATAATAAAAGGCAGTTCCACAAAATACAACGGGGTATAATAATAATTTAAAAAAACATATCAAAGGTATTTTTTAATTCTGTGTTATCAGAGCTTTCAAATAGGGATTTTATAGATCTTATAGTATAACCCTTGTGTTTTTAACTCTGTCAATCAATCAATATAACCCTTTTAATATCCTTTTATTACAAATAACACCTTACAGACTTGACATAATAAGTATTTCTTTATTTTTGGTTGATTTGATAGGTGTGTTTGACCTAACTTTGCCTGTACTTACTTCCACTGTTTCTCTTGTGCAAACCCATCAGTTGTTTGCCAGAAGAAAATGCAACACACTGTCACTAATGGCAAAATTGAAAAAAAACCCCAACAGCGTCATTAAGGCTTGATATGATAATGGAGAATATAAAATAGTAAAATAATGTAAATTCTCATAATCAGTTCTACTTTTTTCTGGGTTTTTTTGTTTGGTTGGTTTGTTTTGTGGTTTTGTTTTTTTTTTTGCAAGGTTGATTTTTAATCTGTGTGGTTTTTCCAGGACTTTCACCAGTGGTTGAGTTTTAACATTATTGGATCGCAGGGGATGGAACTTAGTTGTATAAACTAAGACAGACCTACTTTCACAATGACATTTGCTATGAAGTATAAGACTTCTGAAGAGGTATATGTACCTTTTCAGTGATGCACTTTATAATAACTAGATTATATTAATTGACTTTTAATTTTTAGTGCTGAATATTCATTTCTAAATAAAATAAGCATCAGTTCAATTATTTAATCACTGAACTACCTTTCTAAACTAAAATATCATGAAATACATTGTCTTTTTACATTTTGCATGATGCAATCCTTTTCTAATGCTCATGATATGAAAGATACTGTTCTGTTTTTCTTTCTCACACAATTTTGTATAAAAATAGCAACAAAACACATTTGGAATGGGTATTGATGTGAGAACCTCCCTTTCTCATTAACACAATTTATGAGCTTCAGCTTCTTTCAGTACAATTCCACTATAATTAACACTATATTAGGACTACCATACTTGTCTTGCTTATTTATTTATTTATTGGATAGGGGTGTTTGTTTGCTATTATATTACGCTTGCAAATTTCAGTTTCACTTACATGCATAAAAAAATAAAAAAACCCACATCACCTCAATTCCAAGAAATTATGTAGAATGTGAATAATAAATTTTTGTAACAACTGTAACAGAGAACCTTCAGAAGATTCATCTTCCCTCAGTTCACAGACCCTGTACATCCTGAGCTCAGATTTATCCTCAGTTTTAAAGTATCTGTCTGGGTAATCAAAAACACGTATGGTAAGACAGATATACAATCAGGGTGAATACTAATGGCAAAGATGTTCCTGATTGTAACATTTTGTAAAACTTGGAGTTAATGACTTTGCAAATACAGTACTTGTTCAACAAGCTGTATTACAATAATTTTAAACTGTTTTTCAAAGAAAAAAATATCTCCTCTCCCTGCCTCTTTTTCTTCTTTACCTTGTTACATTTTGTCTCATTCAACAGCTTCAGTGTGACATTCTCCTGCGCTACAGAAACATTAGCTCCATCACACTGGCCTAACTGAAGCTAACAAAATCATTAATAGCAGTAGTATTTTATTAAAAAAAAACAAACCAAAAAAAACCCCCAAGAAATCATGTTTTCCTTTTGTGATTGGAAAATACAGGCTTCTGAGAGTACTCAATGGACAGATAATGTCACACTGGTTATTTGATTGCAGAAACTGTATTTATGTGAGGTGAATTCCTCCAGATTTTTGATTAGGCAAAAGGATCTATTTCTAATTTTATTGTCCTGTCATAATGGTCTGTTCTTCTGATTTTAGAGCTACTTATCACATTTCATGGATTCATGTGCAGGTCAAAAAAATTCGTATCAAGTTTTAAAAAATATCCTATCTTATGAATCATTCGCAGAAAATTAGAAAGGGAAGTGGCCATTTTCTGTCAAGGAATTTAACAGTAGGTATTCCCCTGGCTTCTTTTAAATATTAATTCTGAGGAAAAAACAGTATTATGATTACTATTATCAATTTAGTTTATATTTTTTATTTTAATAGAATTTATAGAAACATCATCATTTTATTTAATCTAACAATAATTATTTAATGATGAGTATCTTTAACATATTTTATTGTTTTATTTTATTCTACTTCTTAATATCTCAGTTACAATTAGTATAAATTTAATTCACATCATTCTTATCAGCAATTGAATACATAATTTGCTTATAACCTAAACAGGAGAAATAAGAAGTACCCGGGGTTTTGTATCTCTGTTTCTTCTGATATACAGTGAGCAATGCTGTTTGCTGCTAAATACCATGTCTCCCAAGTATTATTATTAAAACAGCCTGTTTGAGAAGATAGCAGCTGATAGCTATCAGTTGTATTTACTCCAAAAGATGTAGTCTCTAGGAATTAGTGTCCCAGTATTTAGCAAATGAATGTCTAAAACAAAGGCACATGAACACAAAAGGGATCTGATTGCACAATTGCATAACTATATTTTTCAGTAGGCAATCCTGCTTTGGCAGGGGAGTTGGACTAGATGATCTCTAGAAGGTGCCTTCCAACCCCAACAATTCCATGATTCCATGATTTCGATGGATTATTATCTTTCAATTAAAAGTATTTGCAGTCAAGACAATTACGTTTTGTTTTGAATGTCAGTCAACAAGTTTGCCAACAAAACAGAAGCAAAGCTGGCTGCCCTTAGAACCAACTTAACTCACCACTGTTAGTCTTTTTCTTTTTGCTTACAATAACTTCAAACTTGTCTATTTTCAGTAACTTCAGTGTTCTTATTTCTTATTTCATAATTTAAAAAAAGCTTAGGGTCTATAGCTTTCATGACCACAGTAAAGAGCTCATGAACTAATTGGAGGGATTAATATTTTCATCATTTTGAAATGTTGCTCATTATTTTTAACAAAAGCAAAACTCTAATTGGATAACAAAATGAAAGTTCCTCTTCTCTAGGGCTTGAAGCATGCATGGAATTGGTGAGCAGAACAGGAACAGATATCAAGTTGTGGTACTTCCAGTTAAGTAGAAATATAATGAGCAAATTAAGATAGGCCAGAAACTTTCAACTCTGCCATAAAAGGGAAATGAACCTTTTATAGAGGTGACTGTTCCTCTCTGTGAATAAGCTTATCCTTTCCTAAGAATAGTCAAAGTAAGCAACTGTAGACAGAGTAGGTTTGGAGAAGTTAATGCACTGTGTGTGGGTTCTCTCTATTTGTGTCATGTTTTAGAGAGAATTTAGGTCAAAGTCAGTGATTTTGCCACTTGACAGATCCAGTATGTATCACTTCTACAAAAAAGGGAGATCTAAGCGACACAGAATTCTGCCACCCTGACAGCACAGAGTGTTCTTCTGTGCTGAGGTATGGAATAGGTAATGGCTTCTTTCACAGCCTGAAGGGAAATTAGCTCACAGATTAGCTGCTTGGCCTGTGTACTTATATCAAAGACTGCACACTTAAGCAGGGGAAAAAAAAGCTGAAAAAAAAAGGGAAAAAAACCCTACCCAAAACCTCCAGCTATTTTGTCAGTTAGTTAAAGAAAAAAAATGGTTCCTGCTAGAAAAATATAGTTCCTTCTAAAAATATAGACACACATATATGTACACATACGTATGTATATATACACGTCCTTTGATTAATACCTTCTGATGTGAAAGGTTAGTTGTCTTGCATTGTAATTGTTTCCCCAGTAGGTGATACCAATTGTTTCATGAAGTCAATGAAAAAATTGCCAGTTTCAAGAAATGGATAAAGTGTGACAATTGATTTTCTGAAACATTTGTCTCACAGTTACATGACACATTCTTAGCGGGATCGGGAGCTTGTTAGACAAGAGGCAAAGCTCATGATACTAACTGTGTTGTGAATGAATTTGTTTGCATGAATCGGATCCCCAAAACTGACACTTGCTCAGTGTATTCTTGAGTGCAAAGGAAAAACAGTAATCATTTTCTGAAAGCTGCGATCTGGTAGGTAGACTGCTTACTGCAAATATTTTTAATAAGCTCATGAAAAAAGATATTTTATTCATATAACACACACCCCCCCACACCTTAGCTGTAGTTGCCTTTACAGCAGATAATGACACTGCTAACAGAGCTGGTAGAAATAACTTCATATGCTATTTGATTAAACTAGTATAGTAAATAATTCAAACAGAAATCAAAAATGTTATGCATCTTTAAGGATATGTAGCTGATATATTTGAAAGGCTCCAATAGCCACATTTGCAACTTATGGGCACCGCAGTGTTTCCATAGTGCAGGGATGAATCTACTGTGGAGCACGAAAAGAATATTAGTGAAGAGAAAAAAAACAGCAAGGATTTGGGGAAGTGCATTTGCAGGAGGAGAAAAAGGGTGTTTTCCTGGTGCAATTTGGGAAAATAGTTTGAGCAGTCAGTAGTGAGCTCAGGATCTGTGAAACCAAGGCAGCGCAGAGGAGACAAAACAGATAAACGAAATAATAGATACAAGTTTAGGAATAGAAAGAAAGTAATGAAGAAGTTATGTCCTTGATAATGAAAGAAGAGAATTAGAACTCTATTTTCTTTCCCTGTGAAAGACTGGAGGAAGAAAAGGGATAAAATTGAAAATATGAAAAAAACTATATGAAAAAGGTATCTAGAGACTCTTTTGGGAGAGCTCTGCACATTAACCACAAAATACATAAATCAATGCAATACTTTACAGAGAACATAATCTCTTGATTCAGGACCATCAAAAACATAAAAAAGACTTTTCAATTATTTCATTTTTTCTGCATTTGCTTTCTTTTGAAAGCTTGCTTTTCTTCTTGATGAGTGTTTGAGAATGCCTATCCGTAGATAGCAAAATATCTTAATAGCCTCTAATGCTGCAAAGTGAAAGCCTGTAAGATTGGTTAGAGATTAAGGTAAAATCCAAGAAAAGTGGTCCAGAATCGTGCTTTTAACCTTACAAACCAAAAAATGTTCATATTTCTCAAAAGGCAAAACAGATATGCAGAAATGGGTATTCCTGTACGAAAGTATCTCAAAATTATGGTTGATTTATAGTTGACCATAGCTGGGAAGAGAAAAAAACGAAAATTGTGGAGTTTTCTATAAAATATATGCTACAAAAGTAGCAGTCAGATAAATTATCCATATTCTCAGAGGCTACTTGGTATGTTCTATAGCTTAGCAAGAAAACCAATAATTTTCATAGACTGTTTATGCACCTGCAGTTTTTGTGGGAAAAATGTATTGGTCTGAAAGAATTCCAATGTGTTTAGTTGTAGTCTCTGTGAGTTGTGTGCGACTCATTAAAGTCAGAGCCAAGGTTAAAAAGAAGACATCTGCTTTATGATTCCGCTCACTCTTCTAGCTCTATATCAATTCTTGTAACCAGAAAAAAAACAGTGCTTGACAACTTACAATTCTTCGAGATTTCCAAAACCTCAGTTCAACATCCATTAGACAGCATTTCTTTGAAGACTCTTTTGGCTAAAATATTATGTTTGCACCTGGCAGCTCTCACAAAAGTTTAAAGAAAGAAAGAAGTGTAGGTAGAAGATAGTACACACACAACTTTCAGCACAGAGAATGCTATCTCCCTGTCTCTGTAGAAGAGTTTCAGAAATTCCATTTCCAAAGAGGATCATATACTCTTTATATTAATTACTATTTTAGATGGAGATAAAAACCAAAACCAAACCAGAAAAGAAGAACAGTGACATGCCCATGAAAGAGCACAAGACCATATCTCTTCCTTGAGGAAACCTATTTTCCATGTGCCATTAACTTGGGCTCTTTTACTTGACTTGCTCTGTATTTTTCACAGAGCTCTAACAACTACTTAAATGTCAACGTTCATTTAAGGCCAGTATGAAACCATCTGTCTCTTCCCATAGATTTTTAAATCCCTAAATGACCTCCAGGTAGTTTTTAGAAGTTTTTTCTTTTCTCTGTAGTGTACATTGGAATCACCAACCTGGTGCCTTTAAATATCTCCCTCCTCTTATTACTGAGGTCTTCCAATTAACTGGCGACTGGAAATATGGTGTCCTGTGCATGAGTCTTAATTACTACTGTGGGAACTGATTCTCAGCAGGAACTCTGAGTCAAAACCTACATTTTGTAAGAACCTAGTTCTCTTCTTAAGCTGTTAGAATGTAGGTGACATACCCCTTGCGCTTGTTCTGCTATCCTTTTAGCAGATGTTTGGAAAGGTTGTGTTGGTTGATTTGTTCTTTTTGGGGTTTTTTTAACATCAAAGCAATTCCAGTTTTGTATTCAATTTGCAAATCACATTTGGGTAGGTGGAAAAAATCATCTGCTTGTGAAGCTGCTTTTGGCTATGACAGGAAGTCGTTAGCGGGCAGTTTCAGTGAGTGCCGGCATCCCATAAATAAGAACTATTTCCATGAGCATCAAAATTAATGAAGTCTATGGATTTGTCTTGTGGTTGGATTCCCAGCTGCTTAATAACCTGCTGCCTCTCACTGAGGCTTTTCTTTTGACTGGGGCATTCATAATGTGCCTCTCATGTGGTTTCTCTGGTGTCTAATAAAGGCTGAGTTCATGCTGCAATCTTTCCTCAGTGAAGAGACTAATACCGTCTCTCTTCTCTACACAACTATGAAGTTTCACAAAACATAACAGCTTGGTATTTTTGAGACAACTGCCTTTCTGCCAGTTTTAGCTGAGACTGGTCAACAGTTTCAGAAGTTACTGGATTACGAATCAGCAGAGACCATGATATATGTACCATATTTACTTAGGAAACCAGGCTCAGTGTTCTGGTTTTTCCTTTTTTTTTTTTTTTTTCATTCAGGAACTGAGGCCACAGTCTTCATGTCTATCAGTTTTTAGTGAGGAATAAGTTAGCAGCCTCTGGGTTTGACTATGTAATTGTAAGAGGAGTATGTTGATAACCTTCTTGAACTATCCATGGCCATTTCTCATAGGACGGGCTCTGTAATTACCCTTCAGTGTCATAACTTCCCTTAAATTTTCTGTTGCAGGCATCTTGCAGTACTGGCTGCCTGGCAGAGCACTGCCCTCAGATCGCTTGTGCAGTCAAACTAGATTAGGTATGAGTTTTTCTACAGCAATTGCTTTTCTGATGTCTACTTGTACCCCTCCTCTGTTGGAAAGAATTATCGATGAAGATCAACCTCTGGGGATATCTATCTATGTTGTGGCATTTGCTAATTCTAGCATGCTAATTCTATTATCATGTATTGACATTTGTGTTTGTTCAGCTCTGGCTGGGTAATCATGTTGCTACCTCAATTTTTATGTGAGTCTTTTCAGATAGTCTCTCTTAGATCAAAGCCAACCCCTATGCAAACTTTCTTACTCTACATCAAAAACAATCTGCAGCACTTTGTGGTGAAACACCACATGCCAAACTAAACAAATGTGGTAGTGTGTGGCAAACACCTTATAAAATGGATATCGAAGTGTACACTAATTATGCACTCTGTTTGCTGGCAGAATCTGACAGAACCCTGCAGATACAAAAAGGAGAGAAAAGTATTTGGCATCATTTAATCTAGAATTTCTTCCTGTGTAAACAGTAGAAAATATTCTCTTTTATATATTTACTTACTTTTGGTATGTGAAGCATTACTTCAGTGAACTGTTTCTTCTCTTCTTTAAATGAGAAGTTATTCCATTTATTTGTCCCATCACTCCCTGAGGAAAAAGCATTTCAAACAAAAAGCCTCTTGATGAGAGCAAAAACTTGCTATAATTTTAAAGACAGTAATGGGTACCTTAAATGTAATACAACTGCAGATTACATGCCTCAGGGAGACAGAGGTAGGGACTTAAAGTAGTTTCTTTAGCTGCTGAGAGTCTTTCCTTCAGTGCTCCATTACTTTTTGGGACACCACATTGTCTTGTGGATCTTTGTCCAATTAAAAAGGACAATGAAGTATCCTGTTTACTTTCAGGGCTCCATCTTCTACTGTAAGTATTCACTTTTGCTATGATGGAAATTTTTTTCTGAACTAAAGGTGCTGTTGCCATTCTGTTTCACTGTATGTACACCAGCATGCTCTGCTAGTACTTGCAAATTCTTGCAAAGTGATACGGTTCACTGAAGTTCCTCTATCTTATGTTATGACTAACAAGTCAAGCTTAGCTTCTGTTATTTACCACAATATGTGTCGGATTTTTGCAGCCTTACTTTGACCTCCACATGTCTTCATGCCTCAAGCTTCTTTTATCAGAACTGCATCATCTGAGCATTGTCTATTCTCTAGAACTGTTTTTCTGGACAAAATAATTTCTTGTTAGCAAATTCTGGTTATTTTTTCATGGACTATCCTGTTATACTTGTGCTCTCATGCCCACTCTCTCTCAAGATTTACATTTCATGTCCCCATTATAATTTGGTCTCTTATTAGAATCTGAATTGCTTCCCAAATTATATTTGTCTCTTTACCTTTTGATTGCAGACTCCATTTCTCTAAAGTCTTTCTGTACTCTTTGGTGGATATTTGCATACCTTACTTTAGATGACTAAGTTAGAAGGCTCGTGTTCTACAGCTTCCTATACAGTCAGTGAAGAGAGAGAGGAATTTCTTACGAGGACAACTGCAGCATTTAAACTGGGCTCTGAATTACTCTTTAAGGAGCCTTCCATTCCCACCCCTTGTCTTCCTCTCTCTTTCCATTAATAAACTACAAAGACTATCCCTCTAATTTAGCTACCTAATTTATAAGAATAAATTTAGGCAATCTGAGTACTCCTAAATGCTTAATAATGTATTTTTCATGTGTTTTATTTCCAGATGCTATATTGTTACATTTCTGCAAAGCTTTATAGTTACCTTTTTCTGCTTGAGCTAACTGGAAGCTATTAAGATCATGCAGTACTGTTACCCAAAATAAAGCTACCTTCGGACCAATCATCCTGTTTTTCCTGGCATCCACTGATTTAACCTTCCCCAGTTGTCCTCCACACTTTAGCTCTCCTGCAGAGCTTTTAACTGCTCCATGCCTTTACTAAGGTTATTTTCTTCATTTGTATCGTCATTCCTGGTATTTCATCCTGTAGTTAAAAAATTATTCAGAGCCAAATGTCTGACAGAGCCCTGCTTCATTCAGCATCTGACTCTGACTGATCAGCACTGTCTGCCATAAGTCTCTGAATAATCTCAGTGTCCACTTGCAGTTGGCTCATGTCCCAGCTTCTTAAAAAAATGCAGTTATTCAGAAGCAGTGCTTCTCCAAAACATTGGTATTATAAATCCAAATATATCCCTCAGAGCAAATCTAAAGAAAGTCCAGAACATAAAAGTCACACCCTTTGAAGCCTGTTCCAACCCTGGCATGCCAGTTTTGCATGGCATTAGTCTACATTCAGCCATAACTAATAATCCTAACCAAAAAGAAACAGTATCGTAGGATGAACTCTGCAAAGCAGATTCTTAAAGCACTTTAGCCAGATGGCTGTGCTAATCCATGAAGACTAATTTACAAAACAAGACAAAAATCTTCCAATGTTAAGAAACAAATTGTAAATAGGCATACTAAAGCAGGGTGTAGTTTCTATTGAAAGTTGTGTACAGTTCCATTAAATTATTTTCTGTACTCTAAAAGATGTAGAAATAATGCCTATCTACTCTAGCATTATGCGTGCAGTTACAGCTTTTGAAGATTTGATTCATCCATACTCATTGCAAACACTTGAATAGCGAGTGAGGGATTTTGAGGGTGGAGTTTTGTGTTTACATCTTGCAGACAGCTTACTGAAGAAAATAAGATTTTATTTTAAAAAATTTTTAGTTAGCATTTCAACGAATCTGTTATGATTTTTCAAATTTGATTAATTTGCTAGGAATTGGACATGCAGTACAACCTACAGATTTAAAAGTACTTTGTTATATAAAGTACTAAAATATTTCAGCATCTTAAGCATGGATCAGAGTCCTAATGCTTTAGGCATTCTAACAGAGGGATAAAACTTTTCATATTTGTACACTAGGTATGACTGAGTACAAGAACTGTTTTCATCACGTATTGAAATGGGTCAGCATCAGTCTAAGAACGGGAGGTATTTTAAATGGGTATTGCTAACCAATCAAATCATCCATTTAAGATAAAAACTTGTTCCTCGAATCATGGATACCTACAAAAATGTACAGCATAGTATCAGAGTCCCATATCTGGGGCTTTGATAAAATTTTGGAGGAAGCCTATGTCATGGTTTAACCCCTGGTAGCAACTAGGACCATGCAGCTGCTCGCTCACTGCCCTGCCCATTCCCCTCAGTATGGTAGGGAGAAGAGGGAGAAAAGGAGGGGAAAGGAAAAAAAACCTCATACCTGAGGTATGAGGTATATCTCAAACCTGAGATAAAGACAGTTTAATAGAACAGTAGCAGAAGAGAAAAATAAAAATAATGACAATAAAAATGGTAAAAGATTATACAAAATAAAGTGATACAACACAAGTTGCTCTCATTACCCTATGATCGGTTGCCCATCCCACCCCGAGCATTGATCATGGATCCCTGAACCCCAGCAAACCCATGTTACTGTGGCCCTAAATAATATTAATATGGGCTACGTCTGGAGGTGGATGCACCTCAATGTGAGAGGACAGAGTGCTGATAATGAGAAAGTAGATCTGAAGGATAAACAAATATTTTATCTTCAGTGGTATTTATAACCCAAAGTGGCTTTTATCTCCTCATCAGAATTAAGTAAAGCAGAATTAACTAAAATTTCATTATTTTAATTAAAAGAATACAACAACCTAGGAAATTATGCTAGAAGAAAATATATCATGCTGAATCTGGCAGCCCAAGAGAGAAAAGGCTAGTGCGACTCTATGCCCCAATGTCCAGCCAGTAGCAAGGACAGACTGTGCTGCTTAGGTGCAGGGCATCACCAGACAAGCATTCTGACCAGCCCCTGCTTTCTACAGGGCATCCTTTGGAAGCTTTAAGGCTGTTAGCTGAAGAATTTTGTACACTGATCATAACAACTGTAATTATCTATGATCCCCACACAGGCCTTACAGAGGATCATCCTTACACCCTCTTTCCTTAGAATACCCATGAAGAGTTGAACTGGAGTTTGTAATGCATTATTGTTTATGTAAAAAAATTACTATGGAATGAATAAATGATACAGAGTCCCCCCCCAACCAAAAAAAAATAATAAAATTAACAAAACCTTGATTGGGGCAAGAAGAAATTCTGCTTGAGGAAAGAAAGGGCTGGACCACATCTGTCTTTGGATTATGTAGCTACCTGAAGGGAACACAGAGTGAGCAGTAGGTAAGTAACCTGGATCATCCCAAGGGATGATAGTATGGTATCTTGCCAAGATTTTATACTTAAAAGTTACTCATCTTGTCTGCAACATGACATCAGGATTGAAAGCTGCTTTTGAGTTTCAAATAGGTTTTACACTGCTTGAAAGGATTGTTCACAAACAACGATGTCAAATGCCTCCAGGGATTTCTCTTGCTTATATCATGTACATAAAAATAAGAAAATTAAGTAAGCCTTCCTAATGAGACATTTGTCTGAATAAATTTGTAATTTTCTTGAATTAAAAGTTTTTATGAGGTCCTGAATACAATACTTCATCTTCACAAACTGTAAGACAGACAGAGAGTTTGACAGAACGCAATTAGGAATCTCAAGACAGAAAACACTATCAAAGGCCAGGGTATTCTTATTATTAATCATTGTGTAGATCCCCACTACTGTAAATCAACATCAGGACACTGAAGTCAATGGAGTAATTGAAGCAACATTGATTTTTCACAAGCTGCAAAGCTCACCCAAAGCATTTCAGTTTTATTCAGGTTTCTTTAAAGAAATATAGTTGTATTTTTTCTCTTCCCCCCCCCTTTTTAAGTCAAAGAAAGTAAATACCAAAGCTAGTATTAATTAACTGTTTAGAATTGAGAACAAGAGCATTAAGAACGTATATTGAGTTATTTTTTCAGCCTTTCATGTATATAATGTTTCTATTCCTATTTCTGAACCAGATTGTAATTTCAGTTATGGCAATTTTGTTATGGAGCATTGCTAATGAAATACAGTGCTATTACTGAGATAACATCTGACTGATAATATTTTGCAAACACTCCAGTGATAAATTTACATTATAGCAATTTTTCATATGGGAAAATTTGCCAGAATACATTACAACATATTTGTCTAGTCACCTGCATTTGTTTGTTATCAGGGTGAAAAATAAATGCAATGGAGTAATGAGCACAAGGGGAGTTCCAACATACACTCAATAAAATAGTGTGCTTGTTGAAAATAAACTTCTGCAAGTCAATTGTTATTTAATTGTTCACCATTAAATATGCAGGATATGTCAGAAAATACCAGGGTAAAAAAATGTTTACACCGGTGTTTTGGATTACCTGAATTTAAGGCACTTCTTTTGAGCTACCACATTTCCAAAAGCTAAAAATGGAGCAGGGGAGAGAGGAGAACATCCCTGTGGCACCACTAGAAGGGGAGCTATGCTGCTTATGTCTGTGCTTCCATACCTGTGTCTGCTTTACAAGGTGGTAAGGATATAGACTGCCATTAAATAGTCCTAGTGACTTTTGATCTACAGTATGTTCTGCTCCCCACTGCTCCTGTCACATCCCCAGCCCCTAGAGCACTCCTTCTCCCAAGTCACAAGTCCTCACCCTTTCTCCGCAAGCCTGCACGCTCCAATCTGTTATGGCAAGCCTCCTTCTCTCCTGCCTTTCCTCACAAACACATGCTACAGTCATTCACTCCCCACACCGTGCTACCAACCCACCTCCTTTCTGCTAAGATCGAGCTCCTCCAACGTTGGAGTTTTCCATTTATTGTGCAGCTTATGCCTACTCCCGGGTCCGGCTTCCTCAGGAGGTTCCAGTACATTTCACGCCAGCGTAGTCTCCAGCTCTTCCCAGTCAGATGCTGTTTCTGCTGGTTTTCTCCTTGCTATCCATGCTCCCATGGCTACCAGCACGCAACGAGTCCCCTCCTGATTTCAGAGCCTTGCCTACAAAGCCTTGCTGTGGCAGATGAAAAAATCCAGGTACAGGTTGCATTTACTGAAAATTCAATTGGACGAAACTCTTAAGAAAAAGAAAGTAAGGTATGTTCAGAAGAAATGTCCACAAATGTATCATGGCCCTACTATTAATCAAAATTAGTGTTGTATTAATACATTATTTGTTTGAACTTGGCATTAAAGAAATGCAGATTCAGTTATGCAACATATCACGTCATGGAGAATACAGCGTACCATGCATTTATCATATCTGACATGGAACAACCTCAAGCAATAGGTCAAAATGAAAGCACTTTTTTGATTGTTACTCACAGTCAGACCCAATTACCCCATGGAAAACATCTAGTTTTGAAAGAACGGGTCAGATTTTGAAGCCTGTAAAGCAGTCACTTATGAATCTGTGTGGGGTACTTCACCAGATCTATATTTACCCAAGCCTTGTCAAACTGCCTTCAAACAGATGATGTAAATAACTCTTGTCTTGAGTCATACCGTTTTATTGCTAACGTAAATGAACTGAGGAGGAGACAAAGAACACAGAGCAGAATAGGAAAGGTCAGTGTTGCTCTCTCTACAGTGACAATAAACTGTGCTGAAACAGGGGCACCAAAACAGAGGTGGTGATGGTGAGGGCATTGCATGGAAGGATGCCACAGCACTATCTTGCCGTAGCATGTGATTCATAAAGCAGCAATGCATGAAGAGGAGAAACAGCGATTCACGTGAGAGAATACCACTACAGCACCTCTCCTCTCAGGGGTCTGAAAGGACACGTCTACGCTGCAACCTCGGGTACTGCCCTCGCATTTTTTGCAAGCAGCAGAAAAGCAGCAAGTCTGAAAAAAAGAATTTCAGGTCTGATCAGATACATGGAAATACAGCCAAAAAGTATTACACACTGACTCTCAGCCTCTTTTCAAAAGAGGAATTGTATTTTTAACCCAGCTTCATTGAAAAAGAACTGAGGCACAGACAGATTACCTGCCTCTCCCGAACTCTAAATACAAATCAGTGGCTAAGCTTTCATTAAAACCCAGATACTTGCTCAACTGTGTACCCTTAATACTCAGAAAGGACCTGTAAAAATCTCTATGGCCTCAGAACTCCCCTGAATTGGCCAAAGAGCAGCAGCAGCAGTTGCTGTTGCAGCAGCAGCCAGTTTAGATCTCTCCCTTCAGCTCTCCTATCACGCGTTTTCCACGACTAGCTGCCTAACTACGAACTTTTAAAATCACATTTCAAAACGAATAACTGCAATTTCTAAAATTGTATTTCTGTATTGGACTGTAACACTATACAACTCCAACGTAATGTCTGCTGACCCTCAGGCATTTCACATACACAAGAGTATCAAACCTAGTAAGCAGAGAAAAGAGAGCTACAGCAGTTATTGGTAGCATCAGCTTTCAAGTAGATTGGTTGAATTTGAGAAATAATGGGAGAATTTAATTTTGGGGTCAGCAAGCTGTTAAGTCTAACAAGTGCGGATTCTATTATTTCCATGCCTGCCTCTCAGAAAGACTGAAAGGGGGAGAGGGAGAGAGACACGATACACGGGCAGAGCTGCACCGCTGATTAAGAGGATACCAGAAAGCTGACTCCGCAGGACCGAGCACTTGGATGCCATCTGTCTCTCCTCCTCAGAAGCTCTGCAGCGCTGGACAAAGAGATGGGAGGGCTCTGGATAACCCAGCCAGCCCCGGCAATTCACTTTCTGCTCCTGATCTAGAAATGGAGGGTTTAACTTATCTCTCATTTGCATGTGCGTCTGAAGCCTGGAAAGGAGGATTTTGCTGAGAATGATTTTCACAGAACCGATCGAATCTAGTGTTAGGAGGGGAGCATGGCTTTGCTAGGCGTGCTGGGTACTGAGCAGCAGTAACTGGGATATTAACACTGCAAGCTAGATGTGACACGCTTGGTATAGGTAAGGGTGTCGTTGTCTACCTTCAAAGATCAATCACCTCCTGGTGAAGGATGTCCCTGGTTTACACTGAATTAAGGACACTATAAAAGTAAATTAGGCAGGACTGCAAACTGAAGAATGCTTTTTTTCCAATTAAGAATGCAAGAAGCAATTAGTTAAGCAAATTGTAGTTGGAATTTGGCCAGTAAAATCAAATTCTGTTTTTATGAGAAGCGGCATAGGATACTTAAGAGCAGAAATCTAATCTGAAAATAAGGAGAAAAGATGGAATAACTGCTCTTTTTTCCTTGTCTTAGTAATGTTCTTTCATTTTCCTGATTTTTGCTTATAAATTACTTAATTATATTCTCTATTCATAAACGTTCTACTATACAGTTGCCTGGAAGTCTAATCCTACAATTGTTATTGCAAATTACCAGAAATATGATTTGAAGGGCTATACATTCAGACTGTAAAATATCGTAAGAAATCCTTTGATCAGAAAATTAAACATATCTTAGTGAAGTCAGTACAGGTCTCATAATAAACCCGTATATTCTAATACAAATATGGAAACTCCAAATATTATTCTGGGCACTTGTTTAATTTTTATATCTGAATGAGACACTTTTTGTGTCTCTCATGATTACAAAAGCCAGAGAAAAGAAAGGTGTCATTTTTGACACAGATGTAAATTTGTGTTATATTGGACATTTTTTATTTGCTCGCAAAGTAATTTTTTTTTGGCATAAAGTGTAGGGGAATTTCTAAACAAAACAAAGAGGAAAGCACAGTTATAAAAAGCAATGCTCCCTGAATCTGATAGGGCTACGGTTCGTAAGAAACCCCCCCCTATGATAATGAAGTACTGTACAGGAGGATAAAGGTTTGTTGTTAATATGAAAGGTATGAAAGCTGAACAAAGAAAACTGACAGGATAAGATGATTTTAACTTTTAACTGTATATATAAATATATATATGTTTGTATGTTATTGAGAATGAAAGGAAAATATTCCTTCAGATGGGTTTACAAAGGGGAGAGCTAGAAGAAGCAATTTTCATTTTTCTTTTGTAATCTAGATAGTGTAAAATTATTCTGTCTTCACAACCTCAAGGCAAAGAAGACAGCCTGCTTCTCTAGCTATAAAAAACAATCTGTCAGATTTTTTTAAAGGAAGTCACAACTGATTTCTCATAAAATAAAAAGCAGGAGGATTAGAGCTTTGTGGTGACAATGAAATCTGCTCACAACTTTTACAGTAAAACCCAGAGCTCCAGTGAGGTCCTGCTTGAGGCACTGATCCTGCATTAAAAGTGGTTTAGAATCTGTAGGTTCAGGGCTTGACCTGCCCAACATTTAGAACTCTTTATTCATTGGGATTTAATTTTTTGCAGAAGCACCTATATTTGAATAGAGATGAAGGTTAATAAAATTAAAACAACTTGCAACATATGATCCCCACACCTACATCTACACAATCCTTGTCCTCCCCTTAGAAAAGCAGTTTCAAGGGAGGTGGAAAACTATTTTTCCAAAAATACAGTTCTAAACAAACTGCATCATGAAATGTGTTAAATTTACTCTTCTGCCATATTACACACTACTATGTCCAACTGGCATTTGCTGTAACAGTTAATTTCTACCTGTGGGGTGATGCTCAGTTGTTTCCCTTTCGTGGATTTGAATATGATCATAGTCTCCCCAAAGTTTTCAAGATTCCCAATATTAAGTTATTGGGTTAGCCTCTAAGAAAATACATGTTCCTCTCCAGGTCTAAAGCCCAATCTAGTGCCTGTGAAAAGATTGATGAACTTTTAAACACTAAGCTGAGGCACCTGGGGTAGAGTCAAAGGAATTGAGGCAAGGATCCAGCTTTTCTGCTCAAAATCTTTTTGCAAAGGCTGGATCATAGTCTTGTTTAGAGCTGAACAAGCTCGATTTGTGCAAGCAGAGTGTGGGGAAATCTTCCAGTACTGCTCACGCTTGGTCATTTGCCAAAACAAAACAGAATCTGTCTCCAAATTAGCGAGTCCTTAAGATCAGGAATTTTATGTCTGTATTTGTTCCTTTAGTAGTTAGCATGCTGTGGAAGACGTGCAAACAATCCCAAACTTCCTGAATACAGGCAGTTCCCTGTGCCAAGTTATTTGGAGTCCAGGATAGTATTTAATTTACCAGTTTACAGCACTTGCCATTGTGTTAGGTGCTGGCTAGCACAGAGAGCTAGCATGGCTCTAGTGCAGATAAAAAAGATTCGTAGCTTTCCCTGAGAGTTACAGAGAGATTTTAAAGGAACAAAAGGAACAGCAGCCTACAACTTCTTGAAGGGCAGTTACAAAGGTGACAGAGCCAAACCCTTCTTGGTAGTTACAGACAATGTAGTAAGAGGCAATCGCCACATAGGTTTGGGTTGGGCATTAAGGAAAATACAGAGACACAGTGGAACCTCTGTCCTTGGAGGTTTTAAGGACTTGGCCAGGCAAGGCCATAGCTGGCAATAGTTCTGCTTCGAGGGGACTTCCAGAGTTGCCTTAAACTGGCATTTCTGTCACACAATGAAGTCAGATATTCATTTTCTGTAGGCTTATTTACATAATCTTATGCTTTTGGAAATCCCTACTTTAACAGGATTTTAACCTTTATGTGGTGTATATGAGAATAGAGATGGAAGAAGTAACAACCACTAGGGAAGAAAGGATACTCTTTGTGTTCACCTTGACTGATATTTCCCAAGTCTAAGGAAAAAAATCAAGTAGGTGTTTTGTTACTGGTTGAAAAGATGTGACATTCACATAACCCCCAAAGAGGTAACATCCAGCACTGAACTGTATTTGGATTTCATGCATGCATACACAAACCTCAAAATTGAGGATAGGTGAATTCTAAACAACAGAATCTAGTTACATAAAACAGATCTGCATTTCACTCTTAAAATTAAAAGTGTATTTTCCAGATAGATGCATCACACACTGTTACTCATTGCATTCAGGTAGTTAAAACACTGCATTTATCTTCCCTGTGCAACCGAGAGCAGAGTTTGGTCCTGGAGCAATAAATTTGTTTTATTATATGTAAGTGGCATTTGCTTTTTCCTTATTTTAATGGAACTTTCAAAATCAGCTTTGCTAGTACATATATTATATTTAGGCATATGTACACTTCCATCAAAGAGAAGTTTCCACTCCCTCATCAAGAAGTGTGTGATTACCCTCAAAGCTCAAGCAGACAACCTGTCTTCGGCTTGAAGCCATGTCTTTGAAAACAAGCATCCATCTTCAGTTACTTGAGGAAGCTTTGGTTTGGGGAAAGGAAGAAGACTGGAGGCTGACTTATTTTGCTTGCAATCAAATGGAAGAAGTCTCACCCAATGTTGCCGTAACAGAAACACAGGGAAGGAACGGGCGATGTAGAAATCTGCACAGCTGCCTGGAGGCCAGAGCTGAGTTTACAGCAGGCTGCTCACCTCTGATCACAACAGGCTCTGTAGCAATGCCAAAAAGCAAGCGTTCATACCAGACTAAGCAGAACACTACACCTATTTACAAAGAATATCATGTCAAGAGCAATTTTCTTTAGAAAATTCCGCATTAATCATGGTGATTTAAAGGCTTCCTGCCCAACTTAAGAAGGCAAAAAAGGAAGAGAATATGTTACAGCAGAACTAGGAATTCACCTACCACATTATTTAATGTTCACTGGAACTTAAAAAGGTACTCGGCCATTTCATAGAATGATGAGTCATGTAGCATTAGTTCTGTTTTCTTGCCTAGAAAAGGAGATGTTATTTATAAAAAAGGAAGAGATTGAGAAAGCAGCTTGGTAAGATGTCCTGTCACATACTTCAGATCAGATTCTTCATTTATAATTTATAATTTCATGAGGGCATCCAGTTTGTAATTTCCTTTCTTCCTTTTTATATCACCAAAATGTAAAAACAAAGACAGAAATAATAAGTCAGAGAGAGCCTTTTTCGTCTAGAAATACCCTCACCCTGAAACCAGAAATCATCTTATGAATTTATTCAGTAAAGCAGAACAAGTTAATTAGGAAGCTAAATCATAGAAGTATTTTGTAGCTTCAGTTTTTATACATACACATTTCTATACTTATTATATATTTTAGAAACTATGTGTCCACCTGAAGCACATGGCATTGGTACCCACCAGAGCTGCGTTCTGGGACATCAGTGAGTTGTCCTGGCTCTGCAGCCTTGTGGTGGCTCTCCAGAAGTTCTTCCTACTCTTGTTCACTGAAAGGGAGACATGAATACTGACTTTCTGCAGATGAACCAGGAGTTCAAGCTTCCTTAAACATCCTGCCACGTTCATCGAAATCACTTGAGGTGTACCAGGAGACAGACTAGGCTACATTTTCATTGCATCTTTAGGACAGTCTAGATGCAGAGGGCAGCTGAAGTATGTGATCTCACCCTTCCCCAGCACCCCAGGAGATGTTGTTGCTCCCAGCTTTGCACCGGCGCTTGCACTCATGTGTGAAGGAGAGCAAAAAAAAAAAGTGATCTGGCTGGAAACTGTTGCTTTTTGCTGGGTTTTCAGACAAAGCAGCCCCCTGACCTCACTTGCATGAGAGTGCATGAAAGTGATTCGCAATACAAAGAGGCATGGGGAAACCATGGCATGGAGCTGAGGGGTTGGTAGCAGCCTTCTCTTTCAGCCACGCTTATTCCTTAAGTTAGGTCAAAACATTCATGCAACCATAACCACACTTACTCTTCTGTGGTACCTCCTCTGTGGGGATAAGAGTACCAGCGAAGCAGTGTCCATCCTGGCTGGGCACCCTCTCAGGGGCAGATTGCAAAGGCCAACAAATTCCTTCACCTTCCTTCAGGGTCTTAATCTGTGACATACATCCCAACTTTAAGTGTTTCTATTGTCTTTTATATGCACAGCACGGGCCAACTAGAGAGAATACTTTCAGATACAGCTGCTAGCAAGTAGGTCAGGTGTCTAGCAGAAGAAAACATCCTTAGTTTATTTTATGAGAATCTTCTCAGATTTCCAGTTGAACTTTCGTTCCCCTATAGCACGCTGGTAGAGGCCACACATGCGGTACAGATACTGGATTGTGCTATAAAGGAGCTGGGAACACAAAAAGGTTTCATCTGGCTGGAACACTTTGGGACAGCAATACCTTGCAACGGCCAAAAGGGCAAAGGAGGGATGAAAGGTTAATGTTACACCTCTGTAACTTTGTTACTGTGGATCCTGAAATGCTGTTTGGTTGTAAAATTTCACTATTCCTATTCTGATGAGAAGTGGGCAAGTCTATATCAAGCAGCCAAGGGCTCTATAGGGATGGAAATACAAGGCTGAATTAGGAAAATTGTTTTAATGTATTGATGACAACTTGGAGTTTGCATTCAACAGAATTGCAGAATATGCATTTTGATAGAATATACATGACAGAATTCAGAAAAGGGAATAACATTCTACTTACCACCTGTGGGACAAACACTGGTCATAGATTTGTGTGGCATTTGCACATCCAGTTTAGAAGAGAATTTGTAGACATACATATCTAAATAGAAAGATAAATGGATTTCGTAAAATCATAGCTCCAGCTTGTCCTGATGTTATTCACAACAGAAGCCTGAAGAGTCCTTTTAGTGGTTCTCTTCTGGTAAGTCTTTAGCTTTTTGGAGTGGTTAAGTAACAATTTCTTTTTTGCTCTTTGTAAAGGTCACGTAGCACTAGGGGGGAAGAGAGAGTGGATTTGAAGTCCACCTTAAAATTAGTGAGCTTTGTCATTTTATCATCATTATTCCTACTGGAAGGCTGTTGAAGAACTTCATTGCTCATAGCATTAGGATTGTTCTTTGAATTTTCAGCCCAAATCAATACACTTTCTAAAACAAAACCAAACTCAAACAAACAAACGAACAAAACCAAAAAACACCCCAAACCCAAAACTGGTTGTTCAGCTGAATTGTCTCTTATTGCAAATTAAACTAATTTTATTTTGCCATTTCCCTTAGCAGAAATGATAATTATACAACAACAGTTTTATCAATCCCTTATTTATAACCTTTATAGCCCTTTCTGTGTTAGAAGACATACATGAATTCAATTTTCTTGCTTCTAGACTAAAGACAGCCAGTTGTTTCAACATCTATTCACAGGTCTTATTTTCTGAACCTCTTCTTTCTGCTGTTCTCCCTTACAGTCTCCTCAGAGCGTGGTGACCTAAACCAGCACACACCTATGCTGGCATACACCTCCCGCAGAAGCCTCCACAGGAGGAGCAGAGCACAGTAATTATCTCCCACGTCTTTTATATGACATTTTTATATGACTTATTTGGGAGTACCATTTCCCATTTTTGGCATCATATTGCTGGCTCGTATTTCACCTGTAATCCTCCATAACAACACCTTGTTTTCTGCCATGCTGTTTCTCTGCCAGATATTCTCCAATTGGTATTTCTACATTTCATTTCCCTTCCCTTAGGCTAGCACTTCATACTCACCTTTCCTGCAGCATTTATATTGGAGGTGACATCCATATGTATGCCATCAGTCAGCCTGACTCCTTTATCACAGAAGAAATACCTGGTAGCTCTTCTAGGAAACACTGCTTACAGGTGTGTGGATGATTAGTTACATCTGCTAGGGGAAAAGGAGACAGGTAGGGCCGCATATGGTGGAAAAACATTGATCAACAATTACACAATTAAATTGCAGTGTGGATTCAGCAGGACCTCAAAGCTATTTTACCCCTGTAGATCATTACCTAGAAGTGAATGTACAGGTCTCCTGGAGAACATCACAGAAAGATGGCAAGCTGCACAGTAGATTTATGACAAGAACAAATGTATGCATTTGTGCTGCACCCCATGAAACCAATGGATTGCGGCAGAACAGCAGGGCTGTAGGAGTCATTTGCTAGTGAAAAATGTACAGAGCTGGTTTAAACCTTTCAAAGTACAAAAGGGAACAAGAATTCAAGCTCAGGCATGACAGTTACCATATGCCAGGGTTTTTTTGTATATTCTTCCTAAAAAATGCAGGGTGGGGAAAACATCTCATTTAGGCTTAGATTGCACTTACTTGCATTTGTGGAAGTGTGCAAAGAACTTCTCCCTCTCCTTTGAGTTTGGGTCACCCACAGAGCAACCCTGATACTCCAGAAACCATTTGTTTTCTCTGTCTGTCCTAATGCTCACCCAGGAAGGCTGCTAAGCTCAAATGATCAGTACAGTTGCCCTTCTATCTTCACCACCCTGCAGAAGAGGACAAGGGGAATACACTGTAGACAGTCCAGTTCACACGTTACCAAGTGCACGTCATAAAAAACCCGAAAGGCCATCCTGTCCTGAGCTCCTTCTTATCAGGAGGTGGCACAGCAAAAAAAATTGTGCTAATTGTGACAATCCAGCCTTGGTGAGCAATTCTATTGCAGGTGACAGAGTCATTTTCCCAAGGAAAGCTGAGGCACCCCTTTCTGTAGCCAAAACAATGTTTTGTATTTGCATAGCTTGATGCACATCATCATCCTACCTGAAAATTTTTGCCCCCTGCAAGGTGTATCTGCATGTTATCTGTTCTTAGTTTACTTGTACAAAAGGTGTTCAATGGGAAATGGCTGTTACTTCTCTGTAAAACCCATATTTACACAATTAGTCAATGTGATCTAAAAATTTCGTTTACAAGGAATAGAAATACCTAGGGTAGCAAAATAAGGACTATTAGAGTAACAGCCCTCAGGCATTACTAGAGAAATGAATAGTAAATTATTTGATAGGGTAATATAAATTGGAAATGGAGAACCATAATGAAAATTTTGTGTCTCAACTATAGTCATCTATAGTTAGTGCATCTGTCAAAAGTGTTCACCACAAATGACAAAACAAGGGGAATTGTCCCCAGTTATGCAAAACTATTATGTTGTGTAGTTCATACACCTGATACACTGGGACATATGCTGGATTTTCAGATTCTGTGACACTGATTTTAGTGACACTAATAACTATGTATATGTGTATATATGCACACATGTACATATAGATTTACATACATAAGTATGCATACAAATATAGATATATAAAAACACAGATGCAACATTGTACTTGTAATTTTTTTACACTTGTAAATGTTGGGTAAAAACAGCAGTTTAAAATGCCATACCAGCCATATACATTTTCACTTAAAATTTTCTATGAAGTTGCTTTACTCAAAACTGTTTTCATTATCATTTTTCTGTGAACTTCACTTTCTTCTGATTCTTAAAGTTAGTATTCAGGTTGAAATACAAAGCATTACGAATGAAATACAAAGCATGGATCTCACCGAGAGCTTGCATGAACTCTGGGGCAGTGAAATCACATCCCTTGAATATTCATGTCCTCGGGGGCCCGTGTGTGCCTCGGTATTGAATAGCATCCACAAGTACTTGATTTGCTACTCTCTTTACAGCCTGTGACAGGTTGAAGACACTTGGTCATCGAAACTTCCAGCTCCCTGCTCCTTTGCGGAGGACCACTGATTAACACCTTAGAGGAAAGATTTATCCTCAAAACTTCACTTTTCATGATACTGACTCTCAACCCATTCCTCAAGGCTTGGCAAGAAACATATTGCAGGCCAGAGATTCTTGGATATATTCAAAATTTGGGTAAAATGACAAAAAAATTATATTCTTATAAAGATTTCTGCTGCTAAGAGCAAGTGCTGGTGAAGCTGAGAAGAATTTGGCTTGTTGATTGTCTGTATGAAATGAATATAAAGATAGTAGTTCCAAATATAGCAGCTTATGAAACTGAGCATCACCAGACTGTCACTGTATCTAAAGAAAGCAGTAAATTAAATAATTAAATACTTGCTGACATCCACTAGACTACCATGGTGGCAGTCTAATGGTGTAGTTTAATGATTTTAATGGTGTA
>JAOXNO010000013.1:66203044-66275296 GCA_028565335.1 Limnodromus scolopaceus | reverse complement strand
AATTAAATACTTGCTGACATCCACTAGACTACCATGGTGGCAGTCTAATGGTGTAGTTTAATGATTTTAATGGTGTATTTTAATGGTAATAGACCGCCATGGTGGCAGGCTACGGTGGCCTTGAGGCTGCTTCCGTAAAAGCATGGCCTCAAGGCATAGCACATCCAGGGATAAAAGTGAGTGTGGGTATGGTGGATTATCAACGTGCCTTGTTCCTGTCAAAGTCACCCAGGATCTCTCTTAAACCAGATAATCTTTAAAGGGGAAAATGCATGTTGACTTTAGCTGAATGTAAATAACCATTAAAATATGGGAAACAAAGTTACAGAGGACAAATTAAAAAATAATAAAATCCTTTCATAAAATACAGAGTTACTAAAATACATTCCTGTATGTAATTATGGATCTCTGAGACTTAAGAAACTGAAAGAACAACACAAAATCTTTGACCTTGAATGTTATCTTTAAGTATTAACTTTCTTCAGCTCACCTGGATGGTCTCACTCTGTATCTCCAACAAATGCTGCTAGGAATCTTTGTGCCCTCTACACCCATTTGTTTAGCACTGAACAGTCTACTTTCCCAGGTATTGCCATACTCCTTAATGATCACATTTCTTCTTCCTGACTAACTGATTGCTCATCCTACAAGTGCCAGATTATATGAAGGTTTTTTTTCCTGTTTGCTCCCAATCAGTAAATGCCGAGCTCAAACTAAATCTGCTGAACTCCTCTTTGGATTGCCCTGTCAAGCATTATTTAAGCGGATAAAAAGATTTTGGGTAGGACTCACTTTCAATGTGTATTGTATGAAAACTCCTTTTGTAGAGGACAAATACGCAGATGATACTGAATCAGTTGCAGCAGCTATTAAGTCAGATACCTTTCTTTGACTTTGCTCCTAGATCCTGTTTTATGCCTTCCATCAAATCCAGTGCTCTCCAGAACCCTTCCCATAAAGCAAGAGGTACAAAGCCAGCATCACTTAAAGCTTATGACTAGCCATGATACTTTTGGCTGACAGATTTGCTACAGATGTAGTAAATACAGACGCATGCAGCCTCTATCACTATCATGGTCAAGTACTGCATCCGTAACTTAAATCAGTGCACCTGGGATCATGACAGTTCTCTGCCTTCCTACTATGGATAAGGACTGCTCTCTGCAAATCAGTAAATCATGAGCAAAACACTCAGTCAACTGGAAAGACATTAGTTACTTGTAGGCAAAATAACTTGCTTACTATGCTGATAAGACAATCGTTCAGAAAGTGGTCTTACCTCTTTCTGACTGCAGCCTGGCTATCTTATCCCAGAGTCCACAACAGACAACACAAATGTCTCCTTGTATTGTCCGCTGCCTGGCACACGTCTTTCACCAGGCTTCAAAGTTCAGGGGCATCTTCTGCCTTATCTAGAAGAGTGTCTATATGAAAAACTGGCAAGGCAGACATGTGATCCAGGCCAATGACCTTTGAAAGAATTATACTTTGAACTTCGCTGTTAGTCACACCGCCAGCTCAGACGAGCAGTAACACGACGAGTGGCTGATGCACCAAGCGTTCATTACTTGCACTGCCATGAAGGCAACACCAGTTTGTGGGGATACAAACCGGCATGTGAGCATGAAAGGAAATTATTTACATTAAAGCTGCTGTGGTTCTTCTAGATGTCATCAACGTGGAGTTCATGGCTCACCCTCTGTGCTCACTTTCTTGCTCCCTCCATCATCTTCAGATCTGAATTATGAAGGAACAAGGAACAGAGGGATCCCACTGCTTTCACCTTTGTGTGAAAGAATGCAGAGACATAAAGCACACGGGCAGCACTTACCAGCTTACAGGCTCCTCTGTCATGCACAGGAGATGCACATACATCTACAGCAGGGTTATCCTGGACCCTGATGCCTGCTAGATAGATGCTTGCTTTTTCCAGGGGAAGTGTAAAATTCAATAGCTGAGTACAGGAATCACTCTGCAAGAGCAAAATAAATTGGAAAAGGAAAAAAACACTGTCAAAAGCATAAAGGAAGGGGAGACAGGGGTTTTGAAGTTTTACTGATGACTCATTTTAGTTGGCTCTGCATACTGCTGATATGCTCCCTGTTTAAAATTTATACTGAAAGTTCTTTGCCAGTAACTCTTTTCAACACTACCAACACTACTAATAAAGTTAAAAATCCTAATCTTCCTTAATCCCCATTAATTCTGCTCCCTGGAGGGCAAAGAGCAAGCCTATGAGTCTACTTCACACAATTTTCTTACTCTGTGGAGTTTGGGAACTTTACCTCCGGGTGTTTTTTTTTTCTCTGAACTGACGTAAGTGTGAGTCGTGTGATTCCTGTTTCTGTTTTCTTCTTACAGCTGTTCCAGGTATGGTGAAAATGACTCACAGGAAGGACCATAGAGATGGCCAAACTTGTGGCTTGCTAGGAGGAAATCTGCAAATCACCTTTCCACTTTCTTTTTCAATTTGCTGTTTTTAAAAGGAATTCATTAACTCACTGACACGCTGTCTGCTTCTCTGTGTGGGTAGATCACAAACTATGCCAAATCTTACCAAGGTTGTTAGACTTCCTTATAATCCTGGCCATCATCTGTACCATGGAAGCGTGCAGAGAACACAACCAGTGAATTTTGAGGCTTTCATGGGAGAAACTGGAACTCAACTGATGTGTACATATTCAAGACTAACCCTACAGTAAATGAAACAGGAAGTATCATACTCTTTCAGCAGTCTTCAAATGTGCTGGACTCAAGCTTTCAGCTGGCATTAATTTCTTCTTGATAGCGGGTACTATCCTCAGTTACTGATGCATTTAGATAGCAAACAATAAATATCTCGTTCTTTGTTAATGAGCTTGCCAGCATGACATAAGGGCTCATTTTTTAAAACTAAGATTTCCCTATTTGTCTCTAAAATGTGTTTTTCAGTTCTGGAGGAGAGAACTGTAGTTTTATAATCCTTTCATATTTTGTCATCTTAGGAGCTGCTGGCATATCTTATATTTATGGACATTCCATAGTGAATAAAATACACATAACATTAAAAAAAAAAATAAATCATTGTTCTGGCCAGTGTCAGAGCCACCATGAGACAGAGACAAACTAGAGGAAAAGCAAGCACCTGAGGATGGAAATGCTTCTGGTGTGGTCTGGATGGTGAGATAGGAAAAAATGTCTTTTTTTTTCTATGATAACGTAAGGGCTTATTTTCTTTAGCAGTACAGGTAAAGCTGGTACTCCAACACAGAAATCATGGGCTGTATTTTTCAGGAAGAAGATTGTATGCTAGGGATATCAGTTTATTAGAATTACATTCCCTCATGCTTCACTTTCACTCTCTACTGAATGTCAGGATCTGGTCTTTGGTGGGCAACAAGTGACTTGCGAGAGCAAATTCTCTCTTCCTGCTCCCTCCTTTCTCCCCAGCCCTAGGATTTATGAAAAGTACCAAGCTGTCTTTCAAAATTTGCTCTTCTTTGCAGTTATATATAGATCCCTTGCTGGATGTCTTTAATCCTAGGGGCCACAAGAAACAAGTTTTTGAAAAATATTCTTTTTAAATGTGTTCATAAATGTGTTTTATATGAGAACAATGTTCTTCAGTTAAGAATTGTTGTTTAAGTTGCAAAATAAATACTTTGGCATTGAATTAAGGCTGTCCAACCTCCTGCTTCTCCCTCTTCCATTCATACCACGCTTGTGGAAAATCATTTCCTTGCGTTCAAAATGGTACAATCCTAGGCCATGGTGACAATTTTTTTTTTCTTCTAGGAACATGTCTCATTTGGTACCTGGCCAAACAGAGCTGAATGAGTGAGCAGCTATTCAATAGACTGCTTTCTTCTTGCTTAGCATAAAGCCCAAAGGTCTATTAATATCACCAGCCAAACCCTAGTAAAAGGACCATTATAAATTTTCCCAGGGGTTATCGCTGGCAGTCATCCCTACAGTATCTCGATGAATCAACAGCATGTTCTGGCCTAATTTGAGATTTTTAGGCCTGATGTTTTGTGACTACTTAACATTACACAGTGCCATTGATTTCAAATGCAACCATGAATTCTGCAGCACTTTCACACATCAATCTCCATAAACAAGGTGCTCAGAAAATTAAGAATACAAATTTGCAACTATCTATGAAGAAATTGGCTTAAAAGACTCACCTCATGTCACAGGAATCTGTTATATAAGTAAGACTGAGTAACTTGGTATTGTATTTATCTTTTACAGATAATTAAAAAATAATAAACTTGAAGTTAGTCAAATTCTGCCAGCCTGCCTTTCCACCCTGACAACATATGAACCTGCTGGGTGGTTTCAGCCCAATTTCACAGAAGGTCAGTGATGTCAAAGATAAATTAATGCTTTTAAGACTGCACGCGCTTGGGTAGAGGTGAGGACCCAGAAGAGGCTCAGACACATTGTGGGCAACCATTTGCTTGGGCAAACAGAGAAGTTACAGAAGAAGTAGGGAAAGAGGCTTAAGGGATGGAAGGCTGGAAACCATGGGAAAGCCCATTTTATTAGTTCTGTAGTTCATGATAAGATTTATTTTTCTTTGGTTTCACATACCTCTCAAGCTTTTTAGGTAGGGTCCCTCTTTTTTATTAATCTCCTTCACTATACAACCCTAATGAACTCCTAGAGAAAGTTTAGGGGAAAAAAGAAGAGAGAAACTGTATCTTTAAAGACTGCACCAGAATGTGTATACATCAGCAGGAAAGGTGTGTGGATAGCAAATTAAACCTGCACAAGGCTGCTTTGATTCTGGCATTTCCTACCTTATACGTGTTTGATGTTTGGACCTTAGAATCCTTGCTTTTAATAAGGTGTTTTGCAAATCTAATATTTACATATACACAGATGGGAGCCACAGGACTAAGAATGCATGCAAAGTGTTTCTGACTGCAATATCGTTCCTGCAATTGAGAGTTTGAAACTCAGAGTTCTTGACATTGTCTTATTAGTGAATTGCTAAATCTGGCGTATTTAAATTCACAGTTCAACTATAGTATTTGAAAGCAGGAAACAATTACTGAATTTTCTTTTAGAAATGCTTAAGCGATAGCAGGATGTGCAAAGTACGACAGCTTTTTCATGTTGATGCAGCTGGGTCCTGAGTTTAAAAACTGATTTATTTTATGGATTTCAAATAACACATTTAATGCCTTGCATCTTGAAAGAACTGAACAGACAGAGTTTCATTGATTTCAATAGACTGACTTACAGATAGCAAAAGGATAAAACAAAGTTCTATTTACACATTTTTTTCTAGCATTCCTCTTTCTTTCAGGAAAAATGTTAGACATCAGGAACTAAATGATAATTGACTGAAGAAAAAAAATCCCACAAGATACCTGTAGTTAATCGGTGTTGTAATATATAAGCCCAGTGAGAAAGACACAGCTGTAAGCAGGATGTAAGCCTCTAAGGTGCACATAGAAAATATACTCATACCAAGTTAATTACACAAATGTTTGTGCTTAATTTTTCTCTCTATATATGTTCATGTACACCTACTCACATATGCAGATTAATGACAGAAAAAAGCCATTATGAGGAAATAAGATTTCTAAGGTCCAAGATCAATGTTCAAGGCAAATACAGACAGTCCCAGGCTCTCACAGACTGTGATGCTCTGGGCTCTCGGGGTCCAGGTCACTGTGACGAGTTTGACATATGCTAATGTAGGTCTGGAAGCCTAAGGTAGAAATTTGCATCTGTTCATGACTAGGGCAGGAATTAAAAAAATACCAAGAGGATGATATCGAGAAAAGAAGAAATAAAATGGTAGTGCAGGAAGCATACATGTGGATCAGACTAAGCTTTTTCAAAGCAAAACACCTAGGTTATATTGAAGATGCCTTACTGATTACATGGATTAACTCCTTACAAATCTTTTTGAGTCCTAACTAGTGGCTGAAATTTTTGTGGCAATCTGATGACAAAGGAAATGAAAACAACATCATTCAGTGGCAACAAAATCAGGTGTGCTTGAGAGGTTTTCTCTCTCCCATGGTGCCTGCACTCTGGGGATTTAGCTAGGAAATGTTGGTTTGAAAAGCATGGGAAGCATTACACATGAATTCATGCCCTAAATCTCCCAGTAACTCTGGCCTTGCCTCCAGCAACTGAGAATCCCAGTCAGAAGTGCTTTCCCTCTCTTGAGAAATAAGGTTTTGCTGCTCTGTTTTCCCACTAGCAGAAACCGACATAATATGGGGAGGAATAAGACAGGATTTGCAGACAATGTTTCCTGATTTGCTTAAAGACAGGAAAACGCAGAGGGAATAACTGACAAAGGAAAGGAGAAGTTGTGAATGGAAGTGACATATCAAGGCACTCACTTAAACATTTGATGGTTTTAATCCTCTGTGAAATTCCACATGGGGATTTGAAAGCAAGAGTCTGCCGCCCACGGCCAGGTCAGTACTTCATCCTTTCTAACGAGGTGGCATCACTCAACCAGACAGAAATAGACTGCTCCACCACAGAATCTAACAGCCAAGCAAAATCCACAGGAGTTCCTTATAGTTCATAAATACAGTCAGGCTACAAACCCATGATTTAAAGGCCTTTAAAATCACTGATTATTCGGGCATCTCCTGTGATAAACTGTCACACGATTTAATTATCTTCCACAGTATTAATTTAGCGCGATCCCTCGAGACATGCCATTGAACTCTGCCTTCACACTGAGCAAATGCTTCAATTACATCCTCTCCAGCCCTTTGGACACAGAGGAGAGGCACGTTTGTCGGTCGCACACCACACTGAAGTACCAGACACCGGTAGTCATGTTTGGCAACTTGACTTTACTGCTGGTTTTTTTTTTTTTTTGGTCTGTGCCAGCTACGAGTCCTGTGCCCCATTGAAGAGCAGAAACCAAGGTGGGGGAGCACAGAGGAAGCCCCCAGGAATGCTGGCTTTGCTCCCAGCAGGGCGCTTGCTCTGCCTGCTCTCTTCCCTGCCATAATATCCTCGGCTGGAATCACAGAATCACTTAGGTTGGAAGGGACATTTTAAGATCATCTAGTCCAACCAATGAAAAAAAAAACCCAAAACCAAACAAAAAACCCCCACACCACATACACCACACCACACCCAAAACAACACCAACCCAACACTAATTCATATCCCCAAGCACCATGTCAACTCGTCTCTTGAATACCTCCAGGGATGGTGTCTCAACCACCTCTCCCTGGGCAGCCCATTCCAATGCCTGACAACCCTTTCAGAAAAGAAATATTTCATAATATCTAACCTGAACCTCTCCTGGTGCAACTTGAAGCCATTACCCCTTGTCCTATCATCTGTGACTTGGGAAGCTGCTTCCAAAGAGAAGCTTAGTGCTTCCACCTCATTGCTTTGTGCAACCCGTTGGTAGTTATGGAAAGAGGCTAGGAAAGCATTCAGAGACACTTCCACTTAAGCAAGGTTTCTTTCCCACACATTTCACAGGGACCCAGCCCCTCTTGTTTGATCCCGCAGTAAAGTCACATAGCTGGTACGCAACAGCCTCTGTAAATTTTGTGATAACAGAAGCCCACAAAATCTTGTGTGAGACCATAAGAATAGCATATGGTTTCCTTGCAGAATAAAGCAAAGCTGAACAAAAAAAGCCCAACCCTCCACACTACCCCTTAGTTCACAACAGATCAAGTGAAAACCAGAAGGTGAACATACTCGACAGCAGAACGCCTGGGATTATGAATCCAGACAGTGAAAGAGAAACCACAACCTTTTTCTATCGTGGAGATGTTTATGAAGAAACCCTACATCTGCGCAGGCCAAACTTCACAACAGCTTGGCTCCAGACCTAGTGTTGTGGCTCAGAGTTATCTCTGCTTATCTCAGGGTACATTGTTTTGAATGAAGCATTCTGTTTTTCTGAGGTCCCCGCCGTGCCCAAGGTTGTCTAATCTTGCAGCGCAGGTTAATTCTGCCCGGCTGAAGGGCAGAGCACCAGCAGCACATGAGGTTTGGGCTGGGCAGCCAGGCCCTGCGTACAGGCTTCCTTTAGCTATAAGTTGCACAGAGTCCTGCTGGGTTTTTAAGAAAACCTGTTCCTCCTTATAAGAGCAAAGCCAACGCTCACATGCTGGGGAAGTCGTTAAAAGCAACAAGGCCAGCAGGAGCCCCACAGAAAGGTTTTCACCTTTCCAAAATCCAAACAACAGATCCCTGGAAATGACTGAACAACATTCAAGGTAGTGATACTGAGCAAGCTTCCAAATAGCTCTGGGACCCGAGAAAGCAGATGGATACAGGGAGATGGGTGCGCTAGGTCTGCAAAGTCAGCACTGTCTCCTGTTCCCTTGCTTGGCTGAATTCCTGCAAAGGAAACTCTTCTCCCAGTACTGTTTAAGAGAGTCAGTGGTTTTGTGGATAACGCACTAAATTATTGTTACTAATATTACTGATATTATTCTATTTCAAGACTCTCTCATCCAAGCTCTGTCTCATATCTTACGTGGCTTTCAGAAAATTAAGTTTGTTACATTCCATCAACATGAATCACAGCTTGATCAAGCGCAAGGAGTATGGCAAGTAGAAAAATCATTTATGTGAGGGAAGCAGTCAATTACTCCATTGATGTGTGCTGTTTTATAGGCTTTTCACTGCCAATCAGTGTCACAGCTTTTCAACTCTTTTTCCGAACAAGTGCACGTTATTTTATGCAGTTCAACTGATTTTAGCCTGGCAGCACTCTGTAAATAAAGCTGTCCCTTGTCAAACAGTTAACTTCTTTCCCTTTGCACATCACCTCTGAATATTGCCGGAGAAACAACAAGCCACCGTCAGTGGTTATTGGCCCAGACAGGCACCAGAAGGCAATCTGACCATCTCCATTTCACATCAATGCAAAACGCAGCTGGAGAGTAAGAAGTGTATTTGTAGCCTGGAAGCCATCGCAAAGCAGAGCAAGGTTCAGTGTATCCTTCTCTGGAGCCTTTGAGCAGGAGGTAAACTCTGATCACTTGGTGCAAAGTTGAGTTATTTTGAAGTGTCAGGACTGAAGAGGGACTTGGTGCTGTGGGATTTTGTGGACTGTTGTTTGTTTGTTTTTTAAGTAGCTAAGTGAGAAGCAATTTGATGGGGAGGCAGCAGCAGTCTCATCACACTGGCACTGATTTTATCTGCACTGCCCTTTGAGCATTTGGTTGCAATTTTTCCTAGCTAACGGTTTCAGCAAAGGTTCCTGTTCAGCTAATAAAGACACCATAGCCATAAAAGCTGTTGAATACCCTTTGCACTTAGAGATGGGGCTCTTGAACCTCTGGAACAGCCCCTGCTGCGCCAGAGACTTCTGTTGATGTGAATTGTCTTAGTCTCTGGCAAAGACTCTGCTGAAAACAACAGGAGATTGTTGTGTTCCTCCAGATAGAAAAAGAAAAATAAAAGCAGCATTCAACCAAGACCTCCTCAAGAGGGTTTTGCTTGAGTGAAATGGTGCTGGAGACTCATAAAAGCTTTGCAATGTCCTGCCCAGCTGGGAAATGTGCTCACTGCACAAGAGACAACTTAGTTCATTCATGCTGTACAGCAACATTCACATTTTTCCAGCTCAGTGACTCTGACATGCAGACATGGGTAAAGAAAGAGTGGGGAAGAAAGACATTTCAGCTTTTTCCTCCAGGCTTTTAGCTCTAAGACAATATTATCCAGTGATTAGGCTACTGCTATCCAGACCCAGCTGTTATTTTTGGATCTGCCCTTTTCCAGGTTTCTGACATCAGACAGTCGCTAAAATTCAATGTGCCTCAGTTCCCTCATCTATAAGATGGGGGTGAAAAATGGTTTTAAATATGAGGGCAAAACATTTTTAAAAAGCTGCAATGTCTTCCTATCAACAACTCTGTGGAATAGCAAACTATTTCTATCTTACAAGCTAGCATTATCTTGTAAATGGACCTGTCGTCTCTTCAAATACATGGCAGAAATTTGTTATGACTAAGTAAATGGTTTTATTGTGTCCACCAGGAAACCTGGTATCAAAAGTCCTATTTAGCTGCTTGGATCCAAGTAAGCCATCGAAAAGCACTCTTATCGTACATGTCTGCACTTGGAGTTCCCCAATCATTCAATAGATTCCTTTTTTTTTTTCCAAAATAACTCCACATAGAACCATGCCCTTAAGTTTCACATCTTTCACTGAAACCAAACAACAATATAGGATCAGGCCCTAGTAAACAGCTTTAGAGGCACTTTCTGGATCAATTTGCTCAACCAAAACATTATTTAATTTAATACGAAGAAGTGTCCTGTCCTATCTCAATTCACACAGCTCCAGAGGGATGTCACAAGAAAATACTGTCCTCCTTGGAAGAAAAATAGAAAAGATAATTCATTTTATTACTTCCTAGTTACAAACTAGTTTCTGTCTCGAATTTTCCCCCAACTCTATGGAGAGAATCAACTGGAGCACGGGTTCGCCTCTGTGGTGGTGGATTACTAGTATCCCTGGAAAGGGAATAAGGAACTTCAACAGTACCTGAAGGAAGCAGCCCTATAATCCAAATACAACCCTGACTTGGAGAAATGCAGGCAGCAGATGTGTATCTGCTTAAGTCCATCAGCTGAGTAACGCATGAAATTTTCTCACAGTATTTTATGATTTATGATGGCGGATTTGAGTAAAAAATAAAATTGTGCCAAGCATAGAGAAAATTCATCAAAGCTTTTGCAGAACATAAGCACGCAGGAACAACTACTGCCACAGGAAAAATATCACCACTTAAATGTGACTTGCAAAGGCAGATGAACAAACAAATGCCCCTTTACTACTTAAGGTACCAACACCTTTTTCCTTAAGAGTTTTTCCTTAAATTGTTGATGGTAAACAGTTCAAAGTATTATGAGAATTGTCTTTACTTATCCTTACGATGAGCAAAACTTTGTTCTGCCCAGAGCAAGTTAAAACTAGTCAAATCAGAGATTTTTGCATATATTTCAGCCAATTTTATTCCAAAAGCAGAGAAAAGCAATAAAAATGGCAAGCATCATTAGATAAACCAAATGTTTCCATAATTTGCAGCTTATTTAAGACATGCCTACTGAGCTTTTGGACTACAGCACCAAGTCAAATGACCCTCAGTATGCCTATTTGACCAGTGAGGTGAGGAAGGATGTAGAAGGATTTTATGATGAAGTGTAGCAGATACATAAGAAAGACGAGGATCCTAGGATGTAATAATATTGTAGGAATTGTTACAGAATAATTTAAAAGTATAATTGGCAGAAGCATTATCCGACCTGGCCAGCAAGGGGAAGTTATGTATTCAATTATGAGCTAAAACCCATACATGTGCAGAGAGGTCATAAAGTATGTCTTTAAGAAATACAAAGGTAACACACTGGTCAAAAAAAGATAAAGACGGTGTTTTGGAAATTGAGATTTATGTGCACTTGCTCAGATGCATTGTTTACCTATGAACTGAGTCACATTGCTTAATACTGTTGCTTCATGATATTGCTTAATTCTAGCAAACTTACGCAGAAAATAATAAGCTTTATAGGTGAATATTCACATTTTAAAAATCCAATAAGTAACCTTTTCTAATCCAGGGTACCTGTTTATACCCGTGGTCTCTTTGCTGGTTTACGAGAAGTGAAAAAAAAAATAAATGAGAGAGCCTGCCAAGGTTTAACTTGCACAGCAGAACCCTGGAGAGGCTGCAGGCATCAGCCTTGTAGGAAAGTGCTTGTGCTGGCCTTATCTGGGGGAGGTCAGCTCCCACAGGGACGGGGTGGCAGCAGCTTCAGTGCTTATTAAACGCGTTAGTTTGAAGTTCCTAGGACTGCGCCACACCTCTCGCTCCACAAAACAAAAGGAGTAAGCCTCGTTTATAAGAAGCTAGCAAACACCACAAGCTGATACCTTCAAGGCTTCCTGACCCTTGTGCTCAGGGGTCAGCAAAGCAGGGTTTGGCTGCCTGCATCAGACAGTCTCCCCCATGTTTTCAGGAACAGTTTGAGTCTTCTTCATAGTAAAACTTTAATTTCAGGTCCTTATAAAAAACAAACAACCCCTCCCACAATAACAGCAAAGATATTCCAAAAAAAGGGTACTGAAGGTATCTTAGCAGCATAGCAAGATGTCTGTGGCACAGCTCAGCTCTGCCTTACTCCATGGCACCAAGAACGTGCCTGGTTTTATCTGTTGTTTTTCCACAGCTTGTCTCTTGGCTTCCTCAGCCATCGCAGCCCTATATTTACACAGCTGCCTCTGAAGCTGTAAGTCAGCAGCAGTGATTGTTGCATAAACAAACGGAACATGTGGATCTTGCCAAATATCACTTACCCTAGTTTTCATCCTCCTTCTTAAGCAGTTTACGTTTTGGCACTAACAGACTTCCTGAAAATTAAAAAGAAAATGCTTTCTGCTGTGTTTCATGTATAATGCATATCTGCTTTGGCAGAAAAAAAGTTTTGAATAGCTTTGGGATGGGAGAAAACACAAATAAGAGAAGTTTCAGTGTAATGCAGCAAAAGTCACTGTGACATGAAGCATAGCGCTGAGGCTGCTGCATGTGAACCTACCACCTGAGCCACGGAGCCCTGCCAGGTCAGGCTTATGAATGCAGCTTAACATGCTGGGGCCAGACTCAGCAGTTGCACTTGCTTCTCCACCTCCTTCAATCATAACCTGAACGTGGTGGGATATCAGAATCACAGAATGATAGGGGTTGGAAGGCATCTCTGGAGATCATCTAGTCTAACCCTGCTGCCAGAGCAGGATGGTGAAACAGCTTGTCACACCTTAAGGATGCATTTTAAAACATGACATTTTTCAGCAGCATTTTGATGATGAATTGACTTTCAGCATAAGGGACGTGACTGACTAACTTCTAACATCTGTTTCCTTAACTTTTTTTCTTAGTTACACCAGTTGCGACAAAGGAATTTATGCCGTCGTTTGCTTCTGGAGGTGGAAAATAATCCCTGCACGCTGAATAAATGCTGTGCAAGCGGGAACACCACACTGAGTATGGGAGATGGATCAGGTTGAAGAGATATCTATATTCAGAAATTAAGCTATCAAAGGTCTCCAAAGCTATAGATGTTGCTATAAATAGATCAACATCCTGCATTACTAGAAACTTCAGAGGAGTCTGTTTCACAGTACTTCACTTCTCTATTGCTCTAAGTGAAAATACAGATCATGGTAGATAGGGTTGTAGCAAGCTCAATAACAGAAGAGGTGTGTTACTGAAGACAAGAAATAGGCAGATATCCATTTAACAGCATCAGATCTTAGACTCCATAGAGCTTCTCCTCTGTGCTACAGCCCCTGAAACAGTAAGATCCCCCTGCCCCATGCAGGGCAGCACCGGGTTGGGGGGGAAATGCCTCAAACCCCAGGCCACTTTGGGGCTCCAGGTACAGCAGTGGAAACTGCAGGGCAATAGGGAGCCCTGGAGCTGGGGCCTCTGGCAGCTCTGGCATCTCCTGCAGGTTGACATCAGTCTGGGGGAGGAGATTGGTGATGCTCACAGGTTAGCAAACCTATCCGCAAAGTGACTTTTCACTTTGTTTTTTTGCTATCTTCCCTATGAGTCCTAAAATGGTGTTTTCCTTTTCCTTCCATCACAGGCTGAGCAACAGTCCACATGCAGGCAGCTTGCAAGAGCATCCCAGGCCAGGCTGACAGACTGATGTAGGAGCTGCGAGCAGCACCCATGCTTCACAGTACACTCCTTTACGCATAGCCACCCCACAGGCACTGACAGAGGTTATGAGTATGGGGCAAAAGAGGCTTAAAAAAAACCCCCAACCTTTCACAACAGACTATGATCCCAGAGAGAGACAGCTTGTTCCTCACACTCCACTCTGAATTTGCAAAGCTGCTGTCAAGGAAAGTGTCATACTGGGAAGTACCCCTGTTACAGCACGGGCATCCAGATGAGCATGGACTGGGCTATCATATGTATCAAATAGGGCAGCCACATTTCATTTTTCCTGCTAGCAATCATTCCAAGAAGAAAAAAAAACAAAGCAATATAACAGTAGGGAATCTCACTAATTAAGGTCTTGCAGATTGCCCTGAGGGATTAAGCAGGAAGAGCTGTCACAGAGCCTGTGAGACATCAAGACAGACTTCCTGATGTTGGGGGCAGCAGGTTCAATGGGGATTGGTAGAAGCCCACTTTCTGGAAAATATCTGTACAAGAAAATTCATTAGCATTTAAGATCAATGAGCACGCTATTCTTTGAAGACCTAGAGGTTCATGTAAGCTTTAGTGAATTTTATTTCACCTGATAAAAAAAAATTACTACTGGATTTTCCTTATAGATGCTTTCAGTTAATTACACTGCCAGTATCTGCAGCCAGAATAATACCTTGTGTCTCTTTGTAGTTGGATCCTTTTCACCTGAGGCCAAATGAGACTTCAGCCTTTGAACACACCTGGAATGGTAAGAAGCAGTTGTAGCCAACAGTGGTAGCTTCCTAAGGGTGCTGAAAGGATTTGGGAAGACATTCCTTCACTTTGAATTTAGCCCAGATGATGATACCCGAATTAGCATTATTTTAAAGAGTACCATCCTTATCACATCCTTAGGAACTAATTTTTCTGTAATCAGTTTCAAGTTCCAAATTAGAATATTCCTATATTCAATTTATGCAGGTAATTTTCCATAATTACTATTAGCAGTGACACAAAGTAAGTCTAGCACATGAATTTTCAATTTTCATAAAGAAAAACTGTAAACCCAAGTTTTCTAGTGCAGTTCAAGGCTTCTGGTATTTCCTGAACTTCCTTTGACTTCTAACTGTTAACTCGAGCCAGAAAGTCCAGTACAATATATCCTGTGCTGCTGAAGAGTAATTATTTCACTCACGCTAACCCATAAGGGGGTCAGACTTCATTAATTCTAATCTATTTTACACAGATGTTAAAGCAAATTAATTTTCAAGTTTAAATAAAACACAGGTTTTAAATATAGATTAGCAATATCTAAGAAACAATCAAAGAGGGTAGTACTGGTCTTATTGAACTTACACCCATGGGACTTCGACAGATGAAGAATCAGACCCTTTCATTTCTTCTTTAGTTAAATAGCCCAGATTCAGTGGTATCTTACATGACCGATATGTGAAAAGCAGACACTTGTCATCTCTAGGTATGTTGCTTACAAAGTTTACCACCGTATAAAACCAGTTATTTTTTAATATTTGATTTCAGTGACGCTGTAAGTCCTTACAGTTGACACACTTCCACCACAATAAAAACTGAAAGAGTTCTTAAAACGCTGTTTCTCCCCCATTTTTTGGAAAGCAATGGAGTTTTTTGACAGTTACAGTAGGAATAAAGAAGTTGACCAGAAATTAGAGACAACTGTTGTCATTGTAAGGAATCCCACTTATTCATGTGGCACTTGGGAATATTTATACCGGGGAGAGAGACTTAGGCTTTTAAAAACATTTACTCCTGTAAACTGAAGAATCATAGCTGGAAGGAGGTTTCTGCATGACTCACCTGATTTCCCAGATCAAGGGGGCCCAGTCAGAGCTTCTAAGGAGTAAGAATACACTGCTTTGACAGGATTTCTTTTATGGTTATGGCACTGCATTTTCTCACCTGAAGCAGACGGCATCCTTGAAGAAGGCAGTGAAATTGTTCTGGCAGATATCCTGACCAATAAATGGTATTAATTAAGTATTATTAAATGGAAGCTTCATAGTGCTATTAAAAGTGTTTTAAGGATGGATAAGCAAGAAGCTCAGCCCTGCAACTCATTGCACGGTGGGAAGCCAAACAAAAAAAAAAAATGCCTAAACATGACCTCTACAAGGCCACATAATGCTCAAAGTTGTGTGCCAGGCAAGAAAGTGTTTTATTAGGTACAGTCCAGAGTACTTATCTTATTTGCAATCTTGAAGCTTAAAGCCAACAGTGGAAGTGACATAAATTATTACCAAAAAAATCACGAGAACAGAAGCACATTTCCCAGAAAATCTAAGATACAAAAGGAAAATTGTGTGTGATAAACATGCCAAAACCAACTGCCCAATATGCATCCCTTCCTGTATATTCTGGTTGTCCTTTAGTGTTCCATCTTTTTTGATTTTTTTTGGCTGCAAAACATGTTTCAATTAAAGAAACTGTTGCCTGTATGCTATCTAAAAGACACCCTAGTGATTCCTTTGATCTATTGTACTCTTAGGGGAATCTCTGTTTGCATCGTGTTTTCAGAACATGGTTAAGCCATGAGATTTCAAGTTACATTTCAGTCATGGAGAGAGGTAACATAAGCACATAGGTTAGTCATACTGGCTGAGACTGACCACTGATGATAGGACATGCCCTAATGACAATACTTCCTAAGGAAATGCAGGTGCATGTAAAGAGAGGACAGACACATAGCCTTTTTCAGACTCACGACTGACACTAAGCATTAAAAATATATTGCAACTATAGCCATATAATCCAAATCCTGTGGGGTAAGGTAGGTTTATCTAAACTCCTGATTACCAACAAAAACTTCAAAGTACCCATCTAAGTAACCACTTCTTGTAAATAGTGGGCTTGAGTACTTTTCAGCGGGAATGCAGTCAGTTGAACTGTCTGCTGGCTTTGAACATGGAAAGAAAACCAGAGGCATTTAAAACAAGAATAAGTTCATATCCAGCATTTGTAAGATCTTGTTGATTCACTGTTTGTAGCCTTATTGCCTCTAAAGCAAGCAAACATGAGAAACTGCAGCGCAAGTGCAACGTGCAAGCGCAACATGCAAATCGAATTGCTCAAATATTTCTCATTTGAAGTGAGGATGCTTTGTAGTTCCAGGAAGACTCTTTTGCAATGCTGATTTTGAAGGATATAAGTTATTCCAATGACAATTGGCAGCAGAGTTTGGAAAAAAGTCCACCCAGAGCAATTGAATTAAACCTGAAGTTTCAATGATTTATAGTTTTGTTCCATTCTAGCCCATGACATAAGAGAACAAGAGAAAAGCCAGCAAGAGGTTTAGCTGTCCCAGCCTCATGCTGTAGCAAACAGCTGCAAGGCTCTGAAGAGAGAGAGCCACTTGCCTCCTTTGAAAGTTTAGCACTTCTGGATGTTGTTACCATACACAATACCCATATACCTTGTCACATCTGAGGGCAGTAAACCTATTTTATAGTTGCAAGCCCTTAGATGGGGCAGGAGCCTTGCTCTTGGTGCCAGAAGTCACCAGCTTCCATCCATCACTTTTTCCAGAGTTTGCACTTACCTTAGTAGTGGTGGAAGTACAGTGCCTGGCTTTCTGCTGCAGGTGGGACTAGGTGCTCTTCAAGCTGCTATATTTCAGAGAAGAACACATCTATCTCCCTTTCCTCTTCTCTAATGGCATTCTCCTGTAATTCCTTCATTTGGCAGCACAGCTCCTCCAAGGGAGGACACCTCCTGCAGAACAGAGGGCCACCTCTCCTGGCCTCAGAGAGAGGCACCAGGCACTCCCTGCAGCCTGGGACACTTGCAGGGCCGCATCCACCATCTGAAACTCACTCCATGTTGAAGCCTCTACCCTGTCACAGCTAGCTGCTAGGGAAAAAATTCTTCACTGTGAAGGTGATAAGACACAGGAACACATTACCTAGAGAAGCTGTGGAGGTCCCATCCCTAGAAGCATTCACAGCCAGGTTCAATAGGGCTTTAAAGAACCTAGTCTAGCACTAGGGAAGGTGTCCCTGCCCGTAGTAGGTGAGTTAAAACTAGAGGATCTTTAAGGTCCCTTCCAATCCAAACAATTCTATGAAACTACCCTGTAGCATGTTACCATAACATACAAGACTATTACAGCAGAACAAATTCACCCAAGCTTTTTTTTTTTTTTTTTTTTCCAGTACCCTACCATACAAACCACTCTATCTGTTAGCTGTGGTCTAGGAGCTGCACACTTATATAGTCCTCACCTGAAACACTGGCTAAAAGAGCGCTTGACCCTCCCTAATTGGGGGCAGCTCTACCAAAGGCTTTGGGTACCTGGGTCAAGGGCAGCTAATTTATGCTTGTTAGAAGCTATTAGAGCAGCTTCCTTTATTTCATCATTACTGGCAGCTGCAGGTACCCTAGAGTTTCTCAAAGGGTTCCCAAGCATTCCCTGATGATCTTGGACCTTGTCAAGGTCAAGAAACTCCTAAAGCTGAACCCAGAGACTGCTGCATGAGGTGCTGCATCTGTTTGCTGTCTCTGTTAGCTGTGCTCTCACAATATCCAGTTCATAATATCCTGAATTAAGCCTCTTTTTAAACCACATAAGGGACAGTGGGTCAATAAAATGATGTTATCTATAAAACATGAAAAATGGCTGGGAGTAATTTTTCACAGTGGGTCCAGCTCGGTGTGTAGCTGCCTCTCACTCCAGCCAGGTCTAGATGTTGCAGAAGATCATGAAACACTTGCTCTTCTTCCATTTCAACTTTAAAATATCACTTCAGATGCTGAAGCTGGAAGATTAAAACACAATTCACTATTGTGATTTATGGCACCAGTGGATGTTTGGATAAACCATGCCCCTGTCCAGTTTTTAATCCTGCTAAATTCTTGATCTCCAGTGTTATGGCAATGAATTCAAGAGGGTTTTTTTTCTACAGAAAAAACTACGTTTCCGAGGACTCATTTTGCTTACACCTTATGTTATCATGCAAGGATTTCTGCTACTGGAAATGAAAAATCTGGGTGTTATATTGAGCCTTCTACTTCATTTAATACAGGCCTTAAAATGAAAATGACACTCGATCCCACAGGCCTTGAATACTTTTATGGATCAATGAGTATCATTAAAAGGCAACCCAGACCCTTAGCTAGCTCAATAATGTAGCTCACTTCTGCTGTTATTCTGACTCAACAAGTATGAAAGGTGCTACTTCTTATTTTACCAATATTAGGCACAAGTGAATATGGTTTATAGTGCGACAGTCAAACCAGCTATAAAAATTAACAGGTACTTTTGCTCAAGTTCACTACTCTGTTCCACTCCAGCTGGAATGAAACTCATAAAACTTAAAACATAGTTGAGTGAAAGCTTTCTCACCTTTATTGCTTGATGTTGTTTCATGAATCATCATGCTGCTATTTCAGCCAATCTGACGACCACTGGGGCATGACATGGAATTATTATTCAAACAGGAAATTTCAGGTCCAGCACTTGGTTTCTTCTTGACATCATTCACATGATACAGGGTGGGTTTTTTTGCATTTTGCATATTTTGCAGTAGAATAATGGTAATGAAAATCAATCAGTGGCTGGCAGTGAATGCTAAGACCCACATGATACTAAAAAGATAGTAACTTTTGAAGAGATAACAGATTTCTGGAGGCGGGGAGGCAAGGAGACTCAACGATGCAAATATTTGAGACCTTTGGCAGACTGCAGCAATGCTTCTGGCAGTGGGTAAAGCTACATCCCATTTGCCAACTCATATTTTAGGATTCTCTCCTTATTTGCCTAAAACTAGCAACTACACTACGTGTTACTTGTCTAACATCTTCACATCAAGAGACTGTTTAATGATTGAAGCAGTACTGGGAAAGAAGCGTCAGAAGGCATTAGGAGATTACACATCACACCAATTTAATGCATTACAGAGCAAATCAATTGCGATGGATGGAACTTCAAATAATAATCTGATTACAAAGGGACAAAACCAAGAAGCATCTAGGGAATTCTACAATGTGGAAACCCGGCAGATTACATCTGAAATTAATCTTAACTAGATAATCGGTTTTGTACTCTGGATTTGCATGCATAAAGACAACTGACAAAAATGTTTATCACCCCAAGGGCTACCACAGGAGCCAGGGATAGAAACTCTCTCTTCCTTAATGAACATCAATGTTGCTATTCATTTCTAAAGGGCTTGCACATACCAAGACCAAATTTGGCTTTTATAGCTTTTCCATTCTCAAGGGCACATTTCTGTTATACTCCATGGGATTTTGGCCATTTCAGAGGGTTATTATGAGCTCTTTGCAGGAAGACAGTCTAAGTCCTCTATCCTGCAGACACTTAACCATGTCCTTGTGTTCAAGGCTATGAATAGTCACACTGACTCCTCTGGGATTACTTGGATACTGAAAGACAAGCACATATCAAAGTGTCTGTAGGATTGCTGCCTAGGGAACGAGATGCAAAAGGCTCTAGAAAAAAATATTCCTTAATGAAACTCTATTAAAAAGAACAAAAATGTTATTAAACTTTGGTTAGTTTGTAACTGATTGAGAAGTACACTGACTCTAGCAATGTGTGTTTTCCACTGTAATTTTCATTATTTGGATACATGCCATTATGTATGCACACAGTGATGTTATCTACACTAATATCTTTCAGTTATTTTACTTTGAATGTCATAAGCACATAAAATCAGTTAATTCCTTCCATGTTATGAATGCAGAATACTGATTGGGGAGCTATTAGTAATATGCATTCAGAGTATACACTGTACTGACTCTGAAGGATCCACAATTGAATGCTGAATAATTCACAAAATTTGACAAAATGCAAATAAGGTGACTGACATGATATAGGAATGCTGAATTCCCAGCGGAATACAAAGGAGGTATTAGTATTTTGTTCCTCTTGTAGAAAAATTACTTGTGAGATTACGATTTAATTCATTTCAATTTTTATTAAAAACCCTTTCATTTCTCTGACCCATTGCATGACAGCTGCATTGCAAAATTAACACTAATTTGCAAGTGCAGCTGGGCTCCCTTGACAGTGAGACTAAGCACAAAACGTTATTAAGAGAGAAATTAAGGGTGGAGTTACATACATACTTAATTGTATAGTACATATGTTTCAGAATAATTTATTATAAATATGCCCCAGTGATATCAGTGCAAATTTTTCACCTACGAAAACTGCAGTTCCCTGCTTCCGACTTCCTACAACCCACATCTCTCCAGATCAGTTTGGGCCAGGTGTACCTTGCATTGCTATTTAATCCCAGGCAGCTGATCCCTCCCTGTTTACCCCTTCTGGGTTACAAACATTGCCATGCAGATATGCAGAGTTTGAGTTTAGGGAATTGAAAGATTGGTTTTTCCCTTGCTGGAGGCAGCCACAGCTTTTGGGAGGGAAAGTTTCTTGCGGAGTATTGCAGTGCGGAACACCAGCACATCCTGCCCACTTCACAATAGTTTGCGAGCACAGCAAGCCGGGCCCAGACTCAGCTGGATACTTGCTCATAAGCATGTGTTTGTCCAAAGGAATTCCTTGAAGTTTAAAGGTTTTCTTTGATGGACTAGGGCCTTAAAAAGACTGTTGGAGATCTTCAGCATTTTCTTCTGCTATATGTTAATAAAAAATTAGAAATGTCTAATATATATGCATAAAAAACTTCGAAGTTCTAAAATATTTAAGTTCCAACATATATCCGATTTAGCTTTGGAAAGTTATAGTATAGCAACTTTCAACTGACAGCTTTAAAAAGTAGGTTTTCTTTACAAATTCTCTAAAATCCACGTGCAAAAAGGCACTGATGGAAGTTGGCACAGTGAAGTCAGGATTCAGACCCCAGCTTTTGAATGTTTCTTGCTGGTCAGACATTTATTTAGAGATGGTTTTATGTGGTCATTTCCAGAGCTCAGATACTGCTCAGGGTTTGATACTGTGCCAAACCTAGGTTATAATTACCCAGATTTCTAACCTTCTCCATCCTTCCCTCCTCTGGCCTATGACTGTCAGTCTTAGTTTGGGCTGATCTACAATTCTAATGTTTGTTCTCGGGCACTGCTGACAGCCTCCAGCAGTGACCTCTCTTATCCTGTATTTTCTGCGTTTTTCTACAAGCTTTTTCTAATAGCAAAAGCTCTCCTTGTCCCTTTAGCTCTCATGTCACACATGTACCAAGCTGGTGATCCAAGCCATTCTTTGTGAGCCTGTCCTGTCCTTTTTGGAGGCGGTCAACAGAATGCAGTGCAAGGAGGACTTCTACCTTACCTCTTCAGTGACACATTGAGCATTGCAGGCTCCCACGTTGTCAAAGTAAGTCCCTGATGTCAATCTGTCTACTAGGGTCAAATAAAGCTGAAGTTTATTGTAGGGTGTTTAAACCTTCACAGCATCTTATACGTTGTTTTACAATGTGATCTATTTGCATCCACTTACCTTGTGGCAATGTTTGTCTGTGAGCAAACCTTCTCACAATATCCAGCAGGGTGACACCATCTTCAAGATCTGAACCAATTCATTTCGGAACTGATCTGGGGACCCACCAAAGCACCGTGTCCTGACATACACACAGAAACCACAACCCTTTTCAAGAAAAGAAGAGGAATAGAGACAGGCAACTCTGCAGCAGTATTATCGGTGTGCTCATAAGCTACTTGATGTTCCATGTATGCTAGATTAATACCTGCCTTGGTCATCACATCCTTCCATGGCTATTAATTTTAAATAAAACCAGAATTAATTGGAAATTTTGGCTCAATAAAATCAAGTATTCCTTTGCTTTAAACTCTGCCTCACAGAGATGGAGGTAGTCTCTCCATTATTTGTCTAATAAAATATATTATTTGTCTAATAAAAGGGAATGTTAAGATTTATCTATCAGTGGTTTGCTAAACATCTCATTCATTTTGGTTTGCATAGTAAAGCTTTGGGATGAAAGTGCTGATATTTTTTAATACCCGCCAGTCCCCAGGGAAACTGGAAAAGGTTAAAAATTTATTGCAGGCACTCTGAATACACTAATGTCTTGCAGACAGAGCTGGCATTGATCCTTTTCCCTCTCCCGCTAAATCTTCAGCAGATGAGAGTAGCTATTTGCTTTCCATTGTGCAAGCAGAGCTCCTTGAAGGGAAATAAAATCTTTCTAACTTGGAACATACTGCTTGGAGCAGACTTGGATTTCTGTTACACAACGACTGATTATTTCCATCCTAGCAATATCTGGGGCAAAGAAATTGTGTCTTCAAGAGCATGAGTTGTAGGTGAGCAGAAAAATAACTGACAACATGGAGGTGTCAGCAGAAGCATGCAAGACATTTATTTATCTGGGCACAGGCAGAGCTGGAGTAGCAGCAAAAATGCATGCATGGGTTTTTTTTAATTAGGAAAAAAAAGGTGCAGAGTGCTCAACTAGGAAGCGGTTTAATTTACAGGAACAACTCAGTGTAAAGACAAGAATTTTATTGTGATGGTGAAGATAAGTGAAGAATGGTGTCATATCTTCCAAAGTATTTCTGGTGCTTCTTTTAGCAGAGCACTTACTGAAAAAAATTGGGTTGACTCCATTATAGGATTTAACAAATGTTTCTTATGGGTTCATGGCACTCTTCAGCTCTAACTTGGGAAATACTAGATTGAAATGGTACATATTTTTATCAATACAGCTTTACCAAGATGCTACCAAATCTCTTGCACTATAGTATCTGCCATTGAAAAAGTTGCGTTAGTTCCATTTAGTTCCAAATTTGGTCCTCAGAGATGTATACTCTGCTCTTGCAGAAATTAATGGGAAGAGTACAAGAAATCTGGCTTTAGAGCATACCCCTTTATGAACTCTTGTTTTGAAGCATTTCTGTATGGCTTTGATTTACAGAAGTATGTGCTACAGTGGCATCTGAAGATCCTGTCTGCTCTTGGGAATCGTTTGAGCTGGGTACCATTTAGGCTTGCGACTGGAGACAGTCTCTGTGGATTCCTAGTCTGATTTGTTGCCCTCTCTAGCCAGCAGGGAGGAAGCCACAAAGCTGAAAGATGCCCTGTGATATTCTCTGCCTCCATATAAACATTAAGACATAAATAGGGTTGAACTAAATTATATATGAATTTACATAACTAGAAACTTGTAAGCAAATTCTTTTTGAAAGGATTTGGCTGGCTAGACTCCAACAGCATCCTTTTATGAGAAGACTGGATAGAAATACAAAGTAAGACCAGTGTAGCACAACCTACTAAGATGGCAGGTAATTTAATAGGAGCTGAAGCCTGCATCAGCTGGAGTCGCTTGCTGTATGCCCCAGTCCCAAGTGTGGTGGTGTCTTTATACAACTGCTCGTTCTTCTGCACTGCTGATAAAACCCAGTGACTTGCTGTTAGTATATAGTTAACAGGACTTTTCCCAGGAAAGGTCTGACTTGTTATCAAATACAGAGCTGATCTTGTCAGTAGTCTTTTATGCATAAATCACAAGTCCATTTTTTATGTGACTATTTTAAGGGGAACGTATTCACTGTCAGCTACATACCTTACGCATTCAATAAATGGCACGTACAAGCAGTAAAGCTCTACTTTTGCCCTGCATACCACAGTGCAGAAAGCAGTTGAGATACACGGATGGTGTTTGCGTGAATCCTGGAATCCAGAAACCTCAGAAACAAAATCTGAATGGGAGCGGTAGGCTGACTGTGCTGCCCTAGGACTGTCTGGTTGCAGCTGTGACCTGGAGTTACCTTCCTGACTAATCACCCCTTCATTCGCATAGGCCTCGTTTGTGAAATGTCTCTGAACATAAAGCAAAGCTCTCTCACCTACATTTCTTCCCCAAAGAACAATCCTCCTTGCACCAAAGGTCATGTAACTGAACATTTGAACACATAAAAAAGTGCTCTCAAATCATATGGGAAATTCAGGAATTTTTTTCTTTCTAGTACTCCATTTTCCTACGAAAAGGCTCTCTTTCTTTCTGGGTGGGTTTCTTGTTACCTTCAAGCATTCTTCTCTGCCTCTCACTGATCGCCATGTCCCAAAACTTTCACCATTTGTATTAACAGATGTGATGGCGAGGTTTGGAACTTACTTGCAGACTGCTTTTAACTTCAATTGCCTTTTAAACCAAAAGCAGCTAAAATGCTAGAAAACTCTGGATAAGAGACAGCTCTGTTTAAAAGAGGATTATTGTGGTTTAGCTTAAACCACTCCCTTAATTAAATTGACATAAGCTTGCTTGGTACCTATTTAAGTTTCAATATTATTTTTTTCTCTTGTTTAATTCAATTCATTTTGAATTATGCTTTAAGGCAAACCTGCACAACTTTGTATGTACACAAGCTCTCAGATGGTGTTACCAAGATCCCATTTGGAAACGGTACAGCTCATTAGCTTTGCTGGCTCCTAGACAGTTCAGAGCAGTTTGAATTTCCTGCCAATTCAATGGTATTATTTAGTTTGTATTTAAAAGCTCGTGTTTCCTTTTGACCCACGATGATCAGCAAGCGCAGGCACTGAAGGGCCTGGTCTTTCATCAGCGTCTGCAAGAGCAGAAGAGCTCTGAGACTTTGGATGAGTGCAGTGCATTGCCTTTTGCTTCCTTTTACTGCTGTTTTATGGAACAGAAGGAAGAGACAATGTGAGCTTTTGTACAAAAGTGAGGTGACCTTTCCAAGTTACATGTGGGATCTGCTGCTGTTTCTATAGAGACCAAATGCATTAACCTGAGTCAAGTGGGAATGCCTAAGGCTCATTGAAAGGGATATCGTTTCTCAGAGAAAGCTGGAAGATTTAAGTAAAAGGGTTGATTCATGTATCTTACTTTTTAAACAAAGGGAAGCTGCATTTAAACTTCCTCAATTAGATGTCTGAGCAAAGACATACTTTTTGTGTCTGGTTTCAGCTTCCAATTTCCAACTTGCATCAGCCTTACCAAAAAACTATCCTACTTAGGGTCGGTCCCAAATGCTTCTTTGGCTGAATAAGACTCTACAAGAATTGGTTTTGGACCAGTGAAAGATGCTTCTTGTTTGGTCAAAGAGTCTGTAAAAATACTCTATGATGCTGTTCAGTTTGTCCATCCTGCATCCATGAACTCATAAACCAAAATCAAATCTCCACTCAAGGCAGGTCCTAAGACCCCTTCAGACCTAAACCCATTTTGTTTCAACACTCAGAACTAGTGCATAGAATAAAATACCTTTGACTATGTACAAGAAAGACTAAAAAAAAATAATTCTAAAAGGATTAGTTGCATTCCTGTTCTGGGACCTGACAAGAAAAGAGAATAATGATAAATTTCTATACTAACTAACAAAATCAACTATTTTCACTGATTTAAGGCAATGGCCTATTTAATTTGCAGGTGGGTGGACAGGAATCATATCACAAGTACTGCTTGCTGTCATCTGTCTAGATATACACTGCCTGATCACAGAAGGAAATTCAGTTTCTGCCTATATGACCAGGGAGTTCAGGTTTTTGGTGGGGGAACGGAGGGTAAAACTAGGATTCAAATCCAGATTTCTACTTAGTCCAACAAAACTTGCTCTGTGGAAAATCATCCCCCAAGCCCTTCCAGTGGTTTCCCCTCTGCTCCTTTGGGAGTCTGAAAACAGGATTTTTGTTTAGTGATTTTTCTCTTTTCGTCTCTTAGGCATGCACTCATATGCCCACCCCAGCTTTGGAAAGGGTGATATGTCTGCTGGACTGTGGAATTAAAAAAAAATAAAATAACAGTGAATACCATCTCATTTAATAAAAAAAAAAAAAAAAAAGAAAAACATAGTTACAAAATGGCACAGTTTAAAGGCTAATTTAAGGGCTAATTTGACAAAGTTGCATAGCTGCATGTAAGTTCCTATGTAACTTACAAATAGGAAAAAATCTAATTATCATCCATGAAAAAGAAATACTGCGATTAGTTTGAACTGTGTTGACCCTTTGACTACGTTAAGGAAAGTATTATTCAAAAAGGCAGCCAGTGGATAAACAGCTCTTCATCTTTTACCTAGCTCGGCTGGCTTTTAGATCAAAGAAGTTGGATCAAAGTTTGTTTTTACAAAGTCTTCTTTAGATGCAAGAGTCCCAAAAGTACTTTATAAAATGGCGCTTTGAGAAATATAATATCTATCAAGTAATAAATTAGAAATGCAGAATTTAGCAGAATAAAGAGAGATGGTGGGTATCAGCAATGAACTAATTGGTTTTGTCATCTCACGTACAATATTAAATATTTCTAAATGGCTTTCATTTTCCATTCTGCTCACCGATAACATAACACATACAAAATGCTGCCATGAGGGCCTAAACACTCTATTGATCTTTATAGTTTTGATGGCACCGCTCACTGCTGCATGTTAGCATTCCAGGAATACTTAATGGTCAATTTTAGGATGCCCTTTTAACTATCAACTAATTGTACAATCCAGGGGTGAAGGCTGTGTCTCAAACACGACTCACTTAAAGTATCTTGCTCTTCCTGTTTGCTGGCTTGCTGCGGCTCAGAAACAGAGCTTGTCCACTGCCTGTACCTGGTGCTCTGGTTGTAATAGGTCATGGAGCAAGAGCATGTGGAGAGGAGGAGAGCACCGAAAAGAAGCAGAAAAGATTTCTAAATCGGAGCTGTTCTTATCTGATGCTCCGTGGGTACATGTTCTTTGTTTGATAAGGGTTAAGCTTTTTATTATAGACATTCATGAGGGTTCATGTGGGTGCTTTGTGTGCCTGCACAATACGATACCTCCAGATAAATAAAAGAGCATTAGTTTGGAACACAATCCTGGTTTATCTAGTGCAATAGCACATGCATATGAATAGACTGGAAATATTGACATAGAGTAACAGCAAAGGTTAAGTCAATGTTTACTCAATGCTGCAATCCAAAAGTCATTTTTAGTGCAGCAAATTCTGAGATTCCTGAGCAGGAAGTAAACAAAAAGGTCAAAGCAATTAACAGATAAGTTAGGTGAGCTCAGTGCATGCACAAACAGGCACAGCAAAGCACGCCACTTGTTCCAGTCTGCTGGTCAGCCTGAACACAATGGTAACATCTAACTGCCCACAGTTTTGCTGTTGCATGTTTTCCTCCTTTGCAGGGGGCATTAAGTTCATCCTTACTTAGGGACGTGTGACAGCCAGCAAGGGCATATCGAGACCCTGCTGTGGAGCAAGGAATACAGCGATGTACATTTGTGGGGGTTTTGCTTTATCGAAATAGGGAGCCACTCCTGTTCATATTGGCAATGAATATATTGACTTCTATAAGAGCAGGTCCGGGAGCTGAAGCAGTCATCAATCTTGTTACAGGCTATTGAGCAGAAGTGTAATAAATGGTCAATCTGGTCTGTATATTTTTCATTTGCAATAGCAATGTATCACTGGAAAACATACATTTATAGGAATTGATCTGACAGCCAGAATCTGTAACTAAGGTCAAGTAGTGCAGTTTGGGAAGGTGGGATGATGCAGGCAGGAGAGCAACAGGTCTTCGAGTTTTCCTGGCTAGCAGCAAGCAAAGCCATTTACCTGGCCAAACCCCAATCTGGTTTACTGCTGCAAATTAGATCATCTGCACCACCTCATGCTGGGCGGCAGCGAAGCAGTTAACGTGACTTTTGTGGGAGAAATATGAGCTCCTTGCAAGCCTAGGTAAGTAAGTCAATATTACAAAGCAAACTCCATAAAGAACATCAGGTTCTCTAGCAGAGAACCTTCATTAAAGCAGCAAGCGAAGCAGTATGCTTATTTCCCAGGGGTCAACCACTTACAGCTTAAACTTTCAAAAATGAAATTTATTCCGTGTATTCCAAAAGACATTCTACACAGCAGTACCCTTTTGGGATTATAAAATCAAAATCTCTGACATTTTCCTGAAATTTCTGTGATGAGAAGGAGGGCATAGGGATCACGTTGTTAGAGCTAGCAACAATCTGAAGGACACTAGGGTGCCCCGCAATGCAGGAGCTCTCTTTTTGAATATCTGAGCCACCCTTGGCTGATATGGGGTACCTGCAGGAAGAAATCACCACTCCAGCAAAGTCTGGAAGTATAGATGGGAAGAACAGAACTAAAGCCTCAGACAGGAGCTCCTCAAAACTCTACATTCAGCTGCAGGTACTTTTCAGATGAGGCTTATTTCTATTTGAAGTTTCTATTACATGTTAATGTGAATTTGCAGCCACAAATGTGGGCACTTCAAGCAGCACGTGGCAACTGGAAGAAGTCTTGAGTGAATGAATACAGTTCAGGACTCAGGGCCAAAAAATGGCTAACTTGGGCTCTTTATCTTTGAGAAGACAGAAAGGGAACATCATAACTTCAAAGCACATAAAAGACTGCTACAAAAGTAGCTTCTTTTCTTTATTTTCTTGTCAGATGGGACAAGAAATGATGTGCTTAAGCTGTAGGAAGATTCGGACCTGTCACTAGTAAAATAAACTTTCTAGAAGCAACACACTGAATTCTGGAGTAGCTCCACTTGGAAGCGCTTGGGTTCCTCTTTGCTGAAGGTATTGAAGTCCTGGTGACCTAAATATAGTTGACATGATCTTGTGAAGAGGCCAGATCAGCTTGCTTCTTGAAGTCCCTTCAACACTACTTCTTTTGCTCAGGGTCAAAAAAACTCTACCATGGACCAGGCCGGTTCCAAAGACTTCAGAGGAACGTCAGAGAAAATGCAGGAGGGATGACGTTTACCCTGGCAGAGCAGCCTGCCTAATCACATGCTTTCCTTGTGCCACAGAGATGGCACTCAAAACCTTGCACTGTGTTTTTTATTCTCCTCATACAGCATTTCTGTGATTGTAAATAATATCGGAGGGGCCTTTACCCAGTTTGTCAACTACTATCTTAGCAACAAAACATGACAGCATGAGGCACCACTTGTCTGAGGGTAGAAATTTTTAAATTTAAAATAAATTTCCAAGTTGAGGCTGATAGAATTCAATTTGCAGACCAAAACAAACACATAAAATGAATATTAATGTCTCCCTATATAAATGACTCTCATAGAAAGCAATTTTTCTCATGCCACATATTTGATATGCTCAGGTAAATCTTAGAAATATGCCTCAGAACACTGAAAGTAATGCACAACATGTACAAAGTTGTACTGTTTTCCCTGGCATCAGCTGCATTTTAGATTTTAAGAACAGCTTGTACTACCTCATTCATCAGTCTCTTGTCTTGCTCTGTTCCTACATTATTCTAACTTGAAGTATAAAAAAGCTCCTGTTTTATTTAATCATTTATATGTAACAGACATCAGATCACAGGGAGGGCAAGTAGAGTGAAAGAGCTATAGCAATGCCTATAAGGTATGTGCAAGCCTATGAAATAGCTCACCAGGAGGTAAACCAAAATACTGGATATGAAAAGCTTTTCTTTTTGTAGTTCTTCAAGAAATATTTAGACTTAAGAAACTAAATGTGTTAGACATTTCATAAAGAGCTCTCTCTGTGCTCAGACTATTTAACTGACAGGCTAAGATGAAAAGGAGAATTAATTAGAATTAGTCTTAGCAGGAATAGGGGAACTGTTGGAAACGGATCAAATTCTTGCAGGAGAAAGGAAGAGGCTTTCAATACCTAAAAAAAAGGAAGAGCAAATATTTTTTGATCTTGAAATCAAGTGATCCAAAGCAATTTGCACCTGACCAACTGAGCAGTATTTATTCAACAGCCTGCAATGTAATGTAGAAACACCTAAGCTAACTTGAATCAAGCTGGGTAAAAGAAATCAGTGTAAATTAGTTGGAATAGACTTCTATTGTGACATGCTTAGACTGCTTTCAGTGCTTAAAATATACTGTTTTAAGCTAACTCAAACCTTTTCACACTGCACTAGCACAGACTTCTCAGTTCTGCTCTTTTGCTCCAGAAAGTTGTACTATGGTTGAACAGAAAAGGTAGAAAATATCTGAATTTTAAGTTGATTTAAAAAGTCTTTTTTTTGTTTGTTTCTTTCTCCATTTCCTGGAAAAGTGTTTTGTGTTAAAAGGCCTTATATTTGACTTTTAATTTTATGTTTTCTATAAATTTGCGTTCTTTTTCTCACCATTTTACATGCCTAAGTAAAACATTCTTTTGAAACAAAAAAAGGATGTTTTGAAAAAGTTAATTTGAATGAGGGGAGGGGCTTGCTAAAGCAATTTGAACTTGGTGGTAATTTGCAAATATTTTTGATCCATCTAATTTTTTGGTAGTTAACATTTTAGTTGAAAATCATTTGTTCTGTGCCCATCAGCATTTTCAGTGTATTTAACTAAACCCCCCCCTTCAATATCCATGTGCATCTGCTTCCCCGCATCATAGTGCAGTCTTAATATCAAATGGAATTTGACCATCGTGTGGTCCTGCTAACAGACTTCTGACCAACGAGCATGAGAAAATTACACATCCCTGCCTTGCTCTTTTTCCACTGCAGTGTGCTCAAGGAATGTCATGAGTGACTGCAGACTGTAAGACATGTATCCACTTAAAAGATTTCCATCCTAAGCAGACATTCAACAAAACGTAATCTCCCCCTGCACTACCAAGGGCGTCTTTTGTGTCCTACGCTATCTAAGAAATACCCAGGTCATCCATTCTCTTTCTGAGAGGGGGTAGCAGGGGGAAAGAAAAAACATTCAAGACCTTGGAAAGTCTTATGACTGCTAGACAGAGGAGCAAATTTGGATAAAAGGGCCCATGTGACACAAGCTGACTGTACATGGTCCACCTGAAGAAGAAGAAATAGCTATGGGATTCGGGGAAGGTGAAGATTCGCGCCTTAGAGCAGTGTCTTCAAACCAGCAACCGTTGAAAAGGCTATAACCAAACCTCTGAAGTATCTTTTCTGGGGTAAAATGACTTACATACTACTAAATCCTATCTCAAATGGTGGTTTCCAATTTGAAGATTTAGAAAGCAGAATAGCAGAATAGAACTATAAAATAAGCATTATGCCTAGGAGTCATTGTATTTTCATGCCCCTTCTTAAAACTATTTGGCCTTCCCCATGCTTAAAGGACAATTTAGTTTATTCAAGATAGCTTTTTACGTCTCAAGATACATATTTGTTCTGAGTGCCATTTAATGTGCTCCAAAGAGCCAAGGCACCATCTGAAGCTGTCTATCGGGCAAAATTGTGTGTTGCCACATGTATATACAGGAAAACAACTTCAGAAGTGTAGGCAGGGATTTTCAGAGGTAATTAAAGGGAAAAAGCTCAACAGCAAGCACCTCTGGCCTTATCATAATTACCCAGGGGACATTCATTGTGCCTTGAAAAATAGTAGAGAGGAACATAAGAAAAACCAACACAGCTCAAGGAGAATAAAACAACTCAGCTTTTAGGAACTGCAAAGATAAAAGGGGTGCACCAAGTTTGGTTAACAGAGTACCAAGTTATTCCTTGCAGGTAATTCATGCTTACGAATAAACTGTCCCTTCCTTCTCATATTAGTTAGGTTTCAAATGATTGTAAGAAACAAGCCACGGGAATATTGCTGAAACAAATCAATGAGCAATACTTGTCACCGAGCAAGGCAGACAGTGCCACATGAGGGCACAGGCTGCATTAAAATATTTGCCAGTTTTTTAGACAGGCAATTATCACCTCAGTCTTTTGTAGGCCTCTGATGTATAATGTCATATTCGCACACAAACACGTTCTCTTTCACTTCTGCATTTGCCATTTTAACCGCATTTCTCTAATTGAGCCCTTTTGATGGGGATTAGCAAGCTACTTTAACATGGCAGCTATGGCAGTTCACCTGGAAAAGACGAAGGCCAGTGGGGTCAGAGAAGCAGCCAGACAAATTAATCATCCTCTGAATATGAAAATGACAGAGGAGGGAAGCAGTCTATTCTGTGCAATTAAAGACCTTTTGCGAGAGTAGCTGATTGAGCTCCATACAGCTTGTTCACCATAGAAAGTGAAGAGTAAAAGGATTTTGTGGGACCAAAGGCACATGCTGTACTGCTGACAGAAGTCAGAACAGGATAAGTATGTCTTACCAGAAATAAGTACCTCAAACATAAAGAGACTTGTTACATATGGATATCCTTGGACGTGAACACCCAATGTCTTTTTTTCCTTAACACACATAGCAGGCTCTGGAGGAAGGACTCTGTTTTTAGTGACGGAGTAACTTCTTTTTCCCACCCTCAGGTTCACTTATTTGCACCACAACTTCAATGACAACAGAAGAGCTCAGCAACAGCATCACCAAAGTCACCACAAGTGTTTCATGAGTATGGCTTAAACAGAGAGGGAAGAGACAGGACTGCCAAATCAGAGCTCAGACTTCACTGCCTGTTGGCCCAAGCATAACAGGTAGCAGCTTAAACAGACCCCGTGGATTTTTTCTTAATAATATAGCGCTATCTTAGCCATTGCAATGCGGACTAGACACCTTTAACCAACTTTAACTTAAATGAGAGGAGGAAATGCAGACAGTTATGCTGTTGTAAACACAGCTGGTTCCACCTCTGGTGTGTCGCTTGATCTCCAAACAGTCTTCCAAAGGAAGGCAAAACACCTCTAACAAAAATGCATTTTATCTGGAAGGCTGAAAGGCTTCCCATGAAAGATAAAATTGTATGTGTTCGATCCTAGCATTTATGTTATTGTTCTGAAAAGCACAAAAGACAGAAATGTTTAGACATTAGGTTGTCAGTCTCTGGGGTAGGGCTGTATTTTCCATGTATGTCTACAGTGCCTAGCATAATGAATACCTCTGCAAACTAAAGAAGTAGTAACTACTGAGATACTTTTAATGTCAACTAAGATGCTGCATGATATGTGAACCAAAACTGAATAAAGTATTTTTTAGTATCTAAAATATCACTATTAGAAGGAATTATTTGTTTGTCCACCAGTAACTCCGAGAGTGGATACATAAACAGAAAATATAGTTATATATAACTGCTGCCGGATGTTTAAGGATTAAAAATCAGATAAAATCCCACACAGCTTTCCACTGTTGTAGTCTGCATACACCCACTATACTTCTGAGCACAGAAAATCAAACTCCTTCTCCTAAGACAGAGCAATTCCCTACCTGAACAGTATTCATCTGTCTGTGTTCATGTTGAAAAGTCTCTGACATATTTTCCCACAGGCACTGAAAACCCCAAGTAACTCTGAAGTTAGTGGGTGTTAGGAACCTAAATGACTTTGGAGATCCGAGTCTTAATGTCAGGTGAATTCTTTCTACTTTATTTAACACTGAGGTCCTTTATGCAGAAGGCTGACTACCAGAGAATATGACTGCTGAGAATATGGGACCTTTGAAAGGTGCCTAAAATGAAGTTATGCTGCGCAATACTGATATACCAAATACATTACTCATCACCGCTTCCGGGCTGTTTAATTATGTGGCTGAAGGAGGCTATTGCATGAGTCCTCCGTACAGATCTGCCAGTATCCTTTAGGGATGAAGCTCAACTGTACATGATAGGGTAGATAATACATCTTTTGTTGCTATGTGGGTAAGCACAATAATCGAAACTATTTAGAGGATAATTGGTGTGCTCTATTTTAAAGGAAATAATCTGGTTTCCAAGGGGACTAACTATGAGGCCTAAAGCCTGTAGTTTATCTCAGTGTAGGAATGGGATCATTATGGAGGAAAACAGAGCACCCATCCAATTCAATTACTCCAATTGTATTACGAATGTAAAAGAGGAAATTGTATGTATCCAAGAAAGGAAAGTTTCCCACTCTTCCCCTTCCACCCCACTTGGAACCTACCCTGGAAGCACTTGATCTCCTGCAGACTACAACGGGGCTTTTGTGCTCAGAAAACTTGCAAGGTTTGTTCCTTGCAGATTACCCAGCTACTTCTTAAACCCTTCTTCATCCTAGATGATCAACACGCTGGAGCTTCTCAGGCTGTATTCATCCACCCAGTAAAACCACCGCATCTACAACTCCTTGTTGGTATTTTTGCAATCAACAAAAATGTAATTGCAAAATAAAAACTGCCTGGAAGGGGCAAAATATTTGCCAAGTATGAGTCAACTTATAAAATTTGGTTTCTTTGGGGGAAAAATGTTATTTGGTACTTCCAACTAAAAACTGTTAGGGGTGGGGAGAGGAACCATGTTACCCACTCCAGAGGCTTCTATTCCATATTTGGATATTGCTGTGTTGCTCTCTTCTTCCGACTGGACCAACATCTCCAGATGACTAGGAGGTTATGTGATCTGAACAACTAATCAGCATATAGATAGTGAAAATATTGCAGTGGGAAATGAACTGTTGAGGTTCTGCTCTTGAGGGAGCTGGTGGCAGGTTGGGATATTCTGCCTGACCAACAAAGCTACCTGCCCCACTGCTGGGCTGGTGTTTAAATAACCACTGTGCAACCATCAGCTCTGTTACACTGGTTCCTAGCATTTTATGGGCAAGGTTGTCTGCTAGTAGAATTTATTGTAGAATTGTATCTTTCTCTTTAGCAATATTTTTACTTTCTCCCTCCTTGTTAAGAGGTTTCTTTTCCTCTTCTTCAGTAATCTGGGGTCTTCAGTAACTTGGATACTGTTTTAGTTCTGTGTGTTGACTGCATATGCCTGTGACCAGATCAAATTAGTCAGATGCCATTAAAAATGAATGCACCTGAGCCTATCTTGCTATTCTGTTTCAAATACAGTCACATATCTGGGCCCAGTATGCTGGATTATTGAACTTTAATCAGTGTGCTCTAGAAATACTTTGGCAGTCCTATTGTGGCACCCAGAAACCATGCTCAGAGGGCAGCAGCAGTGCATTTTAACTGATTTATTGCACGTAGAGAATGGCATGAAGTGTCAAACAGCCATCATATTTGTACTGACCTAATTGAGTAAACTAACTTACTTTTTACAGAAGGTTGTGAAGGTTTGACCGTAAGAAGAGAAAAAAATATATTCCAGGCCATTGAGTATATTATTTGGTTCTAAATTATTCAGACCTTCTAAGTAGCAGCCTAGTAGCACAGGTCTGACATATGGCTTTTTTTCTTCTTAAAGCTTAGAGTATGGTGCAGACTTAATAATGCGTGCCTGCTCACTGGAAAGGAACGGATGGACCAAGTAATCAGAATAAGTACATAAATCAGCATGGTAGCTGGAGAAGCTTTCTGCAAATCCTGTGCGTTACTGCAGATGGGACTGATACCCTGATATCTACTGCCAGTGGCTCTGGTAGGTGATCAAAATAAGCATTCATCAAGAGGGCCACATCTAATTTTGCATACGCTTCCACTGCAGCTCTGGTGCCATACCACCGGGGCTGGACAGCTGTTACTGTCTGAGCCAGCCAAGAGAACCCTGCCTTGCATGCACTACAGTCACAGTAGCAACTTCAGTTTTCAGTCTGAAAATAGCTGGAAAAAACAAGAATCCCCTGATCTTCCTGCTTCACAACCTTTTGCAGGTGCAGAATATTATGAAGTATATATTCAAAAGATGCCTTTTTTACTTTTTGTAGCTTGCAGTCTGAAAAACATGTATTGGGAGCTGATGAACAAGCACTACTAGAGCATCCACCCCACAAGCTGTTTCCTCTTCATGCTCTGCCAGTTGGGCCCGGCTCTGTAGGAACATTTAGATCCTCATCCATTATAGATTTTAGCAGGAATTAGGCATTGTGCAGCTGGGCCTCACTATACATTTGGCTGGTGTAGAGCTCTTTCATAACACAGAGTTTGTTTTAGGAGCATGGGATTCCAGAAGACCCTGCAAGCCTTCAGAACCAGTTCTTCAAAACGCAGATAGAACAGCCATTCAACAAACCACCATGAACCATTTGGTGAAAACCGCCCCCAATTCAATGTGCCTTCAACAGACACTTACGATGTGTGACTGAAAGAGAGCAAGCCTGTCACAATACCTGTCTAATACAATGCTTGTTTTCAGTCAGTGCTGTCAGTGTCTCACTTCCAGAGGAAATAAACTCAAATATGAATTAAGTTCCCTGAAAAAGAGTTTGCTATTAGAAAGATTTCCAATGCAGTTGCAACAGACCTCCACGGATAACAGAATTGTTTTATTGCAGGTGAAGCATCGTTTAAGAAAAAACAAGAGTTCTTAAACCATATAGTTCTTGACAGCACCACTTAGAATAGGAAATATCACAATGCAGCCCAACAACAGCTCAGTAAAAGTTGCCTTTTAAATGGCAACTAGTAAATGCCAGGGGCAAGGTTACAAAGCAGCTCGTTAGCAGCTCAAGTGTACTCTAGCCACTTCTTTTTGTCTTTCTCTCTCACAACAGGAGGCAATTTTAGACTGCCAAGCACAGATGTGTCTGTCAGATACATCCTTCTTCCTGCATCTTAAATAAGTCTCTTGGAGATTGCGAGCCATTAATCTCATAAAAAACAGGTACTCAAATAGGATTAGAAAAAATATAACAACAAAAATCACCCAAGAATTGTCACTAGCTGCAAGAACTAAATGGACACCTCCTGCAGTGAAAAAAACACTGTCTGCTGTTGCTATTATTAGTCAGACTCCTAGAACAAAGGCCAGAGGAATCCATTTATCTATGTATTTCTAACTTGCCCATCCTTTTGGGACTAAATGCCAATGCCAAGTGCATTCCCTTAAATATTTTATTTAGCCACTACATAATGCGTGTTTGGGTACGCTGTCATGGTGGTGACTAAGGTAGTAATTTTGCACTTTTGTGATTATTTTTGATTGGTGAGTGAGCTCATTTTCTTCTCCCTCAGCTCCCCATGCTCAGCCTTGTATCCCACAGCGAGGTCCTTCCCATCTGCCAAGACAAAAGCAGGGAAGTATTTCACCCAGGAGTGAGTGAACTGAACCTCACTGCTTCACAGGCAGGGATTTTACTCCTGCCTCTCCCGGTTCTGCTGGACTTAAAATGGAGTCCAGCAGAAGCAATATGAAAATATTGCGTACTGTGGAGTATGTAAATACTCTAAATATTCCAATAAACAATCAGTTCAAATGTCATGGAGCCTCTGAGACTGCCAACAATGATTAACTCAATCTGATGTTTTCAGAGACTGGATCATGGGTCGATTTTAATGAGTCATTTGTGCACGGTTGCACATGAATGCGCTGTTGGGGTGGGAACTTTCAAGTCCTGTGTCTAGGACTTGGAGTTCATTATAAATTACCCTCTGACTATACGTTTTGTGCATTATACATAGTAGGTAGGCACCAGATAAACTTAAGAGAAACAAATAATGTTTTCCAGTATGACTCCTGAAAAATGAGTTTAGGTTTTCACTGAATCACTGCACAATGGATAAAACAAGGACTTGAAAAATTGCAAACCCCAGGCTTTATTTCTGACTGCTGCCGACTGTCTGTATGATCCTGAGAAAGTTTTTAATTTGACAACTGTGTCCTGTTTTATGACACACAGCAGTCAAATCACCTTCTAGACACAGGCCTGGATTCATCTACAAGGTGAAATGTAGCACTCTCATACAGCAAAACCTAGTTAACCTCTTGTGCACACTTGCTAAACACTCGCCTTCTGAAAACCACCTTTTTGAGAAAAAAAAAAAAGTTATGCTACCAATTCTATGTTAATTCAGTGACTTCTTTGCAGAAATTCTCACACAGATCTTTTATCAACACAGCCCTAGCTGGCTTTAATGCTTTACTTACGCTGCATCAAAGCTCATATGGTATTTGATATAATTAGCTTACTGCTTGCAGTGTAAGCTTCTTTCCAACTTGTTTCTTTTAAATGAACTGTTGCTTTAATGCTGTAAATATTCAGCAAACATCAATATTATGGCCAGCACAATGCGGTTCAGTGTACCAGTGCCAGGTTTTCATTGATTGCTGCTGTATGTGCCAGGTTTAAGACAGGATTTTTAATAAGCTCAAAATATATTCATGGGATTGGTCTCAAAATGTCTCTAGTGGAATAATCAAGCTTGTAAGAGGCTGCAGAGGAAAACAACAATTTTACTCAAAGAATTCCAGCTCAGACACTCAGTCAAAACAATTCCTGGCTTAGCCTCATTAAGCAGGTCTCAAGCTGAACTTCCAGATGACAAAAGCTGCTCTGAAGGGCTGCTTAAGGCTTCCCCCAACCCTGACACCAGATATTGCATTGCCACCCTGTGGGGAGACTTCAGGCTGCTCTCAAGTGCCAGTCCCCAAGGCCATCAGCGTGTTTGTTTCTCATCGGGGACTCCACTGCAACCAGGGATCCCAGCCTACCTCCATGAACTCTCATCAGCCATGTTTCACAGGCTGAATGCAGTCCACCCTGCCCACCAGCTCCTGCTACTGTCCTGCATGTTAAATATACTTGGTATATTCATCATAGGCTTTGGCTATCCAAAAACCTGAGCTACCCCCAAAACCCTGGGCAGCTACCACCCACTGATGCAGAGCTGAAAAGCGCTGGGGCAGGGGATGGTCACCAGGCACTGGGGTCTGTGGGACACCAGCCTTCAGCCTGAAGGACCCAGGCAGCAGCAGAAGGCTATTGCCCAAGGGAATCATGAAGAAGGAGAGAAGGGGACACAACTAAGGGCAGTATAAGCAACAGGAGGACAAGAAAGGCGGAAAGTACTAGAGCAGAATAATGTAGCACTTCAAAGGATAAGCAGTTTGGGAGGTGGAATGCAAAGGTGAACATCGGTGAGGGCTTTTCCCTGTCTCTTGATGTCAAACATAGCAAGCTTCTCTGCACTAGCAACCCAATATTTTTGTTATCATATTTCAGCAATTCTAGCAGATCTGCAAATGAGAACTGAATCAAGCCTGCAACTTCCTGGGAAGAAGAAAAGGACAGAAATAGGGCACAAGAAGAAATGGAGGATACTCTTCTCAGCTGGGAGCTGTGATTGTTACAGTTTACTTGGAGATAGCGAGTGAATCTTTAGAGCCAGTGGGATGATTTAACCACATTAATGGCGCATAAACTAAAGAGAAGAATCTGAGAAAAAAAATATTTTGCCAAAACGGAAAGGAAATAACAACACAATGGTTGTCATTTCATAGATTTACAAGTTGATTTTAAAGACTTTAGACTCAAACTAAATCTTTATAGTTAATCTTTCCAAACCTTGAGTCAAGAAAACAGATCAAAATTGAGACCTGAGCTCACCTAGGGTGATAAGCTACATTTTCCTTTACAACATTTTTCACACAGACCAGAACAAATACAACATGTTGTGGAAACTCTTCTTGCAAAATATGACCCCTTGTCTGAAGCTCAAATGCAAGCATATTTCCCTCATGTTCACCATCCAGCACATTTTAAGAACAATGATTCTTAATCTAGAATCAGTGCTCTGCCTTCTGTTAGTGACTCAGGCATGTTCCCAGGGGAACATTAATTTGACCTGTGGCAAACAGACATTCCTCAGTGCAGTTCAAGCTGGGATAACTCAAATGTAAATGAATAGAACAAACTCCAATCTCTCTTTTTTTAACAGAAAGGATGTAAACCCAGAAAAAAACCTGCTATTTACGTAGCCTTTCTATGACGTGGTTAGGTTAATTTTAGATTCTGGAGGTGGTGCTGGTTTTGCTGTTCTGTATTTTTAAAGCCCCACCACCACACAAACATTGACTTTATCACATATCATATCATTATGTTATTTCCCCATTGCAAAGTTAAGATTGTGAGTTTGAGAGGGATGTGTACAAGTCCACACAGGCTACAGCAGGCCCTGGAAATGAATCCAGCTCTCCTGACTCTCAATCAAATACTCTGACAGAAGATTACCTTTCATCAAGGTTAGATTTCTTCCTTTACTTGTACAGAGACACCAGCACCGGACTTGCACAGAAATAAGACAGAGTTTGAGTGACTGCAGCAAGTGTCAGAACATTTTCCACAACAGTAACTGTCCTTTTTGTCATAGGACAATTAATGTGTAAGCTTGAAGTTCTGGAATAAGACCTAGTCTGTTCCACTTTCTTCCTCTCCCACCCATTAAAAAACAAACCATGTCCTTTAGCCTTCAATGCTCAAGGCTAAATTCCCACTTAAAGCACATAGACAGAAACAAGCTCTTGAAAAGCTCCTACTAGGAATAAGATAACCGCTTCAGAGAATGAATCAATCAATTGAATGATCTTCTTTGGGGCTCAAGATATATAGTTAGAAATTGTTTGTTAGGGTGTTTATTTTTCTGATGTATTTCTGGCTTTGCCTGAGACTAAGACTCACAGTGTCCAATATAGTTCAGAGACAGCCTTTTTCTGTCTAAAGAGAACTTGAATTTTTTAATGATTGACAGGCTTTACAAAGCTGATCATGATTTCTCCACAACACTGACTGCTCAGTGAGTTGTCAGATATAATGCAGCTGTAGAACAAAAAGTAAGTGTGCTATTTGCTGGAATCGAAATATCAATTAGATCCTGTGATAAGTTAATTCATACTTTAATGAAGAGTGATATTTTCCTTTGATGTGCATGAAAGAAAATGCCCTGAGTATCAAAAATGTTTGCTAAGTTTGCCACAGAAGGCAATCGCTCTTCCTCTCCTCTTTTTGAAGTATTTTGCTTAAAGGGGGGTGAAGCTTTTGAACTGAAAAATCTTCACTGAGCTTAATGCCTCCTATCAGACTGTATGCATCTGCCACCCAGAATAACATAAAATAGAAGTCAAACTGGAAAACCCAAAAGTTCTTGCATGATCTTTGTTTTATGTATTAATGTCAGAGGAACAGCATTGGCCAAGAAAAAGGATATGAGGTCCTTTCTCGTTCTTTAATGGATTTAATTTTAAAAACAAGTCTGGGTTGAGGCTTAATTCCTTCTCCTACTTTCCCTGGCACCTTTCAGTGCACCTGTAGCCACTGCAACAGCTTGGGCCTCAGAGCCCAAGGATGGTGGGCTATGGTTGAAACACATAGAGGCAGTGAATAAGTTGAAAATATTTCATGACCGAAAAGAACATTATTTGGCTTAAATGCTGGCCCCGCCTGACAAATAACTATGAACAAATAGTTATAAAAAATAACTATGAAGGACTTACAGTCAAGGTGCAACTCCGAAATGTGCTCTGGTCTTCTGCTGGTAGGTATTACAGAAATGTGATATAATATTGGGTATATTAGATTAAGTAGGATGATTGCTGTATTTGCCTCATGATCTCCTTGGGATCCTCAGCTGTGGATGAAAAACAAAGCCTAGCATTAGTTTAACTGGACTGATGAAGACAAATTCCTAACTCCATACTCTGGAGATCCTCAAGTTCTGATTTAAATTCACCTATCTTGATTTAGATGCATCTCAAGAACAGAGCAAGCTCAGTTCACAAAGTCTGTGGAGTAGGTCTTCAGCAAGACTAGTCAGTGCCCGTGCCAGCCGAGAGTCACAAATGACTATTCCCACAACAAGAGGCCATTTGTAGTTCTTGCCAGCTGGCTTTCCAGCTTCTCTCTATTGCCTACTTCTCCAAGTCCAATAAGACAGTAAAGAAAGGATGGAGGAGCGGTCAGGAGAATAACCTAGAACTCTTCAGACCTGTGTTCAGTTTGTTATTTTGCTGCTCCATGAATTTGGGTAAAAAAATGGGAAAAGAAACCTACTAGGATTATTGAATTTAGTCCCAAGCAACTGGGCAATCACATATGCAATATTAAGGGCAAATACCATGCCCTTCAACACACAGCTTAAAACACCTCATAGCGAATGTAAGATTACTCATAGAAAAAATGACCCAAAAAAAAGTGTGCTTCAGGAAGAAGGATCAGGTCTACCCTGGTATGCACCATAGAGATTAAAATTTAACTTATTTCACAGAGGTGCATCCAGAAGAAGTGCCAAGATGTGACAATGAAGTCTCAGCAAAAAGAGGTAGATGAATTAGAGAGCGATATTTACTCACCAAAAAGTTCTAGCTAAATGACCCCAGATCTGCACATTACTGAAGTAACGAAACCATCCTGGGGATGATTTTGCTTTTAAAATTTATCTTTTGTTTGGCTAAAATAATTGAGGCACAAAACTGTTTTGATTCTTGGCTGTTATTTAATACAATTATCTAAGTTTTTAAAGAATTCTTAGTAATAGATTTACAACTTGGGCTTAAAATCTAAGGTATCAAGCCAAGATGCTTCTTCTGAGACCCTTAAAATTCCTACTTATTTTTCGGAAGGGTAAGCCATTAACACAGAGCTGCTAACAGTCATTAGTAAACCATCCTTGTACAGAAATAAATGCATCAATTATATCAGCTGCTTTCCAGTTCTATTGTAGCACATAAAAAAATTATTTTTTAAATGCTGAAAAATACAGCCCATGCCTAGAGCTGTTTAAATGATTCAAAACAAATGTGTCATAATTTGGCTTCCATAATCTTTTTCTTTGCCTTTTTCTCATGCACAAAAGGCTAAAGCCATTTCCTTCTATTTGAAGAATTTTGTCCACTGAAATGCATTTTCTGGCAATGCAGCAGGCCTTTAATGAAGCAAATAGGATTAGGCCACTGGAGGAATAGTTTATCCTGATTTTTGAAAATCTAAATCCAATAGTGTTTGAATGATGCTGGCCCTTCTTTCATTAATGCAAAAGATGTTCTGAACTTTCTGTCAAAGTACATTGTATAATAACAGGATAGTGATATGGGTTACTAGATATCTCTGCTCCTTATAACAGAACGTTTAATCAGGCTAACACTCTGTAACTCTTTCTGTTGCCACCATACAAATACATACATTAGAGAAACACTATTTTGGGCTATCCCTCTCCAGAAAACTCCAGTCGGGCTAAAACAGCCTTTGTATCCAGACTTAAGAGCCATGGGCAAGTCTGGGTAGGCAGCCCACAGCACAGCCACAGTGTAAGGAGGGCATCAGAAGGGGCATCAGAAGCTTCACAAAACATACCAGGTCAGCCAGGTAACTGCGTGGTTCTGCCAAGAAAGCTGTTTCTGAATTGGAGGCTGCTCCCAGCTCGGTTATGATTGGTCAAGGTTGCATCTCAACTTTTTCCTACGGAAAAGCGTCTAAATATCCCTACGTAAGCAGATAAAACCTTCTAGAATAGCTCTACTGGCCTGAGCTAGAGTGATTTGATGTGGGAGCCCCTCAGAACTGCCACTGAAGAGATGAACAAAGATGTAATCTCTGTGGCAGTCGGCATGGGAATCTGCCTCTGCTATGGCCAAATTCAGTGCTGCCAACTCTTCTCAACTATGCTGGGTCTGCCTTTTGAACTGCCAAAAATTTCCCCGTGTATCCTGTAAACAATTCAGTGAAGAAATGTTCACGTAACAATTTCCTTCCTGGTTTTTCCTGACCCGAATTGTGCAGTAAATGAGGCTCTCGAGCACACCGTGCCCTTCAGCTGACGCCAGGTCCGTGGTATAGTCATCATTCCCAATCTGCACAGGGCAGATTCTGTGCTGCAGTTCAGCGATCGTCATGAATGTTTGTACTGCTCCCCCAGATGTTCCCAAGCTGCCACATGCAATCCTGGCTGTACTTTTCCCTTCTGCCTTCCAAAGGGGCAGCATTTGAATAGTGAAAAGATCTGCTTTACCTTCGACAAAAACTTTGGGAGTTCTTCAACAGTCTTTTTATGGTTTTCTCTGTGGAGAAAAGAAGAATCACTGCAATATAGTACGGAGAAGAGATAATGCAGGACTACAGCAATTGTCTCCAGCCCACAAGAGCATCTAGCCTCCCTGCCGTACCTTATACATCATATGACATGCAGCTTCCCTTTATAAGGGTGACGCATTTAACTGGATGTGTGTAGGTGAGAAACTGCACAACTGTGATGCTTTCCCTCTGGGAAACATTTGGTTTAGTGGGTTAAATCCAGCGCTATTACAGCTAAATTTGGATCCTGTTCTGAGCAGCTGTTGTTGCACTCACTTTTGAGAGATCTTAATAGCCTAGTGGACATGAGATGCACTCAGTGGTCTTTTGGGGGGCAGAGGGCAGAGGATGCAGTGTGTGGATGGATTTCTCACTTACGCCCATTAGCTAGCACCATGGGAATGCCAGCGCATTGCATTTCCTTCCCACCTCATGAATTCTGCTCATCCCAAGCCAACCCACCCCAAGTGAGCAGTGCCAACCAGCTTGCATAGCTCTCATCATGCCAGGCACTTCCTGCACTGGTTGAATCTACTCCAAACACTTTTGTCTTTATCCCACCCCTCTTTTTTGCCTATGCCTTCTGAGAATACTGTATCCTAAGGCTATTCCGTGTAATCATCTGCATGCTACACACATATATTGCAGTCCACCACCCCTATAACCCAATTTCCTGTTTTCTTCCAAGTTCACAGTCTTGATGACTTCACTTCCTAGACACACAGTTTTCCCTAATCTCACTGCTCTTTCCGTCCTACTTTCAGCCCTCACCCTTGCCTCCCTTACTTCGTAGCACTTTGTCTCCACCTAGCAATCCTCTGCCTTTTCTCATGCCATTTTTATGGCCCTGATCAGCATTTGCTTCTTTACCTGAGCTTTGTTTCTTCATCTGATTCAGTGCTGCCCTTTCCCATGTTTGCACCTCACAATCATTGGACTGTCTGTCTCACTCTCAACACAAGATTCTCAGGTCACTCAGCTCATCTTCCTACAGCACTTGTAGCACCTATGGTGTTATAGAAATAATCCAAACGGGCACCGTACCATGTAAGCTATGTCATACAGCCTGGACCACGGCCAGAGCACAGACGGAGATTTCTATTCATGGCATCAGTCCTCTGCCTGTTCCCCTGTTCTTACATATTCTTTTTCTGCAGATAACCAATGTTCTTCTCGTGCCCAGTTCCTGCGTATTTTCCACTGCGATTCAAAAGATGGGCATTTTCCTTTTCTTCCCATTTCCTCAATCTTTTGTGCATCAACAAAAAGACTGTAGAGAATACACTGCAATTAGCACTTCCTCATATGCACTCATCTGTTGAGAGCACTCAGCGCTGAGCCAGTCTTCTGCAGGTGGGTAACTTAATGCCTCCTCTTACCACTTTTATTTATCTCAAGTTAATTGCCAGAAGTGGCAAGCTTTCAGTGTTCTGTATTGAATTCATGATCATACAAATACTTAAAATGATGGATTGTGTGGCTGTGACAGCTACAAGTAAACGAGAGATAGAACAGGGATTCTCAGAGAAAAAACAAGAGCACTTGAAAAAGGTGGTGCGGACAGGATGTAGAAAAAGACCTGAAGTTGATACACGTTCAGCAGCTGGTGACAGAAGATCTTGTTTAGACTTCTCAGACACATCTTAATGCAATAAGGTCTTTGTTTGTAGATGCAGATATTTCTCCCTGCTCTCATTTTTACACCTAGTGGGAACAATGGCTTACACATAAATTGAAGTACACGTCACTGTCACTAGCACGTTTTCAGCACTGTGGTCACTGGGATCTGAGAATAGGACTGTAAGTTGTCCACATGACAGAGCAGAGTATGACAGCTTTGTATGCCAGTTGTTTTTCAGCCTGTCTCTAGAGCAGAACAGGGATGGAAACTTTCACCTTCTCCCAAGAGAAGGTCTAACCATAACTGTACTGGCACTATGAACCACAATGATAGGAGAGTTCATCTTTTGCAAACACATTTGCACCATGCAAACAGAAGCAATTCCACTTCCAAAGAGCCTTTGTCCAACAGACACATTGCTCTTGAAGCCCAATGGCTGTCCATGCCTTGCATAAAGCTATATACTGGTGTATATTAGCAGGATTGAGCCCAGAAAAACAAGTGGTTATTACTGATTAGTGATCATCACTAATCTGTTAATTCCTTATAGATACCGGGGATGTGTGTGTTGTGAGGAAAGACACAAGTGGTAGAGCAGTGCTGCTGTGATGCACCAACTCAATGAGCTTTGCGCAAGAGGAGCTTTATAGGAGGTGTCGCATCTATGCATGGACTGCGTTGCCTTTCTCAGAAAGCTCTTCCTAACAATGTTTCTGGTGCATATATTGTTGTGAGAAGCCAGCTGGCTGCCATCTGAGAGCAGATGCCAAGTGGCTGTCAGATTGTCATCTAGAGTTTTAGTATTCGACTCGTCTTTCTGTGAATTGGCTTTTGGCCTTTTTTTCCCTGGGAAGAGTATTGCCTGAGCCAAATAACCTCAGATTTATCTTCTGTAAAAGACATTAAAGTATGAGTCACTATTGCTTCTGGTGAAACAATTTATAAATCAGAATTTCAGTGCTTTACATGGTTCTCCCCCCGCCCCGCCCCAGCTTTTTTTTTTGTAGTTACATAACTTTTCTCCTGCAGTTCCTAAAAGAAATCTCAGAAAAACACATAACAGCCACTTCAGACAGTTTACTCATTCAATCTGTCCATTATGTAATTAATTAGAAAAGCTGAGAGAAATATAGCTTTTCAGTTTCTGAGCTCCTGATGCTCATATTTTAATAAAAAGGCTAGTTGTGTATAGTCTTCAATACAGTACTGGTCAGTCCCGGAGAAATGTCACCAGTTTATCCAAAGATGCAAGAAAAAAATAAATGAAAACTAAGTGAAAAATTCTCAAATTCATACAGGAAAAATCCTTGGAACAATTTTTCCATAAATAATGATTTAAAAGATGCAACTTCAAGTAGCCTTAAAAGATTGCTACTTAAGAGAAGGGCTTCACACATACTCTTTGGGAATGGAATAATTTTCAGATGTCATGGTAGGCAATTTAACTCACTGGTCTTGTGGGAAAATATCACCCTTGAGAAGATCAGAATAGAAAGAAGTTGTTATTGCCATTGAAGCAAGAAAGTATCTGCTGGGAAGATACTTGCGTAAGTAGAAAAAACATGCTTTCCATAAAAACTACTTGCTAAAAAATATGCAAGGGCCAGCAAAGAGATAGTTCCAGGTAACTTGTACCATCATGCAGGACTTCATTCTGCATTATTATTTGACTACCAGAAACCAATCATCCTTGTGATAAATCCCATTAATGCAGAAGCACTACACAGGATGGCTATTTGTTATATTATTTCTAATTCTGCTAAAAAAGTAAAATAGTTGTTTCTTTTTATGCTGCAGGCATTCACATTTAACTTGTGACAATAAAATATTATTGAAGTTTATCCAATGACACAAACATAAGCATCTGCTCGTTCTCTACCGGACTGAAATAGCACTGGGATTGTGAGTGAAACCAAAGGGCTTTCAAGTAGGTACCCCAAAGGATAGGAATCAAATAGTGCACATTCTTACTGCACTAACCAAAACGGTAAAGAGCACAATCAGATGCATGCTCATCTGCACATTTTTGTTTAAGACTTACCTAGAATTAGCTTAACAGGTACACTTTAGTTCTATGGGTGTAACTGTCAGAACAAGAGTGAGACATTATTCCACCTTTCCTGGCTTAGGAATAGATGAGAAGCTGTTTGCACCACTCCAATCTGCAGGAAGCTCTCATTTGATATTGCCACAAAAATTTGGAGCTTTCTCCTTTACTTTTTTCCCAGTGAAAAAAGGATAAGGCCAAGGAAACTGAAAGAAGGAAAGATGTTTCATATACAGTCAGAGTTTAGAGAAACAGGTTTTAAGCACATGAGCAAAGCGAAATGCACCTTGCAACACCCAATGAAAAGATCATGAAAATGTTAAAGGACTTGGAAGGTCTAATACAGAAAGATCACATTGGTCTCCGCTGCCAGCTCCCATAGAACTAAGCTGGTAATAAGGAAATGCATTTATTTTTAGCTCTTTTCAAGAAGGAGAGGGCTGATGTCCTGACACAGCAAAAAACCTTGGGACACTGCCAGCAGTTGGCACAGTAATCCTTTCTGTATCGCTCATGTGGTGAGAGATATTGGCTTGAGTGAAGAACTGTTGATGTCATTCTGGTAACAGCAGTAGGAAATTAAAATGTTAAAGTAGAGACAGCAAAGAATAGCAAAACACAACATCCAGTGCAACAGCATGCTATTTCCTGGGTATCAGTGCCTGAGCTGGCAAAGGTTGGAGGCTCCTGAAATAGACATTGTTCAGTATTTGCTGCATGTCCTGAAGTGCCACATCAGAATCTTCCTGAGGTCTCTAAGTTAAAATGTTCTCTCATTTGAAAGCAACAAATTGCAGCAAAATCAAGCACTGTTTCCTTTATCACTGAGCTTCTAGTAAGTTTGAATTTCCAGAAATTTTAAATAGCACCAAGAAAGAAACCAAAGCATTTTAAACCACAGTTGGGATTAGAGGCATTGCTGCAGTGACACTGGAACGCAGGTGTCTAAATTACTGTGTTTGAAAAGCCAGACAGGAGGAAGCACAAGCAGTAGGGGCATACCCCTTCCAGCCAAACTGGGTTTTAGGAGAAAGTAGATGATGAGAAGAAAGAAGATATGAATCACTGCAATGGAGATACACAGGAGAGGCAGGGCAGCCTCACATCTCGCTGGCTCTCAACAGCTCCTCATCTTAGTTTTGCATCTTATTACACACCTTTGGCAGGTTAATAAAATGAAAATAAGATAATTATCTGGGCACAGCAAGGGCCAGCAGCTCCAGGAGCAGTAGCAGCTCTCTATAAGCCTCAGTAGGGCCCATCCCACCATCCCAGCCAGGGAGCAGGGAAGGCCAGGGGCATCAGGGGAAGGGGACAGAGATAGGCCAAGATTAGTGTGGGACATGGCCTATGGCCAGGCAGGGCAAGGCTGTGGGGAGCTGGAGACAGGGCACTGCTGCAGCGTTGCTGGGGCAGGGACTAACGGTGCACAATCTGTGTGTATTGCTGTATCAATTAGCATCATGGGTGGAGGATCTGGCCATTCAGAAACTCCTTCGAGTTGTTCCCACTGCAAAACTGACCAAACTGTGCATAGACAAGATGTCTGTATAAACTGTTCCTGCAGATGCAGAAACAGTCACTTCAGGCAGTCTTCCCTACATTGTTAAGATAGTTAGGAGATGTTTTTACATAGTACATCACATAGGTGATGGATCCTGTCTGTGCTGCAGTGGTCATGCAGAAGCACTGGCTAGTCGGATATGGGAATTAACATAAAAGTAACACAATGGTGAACACTATACTGCTTTTCCAGATTGCTTAAAGGCTGGTTTCAAATGCTTTCCCCTGATCAGTCTGTAATTTCTGATGCATGCATCCCCTCCTAAAAATTGTTTATTTTTAGGTTATTCAGACAACCTGGTTATTTCAGAATCCCTTTTGCCTTTTAGACCAATGGCTCAAGCTGGCTTGGATAGTGTCTGTCAGTGTTAAGATGTACTTTACACCATCATAGTGTTTGGAAAACTGTTGCATACCCACCAATCCTGCCTGCCATTGTGTATCCACCTCTGCCACAATCACTTTATTCCTTTTGAAATGCTTTCTTGGCAGCTTGTGTAAGCTGTAGGCCTCCTGGTTTGCAAGCTAAGTTGCCACTTGGTTTCTGTTCAAACTGGCAATTTGCCTTTTAGCAGCTTCAAAAAGGAGATTTATACCCTCAAACCTTCTCAAATCCCTAAGCATATAATAAAGTCTTTTAACAGAAGCAGCGGTGTAGACATGCCTACTGCCAGTATACTACTCCACACACGTAAGAAATAAAAGATTGGGCTAAACAGTGTTTCTTTTTGTTGAAAGCCATCTTCTGTGCCCACCTTCCTTTCCTGGGCTGCTGTGGGTCCAGGCAGATAAGAGCACCCTTCTGCCTCCTGCCTCCTCAATCAGTCACCAGAGCTTTTTGAAACTTTCTATGAGGTCATTGACCTTCAGGTGAGGAAATACGTACCACACCAGCCCACACCCCATGATGGCCTTACAGGTAGCTGTGATTCCCCCACAACCCCAGGTGAAGGCAGCAAACAGCTGTCCCCGTGTATGCCACAGCAAGGGCTTCCTGCTCTGACATACCTCCAGAAAATAAAAAGATCTTCAATGTATGGAAATGCAAAGGTTTGTTTCCCACAAAGCATTTGGGATTCTATCTCCCGATGTCGGCTTTCAGCTCCTTTGTAGAGTCCCAGCTTCACACCAATGCCAGCAGTATCTCATTGAAAACTAACAGCCTAAAAGCTTTACTGCATTTGGCCTAGCATTCCTGTTGGTTTCTTGTCCCATAGCTATATTTTTCAATCAGTTCTAATTTAAATGACTTTTTATTATCTTCATGGTAATCACAAGCTTACAATTGCAGCATGTAGTTTGCAAGAAGGAAGAAGTATTTCCCAGTAATGGCTACTTGGGGACTGTGAGAACAGCCTAAAAATATTCAGAGCTTTTAAAAACACAAAGCTGTGAAAGATTTTTTTCTAGAAAAATTATTGGGATGGTGCTGGGCAAATTAAAAAAATAAGTCAGATGTATCAAAAGGGATGTCCTGGCACTCCATTAAACTGCAAAATAATCTCCTGACAAAAGTAGTTGGAAGCATCATTAGCCCCAAACGTTTAAAGCAAGACAAGGCAAAGCAATGAACGGAGCAATGATCTTTGTGGCCACAGAGCACTACACTAAGCAGTTAATGAAATACTCTTTTATTGGTATTTCAGTTGAACTTTGGGAACTTGTGTAGTCTATACTTCACCCACACCACATATGTCCATTATACGTACATTTGGAAAGGAGGAGGCTGGGTTACCTGAAGCAAGAGCAGGAAGACCTGCAGATGCAGGTCTCGCTTCATGCAGAACCACAGAGCAGCCATGAGGGGCACTTCTGAGTCTCTTGGTAAACATGAAGTCACTTAGTAGCTTCAAGGCCCAGGGGCCTTTTTCAGGTGTCAAAAAGTCCACTTTCCTCAGATATGGCTGTCAAGCTTACTGGAAAAGACAGATTCAGAGGATATCAAGCAGAAAAACCAGCTGTTAGATAAAGTAATGCTTCTGAATTGTCAACGGAAAATAATTTCCTCCAACATTGCTCAAGAGCCCTGTTCTAGTCACTTCAGGTAACTGAAGTGATGGGGTTTCCGCTGTTTCTCCAGTGAAACTTTTCTACTCAATACATTCCCTGTAAAAATTGGTCTTAATACTCATTCTAAGCTCTCCTTTGCTCTGATTTACTACTCAACTCTCAATTAAAGTTCTTGATGTGACACAGTTCTCTGATTAACATCGGTGGTATGTAATTGGAGTAACTGAAACAACTGATGCAAAGTGGATAAGGACATTGTGTTATCCCATTTATGATAGTCATCTCCTGATGCATTGCAGTGTTGTCAGGCTCCTCCCAGAATGACCGTAGGCAAGAACTACCAGAAAGATTTTATGAGAACATCTCTCTGACTGCCATTTCAGCAGCATCTAAGATGCAGATGCATCTCAACATCTGCTCCATGCTGTCAGGTGACAAAGACCTATGAGACAGATAGCAGGCAATTAAAATGCAAACACTTTGTGAGTGGGAATACTGGTTCAGCTACATAGATCACTTTAGAAAGAAAGTTATTCTTCAAGGGAACAGCAACACTGTACAGTTAAGTAAACCATAAACTCTAGGGTTACCTTGAGAAGATGGATTCCTGAAATCAGTGTTTTTCAACATTAACCTTTTCCTTCTAGAAAGGTCAGTTCATGCCTCTATTTCACTCAACATGGGAGCTTAAGTGCTAGAACTAATGCATCTTAGGAGCAACCACCCCAAGAGAGGGCCTGTCAAAACTGTAACAGCATAAAACAAGGAGATTTGTGTGTTTTTTCAGTCTGTCACTTGCAGCTTTTACAGTCACTAGTATGATGCCCTTTTGGAAATCCCTTAGCAATAGCACGCTTCATTTGTTCTACATTTAGATTACCACTTCTCAACAACTAATGTGGGGGCAAAGGGACTTTGTTTTTGTACCTACAGAAGTAAGCAGAGACATTATGGTACTGCAGAGCAGCTCAAACCGCATCTACCCACCTTATTCTTACACCAACATCCTAGATTTCTGGAGATGAACAAAGCAATGGCAGATTGGAGGCTTTTGTTCCAAGAATTTTTTCTGAAGTTTTGAAACATATTTTCAACCTTGAATAAGCATTTCATTATACAAATGGCCTACAAGGCCGATAACCCCCATCTGCTCATCATGGTCTTATTTTATGTCATTAGCTTATTGCCCCTATTAACAGCATCAAAATTCAACAAACATCCCCCCAGGTTTGCCAGCAATGATGTATTCACAAATTGTGCTCTATGGCCTTTATGTTTTTGCACGCATAAGAGGCTATACTTTTAAAATGGAGCCTTAGATGATGATGCTTGAGAACCACTTACCATAGTATAAAATATTCCATCTGATGATGTAAAGAGCCTTTCAGAGAAATGTTTCCCTATAAAGTGCAAGTTAATTGTACAGACATACCAGTCACTGCAATCACTGGTTGAGTTTCCAAGCCTTTTTTTTTTCCCCATTGGACTTTTAAGGCTTTCTAATCTACACCCTCAGTCAGAGACATGAGGCAGCAATAAAAGGTAAAACAGTATGGGATGTGCAAGCTCAGGAACACACTGATATCGCCACTGTGCCATCCTCCTCTCTGCTAAGCCAAGTACTTTCATTCTGTTTTCTGCAGTATCTCAGATGGCTCCATGAGATTTTTTGATACTGAATATATTTTTTGACTCATCTGAAAGGTTAAATCTTTTGAGTTAAAAGAGAAAAAAACCCAAACCTTTCAGCAAGCATGTATTACCTTTGCTGCTTATGGGCTAGGTTATCCTCTGAAAAGCGTGTTTAAGAAATCAGTATACTTCTAATATGCCACTTGGCTCCTAGATTCTGTAAGGGTCTGTGTAAATCTCAGCTCTTTCTACAAGTATCGGAAGCCAGAAGGTGATAAAGAGAGAATGGCATTCTTTGTTACAGTAAGCCTACGCTCCAAAGTTCCTGTTATCTGCGGAAAAAATCCTGGGCTTATTAGAGCTACTCAAAAAGTCTGAGGTAAAAGTGACAGAGGCTGATGATTAGGGAGAGCGGGTAATCTGAATTCCTAGGGATTTCTCCCTCAAGGAAGATGTGGAAAGCAGTCTGTGCTTCAACCATGGTGCCCTGCAGACAGATCGAAGAATCCCAGTATGCAAAAGGAAGCTGTCCTGTGAATTGCAACTGCTTCTCATGAGTGGTGACAACAACAAAGAGAGCTGGATCTTCACCAGTATTTGAAATTACAGCCGTGTGTCCCTTTGATATGACTTAAGAAAATGCCTTCTCACCAGAGAAACGCCCAGGCAGACAAAAATGAAAGCCCCAGTCATTTCAGAACAAGTTAAGTTTTCACTTGTTCTGAGAAGCTAAAAAAAGAAATCAGTTAACTAAGAGGGAGATTATATTCTTTCTTAAATCTAGCTTGCATTACCACACAGAAAAAGTTTTAAGTCAAGATATTTTAAGGTCAGAATAAGCATTAAGATACGATCAAGGCTCGTCTGAAACCCGGAGGCAAAGTTAGAGTGGAGTTATTTGGAGGAAACAGGAGAAAAATTTTTAGAAAGAAGAACTCAAGATGAGTCAGAGGGCAGAAAGATGAGTGACCATGTGTGTTTAAAAATATGCCAATTGCACACAAGGAAAAATTTGTTGTGAAAAAGAAATTGTACATGCAGTAGCTGGCAAAAGTTTAATAATTCTGGGTTCTCACTGGACAAGTAAACTAAATAATTCAAGGCACTTTCACAGCTACTGAACTGAATTTATGAGCTTAGATTACTGATATCGCATATGGTTCAGGGAAATCTGCACCAGTACATATCATTATCACCTTCAATTCCAACTCTCTTACAGCAGTTTGGGAATGTTCAGTGTGAAAATTAAGTTCCTTACAAAAGCAGTGCTGGTAAGATTCTGGCTTTACACTTCATTCTTCACTTTTTAGTCATTGCTGCCTTTATTTCTAATTATCTCACTTTATAGAACCACCAAAGGAATCCAGAGGCAACTGGAAATCCACCATGCTGAGCTCTGTACAGACAGCTAGAGGTAGACCCTGTCCCAAGTAGCAGAAGAAACAGCAGCAAACTTCTAAAAGGTAAGAAAATAGCCACTGTTTAAAAATGGTTTTCAGGGCTGGAGCGTTGATGGATTATGTATTATATCTACTGGGGCTGCATCATGTTCAGCTAACAAGGTTACTGTAAAATGAGTCCTAGTATCACCACTTTTGGGATAATGCAGAGCAAAATCATGGGGGGAAAAGGCAGCGATGCAATGGCTAAGAAACAGCATGTAAGTATTGGAAGATAAGCACAAAATACAAGGGATGATTATCAAAGGTACGTAAATACAACCTAGAGAAAAGAAAACTCAAGGGGCCATAGTTTCAATCTATAAATACCTTCAAAATATAAATATAAATGAAGGAAGGGAATTACTCAATCTCAGCAGATGCTGAGACAAGGAAATTAGCTAATAAAGAAAGAGTTGAGACTAAGCTTAGAGTGTACTTCTGAATGCTAAAACCAGTTGGAGCCTGAAAGAGACTATCAAAGAGGGTATCACCTTGGTAATACTCAAAGATGTATTCGGTGAGGCATTAGTGGGAAGAAATGCAGGCAGGGCGTAATCTTGCAAAGAGCAGAAAGGCAAGCTGGCTGACCAAGCAATCTTTCTAGCTCCCACATCTGTCTGGTGTCAGGCATGGCCTGGATGGATTTCTCAACCCTTGGGACAGGTGATTACAACACTCAGAATCCTGCAATGCGACAGTAACAGCTGGAGAGCAAAGAACTGCAGTGGTAACAAAACAGACATGAAGCAAGACCTTTTTGAAATCAAAAGACAAACAAAATCCAAATTAACTTGGGGAGTTTATGAGAGTTTTTAGGTCAACTTCACCCCAGAGCATTAAGGCTTTTGTCTTTCCTTTTGTAGAGGGGAAGCTTGTCAAGTACTGACATGGCCCATAGCTATTCTCACATGGAGATGCTGTCCTTGAAAACCTTGGCTCCTAGGATGCACAAATCAAAGTGCAACATTGCACGTGGGACTGCCAGTCCCCCAGGCCTGCCTGCAGGTTATGTCTGAAGGTAGCTTATTTTGTGCACGTTACTCAGGCATAGGGAACTCTGGGGATCCCAATATAGCATTTGGTTAGGGGAAAAGTGTAAGTATCCTCTGGGTTTCTGTAAACCTGCCCTAGTACTGACAGTTACAGTATGGTCAGAAGGAAGTTCAGCCTTTGGCCTTGTATGGATCAAACTGCATGCAAGACCACTGTTAATGCAACAGACCACGTTAGGAAATCACATAATTGTGGTGCTCCGTAGTACTTCAGCCTCATTCATTTAAATGTTAATTTCTTGTTTAGATGCAGGGCTAAACCTGTAACTATACATGCAAAAACGGGCACATTACTATAGGACCACTAATTTGTTCAATTTCTTGGTTTTTTTTACATCTATATTAGCAACCGCAATGTTGCAGGAAGAATTCTCACATTTAACACATTTCGTTATCTTGGCTACTGAAACCTGACTAGCAATATTATTTTAGATGTGTTACTGATAAACAATTTTTTTGCAGTGCAAAATGCCAGGCTTGATAGAGAGCAATACAGCAGTTGCCCTCAGTCCTGCCAATTGCCAAGCACTTCAGCTTCTACTGCCTTCAATGATTTCCTGAAGACCAAGTCTCTTTTAAAGGCTTAGGATGCTTTTAAGCCCAAATAACTATAAAGAGCATAGAAGAAGGAATAATTCTCCCAGTTAAGCCTCCCACAGAGACTGTTCTCTGTGCCAGTGTACAGATGAATAGGCTTTGAATGCTAATTGTAACACTGTGTGTACTCTTCCTGAGCTAATCAGCTCACAGGGTACAGACAAGCAACTTTTATTATCAATTCCATTCCTCCACACAAACCATCCTGAAATGCTTTTCCAATAGCTAATTTAGAGACCTCCCGTTGGCTTAATTCAGGCTGTGGAAGGTTTGTAAACAAGCTGTGTTATTCAAGAGGAATTTGCTCTCCCTCAGTGTATCTCTCACTTACTCTCTCTTGCCTAAAGTATTAGCATCTAATGGAAATAGTTGCCGAAGAGTGGGAAGAGAAGCATGTTAATACCTACTGGCAAAAGCACACTTTCAATGTCTCAAGAGGTTTCATGTGCGACCGAGGAGAAAACTCACTTGCAGGCCTAAGTAACAGTGTATAATTTCCTTTACAAAATAAAAAATCATTGCAAGAAATTATTTTCTCCTTTTGGTAGTGGAGCAGTTTTTACCATTACAAGTTATATACAAATTTGGTTTGTCCCTCACTTTAGAACGAGATATTTTACATATGATCAAAGCTAGCAGTGACAACCTTCAGATACAAAACCTCTGCTAGCAAGTCTGCCAACATGAACTGCAGACAGCATCAATAAGCTGAATCCTAAGAGCTTCCCCACACCTCGTATGGCTGCTTAGATCTGCATTGACTGGGTAAAGAAGTGCTGCTAAAACTGAGTATTTTCCATTGGTACAAGTGACCACAACAGCAATGTTGTGAAGACACTTTAAGACTGCGTATTCTCTGCTTCTATATCCCCAGTAAATGTACTCCTAATCTGTCCAGAAGTCTGTTTTGTTAAAAAGAAGTGCAGTTTCACAGAAAGAAGCTTTCTAATGTTTCTGGCACTGCTCTGTTTTAAATCTGTGGGAAAAGAGAATTCAGTCTGTGGAGAAACAGGCTTTCTTTATAAGATAAAATGTGTGAATAGATGATAGTAGACCTCAGGCAAAAAAACCAACCAACCACTCCCCCCTAAGCCCCCCCAAACAAAAAACAAACCCACCACCACCTCCCCCCCCTCCCCGAAAAAAAAACCCACCAAAAAAAACCAGGAGAGAACTCCTTATTTTAGATAAAGGGAGCTTTGTAATTTAATAGTATTCTTACTAACCAACAAAGATTTTAGTGTGGCAGAGACTCTTTGTAATTGTTCCCTCCTTAGTGAAAGTTCATTTGATCCTATTGTAACTGTATCCCTCTGTAACAGGTTTTATACTATTCTGCAATGTACCAGAGAGCTGCTGCTGGTACATACTACAATCTGGTGTGGGAAACTATTTGTAAGCCATTAAAAATCCACATTGAGTTGAAATGCAGGCATACATTTTCCTGCCATGGAATTAAGATGCAAAACGAGGACCTTGTCTTCAGACAAGCCATTCACCAAATCCACAGTTTATGCTGAAAACTGAAAGAGGAAAACCACTGAATGATCTGTTGTCTCTTACAGCTGAAAATACATTTATGAAAGTGACTTAATTCTTCATCCACTTTCTGTAACCTACTTTGTTCAGCACTGGAGCCACATTTTTCAAAGGGCTTAACATCTTTCTTGACCAACCTTTGAAATGTGAAGTGCAGACCAAAATCCCTTTCTGCTGAAGTCGGTAGCAGAATCCCAGGAAGTGAGTAACTGTGGTTCTAACTAGCAGTATGAGTAATCATGTCCCACATAAGTGACCCCTTTGTTTCTTGTCCACATTGTGTATGCCACAGCAGCTTCTTATACAATACAAGCAAAGAGTGTTTTATAACTGCATGAAAAAAGCATCTTGTCTTCACTTCAGACAAGGATGTCCTACATGTGTTTCCTTTGGCTTTTTCTTGTTAGCGAGGAGATGAAAATCTCAAGCATCTCATAGCTCATTATTAATACATAGTCATTCCCCATTGCTCACAAGGGAGATAGAAAGACTGACATCAGGCCCCTGAAACAGCAGCCTGATTATACAACCCTATACACAGACAATTCCTAGTGATTGCTTAGAAGAAAGGACCAGTTACAGTTATTACCAATATTTGTTAGGCACCAGTAGTGTTTGTGGTACTTTACAAGAAAATGCTGTCCTACTTTATCCTTAAGAAACACGGATGTCAAAAGACTCTTTTGAAGATGCAGAGATAGTGACAACTTACCATGTTCCCATCTGTTTCCTTTTTGCTTTCTACTTTTTCTCCTATTATTAAAGGGCCTGTAAATAATAATAGAATGGTGAGGGCAACATAGTGACAATGACTGATAAAATGTGCTTTGAAGAAGAATTTGAATGAGAAAAAGGAAGTAACAGCAAGTAAACATGAGGGAAAGCAAGTGAAAAGATCACTGAGTTGGCAGCAATGGCGATACTAAAGGAATTAAAGTCAGAGATTTGTCTTAGTGAAGTGTTGGGATGAAGCACAGAAAAGACAGCGGGAAGATTCAGAGACAAAAACATGACTTGATTGTCAGTCTGGAGAAGGTGGTTGTAAAAGCTGCATTTCTGACCAGTAGGGAACAAGGAGGACATGTAGAAGGTAGGGGAAGGTTAGAGGTTATCATTTAATGATACTCAAGATGAAATAGAGTAGGAATATTATGGCATTACTCTTATGTACTTAAGGACATGGGACATTAAAATGCATTTAGGACATGAATAGCAGGAGCCACCAGACAAATGAAGGAGAATAAAGTAGTTCGGTCATTCTGGCACACATCACTGGCGAAGGAAATAGATCAGGAAAAGACCAAGAATAAAAACTACCAGGAGAAAAGAAGGTAACTTGATGAAAAAAGCTTGTAACACTTATGACACTCAAAGAATGGCAACAAGAAGGCTTAGGGAAGGAAATGAAAATCTCAAAGAGGGACTTGATGGGAGCAGTGGGACTTCTGCTTAAGAAAGATTTGAAAAGACTCTTGGAAATAATTCAGTACAGACAGTCTCTCTGGCTCCTGAAATGCCGTCCCAAGACATTCAGTGGTGGAAGAAGCAGAAGCAAGATGTGACCTGTGGTTGGGTGTATGTCACTCGTACAAAGGAGAGAATTGCCAAGTTGAGCCTAAAGAATTAACTTGAGCACCTGTGAAAGCAAGAAAGGAGCAGGTGGTAAGGAGACCTGGAGCTGCTGGGATGCGATAGACACGCTGATAACTTAAGAGGGTATACCAGAATGGAAAAGGCTGGTAATGACTGAAAATTATGACAATGAACAGTGAGATAATGGACAATTAGGCATCTATATTCAGTTCATTTTCTCAGCAAGGAGGACATCTCTGATGTTCAAACATGTTCAGGATTCTTGGTAAGGAAAAAGATGCCACATTGATTCAACTTTTAGTTAAAAAAAAGAAGAGAGGAAAGGTAGTGAAAACAAAGGCATTCTACAAAGCTGTATTTACCCAGAGATAAGGATAAATATAGTGTATTCTGGTATCCCAGCTGAGAGGCTGCATGGTTAATCTATTACTTTCCATTTTACAGACTTTGACAAGAGTCAGCACTTGCTCAAAGTAACAAACTATCAGTGTTAGATGCAATCAGAAGGAAGACAAGTTCATGCATTTATTTAGATTCACTCCTTATTTGATCATGCAAAAGGCTTCCTTAAAATAATGTGCAGGGCAGTATTTAGCAGATGCCACTTTGGCTGAAATCAGTAACTGTGGGATCCATTCATTATAGTAACTCACCTACTTCAACCTGTGGTTTCTGGACTCCTGAGGAGACATGGATTATTTCTAAGGAGTCTGCCAAAGAAGTTTAGAATCAGTAGGTTCAGATTTGCTCTACAGGATCTGTATCTCCAGTGAGAAATTTTAAGGAATCTGTAAATTAAAAAGGAATGTCCCACTACATAGCTGGTTTCAGCTCCGTCTCTCCAATCTTGTGGTTGACCTAGAGAAACATTACAGAAAGGTAATTAAGTGTGCAATAGCTTTCCCTCTTTTTGAGTTTTATGGAAACTTTCCTTCTTTCCTTTCCACCTTCAAGGGCATTCCATGCAATTTAGAAAGTGTTTGTTCAAAGGTAGATTAATCCGCACATAAGATCCTAAGGATGAGATGTGTATCTGAGGTCTCTTCATCGTAGAAATAGGCCACATGCTGTACTTACACAGTCAAGTGACTCAATTTTTTATAATGAGACTGTCACAAAGGAGGATAAAGAAAGGATTTACACTTTATTGCCCAAAGTAATGGGTAATTACTCCTTCTATCCAAAAGTGCTAGTTTTATAAGCATTTATCCTAGTCCTTTATAGAATTCTCTCACTTCAGTAAGTCCAGGGTTGGTTTCGACACAGAATGAACTGAAACAGGACACTGATACTTGCTTTCTGAAAAGAGGAAGGTTACCTTAGCCATACTAATTAGTGTTGTAGTACCTCCTTTATTTTCAAACCATTAATTTGGTTGATAAGAAGGGCAGAGGGAGGTTTGCACAAAGATTTTTTCACATCAAAGGATACATTTCAGATCAACTCTACAAGTTACTTTTATCCACTTACTGTAACCTTACCTGTTGGTTTCCTGTTCCCTATGGTAACACTGTGTCAAAGATATTCAATATCCATTACTTCCTGCAGTCCTTAATTTGTACCCGCTATCTTCAGAGACTTGAGATGTCTATCTGTGTGAAAGGATGGGTTTTTAACATGGGCTAATATGTGAACGTCCTTGCAGATGCGGGACTGGACATACCACTTACGTAGGTTCCTACCATTTATGTATATACAGCAGTATATGTTTGCTGTCTCATGCAAGAGTGCAATGGAACTTCACCTATAGATGATTAACTCCTCCCTTCCTTGGCTTTAAACTCTTATTCATCAGTGGTAGTGTGGGCAACCCACTTGCAATACACAACTTCTGTAAAGGGGGGAAAAAAAAAGTATATTAGTAATCTGAGAACCATAATAAAACCTGGAGTTTTCATTTGACTATTAATTTCTACGTGGTATTCTGCAAGCAAGCAGGAGCTCATTCTCTTGCTCCAAGCTAAGTAGAAGGCATTAGTTTCTTAGCAGGACATACCCTGGGCTTGGTGTCACATTATTAAATCTATACAAAATCACATTATTAAAACTATACAACTATTTTGCCTTGCAGTTTGGGCAAAATGAGCTTGCACCTGCCTTCAAAACACAAAAGAAAGACTCTGGTTTTGTCTGAGGGATACAGAGCTACTGTATCCTCATTTCTCTGATTAGCAGAACAGGATATATATACTACTTTTCCTCAGAGCAGTAAGAGAATGAAAAACAAATACTGGTAAGTTGCTTAAAAAAATTAATATGTATTTCATGATTAAGAGTTAGATCTTTTTATTATGCCATATAATTTTCCTCTCTATTTCCACAGATAGCATTCTCACTTTATACCTCAAACTTATGTTAGCCTTTGAGCACAAACTTCTTGCTCTTTCTTCTTAAAATATCCAGCAATAGGGGACAGCAAATACAGGTGTGTAACTTTTGCTGAAGAACATGCAGTTTGCTGTACACTTCTAACAAAAAACACTGGATTCTACAAAACAATTATATATCGTCTAATCATAGAGGGCTCTCTGAAACCGCACTTTTGACCTGAAGGCTATTAAGGAATATTTAAAGGAAATAGGAACATGTGGGAACCAAGATTAAGCAGATGGATCAACATTAAAGGAAAGAAGGGGGTCATATTAATTATAGTTTGCATTAGTTGCTCCCAGTATAACTTCAAACAGTATCACCTTTTTTTTTTTATCTACTCATTTGCTTAGAAGTAAAAATAAAATCATTCTTTTGATTTTATATAAAAGACAATACATCTGTCATATCTTTGTCATGCAGTACAAACCAGCTTCCCAGTGACACTCTGCAGTGACTTATTTCTGCTTTTTCCATTCAAAGGGAATGAAAATGTTGCATTTAACTTGTTGTGGGTAAAAGTGCATGAGCTATTGGAAAATCAGGGAAGTCTGCTGGTGACTGTAGAAAGTTCTAAAAGTCTTTGCCTATGTTTAAGAGGTCTACTGTCTTCTACAGATAATGCTAAGACCACCCTGACATTGAGGAAGAGAAGTAGATGCTTCATGAGACTCTCTTGGCTAAGCAGGGGACTTGAGATGAAGCTTCAGTGTGAAAAAGCCAGTATACAGGAGGGGGGAGCAGGGACACGCTATAAAGAATGTATATAGAAATACTTTCTGAGCATGCAAGAACACTAGGAAAGCCAAAGCTTACCTAAAGTTGACACCTGTAGGTGGTGTCAAGGACATGTGCCCTTAGTACTAAGAGGCCAAACAGGGAAACCATGGGACCATTGTTACATGGGCTGTGTGACAGCAGGCACAGATGTGGCTGAATTACTCAATGTCTTTGCTTTAGTCCTTGCAAACAAGACTTCCCAGGCTTCTCTGTTTAGAAAAAAGGGTTCAAGGATAAGAACTACCAACAGAAGATGAGGATCACTTGAGACAACTTGACCCATAAAAGACCATAGTACCTGGCAGGCTACACCCATGGGTGGTCAAAAAACTGGCTAAAATCCTGGCAGGGCCACTCTCAATCATCTTTGAAGGTCATGGAAATCAGGTGGGAGCCCAGATGGCTGGAGAAAGGCAAACCAGGTAGTGAACCTCACTTTGCTCCCTGGGAAAATCATGAAACAAGTCCTCTTGAAACACATTTCTGGGTACACTGGGGAGAAGAAAATGATTAGCAACAGTCTGGATTGAACATGAGTAAGTCATGTCTGACCAATCCGATTGCCTTCTGTGATGCAATGACTGGATCTGTTGACAAATGGGAGAGCAATTGCTGACATTTACCTCAAATTTAGCAAGGCTTTTGATGCTGTCTCCTACAGTATTCTTGCATTCAAATTAGGATGTTATGGTCTGGATGGGTGAACAACAAGATGAGTTGGATGAGCTCAACTGGTTGGATGATTAGCCTCAGAGGATAGTGATTAATGGAACGTACACTACCCAGATGCTGGTGGCTAGTACAGTACTCTGGGAGTCAATCCTGGGACCTATCCTGTTTGACATCTTGATAAACAACCTAGAGGAGCTGATGGAGGGCACACTGGCAAGTTTTCAGATAACACCAAACTTGGCAGTGGTGGGGAGGAGGAGGATGATCCTCCCTTAAGCAGGAGAGCCCTGCTTGAGGGCATAGCTGCCATTCATGGGGGCCTATACAGACTGGAGGAATGAATGGGTGGACAACAACCTTATGAAATTCAAGAGGTACAGATCCAAAGTCCTTCCACTGGGAAGGAAGAGATCCAGCAAAAAGACAGAGCGAGGACTGGCTGGGAAGCAGCTCTGCTGAGAAGAACTTGGGGATTGTGATGAGCAGTGAGCCGAACATGACCCAGCTGCATGCTCAGCAGCAAAAGCGGCCAACAGCATCCTGGGCTGTACAAAAAGAAGCACATCCAGTAGATTTACATGCTCAGTAGACTGATGTGCCCACTGCTCAGTACTCATTAGATCACATCTAGATACTGTGTCCAGTTTTAGACCTCTCAATACAGGAAAGATAATGGGAAGCAACTTCAGCAGAGAGCCACCAAGATGGTTGGGGCTGGAATGCTTTCTCTATGAGGAGAAGCTCACAGATCAGCTCTTGTTCAGCCTGGAGAAGGTATGACGTCAGGGGGAACATAATGGCAGCCGGCTAGTACCTACAAGGGGGTTATCAAGAAGATGAAGCCAAGCTCTTTACAGCAGTGCATGGTGAGAAGACAAGACACAATGGGCATAAATTGAAGCAAGAGAGGTTCAGACCGTTTATAAGGAAAAGCTTTTTCACTCATGAGGACAGACAAGCAGGGGAACCCATTGCTCACAAAGGCTGTGCAGTCTCCAGCCTTGGAGATTTCCAACAACCAACTAGTTAAAACCCCAAGCAACCTGGTCTGATTCCATAGCTGGCCGTGTTATGAGCAGGAGATTGGACTAGAGACCTTCTGTATTATCATATGATTGTCTGAACATAGAATCATAGAATTGTCTAGGCTTAAGATCATCTAGACCAACCATCAACTTAACTCTGATAAAAACCATCACTAAACCATGTCTCTAAGCACTATGTCTACCCATCTTTTAAATACCTCCAGGGATGGTGCCTCAACCAGTCTAGCCTCTGCAGTATCATAAATCCTGAAGACTGCTGTGGCTTCTTTCTTTCTGTTGTCTTTTTAGATAATGAGAACACTTCGATAGGCCTTGCATTAAAATGAAAGGAAGAAGCCAGGTCTCAGTAAATATCTGAAACTATCCTATGCCCTTTAGAGCCATGTAGCAAACTAGTTTCCCAGACACCCAGCTTGCTAAATGTGAAGGGAAATGTGAAGTTAAGCATTCCCAGCGAGACAACAAACAGCTGCTTTATCTACAACAAGGAAGGGAAAAGAAATAATTTGCAGGTTTTTATTGCAGTGTTATTAATACTTTTATTTCCACTTGCAATAAAGTTGCTAATATCAGCAAAAATTATTCTAGATAATAAGACTATGCAAACATCTTTATAAATCAAGTGTAGTGCCTGGATTCCTGGCAGTTGGCCAGTATAGCCCTCTATGTAAACAAGTTTGGCTATTTCTATATTAACCACTGATGGTTATGCCTCTCTCCTGGACTATCAAACTAGAAGATTACCCTTCACTGTATGTTCCTCTGTGTGAGACAAAGTCTAGCATTGCATTTCTTGCATTCTATTGCATTTACAGGCAATAGAATATGTAAATGGAACACACTGCAATTAAATAGATGTCCATTCTTCTGTGCAAGGTCCATTTAGGAATGTCCTGCTGGCTTTAGAAAAGGACTGTAGTTCATAGGTTCCTGACTGAAGCAATAAACAAGCCGTGTGAGTGGTAAAGTTAGCTGGAGGAACAAACATAAAAGATTCTTTCAATGACATAAATTAGGACTTCAAATTATCTTGACAATTTACATAACATTTGTTGTGCATGAATCCATTGCCTGTGGTATTTAATATCGCATGTATGATTTGGCAGATCCAGAGCAATTTTACAGTGAAGCAAGGACACAACAGATGATAACTCTCTAGGAAGCAAAAGAAGGTGATAGCTGTACTCACATATTGCAGATGTAATGAAATGGATCTGGGTTTTAGCAATTTTTTTTATCTGCATGTGGGATTGTTTTGCCTGTTTTGCAGATTTTGGGTTGGGGTTTTTATCTTGTTTTGGTTTTGTACTTAGGTCACTATTTTGTAAGTAAGAACCTAATATTTGTAACATACTGAGTGCATCACTTCATGTTTTGGAGTACAGTGATGATTGCTTCCTGTAACAGAGCAAGAGTAACAAGGAGCAATTTGAGACACTGATACTGTTCAAATCAAAACAGAAAAGATGATACCCTTGCAGATAAAAGGGCCTGCAAAAATGTATGTGTGTTTTGTCCATATATTGTAACTCTCTGCATTCGTTATGACAGATTCCAAATACTTGAACTGGGGAACATGCCCAATCACCCTATACAGAAACCTGTGGTTAGAAAAAAACCTTGCCAGAGAGTATTTCAGAGCTTTCATACCACTCTGCTATACCTTTGCCAAGAGGACTAAAGGAAGAACTTCAGCAAGCGAAAGACTTGCAAAAGGTGCCCTTTGATGACAGGCACATTACAGATACAATTCTTGCTCTCTGTACCCATCAAAAACCATCTCAAGCACTGAGATCTATAGTTCTCCTTTCTGCTACATTTAGTGCCATCAGCAAAACACACCCAAAAAATTAGAAAACAAAACCCCAAACTAAACAGCTTCCTCCAGAGGATCTGGATCAAGAACTTTCTTGTTGCCAAGTTGCAACTTTGTCCTGACTGCAGAGTAGCAGGGGGAAAAAAAAGCTCTATATGCAATCTATCCATCTAATACATAGATGGAGATATGACTTCTGGAACTCCCAGAAGGTGTGGATGTGGCATACAAGCATGCACTGTCCCTTTCGAGCATTGCTTGTCATCAGTGATAACAGGGTTATTTAAACACACTCCGCTGAAGAAATAAACAGCATTTTCTATTCAAGTGCCTGAGCAGCATGCAGCCAGTCATATTAGTGCTGAAGGAAAGAGTCTAAGGTTTAATTTCTAGGAAGGTTGTCTCTATAACAGCAGCTATGTCAGCAGAGCAATATCTAGTTTACACAACAAAATATCCTTGAACTATTAAGCTGTGGGCAAAGACTGCAGATCAAAATTAATTACAAGTGTGTCTTGGCTGCACAGAGACAGAAATGCTGCAGCCCAGCAGAGAAGCAAGAAAAGCCAACCAGGGCACTGGTGAACACTTAACAGGAGTTTATATGTTGAAATGCATGGAGTACATCACTGGGAGCAACAGCACCTAGCAGCTTTCCCCTTAATTTGGGGTACTTCTGTTACTGACACGGAAATAAATGTTTTGGTTCTGGATTTTTTGAACATAAAACTATAGTGCATTTTCACATGTGAGGATGAATACTACCTTTTTGGCTCTAGCCATCTTAGTCCAGGCTACAGATATGAGCCTGGACTACTTTTGTAGCCAAGGCTAAAAAAATGACACCTTGTCATTGTGAATATCCCTTGCCCTCCTCCCACCTCCAACTGTTTATTCAACCATGCCAACATTATGGGATAGCATTATCAAATGGCTGGGATAAATTTCACTGTAATTTAACTTGGCACAGCCTTTTAAGTGAAAGCCTTTGCTATTACAGACCCTGATAATGGCACCCCTAGGTACAATACCCTATTCCTGAAGATCTGTGTTAAACACTATGAATTCCAAAATAGTTACCTCCTCTGAAACAAAATCATTAAGCTGAGTAGGCTGACTTAATTAGACTTAAATGTCACCAGTGATTCACTCTGTTTTAATAAACTCATCTGTTTTCATGTCACTTCTGTAATTTATGCCATAAAAAGCCAGTCATGTTGTTCCAATGCCTCAGGAACAGAGTTAGAAACTATTTGAAAACCTTTCTGGGATACCTTCTCAAAGGCTTCATGACACTGTAACAGATGCAAACAGTGTCTGTGAAGGTAGAGCCTTTTCAGGGGAAGGCATCACAGAGATCTTTGTGCCTGCTAGAAAATTTAGAGCAACGACATAAAAAGAGAACACGAGTGCACTGGACAAGGAGCTCTGTTGAGAAATCTGCTTCGCTACAGAGCTCTGAAAGTGAGTGGAGTAAGAAGCAGAAAACATAAGGAAATGGGTGTTTATGGGAAAATCATTTCAAAATGGTAAGTCTCAAGATTTGCCTGGCAGCTTAGCAGGTTCACCGTCTTCCCTAATTCTTTTGGAAAGAAGTGCCAGAGCTGTGGGTCAGAGTCAAAGAACAAATTTCTTCAACACATATACTCTATTCACCCTGATCTTTCATTATACATAGGCATTAGAGTTGCCTTAGGAAACCTGTGTAAAGCTATTACATGCATTCAGTCCACTGGCAATTTAAAATTTAATATATGGCTGACTTACTGATATATTCCAAGTACACTTCTACCTGTGGGAGAGCAGGAAAGAAGCTGTGGTAAGGATTTCACTTCTGTGCACTGAACTAGGTAGTACACAGAAAACCATCCTAAATGGAATTTAAGCACTCTGCAGTGGAACTGCATGTGATAACCTCCAATGCACAACTCCTATGAACATGCTCTTGAATCCTCCCCATGTTCAGACTAAAATTAGAAAGCATCATTTTTAAGAGAACAGAGTATGAAAAAAAGAGAAATAGTATTCTCTAGAGATAGTCCCTTTGATGATGGACAGGGGACAGAATGTATATAAACAAGTATAGGTTACCTATGTTTCATAAGGTTGGTACTTAATGCTGTGATGGATCCCATCTAGGAAGTCTAGGAATTTATCAGACAGGAAGCCTGCCCCAATCTACTTCAAAGCACAGTTGGGAGTAAACAGGTATGCTAATGAAGAAATTACATATGCTACTCATTTACCAGCTCCCAGAAGAGTCTTAATAGCAGAAGTTGATTACACATGCAGCAGTGAGAAGGTCCTATACCTGATTAAATACATTTGTGGGTACAGCACTCATTTCTGTGCTAGAAGAAACAGGACAGGCAATATATAGCTAAAATGGATTGTAATGCATCTCCTGGTCAGATTAACAGGACCAAATACTCACCTTTGTTGTTGGTATTTCTAATTAGAGACTGAAAGACACTACTTGACATCATCTGCAGTTAAAGAAAAAAAAAACCCCACAATTAAATGAACATACAAATACCCTAGGTATATTTTGTTTGGTTCTTCTTTTTCCTCTACAAATATGGAACAGATTTGTGTGCGTGCGTTAGTGGTGATTGGATACTGCTGAAACTGTGTTTACTTTCCATTTTGTCTGAAGCAGCTCCGCTGGAACCAGGTTTGTTTATTTACCTGGTGTCTCTATAACTAGTTTCTGACACTCAGTTATCAGGGATTCATGCTCACGTCTCGTATTAGAAACTCTATTCCCCTTATTGTTGCTGTAAGCAGGATAACACAAGAAGTGGTTTGGCCTCCAGGCTATTTCAGCTGGGTCTGGTATCAGCCATGTTATATTACAACCTGTAAGACTGGGATCTCTTTGATTGTCCTTCCCAAGACTTACAGTTTCTATTTTATTTTTTTTTTTCACTTTCACATACACTCACACAGAGAGGGTACATTTAAAGGAATATGTTGATCTTAATGACCTCTCAAAATTTATCCTGGGGCTAATCAGAGGCTTGCTGTGTTGTGCTGGCTAAATCCATCATGGTATTGAATAATTCACAGCCTGCCTTAAAGGCTCCAGACTCAGTGATTTACCCCATATTAATGTGATGCTTTTGCATGTTAATAGGCTTATGTTAATGTTTTACAAAATGATAAAGCATGCTTCTGAACTCTCCAGTGACAAGGGATGATGGTATGAACCACATAATTCTAGCAAAGGACAGCCAATAACATCAGATTTATGAGTGTTGCTACAGCATCTGTCGTAAGCTTGGGCCAGACCAAACCATTACATTGAGTCTTACCCCTATTCTGTTTGCTCAAGTGGCTTTTCCCAACCTGTTTTAACACTTTAATGAAAGTAGTCAGGCATAAGAGAAAAGGTAGGGCATTCTGAAAGGAGAACTAAGCTTTCCAAAACTGTTTTAGTGCAGAGGTTTTATATCCCTTTGAGAAAAGACCTAGAAGAGAACAAAAGGGATTTCATCACTCCCAGGCTGGAATTTCAGAGAGCAGCGCTCATGAGTGGGGTCATATTTTTCCATTTGAGAGGGAGACAGCCTGTCAGAAGAGCTCAATGTGTTAGGCACATGTTGGGTGTTGAGAATTGTAAAATGCAGGCCAGGTCATGTGAACACTCACATGCCTTCCCTCCAGCTGTACCGCACCTTTCTATCCAAGCTGCTCAACAGGTCACACGTGTGCTTTTACTAGCCTCTCAAGAGAACAAATAAACAGCACTTAAAATCTTAAAATCTGCTTATGTGCTTGCTGTGAGGAGGGGGAACCTAAATGTCTCTTCAATATCTGCTTTATATACTTCATTGGTAATGATGTCCTTGTACCTACACAGGATGGAAACAAAAGGGCAAATACTTCAGCCCTGGACCTTCTGGTAGATGGCAAGGTAGCAAATGAGCTTCAGTTCTGCTAAATGCAGCCTAATACATATAGGAAGGAGGGAGAAGCTGAACTGCTTACCCATCTGACATTGGTCAATTCAAGCTTTTTGACAATGGGGCTTGCTGGCAGTTTGCATAAAAGATGGCGGCTCTCCATCTTCATCCAAGGAAAGGTGAGAGAAGAGGGAAAAAAAAAAGACAAAAGAATGGGAATAAGGAATGGACAACAGTACAGAAACATGACATAAACCAGAGTGTGTGGCATTATCTGGATTGCAGTCTGAAGTACTACTTCCAATCACTGATAGGCAAAAAATTGCATTTACTGTTTTCAAAAGTAAATTTTTTGTTTCAAAAGACAAAAAATGACACCCTTTTTTTTTTTCTTTGTGTGATTTTGTGTTTCATAATTCTTCTGAGAGGGAGAAGAGGGCAGCACTTAACTGAATAAGCCATCTAGAAACACTAAGATCTTGAAAGCTCAGGTGCTCACCTAGCAAACAGAAAATTATTTTTTAGTTTGTGTTTCCTGGCTTGCAGCAGAGACCCAAACTTTCATTTTACATACTCCAGCCCAGTTCCTCAATTGCCAAGGTATAGAAGCCATCCCTAGCATAATGAATATGCAATGCACTATGGAACATCTGCTGTTGGGTTTTAAATGGACTGCGAGCAATTATGGAACTCACCTGGGATATAAGAGACCCAGGTTTTCATTCAGTGTTAATTTAGACAACCATGGTAGCCTCTGGCTTACTGGCTGTTCTGGGGTGGGGCTGCTTGTTTCCAGAAAATTCATTCTGCACCTGAGAGATTTTCATGACAGCTGGAATGTTTTGTTAAGATATGTCAACGTTTACAGCAGCAGCAAAAATGTCCACTAGTTTTTCTGGACCCTTCTAAAAAGATATTACAGAATTATTTTTCATACCAGATGCAATTTAACTGTGGATACTGAGGTTACAGTTCAAAAACCAATGATATAAAAAATGACTGAACATTTAGAAGGATAACAATGCCATTTGGAATTTAAATGCCAGCTATTAATACACAAGCTGGAAGAAACACTAAACTGCATGCTTGAGAGTTTAAGCCAATCTTGGCTACCAGGTATTAGAAGGAGATCTATTGCAGATAATCCTATCACTGCCTATTTTAGGGTTTCACGAATCTGCCTTGGAGCATCTGCTCATTCTTTCAACATCTCTCAGTGGTTATGTTTTCTAACTTCTCATTATCCTTACTGTTATTCACTGGACTGACTTCAATTTGTCCATCTTTCATGAAGAATCGTGCTCAAATTTGGCACAGTACTCCAGGTTGGAGGTAATGAATGTTGAGAAGATCAGAAAGAGAGGCTGATGTGCCTCTCTGATGGCTGACATGCCCTCTGAAAGGCTGATGCTCCTGTCTTATAGTGTACTAGAGCATCTTCCTTTTTTGCAATTGTTGCCTTATGTTCAGCATGTGATCTACTAGATCTGCCAGGTCCTTTTCTGCAGAGCTGTTACTAATAACCAGATCTATCCTGTGCTTACGTAGTTGATTCTTCTTGTGTAAGAGTAGAACTTTTCCTTGTCCTTACCCAGCTGCATCCCATTTTTTCAAGTTACTCAGCAGTTTGTCAAGATCTTTCCGAATTCTCATCTATTCTCCAGTTTCTCACTAGACCCTCTTAGAGCTGTGCTATCTGCAAATGGAATAAATACAGTTTCTAGCCTGTTGTGCAGGTCCATGACAAAATCTTCTCTATCAATATTGACAAGTATAAATGCTAGCATGAAATAAAAATCTTCGGAGTTGAGTCAGCACTTTCTTAGAAACTGTAGTTAAACAAGCACAAAATTGAAATCTAGAAACACAGTTTTTCATTCTTTTGCTCATTAAGTACTTGTTTGTTACAGTTAACAATCTAAAACTCATCTCATTCTAAAATCAAACTGAGATAATATCAGGAGTAGATGACATATTTCTGTTTTAGCACTAGTCAATTTAAACATCAGTCATATAAAAACAGATTAACAGCTGAAATGAGTTGCCTTCTCAAAATAAATGAAGCAGGAAGCCTGTTATTTCCTCACTCAATCTTTTGCATAGTGTATATATATTGTAAGTACAACCCATGTATTTCAAGGTCTGCAGAATTTAAGTGCATCCATATCTTGCAAAAGGAGTCTTAAAACTTACTCTCAAGACACTGATTATTCTGGAACATGAGTCATTTGGGAGTGTATTAGATAATAACAGCCTGCAGTTGGGAGCAGTATTTGGGGAAGAAATTTTATTCCATAGTCCAGAGTCTTTTTTGTCTTTTCTAATGTCAAACTTCATGGAACCATAGAATCATAGAATCGTTAGGGTTGGAAGGGACCTTAAAGATCAT
>JAOXNO010000013.1:66150385-66202944 GCA_028565335.1 Limnodromus scolopaceus | reverse complement strand
GATCATCCTTGTGGCCCTCCACTGGACCCGTTCCAACAGGTCCATGTCCTTCCTGTGTTGAGGACTCCAAAGCTGGAACTAGCTCTTCTTGTGGTAAATACAGTTTTATGGTATTGCCTAACACACGTCTGACTTTGGAAAAAACCAATCTATTTCCTTCACTTAGATAGGAAATTACAGCAAAACCAGTTATTTCCCTGAGGGATTAAATATTTCTGAACTGGAGCCGCTGCATACCATTGCTATAATTTGGTCACTCACAAATCCTCTCTAACAAGTTGCACAGAAAGAGTGTTACATGTTTCAGATAGAGTTTTATACATTAGTAGAATATCTTTCTGAAAGAAAAATCAGAACAATGAGAGTTCAAGAATATAAGCAAAAGTGTTCTTACTGGGTCTTGTGTGCCTCAGTGCTCAAAACATGAGTAAGAACTTCTATGTGTCTTTACAAGTTCTCTTCAAGGCTAAGGGTACATTTCGTCTCTCCATATTATGGGAGATTCTTAAGACTCCTCTGTCTTGCAGGACTTCTTGAATATCTTTTTCAGTACTTTGAGACTTAAATGAGAGATGCTGGATAAGTGGAAAGCATGATGATTTTTTTTTTTGATATCTCAAACATGATGACTTATTACTACTCTTCACTTGGTTTCTTAGCCAAAGCACTTGATAGTCTCATTCAATCATCTATATAGTAAAATTCCTTATTTACAAAAATAAAAGACTTATCCTGATTAAATTGTCTCCCTTTAAACAAAGATGAACAATTTTCACTGTGGGTCTTCAACACTTAGCTGAAATATAACCACACAGATGTTAAGAAATGGTAAGAATCATCTTAAGAAGCTACTTAAATTATGAGTGGCTTTGTGTAATTTTAAAATTTGCATCTTTTCCATTCTGAGTGGCAACAGAGTGGAGACTTATTCTTGTCGCATGATATGTTGTAACCAATCTGTTTTTCACAGGGCTGCCCAAAGAAAATATGACAAATTAATAAATTAAAAGCTCTATGCAAGACAATGCCTAAAATAGGCTTACCAATTATTGCAACTACGTTGCTCCACAGCACGAGAAATGGTTGCTTGAGAACCTGAAGAGAACTTGTTCTATACCATTGCAGAGCAGAAGGTCTTTTAGGTGTAATACTCTTGGATAGCTGTGATGGTCAGGTATGTATAGCCAGTCTTACTCAGAGGAGCTGAAACCATGCCTGGCATTTTTAAGTGTTACCAAAAAAACCCAAAAAATCAATGGTAATGGTTTTTAATACTCTCTGAGTTGTCACTTCAGGGTAGGAATTTGTTTTCTGCTTACAGGACACCTAATAAAACAGGGCCACAATTTAATTAAATGGTTAAAGAGCTTTTAAAATTGAAATAACAAAAAAATAACTGCTATAGTAATATATTTCACAGAACCAGCCTGCAAACCCCTAAAAACCTGGCTAGAATGGCTGAGCCAGTACAGAGCAGGTGATAATTAATTTTTTATGTATGCCAAAGTCACACTAGGACTTAGAGCAAATCTTGCTGCAGCTTTAGCTCAGTATTTCTTTACCTATTCACCATGGACAGGGAGAATGGATCACTCTTTTTCTTTCTGAAGCAGCCTTTTATGTACTTGAAGACTGTTAATCCAACACTGTTCCGCCTTCTGGTTTTACCTCTCAGTAATAACAATTCATTCAGTCTTTCTTTGAAGGTCATATATGGTAGACTTCTGCTCATTCTCATTGTTGTCCCCCAATATACATCCAAAGTGCTCATTTTTTTCTTGAAGTGCAATGCTGTCTTCTTGACCTAGCAGGAATACTGCAGCATACTGTTAAACATAGAAGGTTACCAGAAAGCTGATAAAATACATCCTGTTAAAAAGTTGAGCAGCAAATAAAAAGCTAAAGGAATGACAGGCCATAGCAATGCCTAGAGCACTGTTTGCTAATGTTAACATAATAATAAGTGCATGCTTATGTGAGAACTGGCAGGTAAACATCCTGTCTGCTATGAACAATTTCAAAACTCCTGGGGGCAGTGAAGATAAGAAACCAACACTCCCATCCCAAAAGCAGGCTCCAGCCAAATCAGTTGAACAGGTAGATCTCATCTCTCCAGTGCTGCATCAGTTCAGTACCCAGTATAATGAAATGAGTCATCCTCTCAGCTCTTCCTACTCCTAATGCTGTCAGAAAATTGCAATAGCTTAAGTAGCTCAGGAAAAGGTCTCCTTCTGCTGTTTCCTAAACTTAAACCACTTAGAATCCACGTGTTATGGAACAAGAGTACAAACTGAAGGCTTCCTAGCAAAATTTCAGGTAATAACAGAGGAAATGACTGTTATTTCCCAGAGAGGAAAATGTGAAACAAGTTTAACGAGATAAAATGAGCCTGGAGAGGGTTAATAAAAGCCATTCCAGAGAGACTGCAAGTAATTTTATAAAGAACATTGCTGATTGCATGCCTACTGGACAAGTTAATACAGTGAAAGATGTCTGAGGAGAGGAAATGAACAGAAGATTGAGACTGGTTTGTACACATTTGAAAAAAAACTGTCACAGTGAAAAACAGCATGCCAGTCTGCTTTCAAATATGTAATCAGCGCATTTTGGTTTGTTGATGATAGAGAGGTAAGTGGATAGCCCTGTTCAGGTTAGCACAAGTGACTGTGAAGTGATTAATACTTAAGATACCTGAGGCAGAGTAACTAGAAGTGCAAGATGTAATTAAGAAAATAAAGGGCATGAATAGTAATGCTTTTTGCACCTGGTGAGAAAGAGCACACTGTTGACATGATGCGATAGGTACAGATGGTGACTGAAGTGGGAAATGTGTGAGAGGTAGTGACAAAATAGAAGGATTTGTAGGACTCCTCTGAAGAAGTCCTGATTTTCAAAGGTGCTTTCGAGTTAGGAGTACACAACCTTATAAGTCAATTGGAGAAGATGGGGGTTTAAATTTTGTTGGTTAATTACAAATACATTAATGGGAACAAATGGGAACTTGCTAGTTACTTAATCAGTGTCACTGCTTTACTATGAGGGTTTACTTTAAGGCTATCTTGTGTAGTTCTCCTGTCTTAAAAATGAATTAGCAATAAACTTTAACTTCTCTCATACTTCACAACTTAGGCAGATTTTTGTTGAAGTATAGATAAATAAATTGAAGTAATGAGCACATTTAATTAGGAACTTAAATTGTCTGAGAAACTATATCCTAAACTGCATAGAATGTAAGCCAAAGCCAAGGAAACAGTTCATGTATAACACCTACGCAACGATGCAATGTATATATCACTACCAAGTAACATTTGGGTTTCCCTATTCACCATGTCTCTACGATTCCACTTCAGTTTTGCTTGCCTTGCAGTTAAGAATTTATTATTTGATAACAAAAAATACATAAATGCCTGCTTAGATACTTATGTTAGCAGAAAAGCTTGTGATCTTTTTGCCATTTAAAAAAAGATTAAGCAGCAACCTCAATCGAGTAGTAGCCACTCCTTCATGTCTGAGATTGGTGGCATTTACTGACAGTCTCTAGACAACAAACTGTCTAAAAAAAATTGCTGGTACAATGCAGTCATCTTCAGCAGTGCTTCCACCACAATCTGAATTAGCCACTATCTCAATTACCTCCTGCATGTATTCTAGTGTCTGACAAGCAAGCAGCCCTGAAGCACCTATCACAATCCATTCGTTTTCCAAATAACATTTAGACCTAGGTATGACAGAATAGGATGTTGTGGATGTTCCCTTCTCAGGGAAGCGGTTACATGCTCAGAGGAGCCAAACTATCCATGAAAAATCATGAAACTTGAATCCATTTTTTCCTGAAAAGTGAATATTTTGGTATTTTCATGGACTACCTGCTTCTTCACACAGGATTCTTAATACCAGTCTCTCAGCATTGACCATGCAGCAAGTCATGGCCCCATTTGTTCCTGGCTGCAGAGCACATATCATCTCAGGGACAAGAAACATGTATTTCTTGGAAAAACATCCTTTGGGCATGCAATGGATGCTCTACACCCACAGCATTTGTAACCACCTATCAGAAATTAAGCTTTTGTGTTTGTACCTATGGGAAGATCTTATCTACACCGCATGCTCTACTGTGGAGGCAGAAACTAACCTGTAGGGTCTAACCCTCTTCTCAGTAAATCAAAACGGCAGCATTCAGCTTTATTTCTTTTACAAATCAGAATTAAATAAGTTATCCTGCAGCAAAATGAAGCAAAGATGTCGGAGTAAGGAAATTGTGTATACCTTTTTCATCTGAAGAGCTACTACACTATGTGACTGTGGAAAGAAGAGGGGAATTTCAGGAAACAAAGGTTAAGATAAAGGAAATCAGAGAGCAAGTGAATGTCAGTATTTTTTTTGTTTATTTCAATATGGGAATTTAAATTGATGACTTCCTGGGCTGCAGATTAAAAGGTTACAGAGGATGCAGATAATCTTTCATGCAGAGCATGCTGGAGGCTTGGAATTCACTCTCCAGTATTTGACATAGCAGCTTTAATCCTCATGTTAGCTCTTGGGAACTATCTGACCAAAGGTAAATAGCCAGCTTGTCTCTTAATGGGCATCTGGATAACAATTTACAGTAACCTTATGTTTGTGTGAAAGGATGCTGCTTAAAATATGTATGCTATTTTCTGGATGGGACACTGGAGCAGATAAGTTTTACTGAATGAAATTAAACAAATGTTTTTAGCAAACTATAAAATTAGTTAAACATGTTCAGCATAATCAGATAACTTTCCTAATCAATCATACACTAGAAATTGTTTTCCTACTTAGCCAAATTTGTATTTATGTGCCAGATACCTACTCAGCAGTAAATAAGTACCACATACCCACTACATAAATGACCATTTTCATTTTGCATGTATCAAAATATTTTTCCAGTATTTTTAGACTACTCTAGTGCCAAATTTTCTTAACAACTGATACTTATTTCATACAAGAAATACTTTCTTGTATGTAAGAATGTAACTTACCCTATAACTGCTGCAAACTACTATAAACATCAAAAAAACATTTAGTCCCCATTTTTTCAAAATTAGCTCTTAAGATGACACTATTCACAAAGACCTTCAGAATTGGATTTGGGGCTCCATTTACACTGAATAAATAAATTAAAATCTTATTCTCAATCTACCACCATTACTAGTAAAGAAACATAAACTGGGCAGTAAATCAGTGAACCATATTGGTGTCTTTTCCATAGGAAATACAAAAACATATCTTGATTTTGCTAAATCACTGTTAGTTACAGTATGGCTGTAGTTGTGTGGCCTGCAGTACTAGAGAAATAAAAACTTTAGGTTTTGCCTAACAAGGTGATTTATCCAACAATTGTACATGGATTAGAAATGAAAGCCCTTGGTTTTCTCCCTTTTCTCGTGGATATATAGATCCTTACCCTGACACTGTCTGGTCACTATGCGTTGGATTCTAGTGGTCTTCTTTCATTTTATCTGGACAGCAGTGGCCCCAAGAATTAAGATGCTCATAAACCCTCTGTTAGGAGCATATTATACCACTAGATTTTTAAGTAAGACTTGAAACTGTTTTGCATTTAAAAATAAAAGTACAGAGCAGTCTCTAGTTAGCTGAAACCAGAAAGGTTTTTCACCAAGCAACATTCATAACATAATCCCCACTCACTTCAGGAAGACAAAATTCAGTAGGAACATAGTAAGAGTTATCAGAAATCTGTAATTACAGCCAAACACACTTAAATTATATTCTTGTTGCCTTTATAGTAGGAATCAAGTAAGCAAAGATAGAAACTGTGTGGGTAAAAATATTTCTATGAATCCGGAAGTCGGTGGCTATGATTCATAATCACTAACTAATCACTTCTTTAACCTGTATGCCTGTATTCTTTTTAAGGACTAAGGGTAATAATAGTTTCTAGTGTTTGTTGCTTCCTATTCTTTCACCAGATTAGCAACTGCAAGACATCTCTTTCATTTTAATTGGCAAAAAAGGAAACCATGAAGATTGATCACCAAATACTTTTTCCAGACTTTAAGATAAGTAGGGTTAACAGACAGAAGGAAAATTAAATAAGAGGAGGTGGAGTATAAAGTGATGTTTAATGCCTTCAGCATTATTTCCTTTAGCAGTGAATGCTAAGTGATGCTTCAAACTGAGATCACAGCTGAGCAGACAGAAAAGGAAAATATCATTTTGACTGTGAAGTTCTCAGACAGATGAACCTGTCAAGAGGTAGAGAAATAGGTCACATGAAAGTTAATGGAAAGTAATAAACAAAATACATTGTGCCACAATGCTTCATCTCAATTAAAAGTTCACATGCTGAATGCCATTTAAATTGACAGATACCAAGCTCTTATCAGCCTGCTTATTTGTAGTCTTTGCATTTATAAAGGCTGTTGTTTATTCCCCTGGGTAGCCTCTGGAATCCTCCTGTTGCACTTCTTAGTCAAGAATAATTGAAGTGTAAAGTAGTGAAATGCCAGGATTCATAAGAAAATGTTTCATGGGAGAATGTTTCTTTATTACAGGTGTTCAGGTGCTTCAAAATGAACTGATGTTAGAGAATGACTGGATTTTTCCTTCTAGCAGTGTTCAGCACTAGGCTGACATGCACTACCCATTGCTCTTTGACCACAGCAATGTCATCACTTCAAGAGGCAGCTCCAACACCTCTTTTTAGCAGCTCAAGACAAAAAAGAGTGGTTTGGAAGGTAATATAGAAAATATGTCATACCTGCATGACAGCAGTGCTGCACCCCAGCTTCCCACACAGAGGTGTGATGAGAATAATGAACTTGCTGAAAGGGTTTTAATATGCCAATTGGTGTGTTACAGCTTTATCCTTGCATTACTCTGTTGCAAGAGATGGGTAATAGTTTATAGAGACGACTTGAGCCACTTGTAGGTGAGACAAAGCTTTGTAGCTTCTATATGGGAGGGATTACTTAAAGCTGAAGGTGAGACTCAGAAAGATACCATAGTTACTACTAAAATTGGGAACATGACTGCAGCATGCTGAGGAGAAAAAAGTTAGACCTCAGAAGAGTGCACTTTTTGAGTTGTACGTGGACTCCCATTCTCTCCAGGTCAGGTGTCTGACTTAAAGCTCCATGCCTAGAGTACTTCATCCCTTTTCTTAGGGTAAGGACTTTACAAAAATCGCTTGTCTCAGGGTGATAGTGGGACACATTGTCCACATGATCACTTTCTAGTTCCTTGCTCAAAAATGAAAGCTCTGGTGTGTAGCCCTCCTTCAGTGACAGGATCTCAACCAGAATTCCTCCAACTCCACAGTAAATGCCTGCACTGTGTAAGAGTTGCGGAGCATCTTTTACTTCCCATGTTACAGTTGTGCCACTGAGCTGCCTAGACTGCCAGAGACAAGAGGCTGCCTGACATTGCAGGAATGGTTCAACACTACAAGGTGGTAGGGATGAGTATGGATCTTTTTTTCGTGATGCTAGAGTGCCACAAGCACACCAAATACAACAGAAACACACAGGGTGTTTGGCAGCTTTACTGACTGAGAGCAGGGCTAAGACAGGTATTAATCACTTCCTTGCTCAGACTGGGAGACTAGCATGCATGTAAAGAAGCTTAAATGGGGGCACCAAACAATACCACGGCCAAAATGTTAATGAGATGTTGCATTTTGGCAAAGATGTTTCTTAGTCAAGCTGATTATGTTTTAGCTCCTTCTCCCAGGGCTTTTTTTTTTTTTTTTTTAATCATAGCCCTGACAGAGTAGTGATTTTGGAACAAAGACTGCACCAAATCTACAAGTGCACAGGTGTTCCAGGCATGGTGGGAGGCTGGACTACATGGGAGACATTCAGCATAGCCTTATCTGCAGGGATACAGTACATCTCAGCAAAACGAAACACAAGAGATTCATCGGTGAAAGAAACAATCTCATAGCGCTGGCTCCAGTTTACAACGCATTCAAGATCTGTACTGCTCTGACAGTCAGGCTGGCAAATATCAAAGCCAAGGACAGGGGAAAAAAAACTCTTATAACTTGCATAGTTGCACAAGTATGCAGACATCTTTTCAGAAAGGGTACAAATGAAAAGCAGAACTGTTCATCCTTAGCTTACCAACATGTAAATGCATGCTGTTACCATGCAAATCAAAATATGTGTGTCCATGATTTGAAAAAAATCATACCTGTGTCTGAAGGTTTGATCCCAAAGCTGCTTACATTTAATTCCCCATGCTGTATATGTCCTAAGGACCTTAGCACAAAGGATTTTGCACTGAATTCTTGCAGATTCTTATTTGTTTGGCAGAGTTGAGAAATCAAGCACTTTGGGTAGCTGTTTCCTCTCCTCGCCCAAAGCCCTGGGCCTATTCTGATGTTAAAAGCCTGAAAAAGAATGCATAAGGGTTATTTTTAACATGCTTCTAAGTGGAATTTGTACTCAGTTAATATTAAAGTATTGCCTACAATGCATGTAATAAAATGAGAACATGCTTTGGAAAGTCCTGATTGAATGTGCATGTCAGCTGCTGCTCTGCTGGCCTAATGCAATTTGATTTTGATATAATGTAATGGAGCACAGTGATGAAAAACAGCAATTCTAATAAAGGTCCTCTTTTTCTTTCACAGCTTATTTATTTTTGGTGACTGAAGCAGGTGCCTCTCTATCACTGTCTCTTTCAGAGCATGTAATCTCAAAATAATTAGCTAAGACGACTTTTCTTTGTGTCATAATTAAATGAAATCTAAGTAACAGAGTATACTTTTAGATTGCAAAACCATAGGTGCAAATTTTCAACTAGTATATAGTTGAATTGGCAGCAAGGACATCAGCTGAACAAAGGAAAAACCTACAGCAGCAACAACTTTACTCACAGGAAAGCAATGGACTAACAGGAGCCGACTGCCCTGTAGGTGCTCAGAAGAGATCTGGATGCATTCCATGCTGTTTCAGTCGCCCACTCTTTAGCATCGAGGCAAATCAGACTGTGCTGTGACTTGCATAAGGTGGATTGATGTTCAAAGGAGAATTGTATGAAGCTACCAAATTAATTTCAGTCTGACTCTGGTTTTGAATGCAGGTTTCCAGGGTGAAAGGCTAATGCATTAACCCATCACATCAAGCACATCTCATTATGCAAAAGTTAATGTTAATACACTCCATTTCGTACATTTTTAAGGATCTTATGCTTTCAGGGACTTTATTTTCTCCTCATGTTAATTGTACTATCTGCATCTTTTACCTAATTTAACATGTAGTTTGTGTCAAAAAATTACTTCGAACAAAACAACAATCAGGCTTTCATGAAATTTCAGATCATCTAAGAAGCAAGGAAAGTAAGCTGTGGTGGAACAGAAGAGGATGCTATTCTCAGTCCCAGTGGGCAGCAAAGCTAAGCAAATGAGAGTTACCCACTGAATTAAGTACATTCACTCTTGGAAAAAAATGCTTTTTCACTTTAGAAGTGCATGCAATTATCCTTTTTCTCTCCCGGCCACATGCATACACATCTGGCAACAATTCTGGCCTTTACAGGATGCTTTTTATGTCACTGTGGGGGAAAAAAAAATTTAAAAAAAGCTGTAAATATGAGCACAAAAGTGCTAATCCACCAGCACAGAGAATAGTCTGTGACACTCTAGTCTCAAAGACTTTAAAGGATGTATCCAAGGGCATACCAATGCCCAACAATTATGTTCTACTGAACCAACTGAGATGGTTGTCAGTGGTAACTTCTTTTCCCATCCTGCACAGGGATGTAGGATGAAGTGTAGAGAACCTTGAATAAGTCTGTTGCTGACATTTAAATAAATTAATGATGTACTCTGTATACAAACAAGAGAAGCTGATGTTTCAGCAGTGATGCGCCTGATTAGTTTTTAATGATGATGAAGCCAGCACTTTAATGGTTTGTGTGGAGCTTTTAAAACCAAATTTTCAGTAAGCCTGTTCATGTGGAAACATAATGCTTTTATTGGTATATTCAGGTACGTGAATGTATATAGATACTGGCTAAATCTAAATTGTGTGTCAAACACATGCTCCTGGATTGTCCCAACAGGGAGCAAATGTGACTCCTGTCATGCCTACACACCTGTCTCCTTCCCAAATAAACCACAAATATGAAGATGGACAGGCAATGGCGTGCATCTGGGTCTTTCCTGGACATGTCACAAAATGTCTAGCAGCTTTATACATAGGAGCCGAGAAGTGCCTCTGGCTCAGTTAATTTAGACATAGTCACTTGCACTTCCGAAGAAGGGGAGTTTCTGTCCTGTGATGGTAGCTATGAGGGAACTTCTATTTTATGAGAGCAACTGATGCAACATATTAGGAGAGCAATTTAAAATGGATACATTACTGTTACTCTTTCTTCATTTGTTGCTTTTCTAGATCTTGTTATTGTCAGTCTGAAAAAGAGTGGATACTTTTTGTGTATAGAAAAAAATATCTATTTCCATATAGTAAAGGGAAAGTGGGAATGTTCAACTCTGCCTGGTAGTTTAAAGAAACTAATTGAAATTCATATTATTTTATGATGCTGTGAAGATGTGGTATTAGAAAAGCATTAGTCTTGACCAAGACTACAGAGAATCGATTCATGTGTCATTCTCAGAGCTTAAGTGACTATTAAAATGCAGATAATTTGTCTGAGTTGGTGAAGTAATCTCAAATACTCAAAGGGGAGATGTTAAGCCAATTAAGGGGACAGGTGTAAGTTGCTCAAAAGCCAATAGAAAGATAATGTTGTTCTCTTAATTCCCTTGCCACTCAAGTGTTGCTTGCAGCCCCTCAAAATTGGCACAGACACAAAGAAATTTGATATTAATATACTATTTGTGCTATTTTTATTAAATGGCAGGTAATAATGTGGGATTTTTGAGTTTTATTTCTCTATTACATCAAATAAAGGTCCTGCAATAAGAAAATTGCCAATTTACCTTCCTGTCTGAAGGTAGGTGAGAAATATTTTTTCTCTCCTACTTGAAGACAAAAATCTCAAAATTGTTCCTGTACTCCAAAAAAGATATCTAAAACCTCACATTAAGACATTGTCATAGGGCAGAGGCATGTTATGAGTCTGCTGTGATGCACTTTAACTAAAAAGATGTTTATGCTATCAACATACAGGTTTTCTCAAGCATAACACCCATGAATGTTGACATAAAAATATTTAGTATTGTACCTGGAGACCGCTCCCATAGGGGGTTTTTGTTAGAAGCTGAGACAAAATGTATATTGTGGGTAGTTAAATGTCCCTCTATTTTAAAGGCTGTATAAAAAATGACACCTTTGGAATCAGAATCTTGCAATTTGTTCAGCTCAGGTGAGGACAGTCGTATCTTACAAAATTCTAAAGTAACAAGAGCAACGAAATCTGATTTCCTAGGGATGTCTCTTGTGGATGGATTCGCTGGCATCTCACACAGCATCAGTTCCAGCTGATGCTCTTCGTATTTGGAGTGCTTATATAGACTCTCCCATATAGACTCTTCTGTGCCTCATAACGGTAGAGCTCATGCTACAATGGGCACTCCCTTTACAAGGCTGCTGAAGCTGCCTCTTCTCTGCCCCCTGGAAATTGCATAGAACATAATACCTTTGAGACAACTACCTCTTCCAAATTTTGAATCATTCAAACAACTTCTGCTAAAAAGCCATCAAGTGCAGATCAGACCGATACAGAGAGGGACACTGTATAAGTCTTGTTTCCATCTGCAACTAGTAAAAAGGAGCTGCTATGCATGTCTCAGTAGGATTGTGACAGGACAAATCCAGCTCCATGTCCCTCTGATCAGCTGCAGCACGCCTCTCACCAGCTCCTGACTGATGCTAGAGCAATGCCGAAAGACACTTTATTACAGAGGATCCAAGGCAAGAAAGGAAAGAAAAGAAGTATCCTTAGATCTGTTTAGTACCATTCCCATTTCCCCTCTCCCTAGCAGTAGAAGCATTATTGCTGGCTGACACTGACTCAGTTTCACTCACAAACCCTGCAGAAGAAAACACTGATGTTTCAAACGGTGTTAGTTCATCCTGTTCTTTCCCAGCATATCGTGGTACCTTCACAACTGAGAGAAGCATCCCTTTACTTTTTACATTGAGATACTAGGACACACATAGCATTTAAAATGTAATATTAATTTGCATTGGTTGCAGATTGCAGTCCATTTAGTACACGGAGAGAATACTACCCATGCGAGTAAATTACAAAGGGTGTGACAGAGTACCATGTATCAATGTGTCCAAGTATTCTTCTTCCTTTACAGTGCATTAAAAGAAATTTTACCCTTGAACTGCTGAGAAAATAATTTATCCTGAGATTTTTAAAGCTTGATTCAGTCCTCTTAACATAATTTCCTGAGCTTTGAACTCATTGAGTCTTCTAATAATGTCCTTAAATGAGAGAAGGAGGTAATTTTCTCTCTCACTGCCTTTAGGGGATCATCAATCATGCATCAGTCATAAGTGTTAGCATTGCACCATGGCTGCCTTTTTTTTTTTCTTTTTTTTTTCTTTTTCTAAGGAAGCCTAATCATGCATGGAGAAAGTGCCGTAGAGTAAAAGTTTCCATTTATAAATTGCACTGTCTTTGTTCAGAATTGCTGTACCTCCTGCAAGGCAATTTTAGTATAAAGCCTTACAGTGATTCAGATCCCTAGCTACAATAATTTTTTTATAACCTTTCCTTCAGTCACTGCCACAACACATTTCTGTAACAAGCAAATTCCATGGATGTTATACAGACAGATTTATAAATGAGTTGCACTGTACTAGTGTCATAGAAGATGTGCTTATTAAGCCAAGGAACGATGCAAGTATTGAGCTATTTGAAAAGCCAAGATACTTTTATTCAAATCCTAAGAAATAGGCACCAAGATATTAAGAACTGGTTTGACTGAGCACTTATTCTCAAACATTTGCATATTCAGCTAATTTCAGTATTAAAACGCTGTCAAATTAATATAGTGGTCTTTCCCACTTGAAAAGTGGATTAGATCACACAAAATGTGATGATCTTCATCTGAGGCCTCAGCTGATTTTTCCCACATTACAAAAATCAATATTTGCTTTTCCAGAAAGAATTGCAATTGGCAGTAGGTGATTAGGAGGAATGAAGTCTGAATACTAACTGTACCCAGTGGCAGTAAATGTACAGGTGGGAAAAATGAAATAATTTCTGAATCTCACTGTTTGTTGAAAATAAAAAGCATTTCCATATTAGACATTACTTCCTTCAGGAAAATAAATCAGAGATAGAATAAAATATCCCTGGTGCATTCCTGCTTATTTACAAACTTCTGTTTCCTGAATACACCGGTGAACAGCAAGAGATTATGTCTCTGCTCACCACTCCAAGGCCCCATAGCACAAAGTGCTTGTTTAGGATCACACTCCCAAGGACTGTTCTCTGCTTCTTTCATCCACTCTTTCCACTCTCTTCTTCCGTTACTTTCACACACCTTCCCATTCAAACAACACTTTCTGAACTTCTTTCACTCTTGTAATACACATTTCTAAATGGCCTTACATGAACCTTTGCTGTGGGCAGTCCATGTTTTGGCACAGGAGACACTAACATAGCTTCATAAAGATGCTTATTTGTTTTTAAATGCTTTTGAAAAAGGAACACATCTTTTCCCACTATGGTTTCATTATACTTTAAACCAGTCTTTCATGAGGTAAATATAGTAGCAGCAGCAGGGAGCAGCCTACACTTGAGGCTAGCAGTCTCACAGAAATACTGTGCAAATATGACTTCCTGCTTTCTCTTCTTTCATGCAAGACTTGAATAACTGGCACTGCCTCGTGCCTGTCAAAAGACTGCTCTGTAAATCCATTCTGAGCAAAAGGGAAAATGTAAGTAAAATGCACATGTTCACCAAGTCTGTTTCTTCACCTTTTGAACTCTAGAACAGCTTTTTAAAGCAATCAGCTCTAAGTGCAAACGATACCCTGCTGCCACTTCGCCTTCTTTCTCAAGAACCCATTTGCAAAGTATTATTTGTTTATTTCTCTCAGGACAGAAATAAGCATTAAACATGGGAAAGTTAATGCACTTCATAATGATAAACTAGGGGTTTAAATGAGCGTGAAAACTTGCTGAGGCAAAGCCTTTAAAATTATTTTGAAGCTCTAATAGGATCCCTTGCATGCATTTGAAACATATACACACACAAAGCACTGACCCAGGACATTGTCACTGCTGTTTCTATTATCATTATGACTTTGCAAGCTGTGCCTTACTAATGAGCACTCAGTGCAGTGCTTTACCTATTGTGGGAACCACTGTATCTTTGACATGTCCCCCCATTTTCTGAGAACCATCCCCTAATTGGTATGAAACTGCTGTGAAATAAGGTAATACTACATGTAACAGAAGCAGCCCACAGTAGAAGATTTGCATACTGACAAGACAGTTCAGCATAACACAGAGATAGCTGTACTACCTGAGTCACAGAATCACAGAATGGCAGGGGTTGGAAGGGACCTCTGGATATCATCTAGTCCAACCCCCCTGCCAAAGCAGGTTCACCTAAAGCAGGCTGGACAGGAACGCATCCAGGTGGCTTTTGAATATCTCCAGAGAAGAAGACTCCACACCCTCTCTGGGCAGCCCGTTCCAGTGCTCTGTCACCCTCGAAGTACAGAAGCTTTTCCTCATGTTCAGATGTCTACTGCTCTCCCCTCGTCTACCCAGGAAGTTATGTTATCATAGAAGACTATCAGGTTGGTCAAGCATGATTTCCCCTTGGTCAATCCATGTTGACCACTCCTGACAACCGTCTTTTCCTCCACATGCTTAGAGATGACATCTAGAATGACCAGCAGCAATCAGCACAGGCCAAGTGTGGTACCTCCCCATGCAAAGAAGGGAGACATTGAATTACCTCTGCCAGAATTAGGTAAGAAGACTCACCTCAGAGAGACAGAAAAAAAAAAAAAAAGAAGAGGTGAAGTTTCATTGTTTTTAAGCACGCAAATATTTGGTGTCCTTTTCCTTTGCAGCCAGCCATCCAATCATGCACATGGAGAGCGCACACAAAAATTTTCCTTCTTGCAAAAGAGAATGGAGAAGATACAGCAGTCATTGCACCAGGCTGGCACTATGGAAGCACTGAGCCTGTCCAAGAGAGGAAGGTAAAAGATAGTTAGCAAACACAGTCTTGCTTCTGTAAACAGATACCACAAAACTGCACGTACACAGGGTAAACCTCATTTAAAAGTTAGATGAAGAAGTCCTGCAGCAGGTTTTGCCTCTTGCATTATTGTTCATGATTCCACTTAATTCCTAGGGTCCCCAAGGACAGCACAGCTCCCATGGCTCTGTCTTTTTTCACCCCAGAGGCATATATGATGCAAAGCTGTATGCGCAGACAGTCTGAGCTGGACTGCTCTTTCAGAGGCACAGGCCTTTTAATGTCCTGCAGCACTCTCAGTCTATCACAGGATGGTTGATGCCACTGGCACTATTAATGCAGTACCTTGCCTGAACATATGTCGCTTCTGTGTGAGACCACAAGTTAAAGAGGTTTCTTGGAAGGGTATCTGTAGAGATTCGCATGCCTGGTCCCATGGAAGGAAGCAATCTATTGCAGTACACAGACATGACACGTTCCTTATCATGTACACCTTCTCAGATCTGGATCCTTTTTTCATGGAAGTTTCTCAGCTCTTCAAATCAAGACTTTGTAATTGACCCTGCCAGCCAGAATTGCGATACTTCAGGTTTCTTTCTTGTACCTTCAGGTTTTGTTTGGCTCCGAATTCATCTGTCAGGCAAACCAGGGTGAAAAGAAAAATAATGTGAGCTGCTTAGCTGGAAATTTTATCCATTTAAAGCAAATCTTCAAATAGTTCTTAAAATGCAAGATTAGCTTTTCTTTTCTTCTGCTACACAGAAGCACCCTCAGTGAGACAGTCACTATTGTCTATTTACAGAGCAGATTTTTCCCATTCTAATGTTTCTTTTAATGCCTGTTTCAAGTGCAGCATATAATCAGTGAGCAGTTAAATTTTGTACCTGTTAGAGAGCTCTTATGTGTTGAAATCCCACAGCACGTTCACTGCTAAGTAACATTCAATTTCTAGCCTCTACCCAAACTGCGATATTCTTTGCTTTCCACATCCACGTTCTGGTCTCCATCACACATATCTCTTTCAAGTGGTCTACACATATAAATGCTAATTGACTACTGCCTAACCCAAAACTCATGAATGATTTCAATGCAAAAGCTTCCACTGACCTCATGGATCACAACTTTGATGAACAAAAAAAGCCTCATAATGATAGACTCAACTGAAGAAAAGCTCTCTCTATTTAAGTTAATTTCTTTTTTCCTAAAGCAATTATCTCTGAGTTCAACAAAAAGAACATTAGACGTTTAAAAAACATTTCTAAAAAAATTAAAGGCATTCTTTTAAAGGTATGAGCCCTATGTCAGAAAACATCTTTAAAGTATAACAATGCCATCTGGAAGTATCAAATAAAACTTTTTTCTCCTAGGACAATGCCAATTTTTTAAATAAATGGAGCCTTTTGAAGATAGTCAATATTGCTGGAATGTCTTCCTATGAATAAGATAATCAGTGAGCCATCATGCTAGCCAATTTTACTGAAAGGCTCAAAATGTGCAGGATGATAGCTTCACAGATTTATTTGTTAGCCACTAGCTTAACAAGGCATCAGGCTGATAGAGGCCAGAACTACTCATCTGCCAATCTACAAATAATTTCTCCTAAGAAAAGAAAATAAATGAAAAAGGCTGATTGCATACCTAACCAGGTCTTACAGATACAGGAACCCATAAAAGCATGAATATTTTCTATGGGAACCTGAACAAGTGCTTTTACCATTCAGTAATGTGATAGTACTTGGGAAAACTGTTCTTGATCCATTTACTATTTTATAGGCAGACAGAGACTGCTGGCTGTAAAAGGAACTATCAAACAGATTTGATTTGCTGGGTTTTTTTGCTTCTAGGAGTTGTGAAAATTTCTAATTTTTATATATTCATTGCAGTTTAGCAAAAAATACTCAGAAATTCAATAATAAACATTTTCTGAAATTAAAATGTAAATAATTTTTGAAAAAAAATGTTGAAAATGTGCCACAAATGGGATCTTTAGGAAAAAAGCCAGATCGTGATCAGACTAGGAGGTGTGCTTATGTATAGCCTCATTCCATAATGAATTATGAGTTTTTGACTTCCAGAGAGAACATGGCATAAATGACCTTTTCTTATATGCCTACTTTTGTTTATTGGTTACTGACTGACTGACTGGTTCTGCTTGACCTCCCTTATTCCATTAAAATTTTAACTACTTCTTATTTCAGCTCATTTGTTTTTTAGCAGCTGTATCTTTCTGGAAATGTGCATAAGTAGTATACCCACACTGTATTTCAACATCTTATTCAAAGACACAGTACTGTCATCCACAAATAACACACTTCTATGGAAATCTGTTCCACTCCATGTGGTTATGCTAGCAGGAGTTTTCTGGCTGCACTTTTTTTTAACACTGATCAAGTCATTCTTCTTAAAAGGAATCATAGCCTTCTGTGCTGAAGTTTCATAAATACAAAGCTAGGTACAAACTGAACATTTTCAGACAACATTAACTCCTCTACTGCCCTGCAGGAATCAACCTTTCTAAATATCTTAATTACCTAGAAACATAGTGAATCTCTGCCTTGCTGAAAGGCAGCGTATTGTGGCATGACTTGGTGTGATGTGCAGCTACCATGTTAACGTGTTGGAGAGAGCTCTCCTTCCCTTGGTGAATAAGCCTGAGTCTTGCAATCTATCACCTTCCTCTTCCAGGCATCCCGCCTCTTACCTCTAGTCCTTTCCTGGGTGACATTTTAAGAGATAAAAAAGACATCATATCACCCATCCGGATGCTCGTTCAGTCACTTCACTGCACCAGTGGAGGAGGAGTGTTCCACTCCACGCTACAGACACAGCATGATGTGAGGAAGGAACAACACGACGGTAGAGCAGGGCTCTGCCTACAGCATGGCTGTAAGGTAGCTACAGCCTGGTTATCACTGAGACAATTTCACCTTAGATTCGTAATGAATAGGTTCTATGCTGGTCAATCTCGCCAGCCCAGGGTGTTTTCTGAGCAATAAGAAAATACTCTCTTCTGCTTCCTCCATTACTGAAAAGATATTTAAGAGGATAGGCTGTGCAGCCTTTTTCTGTTGCATGAGACAGGATTCAATCTGCAGTGCACAAATCTGTGTATCATTAGCCCACAAGCACACCTTCAAGTGCTATCTCTTTCGCAATAGCCCCTTTACAGTTTTATCCCCATCTTCTATTCTTTTCTTCAAAAGTACTTTGAGTCTTAAAGTCTTGCTCAGCTCAGCTTTCCACACGCTACATGATCCAGCTGGAAGCCTTCTCTTGTTTTTGCTTTCCAAACCCATGGATTTTCTCTAGCTCAACACATTTCTCTTCCCTTTTCTGTTTCTTCTTTTCCAGTATAGAGCCAGGCTCCTTTCTGTTCCTTCACACTTACTACTCTTGCTGTAAACACCTTCTCATCTGTAACCTGCCATCTGAAACAGATTGCCTCTTTCTCTCCACCTCATCAATTCATTCCCTTTTCAAATCTCAATCAAAAGCATAGATTTTCTCCCTGCCCTATATCTTTTAATTTTTTTCTTTGTGTTATCGGCTTTATGCCTGAATGCCTTAATTAACTCACTGCAGAATGTCTTTACACAATGACTTTCTGCAATTTATAGTCTGCTGTATCTGTGAGGGGCATTTCAGAGTACATTATTTATGACATTTTCTGTAAAACAGAGTACAATTGTATTCCTGTGGTCTTCCAATAAATCAGTCTTACCTTTAACAAAGTTTTGTCCTGAAAAGAAGGACTATATATCATGTTCATATAGAATTAATGAATCAACTGCTTTAGAGCATATCAAATTAGCTTGTCTTTTAAAAATTTCAAATAATATTTGGATCATCTGAAAGGTAGAACTCATTTCATGTAAAAGCAAGGTATTTTGACCAAGTTAAATGACTAAAACTTGGTTAAGTTATGACCAAGGCGCTCTGCTTACTTTCATGAACTATTGGTATGTGTTGGAAATTGTATACACCTGCCCCAGAATTTTAAATTTACTGTAGGTGCAACTCCAATTCCTACTGAACAACTGACAACGTCACAAGTGGTCCCTTTGCAGAGACAATCAAAGGGCAAAAAGCAAATGACAATCCAAAGCTAATGATGGAAGACATCGGATATATTGGGCCCTGTCCCTTAGGGAGTTGCTGGCCCTTGCTGCACACTGACAATTTCATGGTCAATGTCAGTAAGTTGCACAGGCAAAAGTATAATCTCAGAAAAACTATTGTCCACAGACAGGAGACAGAGATGTTCACACTGCACTTTCCCACACCCAAACTGACATGGGGATAGAACTTTACTCACTAGTTTCTGCATTAGTGAATCCAATTTAAATTTTTTTTCATAGACAGCTCAAGAATTACAAAAATTTTGGACAACTGCGTTAACATTTTACTGGATTTAATTATGCCTGCAGCATAGTAACTGATAAACAAAGTACTATTCTAGGTCATACTCCCTGGCAATAATCTTTCAAGAATACATTCTCAGGGAGGGAAGCAGGCCACAGAAGACAAGGAAATCAGTTCAGGAGAAAAAGAAACCAGGCCACAGCGTACTTATCAGAGACAAGAAGGTCAGATGGCTGGGCAAAAAAATGCAGGGGAAAGAAGTAGTAGACATTAATGTATGCGTGGTGTGGAGAAAGGATAAGCAGGAGAAGAAAACCTAATCAGATCCTGGAGACTGCTGTTAATGTTTCTCAAATAGGAAAAAATAGTCCCTACTCATCTTACTTTAGATATATGAGATAACTATGCTTCAGATAATGCTTTTAGATAAGTTTTTTTTTTAAAAACGCTTTAGATAAAACAGATAAATGTGTTTATTTGTCTTCTAGTCTTAGTTTACCACATCACCCATTGCTGCAGTTGACACGCAGATGACAAGGGTCTGTGATGGGAAATATCCTCTCTATTAATGTGGTGGATAACCTGAAAACCTTTATGAATTCCTAGGCAGCTCATTTCTGTCTTTTGGAAGACAATGATGTCTTTCTTATAATTCAAAGATTTTAAAAGAAGTAAAAAAGTGGTCTGGTCCCCGAATTGTTGCACTGTTAATTCTAAATCAGTTTAACACTACTGTGGGAATGGCATGCCCTACCATTCAGGGGAATAGATGTAACCAGTGAAAAGGACAAAGCCAGTTTTGCAGAGCTCGGTCAACGTACCAACAAGAACCAAAACAGATGCAGAGAGAAGTCTTCTGGACCAGTGCTTTTACAGCCTGAGCAATTTATTGTCATACCTGCACTGAGTGCCTTGCTGGGGCTGGGACAGATGGAGCTGGGCTGAAGTGGGATTCCTGGGCCATGGGCAGGGGTTTCCCTCAGGGCCTTCAGAGAAATAACATAGTCAATCTAAAGAAGTAACTATACATCAAACTTTTGTTCAAAATTTTCTTAGGTAACAAAGAAACATACATTGAGTTTCTATCAAATATATATTACACATCATCAGCATAAAAATTCTGTCATATGTTGTGTTCAGGTAGAAAATATCTAAGCATTTAGCGGTGTTTTGTACCACCTAACTCAAAACAAACACAGGGCTGATTACTGCAAAAACGCTCACAGCTGCGGGCTGACACAGCATGACTATGACTGTGAGAAAAACCTATTTGGCAACTGAGAGGAGCTTGTCTTAACTTGTTTTGCTTATTTTATTTTAAAGACAATGTTTATTGTCACAGAAACACAGAAGAATTATGTTTCTATAATCTGCAAGTGAACAAGCCTTGGGGAAAGAGGGAGAGGAGTCGGGCTCACATGGCAGGAGAAGGCAGCTCCCTGCCTTCAGGAGCTCACTGAAGGAGAGCAAGGCAAGTTTGATGGCTCCCAAAGAAGAGGAGCTCTTCCAGCCAGTGCCTTGCAAGGCAACTGTCTTGCTGAGTTAGGAACCCCAGCCCTGTCCTTCTCACTAAATTTGAGCACGCTTTTTTTTCTAAAGACTACTTTGGTCATTAGAAAAAGGAAAATGTGTGTATGGGCATGAATGACCGAGTAGTAGTAAATCAATAAATAAAAGTGGGAAACCCTGTTCTGCAAAAAGTAAAACTCCATGTGTCTCCATTGTCTTCCTGAGCAGCAATCCCTCAGGATCCAATCCCATCTCTAAAAGGCCTTTTAATTTTTAAATTTGCCGTCCTTAAATCAGGTAGCCTCCCTGACACCTCCTCACGGATTCCGTGGTGATTCTTGGCCATCAACCTACCTAAAATACAGACTTAAAAAACTGATTTGCCTGCAGCAATAGTCCATATTTTGTCTACTCTTATTTGAATAATTAATCTTCAAGGCCTAACAAACTTTCACTGATAGCTTTCTGCAAGGCACAAAAATTTCTCCTGGCATTCCCAGCCTACTTCAGTAAAGGTGAAGCTGTAACATATGCACTAAATGCTCACAATATAAAATGGGCTTTGTAATGTAATACAGATTGAAAATAGCAAAGAGAATTCACATTTGTAGATCAAGGTTTCCTGAGCTTCCACAGAAACTCTGAGGCAAAATTATGCAGCTTTGCCACAAAGTCCATATCAGAAATACACTTAAAACATAAATCCTATGATTTTACTTTCATTTTTTATTTTTATGGCAATTATGTATATTCTCTGGGAGCATCTTTACCCTGAAGTATTTTCTTTTATGGAAGAATGACTAAGACACTGATAAGGGCCATTAGAATTATCACAATTTAAAAAGGATCTGTGCATGTTTGCATAAATAATTAGGTTCTGAACAAGTCTTCCAAATGAGGACTCTATATTAGCACTTGCAAAATGCTCACACCAAGTTTCTAGTGCTTGCGCTTGGTTCTAATTTAAAGCTGTCTTAATTCAATGGCATCAATTACAATTTTCAGTGACATCATTTTTCATTCATGTGTTCAAAATTATTATTTTTGCTTGTCATTTCAGTTCTATGGTCTCATCTGCCCACCCTTACCCCCTAGAGAAGCACGATTCGGCATCCCTGATGGGAGAGGTGTGGCTCGCAAGACAGTGACATGACAGTCAACATGACATTATGAACACTGACATATGTGGACCGTTCAGCAGCTGGAAGAGCTCAGCAGAGAGGCAGACATATGACTATGCAGGATCATCTCTACTGAAGACTCAGCAGGGTCACTTTTTATCATTCTCACTATCATGTAATTTTTCCTCTGCTTGCAATTTTACCATGTTATAACACAATATATCATATGCCAGCAGGCATTTCAGGATAGTTTGGTTCATTTGTATGAAATACATGTTTATGAAGAGAGCTGGAACTCTTAGGAAGGAACTTGTTTTTCATGGCTTTGTGTCCAGAATGCAAAATAATTAAGTGATCGATGAATTCTCTGTAGGCAACCAGTTATGTATTGTTGACTTTCCTGGTTTTTGGGACCTATAAAAATCCAATGGCTAGAGAGGTTGGAAAATGATGAGACACTTTTCTTTCACTTTTCTCTCCAACCTTCAGAATGGTTCCAAATATATTTTAGATTAGGAAAAGTTGTTGGTCATGGATTACTTTTTGCAAGCACTCTTTTTAATCTTGTTTAAAGACTTTCTTTTTGATATTCATGTTGTGAATGGCAAGTGAGATGTAAGCTTTCTCTCCATCTCCTTATGAGAGGGACTAGAAGAGAGTGTAAGAACAGGAAAGTAAGCATATGGACAAAGATGGTACAGATTTCCACATAGGAAAACAATACTGATATGGGAGGACATCAGCCCATGGTCCTCCACATAACAGGGAATGCAAGCAATCTTGTTATATTTAGACCAGAAGGCACTTTTGAAATGTCATTGCACTTCCTCCGCTTTTTTATTGGCTGAGAATTTTCTACTTCACTCTTTCTAGACATTCATCCTTGGGTCATAAAAAATATTCATTTGAATAAAGGAGCGAATGCAGAGAAGGCAGAGAATGCCCCTTTCCCCAAGATGGATGTATTAAACTGCACTCCTAAGAGAACAGGGGAAGAAAGCAATGAAACAACAGTAAAGGAGAAATCAGAATAACATGATTCTAGTCCTGTAGCAGTGGGTCATATCAAGTGCATGTATCTATACATGTTATACAATCACAAGTTCCAAGTCACTAGAAAAAAAAATTGTGGATATTCTTCAATATTGTTTCAGAATGGTACAGTATCCCACCCCTTTCCCATATTTTCAGATGGACCTCCAGACTATCCATCTCAGCACAACAATTTCTCAGAAAGAGAGGAAGGAGGGGTGGAAACAGTCTGCAGCATAAAAATGAAATTCTGGAAGTACTACTATTACTGAGATAAAGTGATAGCAATATAATGTAAACAAACAATTTGCAAGAGTTTTAAAAGCAAGCTCCCATCTGTTCTGGATGCACAGAAATGCTACAGAAGGGACTATAATTTACAGCATAAATGGTAGTACTGTTAACCTCAATTTAACAGGAGAAGGAAAACTACTATACATGTCAAACACCATAGCATTTTATAAATGATCCACAAAGAGCAGAAAATCAAGCCACAGATATAAGCTGGTATGAGTTATTCCACAAGGAAGCTGGCGCCAGAAGCCTACCTTTACAGGTATGCCTGAAACGCTTTGTCAAGCTTGTGCTGAAACATACTCTGTAATAAATGAAATACAATAATTCCCTAAATTCTTCACATCTTCTGAAAAAAAAAAAAAAGAAAAAGACTTTTAAATATCTAATATAGCAATGATTCTGTCAATAATCCATATTCACTCTATAGCAGCTGCTGTGAATCACTGTATTTCTTACTCACAAACCCAGAATAGCAAATAAAGCTGTTTGGGAACACAGGTCCTCTGCAGTAGGGCTGTGTGAGTAGTGTGGCATTTGTAAAGGCACTGAGATGATTTGGGAACACAAGACCCCCTCAAAGTCATGGCACAGACAAAAGAATTTAATCCACCATCACAGATGAAGGATTCCTTTTCTAAATGGATTGATGATGACAGCAGCTGGAATTACAGACATCAGAACTGCTAGTTGGAAAGAACATTTTCCAGTTCTTCAGCAGAAATACACTTGCTGAAGTCATTAGGACGAAATAGGTCTTACCCTTAGGAAACTAGATTGACTACAGGGGTATGCGTTTGGCCAGTTTCATAGAGGTGGCTATTTTCCTGCAATTACCCAGGAAGGGGAAAGAAAGAGAGGCTTTGATGCACAAGATAGAACCACAAATTCTATGGACTGGTTTACTCAGTAAAGATTCATATTGTATAGGGGAAAAAAAATCTTTTTTTTTTTTTCTTTATTATACAATTAATTTTCTCTTAATGCAATTGTTGCAATTTTTCTGTTGATTTACATTACTGCACAGTAAATGCTGAATTTAACAGGTGTGCCCAAAGGATATTGCTTGGGAGGCCATACAAAAACATTCAAAGGGCACGCAGGGCTTTTGTACATAGAGGAAAATTGGAAAGACATTGCTGCTAGAATACAAAGGTGATACTTGCCCATCAGTGGCAAGCAGAGGTTTTGCAGCAACTTGCCTCATCTGGTAGGACAGAGTTTTAATTGGGTGCCAGAAGTTACAAGTCAAAGCTACAAAAATCACTACTTTAAAAAGAGAAAATTTCTCCTGCGTTTCAAGAAAGCACTTGGAACTGTCCCCACAGAGGTGTTCTTTCAGTAAGTATTTAAAAGGGTTGGGTTTTTTTTGTTATATGCTACCCAGCGCTGTGACAATCTCCACCATGTGTTAAAAACTAGCAATACTGGTGACCTGCATCAGTATAGAAGGCTCTCCAGCCTCTCTGAGGCAGCCCCAAATACTTTTCAAGTGTCGTGAGGAATCATGTAGAAGGTGGTTGGACTACTTTCATCTAAAATTGGGGAGAACTTCATTTAAGAAAAAAGGTTAATTTACAAATCAGTTTCTTTAGTTTGAAGTGCGTATTAGGAAACAATGCAGTTGCTCAAGTTTCCTGTTCCACCATACCCCTGCCCTTACTGTGACACCTATACAGCAATGATAGTTCCTGATCCCAGGGGCTGGGGAGCAGCAACACAAAATCTGGTTGTAGGACCTTACATATTGAAACATGTTGCTTCTAATCCTAATGGGCAAGAATTTGTTGAAAACTAAACACTGCTGGAGTTTCATTAGGTTACTATATTTCATCTTAAATTATGTTTCTTTAGGGAGACACCTAGCATCCCAATGAACAATAACAGATGTGACTGTTTTGGCTCAGTACCAGTCACCACATATATACAAATTCCTGGAGGATACTTTCACCATAGCAAGATTTTTGTTGTTGTACAGTAGATTATCACTGACATTAACTGCTGCTGATAAATGTCCATTAAAATCTTTTAGCACACAGGATACATAGGTGCTGAGTACTGAACAACTTCATGGGTGGCATCTGACACCTGGAAGTCACTGAAGGAGCATGTTTCTGCCATAGCATATACACACCCATGCTGTGCTGAGGATAGGAAGATGCCTGAGATTACTCATCAGATGAGATCAAACTTCAGACTTAACAAGGTGCTTGCAAAAGCTTACTGGATGTTTTGCTTCATGGTTAGAAGGGTCAGAGAAGAAAGGTGAAGAAACTGGCCTATAAAGGATGATGCATGGAGAATGACCAAGGGATGGCGGTGCTGGGGAAGCCAGGTGACCCCTGCTCTGAGCTGGGAAGGTCAGGAAGATGCTTGGGGTGGGGTAGCCTCCATTTACAGGACATATACAGGACGCTGGGAAGAGAAGGTAGAAGAGAACACAGCTTCATGCTCCGACAGAGGTGTCAGCAGAGCTGCCAAAAGTAACTACTGGCAACCTTACAAATGGAAATGGGTACTTTCACATGACACAAGCACATGATTTTTAAAGACCATCCCATATTACTGAGAAATGTCAGAGTTTGTGAAAGACATATTCCTGTGCTGTAATAGCTACATCAAGTAATTCAGACTAGATACTCCTTTCAATACAAGATGCCGTTTCTCCCAGACGTCTTGACAGTGAGAAATAATCACCTGACTGGGAAATGGATAATGCAGTCCCAGTGATTTCTTATTAGCACTAGAAAGTTTATGTGCCAGACTAGGAAAAAAACTGATTTAGAGAAACAGTGACATAACAGAATCATAGCAGCAGTTAGATAGAAGACCACTGAAAATTATGTGCAGATATTTCTCTAGTGTTTCTTTCTTTTAAGGGCAAACCAATACAAATTCTTTAGCAGAAGACACATAAGGTTTTATTTTAATAGGTAATGGTGACGACATCAACATAGTGTATTAGAACAGCTAATTTATGAGTACAGTAGTCACTACACCTTCACAGAACAGAATTTGCATACTCTAATATTTATATATTTGTTTAAATTATACTAAGACCCTTAACATTGTCACAGTGGTGTAAACTGGCATCTACATAAATGAAAACTAAGCCCACTGCTACCTAATTTCCTCATGCAAAGGAGATGCACTATCAGATATTGTCTATGCAATTAAAATCATCAATACACATTTTGGTCAAGAAAGAGATTTTTAGATCATATTAACTGAAAATGCAATGATTGTTTTATCACAAACAAAAAGTAGACCTAAAATAAAAAACACATGGAAAGAATATATACTACGCTTATTCTGCATTGCAGTTCTATCCTGGAACTTGAGCACTTTGGTGCAGTATTCACTATATATCTTTTATGTTTAATGCAACATAAAGACATCGCATTTAGAAGCAGCCCCTAGCTTCAAGACCTGATTCTCTGCTCTGTGAAATTAGGAGTACCTCAACTGAAAGAAAAATCAGTCACATAAAATCTGAATCCAAATTCTCTTGAAACAGAGCGATGCTCTTGGCTCTGCTAAAGTGAACATAAAAACGCATGCTCAGATTTCTGAAAGCTCATCAGGAATGTTATTTAGGCTACATGGCAAACAAATTACACTGAAGAAAAGACCCACAAGATCCTGGAAATTTTATTGCTGCAGAGCTCAGTCTTGGGGAAAAAAAAGATAATTCTACTGACACATATTGAAAAAAACACCACCCCACAGTATTTTATGCAGGGTGTGTGGAAAAGGAAGAGAGTAAAGCTGGTGGTGGGAAAAACAAGTGCAATATCTCATAACAAGGGAGTTTGTTATTATTACAGCCACACATAGGCTATTAGGATACGAGCAAGCACAGCATTAGAGGGAGCCCATATTGCAAGATTAATGTAATATTACCCTAAAAGAACTTCACAAAAAAATCTGTGACCATAACAAAAGGGTTCAGTGAACTGCTTGATCACAGGAAATAATAGAAAAATTTGCATCTGGACAAAATAATACATGCCATAATTCACAGAAACAGCAGCTAAGAGTAAATGGAGCAACCTGAAAAAGAATGCAGTCCAGTTTTTGCATTCACTTCAGTCAGTTGTGTTTCTCTAACGCTGGCAATGTAATACTGGGAAGCCACTATTACAACTCTCACCCTACAGCACTAGGCATGACTGCAGGTTTTCTCTCATACTGTTCACCAGCCCTTTTCTTCCTAAAGCTGGTATTAAGTGGCTAGTACCCTATATATTAGCTAGTACATTAGCAAATAGTGAGGTGCAGTAAGAGCAGATCTAAACAGCCAAATGGTGGGTGCTGAGACCTGATACCCTGCAGTATATGTACTTGGAGGTTACTGCTGTGTTTTACCTCTAACCTTGTTCCAAGGACCAATGCTCATTAGTGTCTGGAAGGTATTAGGTGTGTTCCCAGAGTGAATCCTTGGGCTTACATACTTACCATTTACTTCTGGAGTATCTGCACATAACTGAGTTCCTGGACTCCATATAAAGATATTATTTTTTGTAACAATTAGGGTATCTTTGTAAAGTGCAATTTGCTGCCATGGATACTCAAGCTATTTCTGAATTAACTAGCTCTGGTACCAGATACTCAGGCCCTTGTTTGGATATATAACAAGTAAATGTGAAAGTGTCTTTCATTCTCTGATTAATTCTTGCACAGACTCCATGGGAAACCTCTGTCTTAGAGTTCTGGGAGGATGACAACTTCTTCTCTCATGAACCACCAAAGCTGTTTACCTTCTTGAATGGGAGACAGAGCAGGGAAATGGAAAGGTAAGATTAAGAAATTTTGGGACTCAGAAAACTTAGGCTCCAATACAAAGCTGTCTCCAGTTCTGTTTGGCTTTACTGTAACTGTGGGGAATTACTTTCCTGCATTATTTTGTTGTAAAGTAGCTTGTTGGAGCTATTTTTGCCATTGGAAAAGTAAACGTCACTGTTCATTTCAAAACCTCAAGAAAGTGTGACTCAGAAATGGATCTGTTTGACGCTTTTGGGCAGCTTTCAGGTACTCATGATGAAAATGTTTGGATCTGGGCAGAGTCTTAACTAATTTGAATATGATGTTTTATTTGCTTGATTATGTAGGCTCTTCAGAAAAAGATGTGGTTGTTCAACTTATCTCCATTCAGTTCCATTCCATTAAAAATGTAATAAATAGATTTTTAAGATAAATAATCCCATGTCTACAAGATCAGGCAGCTAGCAGGATCTACACCATTCAACACCTAAAAGTATAAGATCTGTAGGCACTCTGAGAATTTGTGATGCAAGCACCTAACAGTGGATAATGAAGTTGAAAGAGAAATCTGTGCTGCCCTACTACCACATAACCTACACCTCTCTATCCACCTACAAATAACTTGCAATGTTTATGTACAATCTCAAATTTGACCAAGAAAGCAAAGACAGGATTTAGGCTTCCTCTCCATTGATCCCAGCCAATGTGGAAATGTTTTGTAGTTCTGCTCCTTTGTTGACAAGGCCAGAAAATGATAAGACCAAATGGAGTATGCAAACTGGCACTGAGAAATAATGAAGCAGTTCTTGAGCAGTGTGACATACTTTTCCAGAGTTTTTCTAAACTTTTTTCTTTACAGAAACAGACATAAACAACTGTTGCAAAACAACATGTCTATAAAGCAGTCCACTTTAATGCCATTATCCTCTCTGGAATGAGGAGTGATACTATCTTGTGCTACTTAGTTTAGAAAAAAACTATACTTGATGTCCTTCAAGAAGACATACAACCATGTGACATTTGGTCACAGTAACAAGGTGATACTTTGTGATGGTACAAAGATTATTAGTTATACGTTTATGAGATCTCTCGATTCCTGTCACAAAGCAGACACCAGGTACCTGACTTGAAATTCATTTTCTAATTGGTGAGTATGTGTTTCCACTATGCCTCATTTTGGCCTAATTATACTTAATTAATTCTTGCTTGGTTATGCTGTTGAAGAGAGTGGCTATTTGCAGAAACTTTACTTTGTGCTGATTTTAAGGAGAGAAAACAAAAACATTAGGAAGACTTTAAAATAATTTTTCCAGGATAGGTAAGTTATTGCTGGTTACTCTGGCAGTTCAGCTAACTGCATTTTAACACCTGACGTTTGACGAAGTAACAAAGATCTTGTTCAGTCTTTAGGCAAAACTCTTTTAGTCATTGACATCTAACAAGAACTTCAGAATTGGGTCAAACTTAGAAAAATCTGCCCTAGCAGGCGCTTCGGTAAAGACCTGTAAGTGGCACTTCGCTTGTGCTTCATTTTTTTGGTGACTCAGGTGGACTGCCTGACACAGACAGACATACAGTGTCGGAAGATGATTATATGCCAGGTGGGAAGCATTTTCTAGAACCCAAAGCAAAAACAAGCTTATTGATTTAAATAGATAATTGTTGAATCGTTGAGATTTGTTTGTGGTTTCCAATTATGATCGGCAGAATACAGAATAATTCTATCTATAAAATATTAACAGCACTGAAGTTCTTCAGGCAAGAACACAGTAATAACTGGCATTTTCTTTTCTGTAGATTGTTACATTACTAATGCCCTCCAGTTATTTTGCTCTAAGTTGAGACCACCCCCCTGTTATTAACTCACAGCCAGAATTCAAATTGTCATTTGCATAAACTTTGCCTGCCTCTGGCAAGAAGACGGGAGAAATGCCTTTTCTGAAATCATCAAACAAGTACTTTTCCAAAAATAAATTGAGGATCGCAGCCATTTTTTACTTTCTGAAATAAATGAAGCTTTCAGCCAATGTATCAAATTAGTATACATAGAGAAAACCTCAGAGAGAGCAAACCGTATTATAAATATAGTAAGTCTTGTTAAAGGGCATTTGAACTGGCGTGTTAAACTGAATTAAAATGCAACAGCATCCAGACATAGGACTAATTCTTGCAAAGGTGTTCTCTAAGGACTGATATAGGAAGTAAGCCACCAGAACGAACTTGCTGATTGTGATACTGCATTTTATTCTATCTCCATTTTTTGCTTAATGTTAAATATGCATTCTTGCCAGACTGATCTCTCATTCTAAAAATTATGGGTTTCAATGAGGTAAAAGGAAGGTAGAATTGCATTGAAACATTATTCAGTGTACATATAAACATACATACATACATATAAACAGTGTACCACTCCTGTATAAAACCTTGTGTAATATTTTAATCCTCTAAAAAGCCAATTACATTTTTCTCCATTCCTCTTCTTGTTTTGCTTTTACTTCATAATAGTAATAAGTGCCTTTCACATAATAATAATAGTAATACAAGTAAAAGCCCTTACATGTTCTGAACTAAAATCAAACATTACAAGGCCTCTACATTAGGGACCATTTTCATAGGCTAGAGTCTGTACTGAAAAACATTCTCTGGATTTACACTGACATAACTGAGATTGGAATCAGATGCTGTTTTGTAACTAAAAGCCCAATTATGCCAATCAAATATATCTTCAGGAAGCTAGAAAGCTACATAAAACTTGATCATCCTGCTAATATTAATATATAATTAGTTAATAAGCCCCTACAGAGGGGAAGTAATTTGAAAAAATGTGGTGCTCGCTGTATTGCATTTTAAAGACTAATGTCACTTACAAAATGCTGCACCTAACTGGGGTTTTTTTTGAATTGACATTCCACTACCACTTAACTTTGCAGCAAGCTCAGTAATTCATTTAGGAGCTGCAAAAAGACAAGTTCAGAGGGAGAAATCACGAGTCCATTATGTATATGAAGTCATTTGTCATCATGGATATTTTATGAGAATTTTATGAAGCTGTAACAGATGGCGAAACTTTTACTTGGGCTAAAAAGAATCTATGTTTCAAAAAGTAGCTCTATTTGATTTCATCAAATACATTTTCCACACATGAAGAGATTACAAAACATCTTAGTCCCCTGACTCTTGAAAGCTCTTTGACATGTAATATTTTGTCAGAAAATTTTGACACAGAGTCAAAGCCAGCAGTGTAGAATCAGATTATGCAGAAAACGATGCATGGAATCTTAATCTGTAAGAAAATCTGGACAATTTTGTAAAACGTAATAAAATAAAAGATGGAATAAACCCATGGAAATCAGGATTTGTATCTTATTATAAAAGAAATATATTTTTCTTGTAGAAAGGAGAACAATAAGTTGTCAGTAAACACTTTCAGTCTTTGGATGTAGTACTCAAGTAATATGGATATTAACAAAACATGATTTAGCTCAATTAACGTAGCTGCTATTCAGCAGCATTTTCCATAACAATGGTGGTGTACATTCACAAGCTTCCAACAATAAAAATTCTCTTGTCTAAAGAATCCTCTTAAGAGGCTTGAACAATTTTTTCCAGTGACACTGTGTTTGTTTCAAAAACTTTTCCCATACTTTCTCCAGCTCTAATAGTTGATAGAATGACTGGTAAAATAGAGATTAAGCGGGAGACTTAGAAGTGCCAAAATAGCCCAACATCACTTCCCAAACTGGCTCTACCACAGGCAGACTTCCTCATATCTACTCCTCTCTAAAAGATGCGCTGATTTCCCTCCTCTTTTTATGTAAAATATCTTGTACTTTTGAAGACACACAGAATCTTTTGTGTTAAAGGCTTCAATAGCATGTTTAACAACAGCCTTTAGTGATGAGCCCTGGATAAATGAATGAAAGCTCTAGAAAGGAATTAATTAAAACCAGGTCACAATAATTGAAGAAAAAACTAGATTATAGACTGAGGGTAGGGAGGAAGAGGTAGTTAAAACAAAAGGAAGAAATCCCTCATATACTGGCAATAGCAAACCCGTCTCCTTTGATGTATGCATGGATAGCTATAACACTGCTTTGTGGCACAAATAGCTCACTGGTATGAAGCCACTCAAAGGCGATTTCTTTGGCGCACAAGCCACAGAAAGGCAAAAACCTGACCTAACTCAAAATACCGTTAAATATACAAAGCAATCCTGAAACTGCTGAACTTTGCAAAGGGGAGAATAACTTTGCGACTATTCACTTCTAGAAACTTCAGTGTGCATGTTTTTACTAGAATGAGAAAATGATTTTTTTTCCTGTAACAAGATTTGTCCTCACTATTTTGGCTTTTCTAAACCAATTTAGCAGTTAAATTGAAACACAAACATTGACTTTGCAAACACTCAAAGTAAAATCAACCTGATTGCACATGTTCTTACTACTTTCCCCAAGAGAAACTCCAGTGTAGAAAAACTACTCTCTCTAGGACTTGTGTACACACAATGTAATGTTATGGCAGAGAGAGATAACCCATGTAGAGGAGAAAGTAACCACAGCACAGCCTTCTGAACACCCAGCTCCACTTGGGCCAACGCACACTAGGAATATTCCTGTACTGCTGTTTTGTGCCTGTACTCTGAGGGAACACAGGAGCCACTCAGAGCCAGGTCAGGTACCTCTGCCTCCCGCTGTGCTGTGCAGGATAGGTGTTTCACTATTTTAGCATTCTGCTTAAACCTCTTCTTCCTGATTGTTACTGTCACAGCCTCTTTGTAACAGAATTCAGCAGGACATCATATTTCCAGCCGTCCTGCTTCGAAAGGCTGAAAGATCCAAGGAATTATTTTCAGCTCAGCTCAGTTCTGTCATTGCCGTGTAAACCTACACAGCCTGGAATTCTGTACTGGAGCTCACACATCCAGTGAAAAGCCACAAGCACTGAAGTATTTCCATGAACTTGACTCCCTGTTCTTTTTTCAAAGCTAATCTGTAAGAGAGGATAAAATTTTGCAAAAGAAAGAGACCTTAATCCTACCCTAGCAGGTTAAAATATATCCAGCTGTAATTTTGAAACGCTTAAAATCACACTCATTTCAGATATTTTAATTTTTTTTTTGCTTTTTTTCTATTGATATTAAAAGAAGTGTCCTGAATAGGACAATAGTGTCCACAACAGGCTTTTAAAGTTTTTTTGCTTTACAACTGCTCTAGGGCAGAGGAAAACATTTATAGCCTAGATTAAACAAATGGATGGTACCAATGTCCCCAGAAACACTTGAAGTTCTTCAGGTGAATGGGAAAATTGACTTAAAAATGAGTTAGAATAAACCCTACATGAAAAGGCTAGTAAAAAAAAAAAGCATCATTCCCTTGCCTATTCTTGCAAAAACAGATCCTCTGAGCACTCTAAAAAAGATTGTTCACATGGGTAAAGCTACTCACCCTTGAAAGTGTTCAGAACTTCTAGGACATTTTATTTTATGAAATTTGGAGTGCTAAGCGTAAGGCTGTGTTCTCTGTTTTTCCTTGGTAGTCACTTTGCTCTCTTTCTGCAACTCCAACAAAGCAGGGCGAGAAAAATACATGACATGGAACATATGAATGGAAAGGTCACTACTCACAGTGAGATTTGAAGACAAGTGTAGTAGCCAAAACTGCACATGTTCTTGCAATGCCTAAATTTCAAGTTGACAAACTCCCTATGAAGATTACTCTCTAAATATATTGGCCAAGAATTTGAAACATTGCTATACCTTCCTTTAAATCACGCTTATTCATAGGTTTAGGAAGGATTTCTCAAACAAAAAAAAGCAAGCATCTATTCAGACACTCTTCCAATCCTTACATGAAGTTCTCTTTCATATCTTCTAGTTTTACAGTGTTTATTTTGTCTGTGCCTAGTTTTCATCCTAGGTTTGTGGATTTTCAAGTGTGTAATCAGAGATGCAATCATACTGCAGCCTTTGCCTCCGCATGGGACTAATAGAAAACCACTCCAATAACCTTGTTAACTCCTTATGCCTCTGCTAATCTTATCCAAAACAAGATGTACATTTTAAATTATTTTCCTTCTTATTCCTCTGTTTATGGGACTAAGCCTTTCCTTTTGTTTTTTTTTATGAATGTATTTATACTTCTGGATCATGGTCACGTTCTCTTGTCCGATCCTATCCTCTCTCAAACTTAGCCGTACACGCTCCTGCACAGTTGGTAGATGCAAATAGGAAACAGGCCCAGGAGATGCTGCAGTAGGTAATTCCAAAAGTTATGTTCATTAGAGTTTCTGCTCTTGATATTGTTATTCCTATATATTGCTGAACACTTTGAGCAAAATCCTTTCTTTGTAATATTCTTAATTCACACACTTTTTTTACCCCCAACTCCTAATCCCATTCTCTCTCTTTACTCTCTCATCTTCCTTCTTACTATCATTCTAGGATAATTTAACCTGAAAGATTAATTGAAAAATGCCCTCTGTATTATAAAAAATGTCATGTCATCTTCAGCTACATCTTGGCCTATAAAAAACTGTACAACTTCCTTCTCATCCTTTCTTTTTGTTCTGTTTAGAGCATGAGATCATCAGCTAAAAAGTCTGCTATACCGCCCTTGCACAATGTTTGGCACAGTGTGACCCTGCTCTTAACCGTCCCGCAAGTCCCGCATCACTTGATCCTTTCATATCTACCTGCTAAGCTCACAGGAATCAACAGTCCTATTGATAACACACTTGGGAGAGGAAAGCACTTTATTCTGTGCCTTTAGAATGGAGAGAAGCAAGGACCTATGTATTCTCTTCTCTTTACCACCAATTTCTGAGTTTGCTTGCTTTGAGACTGCTTTCTTGAAGCTACCTGAGCAGTCACCTTTAACTTTAGCAGGCAGTGACAGATAAAACATGGAAAGTACATTATATTCCTGCTCTCTTTGATCTTTTACCCTGAGACACAACCTTACCTAGTGGGGTTTGATATCACTAACCTCTTCCCAACCTGGGGCTGACATTCTTTCAAAATTTTGTTCATTTAGAAGTCCACTGATTGTGGAGTTTCACATGCTGTGAACTTGGTTGGCATCTTCCACTAAGCAAGTACAGCCATCTGTTTTAGTTCATCATCATAGCAGTCAAATATCATAGACAACTTTTTTAACATTAAAATGCAAAGCCCTCCACACAGCAGTAAGGAGGAACAGAGAATAAATTAAGCAATGCTTAGAATAGGAAGGACAGCAACCCTCAGACAAGATATAGATACTACATTTTCATTTGAATGTTAGCATGTTGCTAAGGAGATGGGCAGGAAGAGAATTTGGAAAGGTTATCTACCTTAAGGAGCAGGGTGAGAGAAGCAGGTTGCCAGCTACCCATCAGTTAGACTTCAGTTCAGAACTGAGGACAACATCCAAAATACAAGATGTTGCTGTTTATCCCAATCTTCAAGTCAAAGCATCTGGGATACATTCTGGGAAAGCTAAGTAGGAGAGACTGGAGATCTGAAACATAATCTCAACTTTACACATACAGAAATTAAGATAGAGAGAATTGAAAAATTTGCTTCAGGTCACCCGCCAGATCAGGAGATGCAGCAATGCCTTTCTTATCCAAATAAAACACCACATTGAACCAAATCTAAATCATTGCACTATTAAATACTTGCAGGACTGGATCCACAGGTTGCAGCCATAGAAGGAGAGCTGTTCCATGGATACTCCACAGACAGTCTCTGTTACTAGACTGTCACACTTCTACTAGAGGCAGAATACGTAGATGTAGTGCTGAGGGACATAGTTTAGTGGTAACTTGGCAGTGTTAGGTTAACGGTTGGACTTGATCTTAAAGGTCTCCAACCAAAACGCTTCTATGATTCTAGTACCAAAAAGACAGCAAACAGCAGCTACAATAAAAGCTGCTGAGCATTCCAAACTAATAATTTAATCTCCCATAAACACAATTCTTTCCAAATAAAAATGTTTAGAAATAGCAGCCTAGCAGCCCTAAGCATGCAAGCACCATCACCAGACAGCTTCATCCTCTGAGGAACTAGAAGTACTCATTTGTGCTCCTTGGATTATAAACCAATCTTATTATGCTTTCCTGCTTCATAATTATAGATCTGATTAACAGAGATGAATTTGATTAAAAAAATAGGCATTACAAATAGCACAGTTTTCAAAAGAAGAGGGAATAATTTAGTTTTGGATGCTAGTGAGACTGTTTCTTCATTTACCTCAATCGCCAACACCTTTGTTATTGTTAATATCATTAAATTAGACAATTTAATGAGAATGTCATTAGTGCAGACCATGTTTGAGAATTTCCAAAGTAGAAAAACTCCAGCTAGCTAGAAATAATCAGTCAGATCTTAATCTTTTTTAGACAATGCTGACTTCAGTAGAGATGTAAAATTTTGTACTGGTTGAGTGTTAGCTACAATCTAATATCCAACAGCTTTTGGAGCCTTTTTAGTTAAGTTTTCCAATCTGAAAATGGCTAGTAATAGCGGGCTGCAGCTTTCAGGTTTCATTATCTAGTAGTACATCTACTTTAAACAACTGTCATTCATATTGAAAGTTAAAGCTAGCGTGTAACTACGATAATCCAAGTGTCATATAACCTCTCAAAACTATTTCCCTGTAGTGTTTGTAGTTTGAACCTCACCGGCAGTTCTGATTTTGGCTTTTTTAGAAAGTGCCTTAAAAGAAACAGGGGGAGAATATTCACAATTTGCAAACTCTTTATTAGCTTAGTTAGAAAGTTTAGATTTAGTTAATCTACATAACCTCAAATTCCTCTTCAGTTGTTCTGTTTGTGTTAAGCAGGACAAGCAGGATGTTAATTATGACAGGGTGATACCCAGGTGGCTAAGGCATGTGCCTGTCAGATGCCACCACTGCAACAGCACATTGAACAGCCCATCTGTGCCCAGAAAGACCACAGCATTTGCCTTAATCTATAGTGAGCTAGGAAGTTTAGAAGTACATGAGCTCCCAGTGCATGTACAAAACCCTGGATTAGTGTCCAACAGTAAGGTGGGTTGGGGGAACAGAGAACAGTCTATCAGGCCTATGAGAAGCAGACCATAGTTCACGTTGAAGATAGTGAGAGCTATGACTGTCTTTCTATCTGTGGGTGCCTGGGCACAGCATAATCTCCCTGAATTCCTCATGAATTCCACATTTAAGTCTGTCAATGGAAAGGGATCATTTACACAGTGACAAATCAATTGGTTTTAAACCTGCTAAGGAAATGAAATGGTAGAGTCGGGAATTGACCTCAGTTTGTGGTCGGGTCCCACTTTTGAAAAGGAGTATTATACAAAGTCTTCATCCACAGAGAAAGTGAGAACAGGAACTGAGAAGTCTCTTAATATCAGTTGTGAGTGACTGCCGTTATTGTTACGAAGAGTCCTAGACACATCATGTATAATATCGAGGTTATTCTGATGAACAGTTATTACTCTTATATACAGTTATAGAATCATAGAACTGTTTGAGTTGAAGGGACCTTTAAAGATTATCTAGTCCAATCTCCCCTGCAATGAGCAGGGACATCTTCAACTAAATTAGGTTACTAAGAGCCCCATCCAACCTGACCTTCAATGTTGCCAGGGATGGGGCACCCACAACGTTTCTGGGCACCTTGTTCCATTGTTTCACTACCCTCAATGTAAAAAATTTCTTATCTAGTCTAAATCTACCCTCTTTTAGTTTTAAACTATTACCCCTTGTCCTATCACAACAGGTCCTGCTAAAAAGTTTGTCTCCATCTTTTTTATAAATCCCCTTTATGTACTGGAAGGCTGCAATAAGGTCTCCCTGGAGCCTTCTCTTCTCCAGGCTGAACAACCACAACTCTCTCAGCCTGTCCTCATAGGAGAGGTGCTCCAGCCCTCTGATCACCTTTGTGGCCCTCCTCTCGACCTGCTCCAACAAGTCTATGTCTTCCTTGTGCTGAGGACTCAAGAGGTGAACACAGTACTCCAGGTCATTTCCCACCAGTGCAGAGTAGAAGGGCAGAATCACTTCCCTCAACTTGCTGGCTACTCAATCCTTGGGGGTACTGGTGGATGAAAGCTGGACATGAGCCAGCAACGCATGGTCACAGCCCAGAAAGCCAACTGCATCCTGGGCTGCATCAAAAGAAGTGCATGGCTGTTCTCAATCCCTTCATACCCTAGCCTCTATTGATACCAGGGGTTGTCCTGACCCAGATGCAGGACCTTGCACCTCATGAAGTTCACATGGGCCCACTTCTCAAGCTTGTCCAGGTTCCTCTGGATGGCATCATGTCCCTCAGGCATGTCAACTGCACCACTCAGCTTGGTGTCATCTGCAAACTTGCTGAGGGTGCACTCAATCCCACCATCTGCCATTGATGAAGAACATTAAACAGTACTGATCACTGGTATTTTAGTATTAAAAGAAGGAAAAGAATAAGAAACTGAATTTGGTGTAAATGCAAGGCATTGGTAGCAGGGAGAGTCACAGGGGTAGTCTCTGTTGGAAGAGTGAGGGGCTGCTCTGTGCTGGATGCATCCTTTCCCAGGGAGCTCAGCGACAGATTCACAACAGGTCAAAGCTGCACTCATCGGCAAAGTTGTTTGTGGTACCTCTGTGAAAACATATTTAAGAAAGCACAAAAATGCTGGAGAGCCTCAGGAAGAGGGAACAAAAAGAGTGAGAAACTTCCTCTCTCAAAAAGAGAGGAAACATCAAAGTGAAAGAAGGAGGAGGAGGAAGAGGTGCCCCACGGTGCTGGAGCAGATACTCCCAGCAGCCTCTGGAAAAGCCCATGTCAGAGAAGATTTTACTGATGGGAACTGTGGCCTTTGGAGAATTCATGCCAAATTAGGGGAAAGCAGGGAGAAGGAAGGAATGGCAAACAGAAAACCACTGTATACTGAATGTAACATACCCCATCATGCTCACCTGCACCCCACCAGAACAGGGCAGAGCAATTGGGTGTAAAGAGGTGAAGTTCAGCATAGGAAAAGGGGAAGGAAAGGTCTTATGTTTCTCTTTGCCTCTTAGTACTCAAATCTATTTTAATTGGCAAAAAATTACATTAATTTTCACCAAGTTGAGTCTCTTTTGCCCACAACAGTAACTGGTAAGGAATTTTCCTGTCTTTATCTTGACACATGGACTTTCTTATGCCTGTTGTTCTTCATATTTTCTCCTCCTGTCCTACTGAGGAGGGGGCAGTGAGTGAGTGGCTACGTAGGATTTTGGTCCTTTGCTACAGTTAACCTACCACAGAAACACACAATTAAATCTCTTTAATCCCAGAAATCAGAAGGCATCCATTACTGCAGCCCCAATCACTTCTGCATGTGTCTCTGAAAACCTTTCATAATAGTTATTGTACCTTAAACTCAAGACTGCTATGCTGAAAGCAGTCTTCTTCGGGTAAGGGAAAGCATAATTTTCCTGCTATCAACAAGGAGTCCTGCATCAGTATACCACAGATAACTGTTAAAGTTTATAGGCAGCAAAGTAATTTTATTCAAGTGTTTGTGAATACTGTTTCTTATATCAAATAATTTGAACAGCTGATAAATGGAACAAACTCAACAAAGCTCTATGCTGCATGAAAATCAGAAAATGAAACATTCATTCCTTAAAAGAAGGCACCACGAGAAATAAGGAAACTAAGGAATATTAATATTCAACTACACTCTTTTTCTTGTTTACAAGAGCTGGCTGGAAATTTTCTTGAAAAACAGGTTTCAAATGATAAATGCCAATTTGACAGAATATAATTGGAAGAATGCATCTATTCACTGAAGTTGCTCAGCATGAACCTTGTTCACCTGTCAGACTCTGCAGGCTGATGAATTTCTGCTAGATGGCTCCTCTGCTCCAGGGAAGATGAGAAGGACTCCATGTCCGGAGCCTGGAAGCTTCAGACTTCCAGCTCACAGTGAAAATTCTCAGAGTGAGAATTCCTTCTGCAATGTCTGGAATGTAGTACCTGGAAATCACTTAACACAGATGCTGTACTGGAAAAATAATAGTTACGCCTTATATACACAAAGGCATTCTAGATGCAAGCTGGCTATAGACAAAAATACGTACTGCTTTGACATTTCAGGTCTAGATGGGTTCCCTAATGAGAAGAGTTTTGTTAAGAAAAATGGGTGAACCTGCCTTGTGCCTGTATATCAGTGGATCTGACCATACATCACTTGTTTTTAACCTTACGTAATTTCAAAAATCCTTGGCAAGGTGCAGCTGTTATTTTATAATTTGAGTATTTTGCTTTGCTCCATCAGGATTAATCTCTCACTTGCTCTGGAAAAAAACAGTATAATAGTATTTTAAAACCATATTCCATTAAGTTACACTTATGTAACCTCACTAACTTCAATAGGCATCAAAATATTGCAAATGGTTCTCCCTCTAATGACAGTATGAAGTTAAACATCTTTCTGTTGCTCAGAGTATTTTTAGTTAGAACTAATAGTTCTGATAATTTTATTAACTTTGATGGACTTTCAGATTCTTTTCTTCTAGGATGCAAGTATAATATGACAATATGTTTGAACCTGATTTCCCAAGGAAATAAGGCTTACGTAACTGTACTGTGAGGCCTCCCTTTCCAAAACTTGTGAGTCCATTGAGGATTTCAGACTTCAGAAAGATACGTAGTTCTTAAAGACAGTAAATTCCTATACATTCTGTGAAAACTGATTGCTAGAGATGGATCAAAATTAGTGCTACCACTAAGGAAAAGCCAGTTGCAGTTCAGCCAGTTGGCCAGTCACCATGGATATAATGAACAGGCAATCAGCACAGAATTATTTCAGCAACAGCATATGTTGCCACATTCTCAGCCAAACTGCGAAAAGACACGGGAAGGAGCTGGAAGTACTTGAGCACTGAGGATAGGAAGGACAGCAGAATACGGGAGAAAAAAATTTTAAAAATAATTCATTAGTTCCACTGTTCACAGAAAAACTTAGTTTGGTATCTTAAAACAGTAGATTTTGCCTTGGATAAAGGAATGTCTGACTCTCTTTGCAGAAGATGTATATGTACTTTAACAAAAGTGATCCCTGCCTTTCAGTCTGTATTTACAGTAAGATGCATATTACTGGAGGGAAAAGAGCCCATGTTTCATTTGTGAATGGAATGAAAAGCAAGTTGTTCTGCTTTATAGTATCAAGGAAATGCAAAGTGAGAGCTGTTGAAAAGGATTTTCAAACAGGAGAATGAATGGAAATAGGTGATGCGTTCTTATTCTGGTAATGACAGAATGGACTAGTGCCATTATCAATATGTGTATGTAAACTCAATTCATATGAACTCAACAGAATCACTAAATTTTATTAAGTAAAGCAGGATTGGTTTTCATCTCCCAATGCCTGTTCTTCAGCCTAGCTGACAATTCAAAGACACTGAATGACCTATTTAAAATCAAGTAACTTCTGTGAAAAATAAAATTGAGTGTCTGGTATAAATTAGATAGCTAAGATTTTCCTCTGCTACTGCAAGAATTTAAGTATTAAAGTCATTACATTAATTTATACATGCACACACATGTATACCTACATATATAAAATATGATACATACCACTTTTTTTTTTCTTAGTCATATTTAGGTTCTTCATAGAAAAAAAAGCATGGAACATTATACTGAAATAAATGGACTAACATGAATATTTAAGGCTGAGAACCTTGAAAGACCTGATTTCTAGTTATATAACAATTCCATCAGTAATTGCTGAATATTTAAAATCTCGTGTATGCATTTGAGTCTTCATTTACTGATATTCAGAAAGCATTTCCAGAACCCTAAGTATCAAATGAGCTAATTTAAAATTACTGAATTAGTCCTAGAGACTGGTGATTTAATAGAAACAAAAAAACATAACACTGCCCGATTAAAGCAATACAGTAACGGTATTACCATAAGAGTGTTATTACAGTATGAATCAAAGAATCACCATTTTAGCTCAGTCTTCCACATAAAATCTGGGGCCACCTCTACTTTCAAAGATCTGTGTCTTCAGTGTACAGGCTACTTCCAAAGGTTGTACATACGAGTGAAAAGGAAGTAAAAATGAAGTCATAAATCATCAGAAAACAAAAATTTAATATGGTATTCCAAGCAAGTATGATTACATAGACATCGCTGAATCACATAATGGTCGAGGCTGGCAGGGACGTCTGGAAGTCATCTGGTCCTACCCCTCTACTCAAGCCACCTATAACCAGTTGCCCAGGACCGTGCCCCTACAGCTTTTGAATGTCTCCAAGGAAGGAGACTCCACCATCTCTCTGACCAGCGTGTGCCAGTGCTCAGTCACCCTCACGGTGAAAAAGTGTTTCCTGAAGTTCATAGGGAATCTCCTCAAATCCTCCTTTATTGCATCTGGCCCTGTCACTGGATACCACTGAAAAGAGCCTGGGTCTACCCTTTTTGCACCCTTCCTTCAGGTATTTATAAACATTGATAAGATTCCTCATTACCCTTTACTTCTCTAGGTGAAACAATCCCAACTCTCTCAGCCTTTCCTCATAGGAGAGAAGCTCCAGTCCTTTCATCATCTTTGCGTCCCTTCACTGGACTCTCTCCTGTATGCCCATATCCCTCTTGTACTGGGGAGCTCAGAACTGAACACAGCACTCTCTGTGTGGCCTCACCACTGCTGAGTAGAGGGGAAGTATCACCTCCTCCGACCTGGTGGCGACACTCCTCCTAGTGCAGCCCAGGATGCTGTTAGCCTCTTTTGCCACAAGGGCACATTGCTGGCTCATGGTCAACTTGATGCCCACCGGGACCCATGATATGAAATTATATTAATAAAATATATTTTCTTCCTGTTCAACATATTGTTTAAATACACAGAGTTACTTTGCAACGTCAAGGCAGATGTGAGCAATGTCTTTAATAGCACTGCCATGTACAGAAAGTGCTAATACAAAAATCAGTGTTTCAGTCTGTTTATTGCTTATTCAGTAAAAGTAATTTCCTAATTGAAGCTGCTGGTTGCAGGATATACTTAAGCAAATAAATAAATAAGCAAAACCTTGATATTTTATGAAGTGAACAGAGATTCAGAGATGGAAGAGCTAAGGACTCTAAGCTAGACTTTTGAAGCCAGACCTTGAATATGTATCTTTGGACTGAAACAAGTTTCTAGTTTGAAGACCTGAGAGCGGTTCATAGTCCTTGTATCTCCCTATCATACTGCTGGAGTCCAGAATGAATCTAAACAATAAAACCATGTTGAAACTCTTAGCTTATCACACAATTGCTAAAGGTATGTTGCAAAAAATGTCACAGAACTGGTCTATGAGAACAAGAGGATACTTGGCTACTAGACATGGCTAAACATACATAACATACATGGATAACATACATGTAAACATACCTGTGAGATTGAGGGGTTAAAAGTTGAATGCATGAATTATTGAAGCAATGTTTGACGCACTTCACTGAAATAACTTAATTTCTGAAAGAAGTGAAATTCCTTGTGGTAAGGGAATGTTGGAAACACTCTGTCTAGGTTTTTATTGTCCTTTCCCAGTAGAAAGGATGTATTATATTCATAAAGCATTTTAAATCCTGGGACTATCTATCTTAGAAAACTATATGTACTAGAAAAGTTTTCTGTTATGAATAACATTTACAACTTTTCTGAAAACAAAAATAATATTTTCAAGCCTTACCTAGTTCCATTATTCTGCCACAAATGTTGTTCATCTCTCCTAATGGAAAAAGGCAAGGTTTCAGATGCATCTCTAAAGGCAAAGTATTTTCTCTGTCTCAGATTAATGCAGACATTTTGCTGAAGGCTTTTAAAGCCTGCTATGCATTCCACATCAGAGGTTTGGTCTGAACATTAATCTCACTCTCTCGCACTCTTGGAAAGTCCAAACTATTAAGACTTCCTACAGAAGCAACTACTATAACTCACAGCAGTATACCATCAATAAACAGGTTCGATCCATTTTTTCCATTTTACATACTGGGATATACAGGCCAGAATCACCAAACTTTGTGCCTCAAATTTGGCAATGAAATGCTCTTATTTTCAGACGTGGCAGAATGGGCACATCCCACTTCTAGTGATCTCAAAAGTCAGTTCTGTATCTACAGGCACTGAAATATGACAATTTGGCCTCCCTGTCTTAGCGCTTATCACACAAACAAAATTTGCCTATGCAATGCACCTTGATATCCAGCAACAACAGCTACTTTGCAAATGAAAAGTATACCTAAAAAATAAAATAAAAAAAAAGAGAGAAAATTGGGAGAGAGCAAGCACTTTAAAACTTTAAATGAAAACTTGCCTGTGCAATTCTCAGGTCCGCCCTGAAGCTATGTAATTGGAAATATGGAGTACTTTCCAGGAGGATGGGGTACTTTGCTGCAGCTAGTAAAGCGACTCTGGGTTGTCACAACAACTGTAAATAGACAGATAAAATAAATCAAACTGACAAAATGCACTGTGATAAGAAAGTTCTGCAACAGTACAAGAACCATTATGACTATTTCATTTCATTCAAACTGAATTATGCTCAATAAATAAAACATAACGTGATAATAAAAAAAAAGCTCTGTCTCCAAGCTACTTACAGCATAAGTGGATTAGATTCTATGCATAATGGACTAGTAAACAGCAGATCCATATAAACTGAGGAAAGAGAATTCCATTTCAAATGCTGAAACAGTATGAAGTTGACAATTGCACAGAGTTATTAGCCAAATGCTAGGCAGTCAGCCAGAAGGCTTCAACAAAAATTGCCTTAAGCAAGAGCAGCAAACAAGGGGAGGAGTTAACGGGGGGAAAAAAAAAAGAAGCAATTAAATTCACTCATGGGATGATATTTGTCACTAGAAAGGCCAGAATGACAGATGATTAAGATCTTGTTAATGGAAAAAAAAATAAAAAAAACCAAAAGCTGATTTAATGTAAGAGGAAGTCAGTGAAATTAGCAGTTTAGTAGCAAATACACATCTAGAAAACTCCTCCAGTAACAGCAAAGGGACAGCCATTTTATTCTGTTAGTCTGTTGTAATTCCCTTTAGAGTTCACTTGGATAATGAGCGATTAATGTCTGTGTGTATAAAACTAAAACTGTGTCCTAATTGGGTTTGGCTGAGCTAATTGCGTCTGATCAATAAAACTGACACATAGTATGCTTGTCCTTCAAGAATCTCACTCTGGGCCTCATTCCACTTCCCTCAAACCATACTGCTGACATCCAGGGGAGCAGAAATTGGTCAAGTTAATAGAAAATTGAAAGTAATACAGAATAACTTAAATAGAGCAGTAAGCACTGGGGAAACGAGTATTTTACTCGACTAAACCTCTCTTGTGCTTCATGACACATCCCATCCACTTGCAGCAGCTTCTTAGCATTTTTACAGTCCCTTCTCTGCAAACAGCATTTATGTTGCTTCACTTACACCACTACAGAGACAGCAGTAGAGCCTCCTAGTGCTGACACAGCATACAGCAATAGAGGGGGAGTCGCTCCCCAAACACTTCCAGAAGACGTAAGCTTTACTAAAGTTCTCTCCCCTCCTCACTGCCACCACCTGTAAGCGTACCTACAGTCACACCAGCATTTTCTGGCACTGCAATGACAAGGAAAACACACGACTTTTTCCTCAAATAAACCAATTAATCTTTATAGCCTAGGGGAACATTTAATCATGTGATACAACGCTTACTCTAGTAAAATTACACACAAGAACAACAACAACAAAGCAGATGCAGACACAACATAACTACTTAATACTACTCCAAATATTATTGTACAGCATTCATTCATGCTTAAAACATCTTGTTAATTTCCTTGACAACACGGTCAAGATTAGTTATACAAGCTATGCAGCGTACACAAGTATGTCTTCTAATTAACAGGCTAAACCTTGACACAGGCAGCTGCTGTCTGTAAAACCGTGGGATCCTCCTCCCAAAGACACAGCAGTATGGCTTCTTTTGAAATCAATCGTTATGAAGCGCATCCCCTAGATCATTTCAACCATAAGACAACATAAGAGTCATCAGAAACAGTGTAGCCTAGTATTCTACCAGGAGGCAGAGACGTGAGGCTCTCGTCTCTGCTTTTTTTCTGAAGATCATCAGCAGTGTCCGTAAAAATACAAGCTAAACAGCATAACACAGATTTCCCCATCCTGCTTAATCAGGAGAAACTGATGAAAGCAACACTGTGATTATGTCAAATACCAGGCAGTCACAACATAGTGAGCATGATGCCATTCCAACCATTACTGGTTTTTAAGGTGTCCTTCTGAGATGAAAGAAGCCATGAATTGTACTTAATACATTATCAGTAACATTTTGCTCATTTAAGATACATGTGCTTTCAGAGAAATTAATACTAGCATATCTCTATTTTGTTTTTCTATACACAGCTGTGCCCTCTAGTGGAACTGGCTAATTCACTATGTATTTTGTCCTTTTTTCAAAAGCGGCACGCTCCATCTGAACTACACTGAATAGCTGGACTTACGAACTTTCTGTTAGGAAGCTGTTGTAATAACTTGAAAGAATTTAATTGTACAGAAGTTTCAAGATACTGAGAGAATCCAAATTATAACATTTTAAATGAAGTCCTCATTTTTGAAGTATCTTTCCTATTAGTTATTTATTTTGATAGAAGAAAATTCTGTTTTGTGGCCTTTTAGGTAGTGTCAGAGGTAGGGTAAATTAATCTAATTTGGGGAGAGACAAAATGAGTTGAAGTAGTCTGGAGCTATTGCTGATCTATTCCAATGACACTTCCTTAGCAAAAGCACATTAAAAAAGACAGAAAACTTCAGGAAGTGTAGAAAACACAGTTTCAGTCCCAACTTTCATTTGCAAGCTCACTGGTGGAGAAACAGCCAGAGCACAGGATCCTACTACACAGTACCACACATGACAGGCCTCAAGCAGAAGCAGGTTTAACATTTTGTCTTGATTGTCTCACTGACAACTGCAGCACTGAGGAGGGGCACAGTCTGGGCTAGCTATTACAAAAAACAAACAAACAACAAAGAGATAAAAGACTAGGAATAAAGTGAAGGCAAAAAAGAGCATGGGGGGAAAGGAAAGATAGCAGGGCCCACATCCTGCATTCTTAGCGATTATCAAGCTCTGCCACCTTCAGTGCTGACAGCAAAATTATTGTTCCCATCCCCATGACTGAACATAGCCATGATGGAAGATTAAGAAAATACAAGGTCATCACACTGAATCCAGGTAGGTTTCAGAAAAGGAGAGGAACAGCAGCCATGTTAATACGTTTTTCCTACTACATCCAGCCAGGTATAACTACAGACTGCCCCTGGAAATGTCTTTCCCCAGGTATGTGTGCCTGTCCCCTCCTCAATAGCAGATTTAGCAATTAAGATCCTGCAGAAGGGATCTCTTTAGCTTCCTAATTCTGCTAAGCCACTGATTTCCCTCAGTCCCTTTTCAAATACAGATCAAAAAGGTAGCAATTCATCATGTGTTCAATCACCAGCTAAGATGTAAGGAGAGTGGGAGATGAGGACCACGGAATTTTATCATTACTTATGTCTACCACTATGATTTCCCCCCCTCCAAAGTCTCCTTCATAGAAATGGGGAAACTGAAGTAACATATGCCTTGATTATTTTGTACTTCAGTTAAGTCTCATTTACAACACACCCACCTGGACCTGTTGGAGCAAGTCCAGAGGAGGGCCACAAAGGCAATGAGAAGGCTGGAGCACTTCTATGAAGACAGGCTGAGAGAGTTGGGGCTGTTGAGCCTGGAGAAGAGGAGGTTCCAGGGAGACCTTATAACGGCCTTCCAGTCCCTAAAGAGGGCCTAAAGGAAAGATGTGGAGGGACCCTACCAGGGAGTGTAGTGATAGGATGAGGGGTAACGGTTTTAAACTGAAAGAGGAGAGATTTAAACTAGATATTAAGAAGAAATTATTTACTGTGAGGGTGGTGAGGCACCAGAACAGGTTGCCCAGAGAAGCTGTGGATGCCCCATCCCTGGAGGTGTTCAAGGCCAGGCTGGATGGGTCTTTGAGCAACCTGCTCTAGTGGGAGGTGTCCCTGCCCATGGTAGGGGGGTCGGAACTAGATGATCTTGAAGGTCCCTTCTAACCCAAACCATTCTAGGATTCTATCATTCTATCTGGGCTCATCAATTCCAACTCCATTCTATTTTTTAAATCATTATCTTAATGCAGGGTACTACATACAAAAACTTTTAGTTTGGACTAAACCAGTTTTCAAATTTTCCATAGAAATATCTTTCTTTCATGCTGTCAGAAAGGTGGTCTATTAAGAAGTCAACATCTAAACCAGGTCTTAAGTCCCTTACCTGTTCTTGTGTGAACTGAACTAAGAATGTTTTTCCTTGTGAGTCAGAAATTATTCTTTCAGTTCTCACTAGGATTGGCAATGATTACTGTCCATATAAACTTGTGCTAGTTTCCAGGAAAATTAAGGAAAACCAAACCCCAAACCAACTTGCTTTATAGAGATAAAAAGATATTCTCTATTCATATAACATGAAAGCTTTGTGTCAGCTGCAGAGACTTTATTACATCACTAAAGCTCCAAGAGTTAATACCGGTAAGAGCAGAAATCAACTCTTACTGGAAGCTAAATAGATTAATTTGGAAAAGGGAGCTCTGAGAAGCTGCTAGAAAGGGTAGAGGCCTCAGGATAATTGAGGCTATGACAGACAGTTCTTATGATGTAATGCTCAAATTTAGCTTCCACTTATGTCACGTGACCCTGCTGAAGCTTTGGGGACATAAAACTCTTTGATAGATACCAACCTTTCTTTTCAGCCTGCAGTGGAATTCCTGCAAGAAATGCTGAATCAGAGCTTAATACATACTTTTATTTTAGGCTTTATCAACTAAAACAGTAGTAGTAGAGTTTTAGAATTAAAGCTTATCTCAGGTATTTCTAACAACATTTAAGCTTTATATCAGTACAGAACTAGCAAATTAATAAATTTGCACCCAAAACCTAAAAATAAAGAGAGATCATTAAACCTTGTTTACGGTTTGACTGTAAGCTATCCCTCCCATGTTTTTAATTCTCCTCAACTATCCCACTGCATGTATGATAACATGAGAAGATTAAAGCAAATACTGTATCATTTGACACTAGTTGTTTCTGATCAAAACTTCAGTAAACTTCCCTTGCCTCGTGTCATTGCCCTGAGAACATTTAACGGCGCCCACACCTGTGGCTTCCATACACATAGCTTCCATGTAGCTATGGGCTCAGGAACCCCTCCTAAGCTTAGAGCCGGACCTTCAGTCTCTGCTTGAGCTTTATTGTAGGGGTTCTGGTGTCCAGCTGTGCCCTCACTCGACACCTTAAACCATTTACAATTGCATGCGAAACATTGTTACGAGTTTTGATGTGGGAAGGGGAACTTGGATTCGAATTCATGATGTGCATTTTTCTGAAAAAGAAGCAGAGGAGCTGGTGCTTTGTTTCAACACAGAAAATCTAAGCTTTGCTCCCTGCTTTAACTGAACGGATGTTGTGTGTTGTGTGTTATTTCACACTACTTACATTATTTTGAAAGAAATTGAAAACTGGACCAAGAACAAGAGTAAAAACATTTAATGAGAGCAGAATTCAGTTCCGCTGGACTTTGGTGTATCTTCTATGTTAAAGCAGGCCTGATACAGCACTTCCACTTCAAGCATGCAAAAATTATATGAAGGCCAAACCACCTTCTAGCAGGAAGACTCTGAGAAGAGGACAAAATTACTTCCTCAAACCTGAGAAAACTTGAAGGGCTGAGAGTTTTGTTTACTATTTCTAGTCAGTTTGGAAATGTCATGTTGGAGGCTATCAAGCAAACTGCACTCAAAAGCAGAGATCAAAACATAGACCAGACAGACACCTAAATAAATTAAATTTCACATCAGATGAGCACAACGGGGAAGTACTAAAACTCATCTTTCACCGTAGAGGTTATGGGGACGAGTCTAGTCTCTTTGCAGTATCACTCCCTCAGAGCAGTCTTAATTGGGATCACTAAAGGTTAGACGAAGGTGGAATCAAGCAAAGGCAGGACTAGGGATGGCTTTGCTCTGCTTAAGCTGTTACAGAAATGTAGTCTAACGCATGCCTCTAAGGGCTGCTGATCTAGAAGCGCAAAGAAATCTTCATTTGCCACTAGGGTTATCCAGTCAAATATATTTCTGTGCTTTTTCCTTTAAATATTTATTGCTACCAACTTAGATCACTGTTCTTTACAGATGTTCAAAGCACAGAAAGCTTATACTTTTCTTGTAGAGACCAGTATAGCCACTTACAGAATACTTGCACAAGATTTTACCAGTGCTAATATCAGAGAAGCGGAAGAATAAACTAGGAAGTCCTGGCTCAAATTCAGGTAATAATTAATATCAGGTAACCAGCTATGAACTACTTAATTACTCAAGGAGCACAACAGGTCATTAATATTAAAGAGTTATTTAGCATTACTTTTATCTCTAGAAAACTTGATCCAAAGCCCCTGCCAGAATTTTAGGGGCACTGTGTTGAATTAACACCTGAAGGATCTGCTCCTGTCGCACAAGCTTGCCTGCCTGTCTGAAAAAGTAATGTTGGGTCAAGCAGATGAACACTTGTCTTTCCATATAAACACTATTTGTTAAATTAATTGCTATTGTACATGAATGATATTAATTAGTATAAATATGTAATTTGTGTAGGGCTCAGGATGAAGCCATTTAATTAATCTTCAATGATGGAAATGCTATAGATGTGCACTTTCTGGACAATCTGGGGAATGTCCAGATCAGGCCAAAAAGAATAAGAAGTTTGGAAAGTGACTACAATTAAAAAAAAAAAAAAAAAAAAAAAAAGGAACTGGGCTCTGGAAACAAAAAAGATCATGCAAAACATGTGAGCTGATACTTAAGGAGCTTGCAGAATCTCCTTCCTTTGAAGTTCCTAAGAACCAGTTAAACAAAACTCTACATAATTCACCACAGCCCTTGTGCATAGCATGTGCTTTTAGAAGTCTCTTCCACTCCTGCATTTCTAGGATTACTGTGACTGTTAACACTATCTCAAAACATTTCTTTTCCCAAATTCTACAGAGATGGCAATGAAATTGTACAAAAGAGCAGTCTTTGAATAGTTTTTTTGACTGTAAAAGAAGGAATGGGATCTAAAAGTGTTTACTCGCTGTGAATTATTAGAGTCACTGCTAACAAAAACATTCACAAGAAAATTCAAAATATGCAATACAGAAGAAATTCACGTCTTCTCAAAGGAAAGGTGAAAATTAAAGGTTAAAACCCCTGCCTTGCTTTCAGAAAACTTTGATTCCCATAACATATATATTACTTAAGGCCAGATTGAACAGCTTTTGTCAGCATTTGTAATGCGTATCTGTGAATACACCAGAAAAAACTTGTTGATTCAATTACTCCCCCTCTTAGTCTGGAGAGATAACTATCCAGGGAAGTGGAAAGTCTCTACTTTCAGGTATTGCTGTTAGGCCAAACAAGAGGAAAAATACAGTCCAAACGTCATATTCTCTTTCACAGAACTTCATACGCAGTCTGCCATGAAAACAGTCTTTCTGACCTCATGTCAAGGTGAGCTACATTGATTTTGATGCTTGGAATGATCAACCAATCATTTTAATTTAGGCAAGTTCTCAACTTGTATTAAGGCCACAAAGCAACCCTGGTTTTCAAGAAGCCACACCAGAAACAACCTACAGGTCCCATATTCTTCTAAAAGCACACAAGCCGAGAATGAATGAGACAATGGTGTCAATTTTCCAGTCAACTGAATGTATATCTTGAATCTTTCTTGATTATACTTCTACATTGTTGAATGACACATGCAATGGTCCCCCTCTGCACACATTCTTCCTGTAACAGATCATTTCACTGCTCTCCACTTAATTTTTTTTGGAACTTTTAACCAAAACTGAATTGGTTAGCAAATAAAATGTTTTAACTTTGAAATCTCAACTGCTCTATTTAAAAATTGAAGTCTCAATTAAATGGAAACTTAAGATTTCCCAGATTCATCTAAATCCTGGGTCCGCATTCCTCAAATATTAACTGAAAACACACAGGGTTCAAGGCTGTCTTCCTATTACTGTGACTGTAAATATAGTCATCCTGAAAGACTGGCCAATTGTTCTGAAAAGGTCTGATTCCACAGTTCAATGACTCATAATAGCCTACCAATATCTGAAGGGAGCTGACAGGACAGATAGTGAAAGACTCTTTGTCAGGAAGCGTACTGACAGTACAGGGGGTAATGGTTTTAAATTGGAAGAGGGGAGATTTAGATTAGATACCAGAAAGAAATTCTTTACTGTGAGGGTGGTG
>JAOXNO010000013.1:66122500-66150285 GCA_028565335.1 Limnodromus scolopaceus | reverse complement strand
TCCCTGCCCATGGCAGGGGGGTTGGAACTCAATGATCTTTAAGGTCCTTTCCAACTCTAACCATTCTATGATTCTATCATAGCTATTATTTGAACAGATAGTACTAATAAACTTTTCACTGCATTATTTATGATTTGTAATAACTAGCATCCCTTTTATTTTGTCATTCTTTTGAAGAACCACTAGTATCTATACAAGCCTGGTGGTCTCCAAAGAAAAGAGCAGTGGGCTGCACAGACAAACCGTTCAACTACCTGCTCTGCAAGGACTTTTAAACATTATCATCTGCCCCTTACTCCAAGAACCCAGCCGTTCCAGGGTGACCCAGTGCTTTTGCTTTCCATACTTTTCAGATTTTGCTGAAAGGCCCAATTCCCTGGGCTCACTCCTACACTACAGCTGCTGAGGCCAAAACCATGAAGGCAAGGGTCCCAACCTGCAAAGGAGCTGGCTGCGCTTCTTAAGAAGCCTCTCGCTGCACCTTCAGGAATCCAAACGCCTCAAAAAGCTATCCTTCAAGCGGCCTACGCTTTCAACGCGGGCTCTACCCGGCCTTACTTGCACCCCGGGAGGCGTCTCCCTTCAGCACCCCCGCTAACTCTGTGAGGAGGCTCGTACCGCTACGCGCGCGAGGCCCTCAGCGGAAAAGAGAAGGCGGGCCTTCCGCTGGGCGCGAAGGCGGTGACTCGCTGCCGCCTGGTCCCGCCCGCGGGCTGAGGGGGAGGAGGCAGCCGAGGCCCGGCCCTACGCTCCGCCTCGCCCCGCCCAGCTCGGCAGTGGCCTCCGCAAGCGGAGAAGGCCGGGACGATGCTGGAGACGTTGCGGGAGCGGTTGCTGAGCGTCCAGCAGGACCTCACCGCCGGGTGGGTAGTGCCCCCCCCGGCCCGGCGGGGCTGGAAGGGGCGGAGGGAACAGGAGTGGGACCAGCGGCCGGGCGGGGAGGGGAAAGCAGGTGACTGGGGGCCGGGAGCGGGGGGGAGGGAGGCGGGAGGAAGAGGAGGAGATTGTGGAGGTGGCACCCCCGGCCGGGGACATTCCCTCACACGGCAGTTGCCCGCCGGTGGCGGTGTCCCGCTCGGTGCCGCGACGGACTGGAAAGGCGGCCCCTGGGTCTAATCCACCCCCCGTCTCCTCAGGCCTTCCCGCCTGGGTTGGGAGGCTCATGGCGGGCGGCTAGCGAGCCCCGGCAGCTGCGGTCGGGAGCCTAGGGGAGGAGGTGCCGTGGTGTTGAGGAGGCAGCTGCGGTCAGGGGAGAGAAAGAGAGACTGCTGTTGTGAGAGAAGCGAGGGAGATGTGAATGGGGGTCAATTAACGCGCTTGAATTTTTGATGAAGTAACTGACCTTCCGGGTTTTATAGATTAATGGTCTCACGTAGAGAGCATCGTTGTACTCCGTTTGCTGTATGGAAAGCTTTTCTTTCTTTGGAAGATGAGTTACTGTCACTTGGGGAAAAGAAGCACAGGAGAAGTGGAAGGAGCAGCCCCTTGCTTACATTAAAAAGTAAAAAAATATTCTTCCTGTGTTGCCTCACAGGGCTTTTTTTGGGTAGGCCCTGTATCCGTGCTGTTCTTAGTACAAGCAGGTGGTCCAAATGAGTGTTGCCAGAAAGGCAGTGAATGGCCAGAGAACAAGGTCATGTCTGTGCTGCAAAACTGTTGGCTCGTAATGAGCCACAGGAGAGTATTATGTTGTAATCAATTACTTCTTAAAACTGCATGGTCTTTGGCAATGTTGAAGCTGCCTTATAATACCCCTATGGTAAATATTTATATATAGTGATGGATGTGTATGTACTCCAGAAACTTAAATACTTTATAATGGCTCATGTGCACCAGCACATGATGGTCCAGAGAAATTAATAGAATAAGCTATCAATCAATCTGATAAATTGCTTGTATGTTATCTGTCTCAATAAACAGTAATTGAATATGAAAATGTCTTATTAAAATGCCTACAGACTAAAGCATTACTTTATTGCTGTCTGTCTCTGTCTTGCTGTTATTTTCAGAACTTCTCACAGGGTTTGATGCCTCAGTACAGTGTAAGCTTCTTTTGAAAGAGATGTCTTTCACATGATGAAAGGACAACAGAAAGGTCATAACATGCTGGATCCGAAGGTCATTTAACTCTGGATCTTCATGTGTTGCTGCACTGGAGTCTATGTTTTTCTATGTAGTCTCTACTTTGCCTTCTTCCTTGTCTTGCGATGTTTGTTTCTGTTTTGAGAATAGTCTATGATTTCATCATTTCCATCTTTGTTTTTTTAGCAGCTCCTTTAATGTGCCCTTCTTGGAGTGTCCCTTCTTTAATTTTATTTTTTTTTAATCTGGAGTGTGTTCTTTGTTGCTATTGGGAACCTGTATCTTGGAGCCATAGTAGCAGAGACTGTGGACAGTATCAGGTTTTTTCCTGTAGTCTCCTCAGGGATTCAGGCCAGAACGTGACTTGCCCTGTTTTGACCCCTTTTTCTTCCTAGACAATGCAGCCAAAATGCCATAGCATTTTGGATTACCCTGTTCTCTACCCCACCAAGGTGGTAATAGAAGTAATTTTATAATGTTATGACTTTAGCTCAATGTGGTCAAAACCCAGATAAAATGTTTCTGATGTCAAGAATACTGGGTCGTTTGTGGCCAACTTGTTCCACTTTGCAAGCATTCGTGTGTAGTTAATGATTCGATTTCTTGAAACATTGAGAGGGAGAAGCTTTTCCAGGACTTCTTTGGAAGGGATGTTTTTTCGGTAGGAATAAGGGAATACTTATGTACAGCTGAAAAAGATTAAATCCAGGGTTATGTTATGGGGTTATGGTTATGTGGAGTTAAATCTGGGATCTACAGAAACAGCAATTTAGAGTTATTAGCCATTTCTGTGTATCAAGAAATGAGCTCCCCTTTCCCCCGCTCACCTGTGTCTCCTGTCTACTTCTGTGTTTCCTGTGAGTGAGGTATCTAGATTTTCATCCATTTACAGTCTCATGAGATTGTAATCTCTTGCAGGGGGAGGGAAAAAAACCAAACCAACAATGGGCTGTGTTTGCCCGTGTGAAGTCAGTAATTGGTGTGATTCTGTCAGCTTGAGTGGTGTGGCTCACAGTGCCTCTTCTTTGTACAGATAGCACAGCTAAAAGGAGTCTAGTGAGAAATTCTTTAACCTTTACTTATCACTGCCTGGCAAATACTCTAGTAAGAGAACTGGTAGTTGTGACCCAACATTTCCTTCTATCCCTGTATGCAGAGCAGTACTGCTGTTGTAGGCTGGGGTGCGTACTGGGGAACATGACAAAGGAGAAGGGAAAATTGCAGAGCTTTCTGCAACAGGGGTGGTCTTCCTCTGTGTGCTGTGGTTGTTGCTACTTGGCTTGACTAGTATGAGCAGCTCTCTGACAGAGAGTGGAGACCTGCCTTAACATGTCTTTTCTCAAATTGCCAACCACCTATTTTGCTGTAGAGTTTTGAGGTTTCTTCTTTGAATTCCTGGAAACTGGTGGTGGTGACAACTGGGGGAGTGAGTGAGCTCACCCTAGAAGCAGAGTGAATATCTATGTATTAGGGTGTTACTCAGTCACTCAGGACTACATAGCTCTGTGTCACGTAGCTCTGGAGGATATCTCGTAGCTTGTTGTCATCTTGCTCATGTCAGTGTGTCCTTTATTTCTTCCTAACCCTTGCTGTCCTGGGCAGCTGGGACTCCAAAGCACATAGAGGTAAAGGACATCTGTCATCTTGGTGGCCAGGGAATAGCTGGAGGTTTTGGTTCTCACCCTGCCATGACAACTTGACTAGCATATATGGGTTGGCTGAAAAAGAGTAAAGAGTGGAAAGGAGGTTGGGGGGATGTTGTTTGTTGTTGGTTGGGGTTGTGTGCTTTGGTTTTTGTTTTTTAGGAGAAAGATACCAGTCAGTTTGAAGTCGGCCATAGGTAAAACAAGTATCAGATATGCTCAGTAGTAGCACACTGTGGTGATGCAGCTCAAGATTCTGATAGTTGGCAGAAGAAAAGTTGTGCTTGTGCTAGTTTTGTGTTGGCAGACTTACGGCAAGTGGGAAATGTCTCTGTGTGATTGTCATGCTTGTCCTTGGCACGTATCATGGAATCACGCCTTTTTGATTATTTCTATGTAGATCTTTAATACCTGTCTGCTAAGGAAATAGTATTGAGAGCTATATGACTTGGATATATAGCTCCCATTAAACTTTTCATACCCAATTGCTTGATGCACTTGCAGAAAAAAATCTCATAATTTAGAAGCAGCATAGGTGGAAATAATTTCATATGACAGTCTCCACAAAACTAGGTGAAATTTGATTTATTTGTGAAATAATCTGGAACAAAATTAAGTATAATAGACTGGACTTAACACACTGTATTCAAACAAGTTGTTCTCTGTTTTTGGTGTTGGAAATGTCTGATGGTTTTGTGTTTTGATTTGTAGGTTGAAGACTTTGAGCGACAAATCAAGAGAAGCAAAAAAGAGCAGGCAGAGGTACTTCAGAACATCTTAATGTATGGCAATGGTCTAAAATGCTCTTGTTAAAGAAAAAATTGAAAGTCGCTCATATATATGAGCCAGTTACAAAAACATCTGCATATAATTTTGCAGAATATTCTTTTGATAACAGAAAAGTTTTACCCTAATATCGAGGAAATACTTTGCTTAATAGAACCTTGATTGATAGGCCTATGTAATTTCTGGTGGCCATCAGTCAATTTATAAATGACTACTTAAATTATGTGAATATTCAATGTTATTGTAGTGCTTTATAAAAGAATCAGGTTGCAGTACAATGAAATGTAATTATTTACATTCTCTGTGAATTTCATGTACTAAAATTGTAATTCAGTATTTTAGTGCTGGAACAGAAATAGGAGCCCTTATATGGGGGCGAATATATGTATAATGGAGTACTTCAATTATCTGTTTTCATCTCTGTTGCAAGAAGATTGGAGAATTGTGGTGGGTTCTTTATCCTCTGCATTTTAGTATATCGTTCATTCTTTCAACCTGTGTAAACCATAGGGAAAGACTACTTAATGTCTGTAAATGGTGTCTCTGAATGTTGCTTCTTCAGATAAGCCCAGATTTGCTTTAGTGTAAAGCATGTTCTTACTAGAACACAGTGTGTAGACAGAAATTAGTTTTAAAACAAGCCCTGAACAAAGAATATTGGCATCTGAAATAAGCTGTATTAAGTTCTGAACCTTGATGTTTTGGATGTAAAGGTTTTTTAACAGGTGACTGGTTGTATTGACACAGAAACTAATTTATGAATGGGTGAAGGTTTGAATAAAACTGTTTTAGGCAACTGCCACCTTTGTATATTTCCAGTCCGTAGTATTTTGGTTCATCTGTAAGTATCCATCACTTTTTCAGAAAAGCTCTGGGCAAACTGAATGAATCATAGAGACATAGTTTTGTAATATGGGGGGGATTTGTGTCCTTTTTTTTTTGTTTGTTTTGCTTTTGTTGTGGTTTTTTTTTATCAGAGTTAGGTTGATGGTTGGACTAGATGATCTTAAAGGTCTCTTCCAACCTAGACAATTCTATGATTCTATGATTCTGTCACAAACAGGGGAATGCCAGGGTGACTTCTGCTTTGCTGATAAAGTTCTGGGACAAATATAGCTTGATTTTAAGGATGTCTGAGAGCTTGTGGGTCAGAACCAGAAGAGAGGCCAGTAAGGGTGATGTTGCCATGGGAGTTTGTTATTGACCATCTGATCAGGGAGCGAATGACGTCTTCCCTAAATGACTTGAGGAGTTATCTTGTATCATTAAAACCCCATTCATGCGGGGGCCTTTAACTTCCTTGACATCTACTGAAAGGACAGTGCAGCAGGAAGCAATCAAGAAGAGTTCTGGAGGGTGTCAGGGATAACTTTTTGGTGCCCTTGTCACAACTTCTTTGGCATGCAGGAGTAGCCTAAGGAAAGCTAGCCCTGCATTTATAATAAAAAGCTGAACAAAGAAAATGTGATACTGCTGATAAATGGGGTGGATGATTGAGTGACAGCAAATGCAGATATTATTGAGGTACTCAATGCTTTTGTTGCTTCAGTCTTCACAAACAAGGTCTCCCAGTCCTCTGTGCTTAGTAGTGAAGGGAAGAGACTGATCAGTAGTGGATGAAGATCAATTTGGGGAACTTAAGCCATAAAGGCCTATAGGATCATATGGGCCAAGAAGTAGCTCATGAAATTCAAGAGGTACAAATCCAAAGTCTTTCCCTGGGAAGAAAGTATCCCCCACGACAATACAGACTGGGGCTGACTGACTAGCCAGGAGGCAGCTTTGCTGAAAAGATCCTGAGGGTCTTGGGAGACAGCAAGCAGAATGTGAGTCAGCAACATGCCTGGAGGCAAGGAAAGTCAACGGCTTCCTGGGTTGTATGAACAGGACCACAGGCAGTGGGATTGAGGGAGGTGATTATCCCCTGCACTCAGCACTCCTTAGACCATATCTAGCTACTGGTTTGGGCCCCTGAGGTAAGAAAGAAATTGACGGCCTGGAGCAAGTTTAGTGGAGGGCCACCAAGATGATTGGGGTTGTAACTCTGTATATGAGGAAAGGCTGAGACAGGAGCTTGTTCAGCCTGGAAGATAGATGACTTTGGGGACACCTAACAGCAGCCCATCATTACCGATCAAGGAGGTGGAGCCAGACTCTTGACAGTGGTACATGGTGGGAACATGAAGAGCGATAGGCATAAGTTGAAACAAGAGGTGTTTAGGCAGGAAAAGGCTATAAGGAAAAGTTTTTTCCTGATGAGGACAACCAAGTAGTGGAAAAGGTTGCTCACAGAGCCTGTGAAGTTTCTGTTCTCTGAGGTTTTTAATTTGCAATTGAACAAACCCCTGAGCAAGTTGGTCTTATCCCATAGCTGGTCCTGCTTTGAAAAGTAGGTTGCGCTAGAGGCAGCCTGAGGTCCCTTCCCACCTCACTGGTTCTATTGCTTTTCCCTTGGTTTAAGAAAGGAAAAAAAAATTTCATTTGTGGTATTTGGTTTTTCCATTCAAATTATTTGAATGACAGTTCAAAACAGTCTGGTCTGGTAATCTTCCAAGAGGTGCATCTTGGATGATATCAAGACCTTCACATAATACATTATTAAAAGTGCTGCATTGTTAATTTTCCTTAACTTATGATAAGTTGCCTTTATATTTCAAGCTGTTATTAATGAAAATATATGCATTCAATAGGAGATCATTAGAACATTAAACTGGCAGAGGTTCTTTAGCTTAGTATTTATTTTTAATGTAGAATACATTAAGTGCAAATCTTTATGGAGAGACATAAAGAACTTGTGTAGTAGTCTTATTTCTGGGATCTTTATGTCCCCTGCTTTAAGTTAAAAGAATATTTATCCTGTGAGTTTGTTAACTGTACTAATAAATAATCTCATAAAAGTTTTTAATGGAGATAGTCAAGAAGAGGTAAGAACCATAAAAAAAACCCAAGGGAAACCCGCTAATGCTAGCTTTGGAATATTCTTGTAAGATACACTGTGTAATGCATTTTGAACCATAATTGACAAAATGTTTGTGAAAGTGAACAGTAGAGAATGTTTCTGTGCTCACCTTACCTGTCAAATGCAGATGTGCATGCACACGTATTTTATAACAGCCTTCTTCTATTCATTAACAACATTTGTATATTTACCATTTGTTTTACAGAACTGTTCAGTGTTTGCCAGAGTTTTCTGCTGGACTGGAATTACTAAGCAGGTATGACCTTCCATTTCTTTGTTAGTGTTTGCTTCCTATAATTTCAGAAATAACTTTATTAGGTTAAGAAAATGAGAAGAAAATGAAGGTGTTACTAATATTTTTTTGAATGTTCTGCAGAAAGTGGAGGGGGGCGGGGTTACCAAATTTTAAATATGTTTAAAGCTTGCCCAGATCGTTAAGTGCTGTCATGTTAATGAAACAGAAGTTCTGGAGGAAAAACAACATTTGAAAGATGGCTTTAGTTCGGGGTCTAATGCACAGGGTTGAAGGAGACCAGCACTGAGGCCCAGCCTGTGGTTTTAGTTTGTTTTATAGCTTTTACATATTTGATATGGTTTCATTCTGTTATAATTGAAACAGTATGCCTTTCATTGTCATGAAAAGAAAGTATATTCCATGTGTATTTAATTGCATGTTTTCTGAGTAATAGATGCTATTTGCATTATAAATCTCCTTTGTATTTTTATCATTAAAAAAAAAAATAATCTATTATCTTTTTTTGGGGGAGTGGAGTTGTGATTACAATCTTGTTAATTTTTTTCATTTTCTTAGTGAAACTGGGTTCCAAGTAGTCCTTAAGGCTTTGATGCGTAGTCTTGTAAATATTGCTGGGTCCATTTAGCTCTTAATGTAAGCTAGCCATTTAAAAAACATGAGTCACTTTTTCTTTGAAATAAATTATTTCTTTATATTTCTTTCTGGTATTTACTGTTCTACCAGGACAACCATGCAGCTTTTTAAACTGCTATTTCTGGTAGTCCCCGTAAATATAAGCACATTGGCATCTTCTTCCTTTGTGAAGAGAACACACTAAAAATAGTAATTTGTCTTTTTTCTCTTTAGATATGAAGATGCTTGGGCTGCCCTTCACAAAGGAGCCAAAGATTGTGCAAAAGCCGGAGAGGTGAGAAAAAATAGCAATGCGACAATTGAAATATTTTTAAACGTCTAAATAATTTTAAACTAAAGTTTTTAGTACCAGTGTACTGTGTTGACCCTGGCCACTAGGTGAGCACCCACACAGCCTTGTTCACTCTGCCACCAGTGGGACATAAGAGAGAACAGGAAGAGCAAAAATGAGAAAACTCATGGTTTGAGATAAAGACAGTTTAATAATTGAGGGATAGAGGAAAAATGAGTGTTGCAAAAGCAGTCACTCTCAACCTCCCACAAGCCGGCCAATGCCCAGCCAGTCTCAGAACAATGGTTACCTTATAGGACCAAACCCAAATTTTTTATTGTTGCCCGTGATATTAGATGGTATGAAATATCTGTTTGGCCAATGGTCAACTGTTCTGGCTGTGTCCCCACCCAACTTCTTGCCCAACACTAGCCCTCTCACTGTGGGAGGAGTGGGGAAGAGAGAAAGCCTTGACGTTGTACAAGTACATTGTTCAGAAATATCCAAAAATTTGGTGTGTTACCAACACTGTTTTGGACAGAAATCCGAGGCACAGCACCATATGGGCTGCTGTGAAGAAAATTAACTCCATCCCAGCTGGATCCAGTACAACAAGTATAATGAAAAAGTAATGCTCCGTATTGCTACTTGGGAAAAATGCCAAGTTACATTGTTTTTCACTGTGGTTTTAAGATGATGTTTGACAGGAAGCTGATAGAATGGACCAGAATGTCCAGTTCCTCTTGTTTCTCACATCACTTCCAGATTTGATGGTACTCAGCCTACAATTAATATTTCTGAAGTATTAAATATAAATATTGTAAAAATAGAAACTCTCTGATCATGTTTCTAACAAGATATCAGCTAACCAGAATTATCTGAAGTTCATTCTCCTGTTTACTTTCTGATATTTCAATTACAATAAGGAACATTGAGTGTAAGAATTTCCTAGTGCTTTCAAAGTACTCTTCAACTGATACATTGACACCCAGAATTTCTCACCTGTGGTCCTTTTTCAGATAGTTGCAATAATTTCGTGTGCTTAAGTAAAAAATATTAATTATATCAGCTTACTATTTTCTTGTGGGATGTGTTAGGTATAGAAGGATATTGAGAAGTATGACCTTGTCAGAGTGTGACAAGAAGACAGTGGTAAAAATAAGACATGTCCAGAAGTTCAGATGGTTAGTATCTGCACTCTTCTGCCATTATTTGAAAGATTATAAATTAGCTGGGAATATTGAGACTGCTTAAGACATCTCGGTGTTGACAATAAATACCACTGTAAAAAAGAAATAATAATGGAAACAATAATGTAATGCAAACGGTAAATAATATGATTTAATGCAAACAGTTGCCAAAATTATGTTGCATGCTACTGCTGTAGCTCTTAAAAAGCACTGGAGAGGGCTGGGAAAGTATAGAACATACTTGGGGTTGGTGCGGGTTGGTGGGTTGGTATCAGTGTAGGGCTGTTGCCTGCCCTATGCTGTTTGCTGCCCTCTCCTACTGGACAGGAAACAGCAAGGTTTGACTTGTCTGGCTGAAAATGATTGAGGAAGTATCTGTGTTTTCTCCTAATTTTGTTCAATTATCCTGTCCTGAAAGTAAAGTGATAAGTTTTGTGGTTTATTTCTAGAATGAAGGGAAGGAAAACTTCCAGTAAGTGCTACAAATGCATTGCTCTGCTGTTTTTGGAGGTTTGCACCAGACTTTCCATTTCAAACCCTATTTAAGGGGCAGAAAGTGTAAGCTGGGTGGCCACAATGCAGAGCAGGACTGGGCTGTGGGGTTCTCTGTACTGGCTGAAATCTTCACTTTGGCTGCATCCTCCCTGACTTTTCAAGTTTCCTTAGGAGTCTTCTTTGTATCTTTTTCAAATGGATAAAATACTCACTGCTTAATGTATTTTGAAGAGATGTATTTAGGGTAAGAAATATATTATTTTATGTTCTTCTTTCTCTTGCGTAATAGTATGGCCCACTTTTTCCTCTCATTCCAGGGAAAAGCTTCAGGTTTTAGAGATGAAGTTCTCTCTGCCAGCTTTATTGTTCATGATGACTTTTTTAGAAGATCTCTTAAATTACTTGCCTACAATTTTGTAATACTTTCAGTGGATTGCTTTAAAAACTGTAGTTCTGAAAACAATGTGAGGTTTCATGTATATAAACCCAATGCAACCTTAATCTTGCATACTATGACTGCTTGGGCTAATTAGAATGAGAAACTTCCAAAAAGACTCTGAAGTTTTCCATGAAATTCAGATGTTTACTTTTCAGAGAATCCAAAATATGTATCACTTGTGAGTTTTTGTTTCTTTTTTATAAAAGTAGAAAACACACGGTTCAATAAAATAAGAAGTATGTAAGCACACAAGATTGACTGTGCTATATCAGACCTAAAGGTCCACTTTGTCCAGTGTCCTATTTCTGGTACTGGCCAGTAGCAGATAAACTACTCGTGCTGTCTTATTTTGAAATGTTGAATAGAGAAGGGAACGTGAAAATTTTGAGCTTTAATTGAGCTCAAAAGCTCAATTTTATTGAGCTTAATAAGCTACAGTCTTACAGTGTTAAACCATAGGTGCTAGCTACCAGTTCCATCTACAAAATTGTCCTAAGAATATTGCTTTTAGATGATTGTAATTCTAGCTGCCTTCATTTATCTCTGGTCTGAATTGTTTTTCCAGTGTTTGTCTCCATCCCATGGTGTTTGGTTGTGGGTTTTTTTGGTGTGCTTTACTGTTTAATGGATATAAATTCTGTATCTCATTCTCAAAATTAGACTGGGCTTTATTTAAATAAGGATGTTGGTCTTCTGAAGTGAGTGTTTCATTACTCACTGGGCTTTGGAATAATTTTTCAAACCTTGTCTGGTAAAACAGGATGGCTTTTTAACAGGGATAGGTAGCTGGAGGAATTTGGAAATGGGACAAATTGTCATTCTTCTAAAAGAATCTGTCTGAAGTGGGTAGAATTGTAAATCTTTGAGAACTTCCTTTGCCAGTTGCTCAGACTTCTTCAGTTTCTGCAACTGAATTTTACAAAACTGAGGAATTCAGAATGCAGATACAGCCATGGGCTGCTGCTCTGTGCAAGAAGAAGAATGGGTAACGGAACTAAGAGCAGGGAAACTATAATTGAATCATCTCAAGTTTAAGGGAAACATTTGTTACCTAAGGTCTCTTGATCTTGCTGTTTTTCATAGAATCTGACCTATATAAATAAAACTTTTAAGCAGTGTATCCTCTTCTCATTATACTATTGTATAATAAAACCTAGGAAGAATCAAACAACAAAAATTGACTAATGTAGGACCGTGTTCTTAAAGACTTGCAAGTACTGCAGTTAAACTTAACTCGAGTAAAAAAGCAGGACTGTTATAAAGGCAACTGTTTTTTGAAATGTAATTAATTTTATTTCATTTTCTAGGGTATTTTGAATGTGCAGAGTTTTCAGTTTTGTTGTTAAGATTAAATCAGTATGACTAGCAACATTAAACTCTTATTGATCTACGTAAGCCTGACATTGCAGCACTGCAATATTATCGTGTACCAGTGCAACATGGCTGTCAAAATTCCAGATGCATGTTATTTACAGTTAATAAAACCCATAAAATATTTCCTACATTGATTAGTATATTGAGAAATAACATTTGTTTTGATCAATGCATTTCAATATAAATATTTCATACTACAGGGGGTTTTTTGAGCATGTTTACTTGAGAAGTTCACAAGTGGCAGTGCTCTAGGCTTGCTATGCTGACCTTATGCTTGCAGATGCATTAATCCTAAAAAAATTACTGAGACGCTCATAAATAGATACATAAATTTGCAAGTAAATTAAAGAACCTCTTTGTTTCAGCTGGTGGATAGTGAAGTTGTGATGCTTTCTGCACATTGGGAGAAGAAAAGGAACAGTCTGGTGGAACTACAGGATCAGCTTCAACAAATACCTGGTTTTTTAGCAGATTTGGAATGCCTCACGGCAAGCCTAGGTAAGGGTTTAAAGATGTAATAAGCATTCAAGTCAGTACAGAGGATTAGACTAAAGCTCAACTGTTGTGAGCTTTATAATTATAAAATTTAATTTTTCTTCCCAAACGCATCCTTTCTATTGTAAAAGAATCATTCTTAAACTAAGTGGTTTTGTAAAAGAGCAAAATTAGTAGTGGTTGCTCTCCCAGTAGTTAAAATGTTGTATGGAACTTGATGATCTTTACGGTCCCTTCCAATTCTAACCATTCTATGATTCTATGTGTCATTATTTGAAAAAAAAAAAAAAGTGTCAACTGCATATCTTGGTGTGAACAGCTGAAAACTTATTCTTGAAGTATTTTTAAATTTCTGAGTAGTGTGAACGCTCATATATGTAGTTGCTTCTCTTTGGTTGAGTCTATGTCATTTTATATAATAATTTGTTTTAAATCATCATTTGGGAGGAAGGTTGTGGGAATTTACCTGGTTTGGGACACTTTCAAGGCAGAAACTTTTTGTTGAGAGTAATTGTTGGTTCCAAAGCTGGCTTCCGTAGTTGAAGTAAGCTATTCTGAAGTGATATCCAGCTTTTTCACAGGTGAAACTAGCAATGCTACATATTAAGGTTACCAAATACTTCATGTTGGTTAGATGGCTTCCAGTTTTTGTAACTTTACCAAATTTTAACCTGTTGGTTTAATTTAAAAGATGAAAAGATGGATAGATGAGTGCTTTAGTGGAAACCTCTCATGAAAACAGTTGATCCACTGTTGAAAATGAAATTAGGAAAAAATGTTCTGGCCTTGTAGTCTCTGACAAGCTCTGGTGTTACTCAGCCTTGAAATGGGGATGTAATGTTTGACAAGCCGCAAGCCTTTCTGTCAACAGTAGGCCTCTTGCTACCTCCATGAAAATCTATTCAAGTTACATCAAATTAAAGTTTTGAAAAACTGCTGTCTGTGCGTGAATTTTAGTAGCGAAGTTCCTCAGGGACTCTGCCTGCACTATTCTCACACCAGCTGGGAAGCATGCAGAAATTCTTCATGTAATTGCAGCTCCTGTTTTTTGTGGGGTGGGCTGGATTTGTGTGCTGGCATCTGATGTGAAGAAAAGGAGGGTTCTGTTCTGTGTTCAAAGGCTAATTTCTCATTCTTTTATGGTCAGTGGATATGCACAAATCGGCTTTTGTTCCTTGGTAGGCTGGTAATAACTTTGCTATTTCTTTCTGGACCAAGGAACTTATTTCATTTTTTATTAGAATTTTCTTATACCACCTTGTTTAGTAAGACTTTATCATGTGTGGTAACCACTTAATGTTGGCTTTTCAAAAAGTTCAGTGATTTTCTAAGGAAACATCAATTCACATAATGATTTGTTCAAGTACTGATTTTAATATCATCGTGCATAAAGTGATGCGGTCCACTGGTAGACCAAAGATAAACAATCTAATAAAAAACTAATTGAATTGTCTTTATAGTTCATAACTGCAAATGCTATTAATCCTAATGAGTTGGGGTTACCTTCCCATTCCTAAAGTTATAGTTTTATATAAATTATATTATATATTCTATTTATATAGCATTAATCTCAACCTGATTGTAGAATTACTTGGAGAAGGCCCAGTGTCTGGAGAATATTTTTGATACTAAATCAAGCAGGATTTAAAGAAGCATTATCCAGTCTGCTCGGGGAAGCTAATGAATTTTGGATAAGGTTGTGAGATATGAACCTCGTGTGTCAGATTTCACGTAATTTACCTGGACATTTTTATCATTTCCTCCTAACCACTGTGAGGTTGAGGCGTTTGGAATTGTGTTTTTCTGATAAGTTTTGTAGAGTCTATTTGAAGAGAAAAATATAATATATACCAAATTCAATATCTACACTTCTGGAGGTGATTTACCAGAAATTTGCTGTGATATTCTGCTTACTGTTTAAAGTTTTTATAACTCTGAGCTTTCTGCTTTTTATCAATGTAAACTGTATTCACTTTTCCAAGAGATGACTAATACTGTGGCAGTAAATTTTAAATACACGTGAAACATTCTGTTAAAAGTATGTGAATATAAAATTATAAACTGCTGTGTCCTGAGTTGTGCATCCAAAATGTAATTTGGTTAATGTTCATCATTTCAGAAAAGTAGTATTTCTGTGTTGTGATACGGTATGGTTCTAATAAATCTATTAATGCTTTCATTTTGGAAGTAGATAGGGAACCCTGGCTGCTTTTGATAAAAGAAATTTTAGATAATGGAAATAAGCCTTTTTAGTGACCTATTTAAAACTGGTATGAGTCATGTACAGATTCTTCAGCTTTTCCTGTGTATTACAAGACATTTTCGTTAGTACTTTTTATAAAGTCCTTTAACTTAGGTACTTGCATTATCAATCATCCCTCCAAGTAAAAAGTCTGTGACTTCATTTGATAAATTTATTGTATTACTCAATGTCTTGTAGCTGCTGTTGAAAACTTTAAAGAAAAAATTACTCTTGTGTAAAAGTGAAAAGGATAGTTACTGCCCTTTCAAGATCCAGAATCTGAATCATCGCTTAAGCCAATTTTCATTTGAGATGTTGTAGAAAACGCCTGTTTGCTGATACCTTACATACTTGTCTTAATATGAAATATGCTTTATGTTTGAGCAGGGGCATTTTGCTTAAATATCTGTTTTGATTTCAGCAAATCAATGCACAGAAACCTTGATCCAAATCCAATTTTTCTATCTTTTTTTTTGAACATCAAATGTTAAGCATCAGCTTGATATTGGTTTCAGAAACCAATAGGTTTCTGAAGGTCATGAACATAGGTGACAGAACCAATGTAGGGTGAAATTATTTAGACTGGTGAGACTGGGAAGAAAGTAAGGCTGGGTATATATTCACAGAAATTAAAGCCATTGCTTCCTTATTGTTAATAAATATTTTTTTCCAAGTATTGGTAAGAAGAGTGTCTAAATTCATTAGGGAAACAGAAACTTCTTGCATTACTTAGGAGAGGTATCCTTGTTTATATGTGGAGCAGAAGGGCATGCTTTATTTTCAGAGTATGTATCAAGTATGAAAGTTGCCATTTTCTAGCTTTCCAAAATTCAATCCAATTTGTTCAAAGAAGAACAAGTATTTTGCATTAAAGGGAAAAAAAAAAAGAGGCCGTATGGCCTTTGTTTCAGAAGTGGGATTAAAGTCTTCCTAATGGCCTCTTCAGACATTAAGGAAATGTAGTGAAACCTATGAAATTAAAAATCACAGTGATTATAAAATCTTTTCATTGAATACAAGATTTTTATTTTGGTAACATTTGACCTCCCTTAAGAACTTAATAGCCCATATTTTGGTTATTTGCTTTGCAGCAAAAATGTATGTTTTAATGAAGTACAGTTATTTTTTAATTTCTTGATAAAAATGCCAAAGATTTTTCTAGTTTGAATAATGACATATGCTTCCAGAATCATCTTGTATTTTGAGATTATAGAATTGGATTTTTGTTCATCAGTTTGTAGACAACCTCTAAAGCAGTACTTTTAAGAAGAAAATGTGGAGTAACAGCCCATAGACTTATCTCCTTAGGCAAGAAATCTTTGGGGAAGATAAATATTAGTTTACTATTATCTGTTTATTAATTGTGGCTTATGACAGGATTTAGATACTAGTAGGTATTGGTCAAGTAAAAGGAATTAATTCCAGACGGCATCTTAATCAAGGTTTTTCACAGAGCTGGCATTTGAACTCAGACCTCTGAATTGTGTTTGGTTACTTAAATAAGTTTCTTTGTTGTTACCATCTGGCAGTTGGTAGCTCTTGAAAAAGAGCTGGATAAATGTTTTATAATGTAGAATTGTAGAACACACGTTCCAGTAGAAAACTCTAGGTTTTAGTGGTTTCTTTTTTTATTTTAAAATTATTTTAAAATTTAAGAGAGCTGTAAAAACTTTTTACTGTAAATCAGTAATGATTTGCAGTTAGGAAAATGTTTAAAGAAAATATTTATTATTAAACTGGTTTTCTGTTTGATTGATTGTTTAAAAGACACTGATACTTTTCATGCTTTTGTGAGTTTCATTGTTTGAGATGAAACAGCATTTGTCTTTTACTGAGAAAATCAGGAAAACCAGGAAATTTGAATAATACACTATAATGATACCTATGTTCAACAGGAAGTTTTTCTTTTGTAGGCTCCAGGGCAGGATGAGGCAGGGCTCTTCAGCGGAGAGGGTTGTTGTATAAAGTAGAGGTGTGAATGTGTATATCTATATAAGGCATATAGTTTGCTGTTGTAAACTTGAAAATGTCAGTGGCTTTGAATACAGCAGGAAAAATATCCTAGTATACTTGCTATGTAGTTTCAGCAAAGAAGCTGTTTCAGCCTTTTATGAATGGTATGATACTAGCTGGATTTAAGGTCTTTTCTTTAAAAACAAATAAAAATTGAGAGCTAGTAGAACTGTAATAATGTAAAAAAATTTTTTTTCAAGTTTTGCAGCTGAATCGAGCTTTTAATGTATATTATGTCTTTCATTGCTCGTTTTAAGTTGAGTAATCTGTGTCCCTATTTGACCTAGGGGTAGAGAGAATTTCTTTCATGTAATTGTTTCCATCCTTTGTTTTCTGCCTTTTGGGCTTTTAGTCAGAAATTGAATGAACTTTGTAAAAGTTTATTTCATACTCCTTGTCACTCCTGTTGTTTTGGTGGCCAGGATGGTTTAGGGAGGCTGCATTTAAAGTTATAGTAGGAAAAACTGAGAACTCTAATATTTTCTGATGCACAGCTGTCATACAGCTTTTCTAATATTTTTTTGTACTACTGTAGAACTACAGGTTACATAGCTCTCAGTTAAAAAGAAATTTTATGTCATAAATTTAAATTAGCTGAACTTTAGAAAGAAAGAGTTCTCAGGAACAATATTGGGTTTTGTGATTCTTGATTTCTAGATAATTACTTCAGTACCTGAGTGGCTACAAAACAGTGTACATTGATGGAAGATAATTCAGTCTAATATCATCTGATCAGACATTAGCATACTTTAAAAAAATTAAAGCTAGGAAATAAAGCTTTTAAAAGTGCTGTTATACCTGTGATAGTGTAAGAAATACAGGCCAAACTAATATAATTGTAATGATGTCACCTGAAGAACAAGTTATTTTTTTCAGCTATCTAATGAATATTATCTCTACCAAGTGTGGCGTATTACTACACAGGAAATTTCTTAATCTAAAGGTATAATGGATTTTTTTCCAACCTCCTTAAAAATAATAAGAGGAGGAGATATTTTTCTCCTTCATAGCAGTGCTGTTTCAGAGCGAGATGGCGGTTGTTGCCTGACCGCTTGATTGTGGGATTTCTTGAAGAGCTGAAAAAGAAGTAGTATTCTTGCAGGTATTCTTTAGAACATTAGCTGGCTTTCTGTCTGGGACAGATTGATTCTAGGTGCCACTGTGAGCTATAAACTGGAAATGAATTAATAGATTTCATATTTTTCTAAGTACCTTTTTAAAAGTATGAGCTTATTTATCTGTGCATATAGACAAGAGCTGTTCCAAGCATTATGGCTTAAGTTTCAAAATTGTAAGTTTGGGGTTTTTTTCATTTATCAAATAAATATGTAGCTTTGTTTGGAATTTGCTTTTTATTCACGCATTCTCATTTGGGTGGGAGAGATGTTAATTCACAACTGTAGCTGATGCTATTGCTATGGAGCAGGTTTTTTTTTGTGAAAAGCAACTAAGTTTTCTTTCACTTCAGAAAGAAAAAAATTCTGAAACTTTGGTTGCGGTAAAGTGGGATTGTTGTCTTCTGGAGACATCTTAAGTGTTCATTCCTGTTCTTCAGGAGCACTGTTTTCTGCAGTTCCCACTAGAGGCTGCTCAAATGCTAGTGCTAGGAATCAGTTGCCCTCTAGACTTCACTTTTCTTCATTCTCTTTATTTTCATGTTCTTTGTTGTTGTCTTTTAATATTATTTCAATAGCAAGTACGGCAAAGCAGGTGGTGAGGGTTTTAAGTGGAAAAAACAGTGGTTGTTGATAGGTACCTTAGTAAATTATCTTGAGCCCTGCTGTGTTTGTGAATTTTACAAATTAATAAGTGAGCAATCATTCTGAAAAGCAAGCTAGCATAATACAGACGTTTGGATTTTAATGCACTCAGAAAAGTCCATTTTTTAAGCAAAAAGAGACCACCAGTTATAACTGTAGTCATGATATTGCCCTTTGAATACATCTGGATTTTATGAAAGAAAGTGGAGTATGTGGTAAACAATGTATGGTATACATCAGTCTATAGAACTGAAAACTTTTTTTTTCCTCAAACTTGTTTCCATATTAATTGTTAACTGTCTCCCCACCCTCTTTTTTTTCTCCCAAGTGATCTGTATACAGATAGATAATTTAAGGAAATCTTTTCTGATTGTGTGATTCATGTTTCCCTTTCTAGTTGTTACGGAGCAGTACCTTACTTGTTAAGGACTAAAATAATCTTATTAAGTAATAGGAGCTGAATGTATGAATGTGCATGCTAGAAAATTGTTTATGAGGTCTTAACTTCTGCTTTTCTAGGGGGACCACTAGGATAGCAATTTCTAATTGAGTAATGGCAAAGAAAGTTGAAATTTTGTGTACTCCAAGTCGAATGGCCAAACCAGAACTGAAGATTTGACTGATGCCTTCAACTTGCCATTTCCTTCTTTTGAGCACCCAAAACACATTAACTTTAAATCACTTTTTTCTACCTTGAACTTAATAGTTCTTGTCTTGCTTTATGAAGAGTGTGTTTGTCTGTATAGGTAAAGGTGGAACACAGCCATTTGCCAAAACTCGGAGTTGCTTTAGGTTTTCTGCTTTTTTGTTCCATCATCTGTGTAGTTCTTTGCATCAGCAATTAAGTTCGTACACTGCAACAGATTGGTGTATCTGTCTCTGAACTGCAAACTGTCTTTTATTCTTTGGTTGCTAAAACAGGACTTATCCTTCCTCTTGCAATTTACCTTCCCTATGGTATAGGAGGAGTCCTGGCAAAAAGGTGAATAATAGTCCTGTATTCACACAGGTACATCCCAGAGTGACTAGCTGGTTAGAGTTTGGGAAGACAGTTTTTCTACTTTGGCATTCTGAGGATGGACATGGAATTCAGCATTAATCACTTGCAGGGAGAGTGATCCTTTGATACAAAATTCAAATGAGATAATTCAGGTCAGAAGGGACCTCAGGAGTTCTCTAGTCCAAGTTTCTACTCAAAACAGGGTGAGCTATGAGATAAAATCAGATTTCTCAGGGTGTTTCATAGACATGATCTCTTTTAAGTTGAGACTGAGCGATTACAGTTAAATAGGAGATTAAGAGGTTTTGCATGGTTTTAAGTGCATGGGTATATAAAATAGCTAAATCTAGATATTTGCCAGTCAGTAAACTTTCAAAGATTGTATTCTTTTATATTATCATGAGGTCATTTAAAAGTTAAAATTCTCTCAGTATGGTTTTTTTTTTTGCTTCATTTGAATAATTTAATATTAGTACTGGGTTTGGTCAGCACAGCCTTATTCCTCAGATTCGTATCAGGCAGGAAGGGCTTAACTGACAGTGCCCAAGAAGCAAAATTATATTGAGTTCTGGAGGCTTCTCTTCCTGAAGTGTAGACCACAAGCCTGTGAGACCAAGATGCTGGGGCAGATATAGTGGTTCAGCGTCTTACTGCAAAGGGAACCTCCGATCTCCCTTAACACGTCTCTGCTGTCACTCTTTACAATGTGATATGAACTGAAATGTATTTATCTTTTTGAGACATTAATATATGTGTAATTATTACCATCTTAATTATGTACCTTTATGAATTCCTGTTTCTGTTCAGGTGAGTTGTACCTCTGTTGATACAATTTGATATTCATATAAGTATTTCTTACAGCCCAGCTAGAGGCAAACTTTGAGGAAATGGAGAATCATCTATTGTGTCTTGAGGACCTGTGTGAACAGTGCGAGTTGGAAAGATACAAACGTATGCAGACGTTACAGCTGGAAAACTACAAGAAAACAAAAAGGTAAATAAAACAATTGCTATAAATAATCATGAAATATAAGCATTCTGTGATTATTTTTTCCCTGTATATGATATAATCCCTTTCATTTTCATCTTTTAAAGAAACAGTAATCTTTGACAGGAAGTTGCAAATTTGTTAATGGATTCATTGAATGTCGGTCTAATTTTTGGTGATGAACAAAAGAGTGTGTGTCTTTGGAAAATTATCACTACATTATTGTTAAGATGAAGTCGTGCTTATTGTTTTCTTTAAACAAGTGGAATAAGGACTAGTGTTAATAAGCACTGATAAATTGTTGCTTTAATTTTCATCCCTTGCCCTGTTTTTTGCATATTTTTTTTCCCCATGTACTCGTAAAGTTAGGAACGGTATTGTCTTCTATCTTATGTTCTATCCTATGTTGTGAGTACCTTTCACTCAGTGTGACAGGTATTGATCTCTTGCCATTCTCTTACTTGCAAAAAGAGGGCATTACTACTTGGAATCAAAGTTCAACGTGTAGCAGTAAGTGTGAGAAGTCAGAACCTCCAACTCTTGAGGTTCGTGTTTACCTAAAAGATAAGTAGCGAGACTGGCAGTGTCAAAAGTAACCTTACTGAAGGAGATAAGAAAAGCTATATTAAGTCCATTATATAAATGAGGAAACAAGGAGTCAAATTGAAGCAATTTGTCAAAGACAGTCTCTGACAGCCTGTGTTAGGGAGTGGTGGGTAGATGCAGATGCTGATAGACCTGGAGCCAGCACTGACATGGGGATAACCAGGTTACTTGATCTCTCCAGTCAGGTGTCCTCCTTTAAGACAGGGGAAGCACCCTGGCACCCTCCTGACTTCTCTTGATTGCGGAAGCAAGTTTGACTCGGAATGACTGGTTTGGTTTACAGTCCTAATTAGGATGTGGTAATCAGGGGTGCAGGACTGCACCAGACAGCACTGGTCACGTTTTACATAGCTTACCTGTTTTCCTCTTTTTTGACTCTCTTTTTGCTATCTTTGTAGCTTTTTTCTTTTTTTTTTTTTTTTTTTTAATCCCAGTCTCCTCTCAAGTAAACAATCCACCCCTAATTACTTTTTCTCTACTGGTCCTGGTTTTGCTACTCAAATTTGATATTTCTGATACTGTTACGTAGGGAATCTTGGCCTTCTGTGGTGTTACAGATAGGGTCACCAAAGTACTGCTGGCATTGCAAGTTCTGCCTTCCTGGAGGTCCCTGATACCTTAAAGATTCCCCTTTAATTTTTTGTGAAGTTTGGCTGTTTCTAACTTAACTGCCCTTCAACCATCTGTGAAATCCAACCATCGCTCATGGTACTATCCGTAGCTTTTGTTAGCTTCTTGCTATATTATGTGTCACATCCAGCAATTTTTCATATCATATCCTCTAGTTTTTCACATCCCGTGAATCTAGCTTAACCTCAGGCCAGGGCCTCAGCAGTGGTTCTGTCATTTTCCTTGCAGCCTGGATTCTTTCTTTCCCAAGCCAGGGCAACAACATTCTCTCTTTCTCCAGGAAGAGTCAACAGTAATCAGTATGGCTGATTATTTATTTGTTCGGACCTATTTAAATAGTTAAATATTTAATAGTAATAATTTCAAAATCCTAAATACGTGCTATTTTACCAAATAATACACAAATTTAAAATGTGTCTAAAGCAAGAAATTAACCCCTAAAATATAGTAACATTTCTGAAGTTTTCAGAGTTTTGTTTGTTCTCTTTGCCATCCTCTCTCCCCCTCCCATAGCCTCTGCTTTCAACATCAAAATAAAGCATTAAACTGTTGCCTACTCTGCTTAGCAGCATCTAATCAGTTCTATAAATAGAATTCTAAGCAAACTACTTAATATAATTATAAGCTGATTACATTTGGTCAGATCTAGACAAAACAGGAAAAATGCACGTAATTTCTGGTTGATCATTACCACTGTATTTATTTAGGTAAGAAATTAACTGCTAGCTCATTACTAGAAGAACACTTGCCAATGTAGATACTTGAAGAGTGAACAGCCAGTTAACTTAATGTGAGTGTGATTTGTTATGTATTTTTGGGACTCATATACTGTCTTCCTGTCTTTAGTGTTTGGGGTTTTTAGTGTGATACCAGCTCTGGAAAGAATCAAGTCGGGGTTCAGGAGTCTACGCTCTCTCTTTAACACAAAAATTATTTTGAGGGAGTGGGTTTGTGTAACAACAAAAAAAAGTATTTCCTGTATTTTGACAATATAGGGATAAAAACTGAGGTGAACACAGACTCTAGAAATTGTGGTTATTTTAAGCATGTAACAAAGTAATTTTATTATAAAGTCACTGTAGAGCTTAGGCTAGAAGCTCACGTATTTCAAGTCTTTTGAAAAATCTTCCTATGTGAAAGATTTAGAAGAAAGTGCTTTAGGTCAACATTAAACCTTTGAAATGCAGCTTATGGTAGCTATGGGAACTGGTTTTCAGAAATAGGTGTCCCTATTAAATAAAGCAACTTTATTTCAGTTCAAACAGATTTATTTTTTTCTCTTTTGTCATTCTGTTGAGTAGAAGTTTCTGAGTAGATTCATCAGTCCAAGGTGTTTTCCACAATATATTTTAAAGCCTGGTGTTTGGGGGGATTGATTGTTTTTCTGTGTGCTTAACTCTAGATTTTTAATGTTGTTTTTGTTTGTTTAAAATCTATTGATCAGGGTACCAGTACTGTTGTGTGAAGTCTAGATTCCACCCTTGTTTTCTCTTGTCAGTCTTGCTGCAATTGTTTGCATGTATGTTAGCATTAAACCATGTTGTTTTGTTTCCTGTCCTTTTCTCAGTCGAGCACAATTCTTCTTCCCTTCATCCTCCTACTGAGGATGTACTGCTTCTGATTAGAGAAGAATAACTGTGTCCTTTAGGAAGCACTGGCAGAAGCTTAGTTTGGTGCCAGTTTGTATGTGCACCAAGTTGCAGGCTTATGGCATAAGATAAAATGTTTCTGTCCTGAAGCTGTACTTCCTACAAAGCTTTTAGTACCATTTGTATCCATTACAGATGGATCACTGTTTTTTGAAACTGGAAATTCCTGGTTATTTTATCAATTAAAAGGAGCTGCCCAACTGCAACAAGTTGTAGGAATACTTTGAAGATAGCAAAGAGTCCTTGTCACTGGAAATGAGTGAATACATTTTACTGTGTGTCATTGAATTTAAGCATAGTTGCCTGAATTTTAATATTTTTTTTAGGACGTCTTATTTAAGAATCCTTTCTGGTTTACAGTAGTTGTCTGCTTTGAGACCAGACATAGAAGGAAAACTAATGAAGAAATCTAAAATCCTGAGTCTGAATTATACCCTGATGCTGTTGCAAACCTTAGTGGGACTAATTTTTTTTTTTCATTTCTGGTGAGATTTAAAGAAATGCTTTACCTGAAGAGAAAATATGCTTTTGAATGTATATTTATTCCTAATTTTTGTATTGTAAAGGTTTATTTCTTGTCAAAGTGTAAACCCATGCTTTGGTAATTAGTGGAGTAGATGAGGAGTTTTACAGATTGTCATAATTCTTGTTAGATGCATTGCAATGCCATGATGGTGATTTTTATGCTTCTGGAGGAGAAGAGTGTTTGATTCACTTTCTCATTCAGAAAGGTATAAAATTTGCAGCATTTGCATTGTGTAGGTTACAGATATGTATGTGAGACAATGTCATAATCAGTTACTACTATTAAGTTTATTTCTTCTCTTTCTGGTCTTATGTTGGTTTTATCCCTCTTTCAAATTGCTTTGGGAGCATAAGGAACAGTAAAGATTGTTGCAGTTAGATGTGATCTTGTTTAACCTAAATGAATCGTTATTCTTTTTTAACAAGGTCAAAAGAGAGAAGATGGAATGGGTAATACATTGCCATATAAAATCGTTTTGCCAAAAAGAAGACTTCTATGTCTGTAGATCTTGTTTAGATCCCATAGCTTTCCTCAAGTGATAAGCTAGAACAGTACACTGTACAGTACATCGTCTTCAGTGAGGACTCCCTCCCATCTGGCAGTGATAAATTTAAATAGTACCTTCATAACCCTTTTAAGCTTCACACATAATTTATCAAATTAAATTTTTTATATGTAAAAACTATATCATTGTTGCAAATGTTTCAAAGAAGTATATTTTGTCTTTCCAACATTAAATGTACTGTGAATTATTTCTAAGTCCCTAGCTACATGTTTAATAGTTCTTATCAAAAATTTCATCAAAGTAAAGTTTCATGCCATATTCTTCTTTGTAGAATCATAGAATTGTCTAGGTTGGAAGATACCTTTAAGATCATCTAGTCCAACCATCAATCTAATTCTGATAAAAAACTATCACTTAGCCATGTCACTAAGCACTATGTCAACCTGTCTTTTAAATACCTCCAGGGATGGTGCCTCAACCATTTCCCTGGGCAGCCTCTTCCAGTGCTTAATAGACCTTTCAGTGTAAAAATCTTTCCTGATATCTAATCTGAACCTTCTTGATCAGTCTTCTGGTGGTATAGATTTTCAGCTGCTATACCTCTGTGTACTTGGTTACGTAAATAATGATTTTGCAGGGGTGGATGCATAACTTCTATTATCTTCAGAACAGCTTTCATGGTAGATGTGCAGTGGATGACTGGCTTTGAGTTTTCATTAGGCATTAATTGTATGACTATGATGTGCTCAAAGCCAAGTTCACATTGCAGAGATCTTTTCCATTCTGCTGTTCATGAACTTGCATACAGCACAATCGGTAGCAAGTGTTTTCATAGTGATAACTGTCTGGAATTATTTTTATGGCTATCAGTTATTGCACTTCTTTGGACAGACACATTGAATGAGAATTCCTATTGATCCTGAAAAACTGACCATGCACAAGCTTTGGAAAAGTTCCCTTGATAATTGTGCTTCCTCTTGTGGAATTTTATGGCCATGAACTTTCTTTTGTTTGCAAGAACACTTGCAGTACAGTATTTTGCATGCATCAAACCCAAAGGAGCATGCTGTTTCATTATTTTATTCCCGTCAGTGCTCCAAGTATTTGAAAACATTGGGCAAGACTGAATACACAGGAGATCAAAGGATTGTATGGGTTTTGGCAGTTTTTTATGAGATTTGCAAAGTGTAAATGTGCAGTATAATTTCTGTCACTTTCAAGTTGACTTAATTTTGCCCTTCTTTTGTGGTGGCTTTTGCTTGATGTAGAGAGATAATGACATTGTTATAAAGAGATTCATTGCGTACCTTCTCCTTATGGTTTTGTTTTCTTTTGAATAGGCATATAAAAGATTTTTTCTTTGTTGGCTTTTGTGACCTGTGATTAAAGACTGAATGTTTGTGTTGGATCCTCTGCATCTTACAACAGCTTTTACTAATGTTTTCTATATAATGTTAAACATTATGCCAATCCTGCATAACTTTTCTCTACCTTTATGTATGCTTATTGGGCATAATCTGCAAATCCTGACAATCTTTTAGGACCACACTTTCTTATTGTAATTTTTTTTTGTAACAACAATAGAAACAGATCGTTTGGGACTGCCTTAATCATCATTTTGTACTCTCCCTAACCTAACCTCAAAACTGCATTATTTATCAAATTAATTCATTCATTGTGGCTAGTGGCAGGAGAACAGGGCTTAGGTGTCTGTCATTACCCCACTAATATCCATTCTGTGCTTTTGAGCAAGGTACAGTACCTACTGTTCTGTCTGTCTTCACTATGAATAACTTCATTGAGGTCTTTAATAATTCCTTTTCACTTATATCCAAAACCAGTTTAAAAACTGTTGAAAAAATGTGTTAAATGCATTTATTAATGACACGTCTGTAAGGGACATTTTACATTCCTGTGACAAAGGGATGTGTTGAGGATGCCCGAAGTGGTACAGATTGTAACTTCTGTCTGCCAGTTGCATTTGTGCTGCGTGGAACCACATTCAGCATTTTCAGTAAAGAGTGCATATGGGGTTATACGCTTTTTTTAGACTTCTTTCTTTTTGTGGACTTATGGCATATTATTGTCACTTAGTGAATAAAGTTTGGCCAGTTTTTGAATACTGTAATTGTTTTTCTTTTAACATTTATGGGGAAATTGATGACCAAGTTAAAAGAAGGTCTGGATTTTTTTGTGTGGCTATTTACCAAAAACAGGTTTGCAGGAAACTTTTTTTCTTTCTAGGAAAGACTAAAGATGGTGGAGGTGGCCTTTGGTGGAGTTGCTTGTACCTTCTCTTAAACTTTGGCTTCTCTTAAATTTTGTAATATGTTCTCAAATTTCTTTGTAGCTTGTAGTTGTTTGTAATTTCTTTTAAATTTCTTCTCTCAAATTTCAGCTTTAAACTTTGATTCCTAAACTTTTGGTTGTATGATAAAAATAAGCTGATATGTGTATCTTCTAGTGATCCAATGGCACTGCATATAAAGAAGAGTTCAAAACAAAACCCAACTAGGTCCTGTGCAAAATTTTACATCTGAAGGCATAAGCTTTTAGAGGGAGCATTTATTCTGCATTTCAGATGCTGCTTTGGAATGGTTCCAGTGCTAAATGGCCTGTATCAGTCTCTTAGCAGAGGACAAAACACTTGGTTGCTTTTAATAATTTCACTTCTACCATTTCTTCTGTTTTTAATGCCATCTCCCTCATTTTTACTGTTCTTTTGAATGATAGCACCTGAAAGGTGACCCCCTATGTTCTTCATAAAGATAAGTATTTGTTTCTTTTTTTGAAACATCCAAAGAGAAATGCTTTCACCGTACACTGAAGCTGCTGAGTATATTAGGGTAGTATTTGGTTTTAGTTGTGTTTATTAGCTTAATTACCAGTTAATGTTTGTGATCAAGTTTGTGATAGAACTTTGATCCGTTCTATCTTCTAGAATGAAGTCATGTAGAATATTTGCTGGAAGACACAGAATGACTTCAGTTACTTTTGTAGCTGCATTTGAGTATGCATGCAAAAAAATCTCCATTGTAACATTATGTAAATTCATTTGGTTCTTTGCTCTTCTCTTTTACTGGATAAAATTTTAGATTTGATGCTGAAGAATCATAGAATCGTGTGGGGTTGGAAGGGACCTCTGGAGATCATCTAGTCCAACCTACCCACCGGAGCGGGTCTACCTAGAGCACATTGCACAGGAACTTGTCCAGGCGGGTTTTGAATGTCTCCAGAGAAGGA
>JAOXNO010000013.1:66030246-66122400 GCA_028565335.1 Limnodromus scolopaceus | reverse complement strand
GTTATTTCTCCCCAGGTGCAGCACCCTACACTTGCCCTTGTTAAATTTCATTAGGTTTCTCTCTGCCCAACTCTCCAACCTGTCCAGGTCTTGCTGGATGGTGGCATAGCCTTCTGGGGTGTCAGCCACCCCTCCTAGTTTTCTGTCATCAGCAAATCCTGGCCTGTCTTCAGTGGTCCTTCAGATAAACAGAAAACCTTGCCTGAGGCTTAATTTCAACAGTAGTAGTTTTAGTTTTTATTGATTTTTCATTACTTAAAGGCTTTTCATTAGTTCAGTCTCAAAGGTATTTCAAAGTGATAGTTGGCTTTAGTGAAAAGGGTGTACAAGGGATCTGGGGGAGGGGAAACATTTCTGTGTCACTGCTGTAAGTGCTAATCCGAAATACACAAAAAAGTACTTGAATTATTTGTGTGCACCATGCAAGTGACATAAATTTTGAGTTCTCAGGTTTTTGGCTTTTACTTCTGATGACATCCAGAGGAAAGTCCCTTTCAGGCTTTTTAGCTTACTAAAGCTTGAATCAGGCTATGGAAGGAAATTTTTTTGGTATCATTTTGAAAACTTAACTACCAGATGTAACAGGTGAAATGCAGTATATCTCAGGTTTTGGTTTGGATCTTGTTAGATGCCAGAAATATTTTTAAATTAAATTGTACCTAAGAAGCTGTACTTTCTTTAAATGTTAATTTTTGTTTATAAATAGTATTTACAACTGAACACTTATAAACACAGTCTTTCAAATTTAGTTCTCAATTTTTCTATTCGTGTGCTGTCTTGAGTTTGACTTTTGTTTATGCATAGGTCTAGTAGTTTGAATTTATTGGTTGTTACTTTCAGGGCTAGTGTTATATCAATGAATGTCAGGAACAATTTTGACTTTATTTTCTTATCTGCCTACTCTTTTCTTAAAGATAAAATATGGAACTGTCAGTTCTGGGTGCTGGCACGATTGTGAAGAATGTGTCGATTCTGTGGTCTCTAGGTATTTAACTGAATTCCCTGGTGTTTTATTACATTAGGAAAATTGATCTTAGTGGTACAGCCCTTTGCAAGATGCAGCAGAACCTGAGAACTTTGTCTGACTTCTGTTGAGCAAACTAAATCCCTATTAATTTTAGTAACTTAAAGCAGAATGGTTTTGACGACTCCTCCCATATTTCTCTTTCTGGATTTATTTTTGTTTATCAGTGATAACCAATATAATCTTCTTCCTAGTGTCCATCTCTTCTGCCCAGTGGCTAAAGCAGGGTTAATTCAACAGCCACAAGTGGGGAATGGGAAGGTATTTGGGAATTTGTATTTGCCTTCTAACTAATTGTGTAAGTTCTGTTCATGTCAATTACTCTGTGGGACTAGTTACATACTGTAGACAGTTTGTTTCACCTGCTGTCTCAAATTATATTTTCTCACCATAAACCCTGACGCTCAACTTCTCTGTAAATTAAGAAGTTGAGACCACTGACATGATCATCAGAACGTTCCAGGTGACTTAAAAATGATAATTCAAAAGACACATCCTGTCTCAACAGAGCCTCAAGGCACTACAGTTTTAATTCACTTCAGAATTCATTGTACTTATTGCAAATAAAAATTTGTATAAAAGGTATACTTTTGTCTGAAATGGGGTATTGTGGTTTTTTGATATCTGTATATATCCTTTTCCTCTATACCTGTGGCTCAGGTCTTTTTTGATGAGAGAAAAGTTCTCAATGGCCTCTCTTGCATTGACAATGCTTTGATTTAATTTCCTTAGGCTATTTTGAACCATGAGACATTATCAGCTGTGCCTGTTTAGGCATCATGCATAGAGGGGTTTATAGGCAGATTTACTGATGTCCATCATGCTCAGAAGGGGCCAAGAATCTGATTAATGTGTCTCTTGTGCTGGCATTAAAATATACCTGAATATCATCTTTGTCCTGATTTAAGTATTACCTTGAAGAAGTAAGCAACCAGGCTTATGTAATTGGGGTTTTGCTCATGGTTGTTGCCCTTTGCTATTGTGCTAGTCATTTTCATCTGAATTTGAGGGGTATAGAATTACACAGACTAATTAAGTCCCTTATCTATTTTATGGAAACAAGCAACTGGAAAGGAAGAGATGAAAATTATTGCCTGTATGTGTGGCCAGACAGTTTTCATGAGTCTAACTCCAGTGTAGATGGACCCTGTACAGCCTCTTGCCTCTCAGGAAAGAAACTGGGCAACGTAAGTTGCACTGCACACAGAACAAGATTTATTTTAAAGTGCTTCCATGCCTTTATAGTCCGATTATTTTAGTCTTTAGCCTGTTATTTTAGACTTTTTTTCTTGCTCAGTGGTACTAAGCTTCTTTCACTGAGAGGAGGTATTTTTGTTATATTATAATACAACTATTAAGTCCTTTCTTCTGAAAGCTTACTGTTAATTGTAAAAAAAGTAAAGAATATTCTTATTTGTGTAACTAGCCAGATTTGTTGGCACTAACCTATTTAGTAGCTAAAGTAAAAGAGCATATAGTCAGATGCCAAACAGTATGTTTTATTGATTAGTGGTCAGAATTGGCATAGGAGTTTCTTTAATCCTGAATGGATGCTGAGCAGCCCACACTGGGCTTCAAGAATCTTCATGTGTAGTGAGGCTAGGGGCAAGGCAGGTGTATGTTTTCTTTCTAATAGTAATGGAGAGGATTATTTCATCCATCTGTGAAGCGCGTGATTTTTATTTTTTTAATGAAAATTCTGTAAAATCCAGAAACAGTTCTCTCTGGAAAGCTTTCGGTTGCCTTTAAGTAGTTAGACAAATGGGGTAGAGGGGAAAGCTAGCCTTTTCCTGTGGAAAACATGTATAGTTTAATATATGTTTGAGCTGAAACAGTTGACAGAACTCTTCTGCTGAGATGATTCGTCTTGGTTTTGCAGTTTTGCCTTCTAGTATGATGTTGTTAGTAAGCTATCCATCAAAGGCTAAGCTCTGCTGCTATGGCTTTTGTATAAACCTAATATGAAAAAAGGTCTCAAAGGATGAACAATTTACAGTAAAAGCAAAACAAATACAAAAATGTAATTTATAGCATCAAAGCTGGTAATTTAATATGGCAAGATGTAAAATAGTAAAAGGCAGCAGTCTTAGCTACTCAGCCAGGCCTACTTCCAATGCAAGTTTTTTCTCCTGCTTGCCTTTTGACCTTGTTTTGAAGATGATTGTTTTACAACACTGTTTTCAGTTTAATCTTTTTTTTGGTTTAATTACTCAAACTTACTGCTTTTTTTTTTTTTAATGGAGTGTCTGTGTTTCAAATATGAACTTTTACTTCTTAATTTAAGTTAAATTTATTTACTTCTGCAAATTATTTTTTTTGTCTCTAGATTCATAGAGAAGATGTTGGAGAGATCTTCTTCCTTTCAGTTTATCAGTAATAAAATAATAATAATAAAATAATTCCTTACAAAGGGGAAGAGAAATGTAATACTCTAATATATTTTTTTCTCTGTGTCTGTCTAGAATTTTGTAATTACACATCTAGAAAATGTACTGATATAATCTTTCATCTGTTTTTCCCTCTGTCTTTAGAAGTCATAGTCTCCTTTCCATTTTAATTTAGTGTCCGGTTCTTGCCAAAGTTGATGATAATGAACAAGATTTAGGCTTAAGACTTAAAAACTTCAAGTTCTTATTTGGATAACTTGATTAAATATAAAAAGAAATCCTCCATGTTGCTGATGCAGAGCATATTTTCAATAACCATGTTTTTTGATGTATGTTTCTAAATGTATGTTTTATTTAGAGTGCTGTGAGAAACCGCAAGATGTGATTGATTCATTGATGTTTTCTAAAATATAAAGAATCATCAGTCTTTGTATCTGAATTAGTATATGGATACTAGGAAATGCAAATCTTTAGATTCCAAATCTGTATTTTTACTGTATGCTAGTATGTTAAATTTTTCAGAGGTATATTTTCTAAAAAAAACAGTTTTGACAAATGTTAGTTTTCAACTTTCTTAATGACTGGCAATTACATATTTGGATATAGTGACAGCACATTAATGTATCAACCCTAAAAATATTGGTGGATTTTGAAAGGGAAAATTTGGGGGTTTAGAAAAAAAGCCCTGAATATTACTGTCAGTTGGTTAGTGTATTACCATCTAGTTTGCACAAGTGTATTACAATCTGTTTGAACACAATGACAGTAATTGTTTCATCTTCCCTTTTGGACACAAGTGGCAAAAGACCTCTTGATTTTAGGCACAAGTAGCATGGTTTTTCTTTTTCCTCTACTTTCACAAGATGTTTCCTCAGTATGGTTTTGTTTCAGTCTGTGGAAAACATGTATTTCCTGTGATTGTTTTCTCAACTAGTATGCCATTATTAAAAAAAAATGAGTGCAAGTTGTGAGAGTGTTTAGGAGTTTTGTAATTATATTTACGCAGGGTAGGAAAAATATATTAGGATATGAATCTGCAAATCATAAGTGTCGTGAAGTAGCTTTTTTCTCGGGTAGAAAAGGGAGATACTAGCTTGGGAAAGGGATGGAGGAGAAGAAGGAAGGGAAATGCTCACAGGAAGTTACAGCTAATAGGCTTCTCTACTGTAAATCACACTATAGCTTATTTCCTGATAAAGCGCCTGTTTTTTAAAAACCTGTATTTGACATTTGGTGACAAAAGTGGGATGTTAACTGAAAATGTGGAGGTAATTGTATTTTCTCGTTTCTTTTCAAATACTTTGTCCTACTTAGAAAACAAACTGCTTCAGGCTCAAAACAGTTTTGTCTGTTCTTGACGGAAGAATAAATGCTGAATTGTATCATCTGTTAGGGAGCAGGAGTTATGGTATACCATTTGTATTGTGAAACAGTGTATATGGTAGGTGATAGTAATGACGGAAACATGCTTCAGTCTATGGGCAGTGAATAGAATAATTTCTGGACGACTGTTGGTTCAGTCTTTTTTTTTTTTAACTTATTTTTCATATCACTTTTGCTTTCAAAATTCAGAATTTAACTAGGCAGTCTGCAAGGCACAGACTGAAAAGATTTTTGCTATAAAAGAGTATTTTGTAAGGAAAAGGCAAGCGTTCTGCCTTATCTGAGCTATTACTTTGATTCTTCTTTAGCCTCTAAATTAATGATAAATTATTGCTCCATAGTGGTGGCAAATGGAGCATTTTGGAATTTCTTGAAAACTGAGGAATTATTTCTTGGTTTTATAGCATTTGCATTCACACTTGCATAGCTACTAAAAGTAGAAGGTGGCCTGATATGAAGCAAAAAAGATACTATTGCCATTAATTTCACTTCTTAGCTTTCTGGTATGTGAGTATTGGGGGTTATCTGTCACTTTCTGTACTTCAAAATCCTCTCCTCTGAGGAATGTCACTATATGCCTCTGTTGCCTTTAAAGTGTGTTGTAACTGAGTGAGTGATATTGTTAAATTTTTCTCCTTCACTGTTACAAAAAGAATTTTGTATAGCATTAGTGAAAACAGAACACTAATTGTTATTTACTGTGCTATAAATGGGCGAAGCTCTACTAGGCAGTGGATGTTTTATTACCTAAAGCATTAAGAAGTTTTGGTTATTTTTGCAATAGTGTATCTAGAAATTATGTGACTACGTATAAATGTACAATATTTGTATAATTGTACATGTTTATAAATTACTGGTAGCCTAATTTCTAAACAGGTTAATAGTGTTTGCCTTAGATAAACGCATGTAGTAATATTACCCTTATATGTGATGCTAGTCAAATTCTTTGTTTTTATCTTTTAATGAGTCTTAAACCGTGTAAAATATCTTCTGTAGTTCTAGATGTAGTATTTCTAATAATTGGTTTTTTTAATTCTGCTTTTCTTCAACAGGAAGGAACTTGAGACCTTCAAAGGTAAATTCTATTTTTAATTTTCTACTTGAACATTTGCAATAGTTACAGTAATTCTTGTATTAAGTAAAACTACTAAGGAACTGTTCCAGTTCTACATTTGATAATGTTGATTTTATGTTGACCCAGCAGGCTGTTTATTTTTCAGTTTACCTGTTCTTGTTACTGGTTTCTTTGGGAGAGTCATAAGTGTAGGAAGAACACAGATGGTTCTGTTGTCTTAGCTAGGTTTCAGAGATTGTGTATCTGACTCAAGCCTTTCCCTTGGTGTTCAATTTTAGAAGGGCTTTGTCTTCAACTAGCTTGTGTCTTTTCTAGCATGAATGTGTTTTTGACATGTGTCGCAGGCTGTTACTTGTTAGACTTTTGTCTAGCTATTTCTAGGAAATTTTCACACTGTTATGTTACATCAGACAAATGCAACTTTTTGCAGCTCAACTTGTTGGATAGACACAACGATATATACAAATATCTGTCCTAAATAATATGCAATGGCTAAAAACTGTTGTGTATTATTGCTTTGTCTGTGGTGTGTAGGTGGAACACATTACCATTTTCAGTAAATCTTAAATTCAGGCTTACTCTACCTACTAATGTTAATGTTTGATCAGCTTGACAGTTGCTATTATCTTTTGCTTTGAATAAGGTGTGACTGTGGCTTTGTGACTAGGCTTTATTTATGAGAATGAAGTCAAGTACATTGACTTATGTCAATTAATTGTCTCTTGAAATTGAAAGAGGGAATGGAAATTTCTATCAACTGCATTCCTCTTTGCCTTTTCAGTTCATTACTATCTGATCTTTACATAATGCTAATAAAGGAAAATAATAAAGCTAACATTAACAGACAAGGAACGCAGATTATGTAAAATGTCACTTTATCTGTAGCTTACCATAACAACCCTTTTTTTGATTGGTTTGACAGCTTTCAACACAGACTAGCTCAATACAAAACCAAAGATAATGGTAAGCTCATTCTGTTCCTGAGAAAGCAGCTACTTTGTAGTATCTAACACTTCTTAGAATAACGAATCCCGGGGGGTTTTGTTTGTATTTATTAGACATTTTAAGTGAGTTTCTGGAAGCCATGAGGATTGTTTCCGAAGTGATTTCTCTTGGCTTCTTGTTTTTCCAATAGAGATTGTAACTTTATTTGGGAGTAAGTATTTTACAAAGACAATAATTTTCATGGAAGAAGAAGGCATTAGCTGTGTGTTGACTTTGATATTTAGACCAAACTAAGTAACTGGTTCTGTAATGGATAGAGAGACATACAGATTTCCAATACTAGTTATGAAAGGCTTGTCTTGGGTAGACAAGGCTTGCTTTGGTAGCCAACAGGTTTTTAGTTTACTGTAAAGAGGAAAAATTGTAAAAATCTTTGCATGTTTCTTCACTGAAAAGTTCAACTGCAGTCTGTGGCTAATGCAGCCAACATCAATGGGAAAGGAGTAGGATCTTCTCCTATAACAAGGAAAGGTCAGGTTAGAAGGTACTCTAATCTGTTGATCAGTTGGTTCAAAAATGTCCAGATTTACTCTACAATAATCAAAAGAATTGGCAGAAGCTATGCAAGACGGAAAAAACACAGAGTGATAGATCCTTAAAAATGGGTATTAAACATCGGTCAGCTTAATTTCTATGGGTTTTCTGTACAATGAGCTGATGGACAAGCTTGTACCTGACAGAAGAGAGGAGTAATAAGTTAATGTTAAGTTTGTTAATAACTAACGAACTTGCAAGAACAGTCATATCAAGCAAGTCTAAATTTTTTTCTATAAGATGACAACATGCTTTAAAATAACAATAGATACCGTATTTTTACTTTGACAATGACCATCACTGTGTTCCCTGACATTTTCCCTGGAAGCTAAGATTAACTACTAAAATGCAGGTGCGTGGCTGATTGGAAACACATAGGAAATGTTTTTATGGTTTCTTGCTTCCTAAGTTGTTCTTTCTCAGATCTGATGCTACTCGGAATTTTTGTTGTTCACCTGGATTGTGAAATAGAGGTGTTCATTAGATTGACTTCAGTCAGTCTTTTTCCAGCTTTTTGGACCTTCAGCCAATTTCTGAGTATCTAGCATGTGTTTCATCAGCTGATTAGAAACAAGGAGAGTAAGAGCTTCCTGATCATGAAGGATTCATGATTACATAGTAACAGATGTTTCAGTTTTACAGCAGCTTTGCCCCATCTAACTGGTGGCTCCTTGCATTTTTCTGTTTTAAGCTGTTTCCAAGGCTTACTAGATTTGTGAAGAAAATGATCTGTCATTTGGTTTAGTTTCAGTTGATGAAGCATGCTGAAATAAATCGGTAGATGGCCGTAGAAATCCTGGCACGGAAGAAGTAAAAGGCAGCAGTCAGAGCAGGAAGCATATCTAAGTTACCAATGTAACACAGTCATCTAAAAAGCAAATACTTGCAGTGGTATATTACCTAACACTTTTTAAGGTTGAGGTGAGGCAGTATTAGTATATCACTGGTTTGCTGTATTCAAGAGCGGTTAGTTCCAACTGAAATACGTTAAGTTGTTGGGTAGATGATTCTTTACATTTTTATATTGCGAGTATAGATTACCCCCTCAAGTACTTAATCCTTGCATAACTGTTCAGAGTGAAATGTGTTCATAAAATATCTAGCACATGGGGCTAGGGAGGAACAACTGTTTGAAATACCTTTATATATACTTGCATCTTTCAATGTGCAGTTGAAATACTTTTATAATAGTAACTTATTTGTGAATTTGAATACCATATGCTAAAAAATGTTGGCTTCCAGATTAAGGATGGCAAATGTCTTGCCTAAAAATATGTGTAATAAATATATAAGTTCTTTCTGTCTGAATCTGCAGAAATTGAGGTACCATAAAAACATTCCTTAAATATATATGTTTGCTAGAGTAAAAAGAGGGTCGTCTGCAAGTTTTTCAGTGTCCATATGTACCAGTGCTGAGTGGTCATGCCTTGCTCAGGATAGAAAGTAAGTTTTAGTGGAATTAGGAAACTGAATGGTAAAGTCTGAGGGTCAAAATAGCACAGCACTGGAAACTTGCATCCATCGATTTCACAACTACAGTAAAAAATACTAATTGTGTATTGGCACTGGCCGTGAGAATGCCGGCCTGTCTCATGAGGCAGGTGGGAAGCTTCACAGGTCTCTTGGATCTGCTTCAAAACTTTACTTCTCTGGAGTTTTGTGTATGTATAAATAGATATAGATACACGGGTGTAGTCTGAATGGGACCACTGTAAATTAGTAAAATCTTGAAATGTATATAAACTTATAAACATTTTAAGTGCCCTTGTGTTTCCTAAAGACTTATTTTAATATTGAAACAAAACCAACCTTCAGATAACCAAGAAACAGAATTGTTTCAGGTTTCATTTAAATCATCCTGTTGTGTGCACTGAGGTACAAAGTAGCAATTCATTGAGCTGTCAAGTATATTCTTAGAGAATTCTGGGTGTCATCAAGAGGGGACTCAAACAAAGCTCAGTGTATATACCTGTTTGCAGCATTTAAAAGTGGTGAGAATCCACTAACACTCTTGCTCGTTGATGTTCCTACCTTTAAGCAGCATGAAAATAAGTATGTAATTCTATTGTAAGAAAGGATGAATTATTATTTTTATATTTGTCAGTGGAGATACTGGTTTAGAATTTATTCCTGCCTTTTTCACGTTTGTATTAGAGGTTGTACTCTCTTTTGTCATGAAAAGCAGATTTTAGTTTTTTTCCTTTTGCTTTAGGACTGTTTATAGGGCCAGGCATTCTCTTTTGTTGTTTGCTATACCCATAGCGTATAGGGGCAGAACAAACATCTCCAGTCTCTTTTCTTCTAACCTCAAGGGTTTTCTATTACGATGTAAACATAACGTATTATTTGATAGTCTGTGATACTGAGAAAATCAAGGTTAAAAGCTTCCCTGCTTCTTTATATTTAACATTGTGTGTGATGTCCTGGTTGATACTGCTACAACGCTGGCATTTATGTACCCTAAGTGTGTGTGCAAACTAGGAGAAAACATCTCAAGGGTTGTCCAGTTTATTTTTTTAGTAATTTATCTTTCAGAGAGAAAAGCTCTCAGAGATGGTAGATTTATGGATTAAAACGTTAGGTATGTCATATGAAGTACCCTGCAAGTTTCTTCATAGTGTGCATCCATTCCAATGCTTGGAGAACCTCTTGCAGGAGCTGGCTTATGCTCTGTGCTGTCCTCTCCTGGCTGAGGTTTCTCAATCTGCTATTTAAAAAAAATAATGTTCTGTTGTGGATCTTGGCAATTTCTTGCAGTAGTAGAGTTTATTTTAGTCAATATGATGTATTGTACTCTTCCGTAGTTTAGAAAGGTTGTGTATTGTTTTCATTTTTATAGCTGAGAAACTAGAAATTAGATAGCAAATGTGTGGTTATTTTCTCTTGATACCTGAAACCTAGTGCATTCATGACTGCACTGAGATGTGAAATCATTCCACTGTTCTTCTAGGCACATGGTACAAAATTTATATATGTATATTTTTACTTTTTTTTTCTTTGAAGTTAGTTCTGCCATGCTGGAAGGGAAGAAATACTATGTAGTAAATATTTGCAGAATACTGTTAATCTCTTTACAAGATGGAAGAGTGAAGCAGAGCATTGAGCTAGATAATGGAAAAAAAAGTTATAAAATAATAGACTTGCACAATGGTCATAACATATACTGCTGAATTTACTTCAGACTTTGTCCAAATGGTATACATGATAGATTTTAAAATTGCTTCTAAAAGTCCCTTTTTATTAAAAAAAAAGTTTAGGATGAAATGTTTTGACTTTGTTTCTGGCAAGAAAACTAAAGCAAAAGAGGCCATTTAGAAATCAGCAACACAGTGCTTTTGGACAATGAAAGGTGACAGAAACTTTGTAAGGGCAGATATGCACGTGGCTTTGACTACTGAGTCATGCATATTTCTAAGCTTTAACAGGATTAGTTTCATTCAAGCTCAGGGAAACTGGTCATTTGACCACTTTCAGGACTTCTGTTTACAACACAACAAAATACGTTTTCAGCTCTTTTGCATCAGCGATCTCTCACAAACAAGTCCTGATAAGCTTTTCAACCTTTATCAAAATACTCTTTCTGAGAAGGTGGCTGGTGAAGTAAAGAAGTGTTTTTTCTTGCTTTTCTCTTCTAGGTTAAGTCATTGGGTCACATTTGATATGCAGATATTCTGTCATCCCTCTTCATGCATCTAAGATGTTTTTGTTGAAATTGCAGTTTTCCAGTACTTTATTCAGTAGCTTAAATATGTTTGTATCTGAACTTTAATTTCCTGGCTTTTACTGTTACCTTCTCGAAGAGTACATGATATTTGGAGCAGTTTGTTGGTTTGTTGCCTCCATTCCTTTGTTCTCCTTTTTCTTTTTTTTTTTTTTTTGAAGTCTACTCTCCTCAACAGAGAGTGTCAAACTGATTGGTTGGTTTTTTTTTTCTCTTCCAGTCTAGGGATCCTCTTTATTGTGCTGTATTCTTATGGCTGTCAAAATAAACAACTTTTCCGTAATCTTCTTATTGTCTTCCAGATGCATGGATAATATGCAATGGAGATCTTTACAGCTTATGGTTGACAAAGCTCACACATTCAATGATGTAGCTCTTCTAGAAGTTGTGCTGTAATTTTGAGCACACAATCCTTTGTTTCTTGAGAGCAAGAGTAGGTGACGTTGTGGTAGAAAATCATACCAGCCGCATGGAGTTTGTTTACTTTAACATTTCCAAATATGCTAACCCAGAGCCTGTCACATTAGGAACATTCAGGGTGTTTCATTACTGTGAAGAATTTTTTGTTGACAAATTGTGTCCATATCCAAGTTGGTTAATCATGAAAGTTCTAGTTTAATGTTGTATTTTGTGATCTTGCATTTCAATGACACATTTTAATAGGGGAGGGAAGGTGTCTTTGGTTGGTTGGGTGCCTCTTCCAAAGCGTGCTGTGGGAGATAGGCAGTGGTTCTTCTATTAATGTTTCCTGATTGGTTTAGAATTTATTTAGATGATCATGGTCAAAAGCCTCAATATTTAAACCTTGTAGCACAGAGGTAAAAGAATTCAACTCTTATTTTGGTATACCAGGAAACAGTTGGGAAATAATTCCTTAATTCAATTGTAATAAAGCTAAGATGGAGTTAAAATTTCAAGGATATTCAGATTTCAGGGGTTTTACTCAGTATTTTGCTGTGAGCTGAAAATAGTCTGATAGATTTCTAGTTACCAGCTTCTTTCCCATCCAGGTTATGGGAGGACAACCTTGCAATTTTGGATGTCCTGTATTGTCTGTGGCAAAAGTTGACCAAGACTCCCGTATATGATAACCATTCTCTTGAGAATTGAAAGGTTTGAGACTTGGGCACTTCTCGTCAAACCCTGAGTGAAAGGCAAATAAGTTTACCTAAGTCTTCCATTATAGTGTAATAGGATAAGACAGGTGGAGAAGAAAAACAAATGATAAAGTGTTCTTATAGCTACCTTGCCTTTGATTTTGATTTTTGTTTTTAAGGTTTGCAGACCCTCACATCTGTTTAACACTCAGGGTACGTTTTAAAAATTTCTAGATCTGAATCTAGCTACTTGTAACTTCTGTCCTTCCTTGAAATAGCTATGGACTTCAAGTCAAGCCTTTTAAAAAAAATAAAATAATAACTATATATTTTTTTAAAAAAAATCTTTTTAAATAGAGAAATTTAAGGAAAGTTCAGCCTTGGTCTTATATTGATTTCAGTCCTCCCCAGTAAATAACTGAATATATCGGGGCAGATATCACCAACACTGAAATGTAAAAGCTTTCAAATGTACATTTCCGTAGCCCACAGGTGGATGCTGATGAGTTGCACACATGTGATTGTATTTGACTGAGTTATCAGACGTAATGACATACTTTCAGAAGTTGTTCTATGTAAAAATACATACCCAGGAATAGTGGAAGCTTTCAATTTTCTATCTTGACAGAGACTACATATGGTAGCTCACAAAACGATTGCTTGCTTCTTGCTGACCCCCTAAACCTGATTATTTTTTTTATTTTTTTTTCTGTTGACAGTGCTATTCTGTTGAACATCAGGTGTAGTTGAAAATTTATTAGCTGCCTTTGACAAGACAACAAAACATTTGCTGGATTAAGTATTATGTCTGGGGTGAAGGAAACTACAATGTGTGGCATCTTGTGAATCCATTTATTTTGCAGATGACTGGATATAAATTTGTTACCTAATAGGTTAATGTCTACAAGTGTCAAGTCTTCAGGACCGACAGTATTTTCTATACAAGAAATAGAATTTACACTTCAATAGAAGGGGGAAAAAATTATCTCCAATGTTATCTTGGGTAGCTACATCACAATGCTATTTCCCATTACGCTTTGACAAAAGGTGGGCTGCACTGTAAACTGGATTAGTAATCTGATACGATAGGTAATTATTTCCCCTCTGCCCATTTTTGACCCATTTTCAACTGGTGGGGGGAAAAACAGGGCTTGATTGATAGTGGCAGTACAGACTTGGGTGGATCTGAGCCAGTTATAAAATGGCATCCATTTCTAAGATGTTTACGGGTCTGAATTTTCAAAGCTATAAATAGGGAGTAGAGTTTCTAAAGGAAATCTAAATTTTAGAAGGGGGCGCTGTAGAGATACTAGATCATTTATGGACATACTACATAGTCAGATTTCCTTGAAACAAATATTGTGTGCCCTTGCAACTCAGCTGGTCAAAGATAGTTTTTAGTTCTGTCACTATTTACACCCCAAACCTGGTTTAGTGCTTTTTTTCACTTGTTAGTGGTGTGTTTTGGCTATAATGTAACTTTGTATGTTACAAATTTTATAGTGCTCTTTGTTTATAATCTCTTTGCTCAACTAGATTTTAGGATTTTATATGATGGCTGTCACCTGAAAGTAGTGTTTGGACAGTGAGTTAATATAACCTACAGAATGCTAATGTTACAGATACTTCTCAAACCTTATATGTATCGTTTGGGGTTTTTTAATGATAATTCAGAGGAGAGTGGAGGCTAGGAACACTCTTTTCTTTTTTTTTTTTTTTAAGATTCTGCTTCTTCTGTATGCATTTTTAGAGAATCTTGTTTTTCTTAAGGTGGCACCCTTATGCTCTTTCATCCTGTCTTAAGTTGCTTTGTATTTTGAGGGAGCTAGTTTCTTCTCCCAGCAAATTTCAATATTGATGCATTTATGTGGCTTTCTCTTTTCCCTTGAGTCCTTGCGTTCTAGTGCTGCACTAAGTCAAAAGCCCTATTGGAGGTTAGATGTCAAAATTGTTGCGATACATCGCTGCAGCTAAAATAAAGATGGCTCTTGGATGTGCAGGTGCAGCTCCTGTTGGCTGCAGTAGAAGTTGGCCCTATGCTGTAGTTGGCCTTGCAGAGTCCTGGGTTTGTAAGGAGTGGAGGAGGCCAGTATAACAATAGAGATTTTCTGTGGCTCTTGCCAGGGTGAATAACGAGCTGTGTACATAATAGGAAGAAAATCTGGGGGAACAATAAGTCCTGTCATACTCAGTTTATGTAGAAAACAAAACATTTAAAGGTGTAATATTTTAATTGTGTATAATGCTCCAAATGATTGATGTGGAAAAAAATAGAAGCTTATTTTGTCTGTAGCTGTAACTTAGATTCATTCTTTAATTACCGAAGTCCAGGCTGAAGGTGGGATTATCTCATGATTATTAGTATTCTATTCATCTTTCCCATAGATTTTTTTTTTTTGGTGGTGTTTTCACCAGTGAAAGTCTCGTAGGCCCACACATTCTTCGTGATTTTTCCTCTAATGATGACAATTGGAGAAATATTTGTCACATAATCCCCTTTTGTGTGTACGCTGTATTTTGAAAATTATCATCAAGGAGCTTTGTAAAATGTGATCTTTTTAAGTAAAAGAAAGGAATTGTTATGGCTATCATGGTTTCCGGCAGCACTGCGCACCCTCCTAAACTGAAGGGGTAACGCGTGCCAGCCTTCCAAATTCTAAGCAACGCCTTACAATTTCTGAAACATAAATGCACTGTTGTGTAACAGCGGCATCACCATAACCAAAGATTCTTGGTCATATGCTGTTTCTGTAATTATTTTTTTAACTGCATAACCGTTTTTTGAATTTTTTATGAAAATGTAATCTGGACATGTAATACAAAAAATTCAGTTTGCAGCAGAGAAGACTGCTCCTAATTTATTTAAAAATCACATCCAAGATTTTTAATATTTTATGTGTGAAGTAAGAACAGTATGTAATCTGGTTTGTGGGGTATCTGAGCTAAGCCACGTTAAGGAAAAATACTTTGAGGGGAGAGCCTTATGACCACTGCCTTATAAAGAAAAAAAAAGAATTCGGAACCGTTCCTTACCTTTTCCTTGCTTCTAAATGATTTTCAAGCGCTTACAGCTCTCTGCCAAATAAACACACGCTGTAACTGCGTGTCATCAGATGAAAACTCGCCAGGGAGATTTTTCTCTTTCTAGCACCCCTTTCTTTAGCAGCATGTGGTACCTTCCCAAATACATGCGTGTATTTCTGGTATAGCCCAGCTGCTGGTAGCTTGTGTTCAGGTTCTGGAAAGGCGCTGAGTTGAAGTATCCATGTGTGTGCATCTGTGTGTGAGTGACCCATTGAAAACTGGCAGTCGCGGTATCACTGCTTTGAAAAAGCAGCCTTTTAGCATCGGTCTTTGTTCTGCATCAATGAAGATGCACATCCGCGGAGCTGCTTGGTAACTGGAGCTTTCGCTTGACCAGTACTGTGTTTCTTTTTACTTGCTTATTTCTTACTGCCATGTCATCTCCGGGAGCCACTGAGAATACTCAGAAGAATTCATGTAGGTGGAACTTTATTATCATCTTTATTATTTGTCAGCTGAATTTGCCAAGCTAATGTAAAATGCAAAATGAATTTAAAGTTAGCTTAATTAATTTCCTCAGTTACCACTGTTGCCTGATTTGTAAAGGGTGTGCTATGAAAGAGAGGTTAATTATCAACTTGATTTAGCAAATTTGAAAGAAATAGTGACTTGCTGTCTATTTTGTGAGAGCTTTTGTTTATTGGTTTGGTTTTATGTGTCGCTTTGCATTATTGTCAAGGTAATATTAACCAGAATTAGTGAAAGAATACAAATGCACAGATACCTTGTTACCTAAAATTCAAGCAGACTTGTCTAAGGGTGGGGTGGTGTTAGAGGATGAAGGGAGACAGGGAATTATTTTCTGAAGATAAAAGCCGAATATGAAAAATTAGAGCACTGAATTCATATGTATAGATGCAGTCGTGCTAATTCATCGTTTCCTTCAGATAAAATAATAAATAAATGACAAAACTGTATATTTTTAAATGAAGCAATTAGTGTTATTTATAGCAGTATGAGCACTCTGTCCTATGAAACAACGTTCTTAATAATGCAATTGATAACATTTTTATGCTTTTAATTTCTAACTACTGATATTTAGAACTGTACATTAATTGAAATAGAAATAAGATGTGCATTTCTACTCTGATTCTCTTTATGTTCTTTTATATCACCACTGAAAGAGGTTTTTTCTGTTACCATTCATGTAGTCTTTTTCAGTTGCTGTCCAGAACCAAAAGATAAGAGTAAATCGAACTATTATATTATTTTAATAACCTGTTGGAGCATGCCTTTATCAAGGCTCTACCTATGAGTTGTAATTCTGACTGCTAAATTTCATGTTAGTATTAAATAACGATGTAAAGTAAAGTTGACTATTTGGATTTAAATAATTCATGTGGCATGGGAGAACTCTTTACATTTATATTGATTAGAAATACTTCATTTATCAAAATAGTTGTTTTCCGTAGATCTAGACAGAGCAGTTAGCTGTTTACCTAAAGATGACAAAATTTACCCTCTGTTCTGCTAAATATGGTGTGACCCCTTTGCACTCAAAATTGTCTGTTTTGCAAGCAATATATATGCTACTGGTATAATCCATTTTGTATCCTTAACTACTTTGTAAATATTGACAGAAGTTGTGTTTTTCTCTTGTTGTTTCCTGAAATTGAAATGGAACGATGGTAAACTGGGGGCGCAGGTGTGAATCTTTCTTCTTTTCCTTATTTGCAATAATATCCTGGACAGTAAAATAGCTGTTTTGTATATGGGGCGGGGGCCAACCTTGAAATTATACTTTTGTAAGGATTAGAATGTGAAATTGGAGAGTATTTCTGAAATGTGAGCTTCAGCAATATCAGTCCTCCAACGACTGCTGGGAAGAGGAAGCAGTAAGTAGCAGCTTTAGTATTAACATTAATTTTGGAAAGGTTAGCACCTCTATGGTAACCAGGATTATTCTAATGTATTTTTTTAATCACATTTTCTTCTGTAGATTGTTGACAGCAAAAAGTAATGCTAAACTAAAAATGGTCTGGTTTTGCTCACCATCTACGTAGGCTGAGGTTAATGAAAAAATAAGAAATATTCACCTACCTGCTTTTAAAAAGATTGCTTCTCTCTAACAAGATCAGATGTAATACTTTTTGGGGTACTGAAAGACTAAATGCTGTAGGTTTTTGTGGCCTGTCACCGCATCTTGGTGCGAATGAATTTTTGAGCAGTTTTATAATAACAGTATTCTTTCTTTTGGCATGCTTCTATTTTATTATATGTTAGAAATGTAAATGTAAGTGCAGACATTTCATCAGTTTGATTTGTAGCAAAATAAATGTACAGTAATAGATTGTATGCTTTTTATATTTCTCCACATGGCACTATTTCTTTCTATAGTGATACTATAAATATGTTACTATTCTGGTCCTTACAGTGTTCAGAAATAGTAGAATTGTTTTAAAAGCTGCAGTAGAAATAATGTATTCCTTTCTTATAGCATGTCCTTACGTAAATCTCAGTCCTGCCTTTCACATCATTAAACTACTTGTTCTGCTCAGGTTTTAATGATGCAGATAGAAAGGGCAACTGGCTGAGGTGTGCATGTGGGCATGTAAGAATTCCAAATGTTTCTCTACTTCTGGTCAGTAAATGGAACAAAAAAAAAATTGGATATTCTGGTAAACAATTCTGCCTGTTTTATTTGTGAGTGTTATGTGTGCCGTGTTAAATTGTATCAAGGTATTAGAGCTGAAACTGTACAAACATAATTCTTCAATTTTGTAGCTAGTGTGGCATCCTTTCTGTGATTTGTTTTTACTGAACAGGTGAAATAATATTCTCTTGGAAAATTTAATTGAATAATAAAAATAACATTTAAGTGAGCTATTTTTAAAAATCAGTAAAACATTTTTGTATGTAGTATTTCAAAATTGCATATTTCTAATAGGGTATGCGAGTTAAGACTGAGAGATGTTAAGAGGCAGTTTCGAGTAACTGAACACATTGTTTCATTTTTAATCACTTGGGGTACTCTGTGGATTAAGATGAAATAAAAATCTTACGGAGATGTCACTCAGCCCTTTTTTCCTTTTAAGTAGAAGCCAACTAATGCTATTTTGACATTACATAAATGAGACTTGATCAAAATGTAGTTGGCTGTGTCTCATTTAAAACCTAACAGAAATGGTGCCATTTATAGGAATAAGTTTCTGGCTTAATTAGGTGATTATGTAATCAGTCCAGACCTCGCGCACTGACGTTTCCATTGGCTCAGGAAGGTTTTAACTTGGATCATAATCTTAAATCCTCATAGATTTATTATCTCTTTTCTCGCTACTGAACATTAAAGTGAGCAACCCACACTCCGTGGAGAAGACGACTAAAAATACATCAGCTGGGTTTTCAGTGTATCTTGTGTATTCGCATGGGTAGGGAATGGATCTGCTGGTACTTGATAAGCTTAGGTTTTGTGGCCCACTAGTGACGTGGGAATTGCAGTTTTGCAGACCCAACTGTCCTAAGCCTTAATCCTAGCTGTAATGTAATATTTTAAAAGTCTCTTTAACCAGACAGCAGAATTAGAAGGGTGGGCTTTTTACCTTTGATTTAAAGAGCACTAGTTAGTTGTCTGTGCTGTTAGTCTTGTGTAAGGGGTGGCTTCTCCAGCACTTGCTGGAGAGCAGGGTCCTCAGGAAGGGCCTGCAGCCTCAGCTTCTGTCTCCAAAACCTCTGTGACTGGAGGAAGGCTATTCACATTAGGCGTTTGGGTGAGATATGTATTTTCCCTTTTTGCTTGTCAGTGCATATTTAGAGGGTTTTGCTGCCAGTCACTTAGTATCTGGTTCACATCGCACACAAAAATGTTTTGGATGCAAAGCCATAGGAAGACTGACAGAACAGAAAGGAGAGTCCTTGGTTTGCAGCACATTTGGGGAACTATAACTCGTATGAAAGCTTCCATTAGTTACAGAATGGGACGAAGTCTTGCAGAAGTACTTCCCTTTCCCTCTTCATTGCCTTCCCTCCCAACTAGAGTTCAGGGTGCTTTTGTAGCACTGAAGATTTCTCCTGCACATCAGTAATTATTCCATCTAGTTGTCTTAAAATTCATGAAGTGAAAATGAATTTGGTATAGGGAAGAATTGTGGACTAACTCTACAACAAAAGAGAAAACAAAGAACTTTATCTAGCACAGGCCAAAAGAAGGATATATTTTAAGTCATATCTCATGGAAATTTGGAAACTTTGAGGATTTCTTAGACAAAAGAAATTCAACTGTTTTAGAAAGTTTTAAAATACAAGACAAGTTATTTTTACTGAAATATTAATAACATTGTGAATGAATTTCAGAATAGACAGTATTCTTACTCTATAGTCCTCTTTATGGTCCTTGGAAGTTCAAGATTTCAACTGAGGAGATAATCATAATAGGAAGGCATTTTTATTTTAAGGTACTTTAAAAGTAATTGCTTTCTGAATTGACATTGTGAGTACTATGGCAATTTTAACATCTATACTGCTGCTTTTCGAATGAAAGGTATAGTGCAATAAGCTTCTGCAAGCAAGGTATTCCTGAAGTATGATGCTTATGCTTAAGAGAGATACACATTTTATATATAAAAAAAAAAATACGCGTTTGTGTATATATATAAAATGTGTATCCTAAGTGTAAGAAACATATATATGCGATGTGTACCTTTCTTAAGCGTAAGAATGTATGTGTATGCATAAAACTTTAGGAAAGACTTACATGATCTGATTCTCTTTTGACTTGGACATTCTGTATATTGTTTAGGCAGCAGTACAAGTATGAACGTTAACTTTTGAGAACAGGTGACTTTAACAGCAGTAGTGTGGATAGGTGACTCTAACAGCAGTAAAACATGCAGAAAATAAAAATAATTTTACAGATTTTGTCCTCTGGTAGTTAATAGCAAGTCCAAAAGTTCTGCAAGTGGCAGGTTATTGAGAGAAAATGATTTAGGAGAAAAACAATCTTGGTCATTAAGTCGCACTTGAAAAATGAACTATTGAGATTAATTCAGCTGTGAATAAGATATATAACATCCAGATATATAACATCAATCATGAGATTTCCAGTGGACAGCTGCAAATTAGAAGAGATGTTAGAGAAACAACTGAGTTACGAGAACAGAGCTTATTTTACAAGATGCCAGGAGAGCTTGGCTTGCTTGATGGAGGAGGAATGAAGAGACTTTTACAGGTAAACATATTGAAGGAATTAACATCACAAAAAAGAGAAAAAAATCCTGAAAGGCCAGTGTGTGTTATGGTAGGGTGGTCTGGGGATTTTGTTTTGTAGTAACTAGTATGCCTCCAGCTAATTGTTAATTGTGTTAAACTGTTCTAGTATTAATTCGGCAAAGAGGCTTTCTTAAATCCTATCAGCACTGAAAATACTGTCTGTCGATGTTGTGATACTGTTCAAGCTTTTGTCTAGCCTCAGTTGTTTTCTGCCTTACCCCAGTCATCAAATTACTGGGAAAGAGGAATGTATGAGTATTTGAACAACTTTTACTGAAATCTGCTGGGCAGAGAAGTTTCTGTCATAAGCTGTTGGTTTTGTGAGTTTCTTGGAAACTGCTGCTCTTCTATCTACAGAGGGTGAGAATTAATAGCTCTGTGGTATAAATTTAGTCATTGATGACTAACCTGAAACTTTGTTATATAAATGTCAATTTTGCCATGTTTTGTTAATTGAATCCCTGTTTCAGCGATATCCTTACGCATCATTCTTAGTTGCTATTTTGATATAGAAGGCAACATGGCATCTGGCTGCTGGCAAAGGCTACTGTAAAGAGTTCCGTATAAAGCCACAGGATTGTATGTAACCATTAACTTTGTTCAAAATAAAAAGTTTGAGGAAAAATGTGGGAAAGCTTTTCAGGTTTGTCATTGCCAGAAGACTTAACCACATCCCAAGTCCTGAACTCAATTTGGATTCCTTCACAGATGATAAAAGCTCCAAATACCACTAACGTTAAAATTCTCTGACCTCGAACTCAGTCTGGTCATTTCTGTGGTGAATGTGCCTTTCTGTATTCTGAGCATAGAGGATGTATAAAATTTGATAAAAATAATGAAAATGTCTGATTTGTTCATTTCCTTGTTAAAAATTGAAACTTCCATTTAAAAATATTTTCTAGGACAAAAATATGCTGTTTTATTCATGGTTTTCAATTCTGTGCAGTATGTGGTATTTTCTCGGTTTTATGTTTTCCTCAGCTCTGGGGAAAGTGTTAGATAACTTGTGTAAGCATGAAGCTTCTGTACAACGTAGCATTGTTTTTAGAAGTGCCTGCCTTTTTTCTGTAAGTATGAGTCTCTGACTTCCCTCTGCATTTATAAATGGAGCGTTAGTGGACATCAGTGTGATCTCTTATGTCATGACCTAAAAAAGAAAATTTAAAAAGCTGCGTTGCCCTCCCTTCCAGAGTCTTGGACAATTGCCAGAACTTTGCATTAAAGCCCACAAGCAGTGGTACTAGGACAGTTTTTGCCTTAAAAGATAGGTGGAGTTACATGCGGATCACCGAGCTAGCATCTCTAGCGGGATGGAGACAGATTTGCTCTGACAATATAATGCGCTTTGCAAGCTTCTATTTTAAGAATTCTTTGCGCTGTGACTTTTTTAAGACTATATTGGACAAGTATTTTGTTTCTCTTAGGAGTCTTACACTTCAGGAGGCTCCAACTTCATATTGACATTACTGACATTCATACTGATGTTAAATTCTGCAAGTCAAAAAGTCTGCATACCTAGAGAAGTATTTTTCATGAATACTTCTTAACATAGCTCGTTTTATATTTTGTAGTTCAGCTACTTTGTATTGTTATTTTGTACTGTTACCTCTTGGCTAGGTGCAATCCAGTCTGTGTAACACCTGAGAAATGATTTACTGCATGACTTCTTATTTTGTATCATTACAAAAATCTTGGAGTGATCTGAAAAAAAAAATATCTGAATTTTGCATTCATCTTCAGGATGAGTGGAGCAGGGGCAGTGAAAGTGCAAATGGCAGGTCTGGGTGCTGCCTTACTTGATAAGCCTCAGCTCTGACCTCCAGATCTCTTAGATCTCTTCCTGAATGAGAAGCAGCTCAGTTTCTAGGCTCTGACAGGTTTTTCTGTAGGTTTATTTTTTTTTTTTCCTCCGAGCATTGAAATAAAGATATCATTTGTTATGACTGAGCAGTTGAGTAGATTGTATTTTGGGTGGCAGGGAAGGAGTGGTATTAATTCATTATATCAGTTTATATAACCTCGGTGACTCAGTGGATGTATATTATGCTTTCAGTACTGCTGATCTGACTAGTTGACTGCTGCCTTTCTCTCAAATCTGTTCTTATAGGGGAATAAAGGTGAAGGGCGAAATCTTTTCAACTACCTAGAACTTTTGAAGAATATTTAAAACAATTTAAATGTTAAAATCCTCTACATCTATGTCTGCTTTAAATGTGAGCAGAACTCACTATCTCCTGATCTGATTGGGAGGGGTGTTTCCAAATAGAGAGTCATCAGATGTGACTTATAGTATTATAGGGTGGTTCACTGTAAATATATGTTCTTCATTTTACCTGTGGATTTAGGAATAGCATGTCTTGGTTTTATTACTAAATACATTACTATATGTGCATGCTTATAAAATGCACTCTCTCTCATGCTTTTTCACTGGCATTTTTTTCCCCAGGCTGAGTATCATCATTCAATTCACTATTCAGAAAGCATTAAACTAGTGTTAGAAAAAGCAGGCCATCAGTCTTTAATAGCTGCTGTGACATGATTACAGTTTTCACTTTAAAAAATGGATTATAATAGCAGGATGCAAGTATATAATTTCTGACCTATTTTAAATGGTAGGTGGAAACTGCTACCTTGCAAACTTCCTCAGCAAAATGTAATTCATTCTAGCCCTCTAGTACATACAGTGTTCATATGTGAAATTATTTGTAATGCATAGAGTACAATACACTTACACATCAATCTTTATTAAAATCAATTCAGGAGTTTTGCATCTGTATATATATTTTAAGGTATAAAATTAATTCATAAAAATAAACTAATGAAATATATATATGCATATATTTAAAACAGATTAATGTTGTAAAAATCCCCTTGTTCTGAAAATATATAGAAAAATTAGCATTTCACAGGGGACCTGAGAGTTTGGATTTTTGAGTGAAAATAAGGAAGTAATTAATGCTTCATAAAAATATGTAATCTTGTATGTATTTCATGGTTGGTTATGAAGAACTTACTGCTCTCTTGAATAATGCACCATATTTACCAATTTTAATTTGAAAATATAGTTTTGACGTATTATCAAGTCTCAGTGCTTTTTTTTTTTCTTCCTTCTGGACCAAAATTTCAGCGTTTTATGGTTAGTTTTGTCTCTGTGTGATGTAGCCACTGTTTGATGTTGATACTTCATTTATTGCATATATAAACACATGTATCGTCAAGGGAGCTTGTTTAATAAATAAGACACGCGTGAAAAGTAGTTTAAAAGAAATAATATCAGCAAGTGTGGTTCAACATAGGAGGCTTCTTACCAAAGGTCTATAGTTTTATAGAGCATGAAATGCTAATAATGATGTTACTTTGATTCCTTATGCATGCTTCAGTTCTCATTAGCCTTGGATAGTCACTGTTACAAACAGATTCGATAGTTTGTAAGAGAATCACAATAGGTTGAAGTTCAGCGCTTGCTGAAGACCTTCTTGGTATATCATTCATTCAATCCTGAGAGAAAATACTTGTACCAATAGAACAGGAATGCCCTCACGCTATTTCTTGGTTGATTCCCACCCCCACCTCAAGCCTTGTTTATAATGTCTAGTATATTCAGGAACTTGAAGATATTGAGGGTGGTGCGTGTACTAGATGCTGCCCCTGCTGTGTTTCTCTTGGAAGAACTCATAGCCATGACCCTCTCCCTGTTCCAAAGGTCTGTTGTTAGCCAAGCTCCAGGACAGATCAGACTGTTGCTGTGGTTGTTCTTTAACTGCCCTTCACTATACCGTCTTGCCTGTTTCATTTGCGTGTGTCTGAGCACCAAATGTTTAGATCCCATAATATTCTTTGTAACCCACTTCCATTGCGTGAAACCTGTGAAATCAAATGTGGCATCATTTGTTGGAGTCTACAGCAGCAAGTAAGCGATGAGAAATATTCTGCCTCGATCTCTGTTGAAAGCTTAAATCTTAAACTTCGTAATTTTATTTCTGTGTTAGTATCAAATAAAAATACTGTTGGTTGCTTTAAAAAGTAGGGAACAAATCTCTTTGCCCATGGAAATTGGATGCTGTTGGGGCTGACAAAGCAGATGTATGATGACAGGAAGAAAGAGAAGGAAACAGGGCAGATATAATGGTGGCCTGAAGGCAATGTTTTCCCACTGTCATGCCGAATGTGTTGTGAACAAATAATTCATATTTAATAAAGGCCATATTGTGTTCTAATGATCTCTAAAACTAGTGAACGTTCAGCTTTTGAGAGGCACGTTATGCAAGCTTAGATATGAAAGTGAGGAAAAAATTGGCCACTGAGTAGGATCAGTACACCTCTGCTTCCAGTTTATCTTAATGCTTTAAAACTCAACAGTTCTACTTTCTCTTTTTAGAATCACTGTGCGATTCTGTAGGGACTCTTTGAATTTTTATAGGTACAGTTGGCTATATGTGTGGTAAAGGTATAGTGTGTGATTTTCATCGCTATAGAAAATGGCACCTAGTACTGTTTAGAGAAATAGAGCAATAGCTAAGAAATTTTAACTTTTTCAGAAATCAACTGCATGTTTACACTAGGCAGGAAATATGTATGCATTTTGTGAGGTTTAAATTACTCAGGACTAATTACAGCTAAAATATTCTGAAGAATAAAATTAAAAATGAAATTAGTAGGGCCTTATACATATTCAGGAGATAATGAAAAGATTATAAATTAAGTATTCTCTATTTTTCGTTGACCTAAAGATGCATGTTTTTCAAGTGCATACCAACGGCAGAAGTTGATTGATGTCGGGGGAATCAATTCCTCATTTTATACTGCGTTGCAGCACAGGCACAAATAAGTGCTTGCTGTCCCAGGATGTGGCAGGAGATGTTGAAGACTTGTGTGGCATCCAAGCACTGGAAAAAGAGAAGGTGGGAGGAGAGGGTGAGAGAGAGATGTCAAATAGCTGCATATATTGGAAGGAATGATTTCACAGGAAGCATATTTTACAGGTTTCACAGTCCTAATTATATTGATTTCCCTCTTCAGTCAGCCCCCTTCCATTTTCCCTTCCCCCTTGTACGTGCTTTTATCAGCTTCCTGAATTTCTGCTTTTCTTTGCACCTCACTGTCACTTTGATGTCTATGCATTCTTTAGGTGGGTTTTCTTTGTTTGCTTGAATGAGACACTGTATCCTAGGTGTCATCTGTCAGTTCGTTTTCACTATAGGCATAGGGTTTAGTCATTAATGGCCATGCAGTACGTGCTCGCTCACTCACTTGTAATTGTTTCTGCAGTCTCTTGGTTTTTTTGTCTGGCAGAGTAGCTTCAGTAGCGTGCATTTCTTGGGTAACGACTGATTTTATTGCAATGGCTTTTTGTTCTTGGTGTTTGGTTTCAATATGGCAAAGCCTTCTGTGCCTGTTTGTTTTTTTGGTGGTTTTTTTTTTTTTTTCCTCCTGGCCAGTATTGTTTTTCTTCTCACAACTTGTTTAATCTCTACCAGACTGGAGAAATACAGAATAAAGGCTTGCATTTTATTTATTAGCTCCATTCGGCAATCTGATTGTTGCCCTTCCCCTCCACCCCTGCCCCATCTTCATTTCTCTTACTTTGTATCTCTTTTATATTTCTCTCTTGTTTAGCTCTCCACTGATGCATTAGTAACATCACACATCTGGTCCCATCCTCTCCCTAGTTTGCTGCCTGGGTGTCGCTCTTTTTGTTAAACATGCATTGAGGTATTGGGCTAAGCAACTGATAGATCTAGTAAGTCTTACACTGCTTTAGTGATAATGATTTCTCCTAATAAGAAGCAGGTGTTAAACAGTGAACATTGAATAAAGAATCTTATCTTTTAATTATGCTCTTTTTATGAGGATACAGATGACCTAGTTACTTAGTTGTGTTAACTGGTTGAAACTTGCCTATCTGTATTTAATCCCAATAAATTATTCTGTTAATCTCAACTAATTAAATCTATTAATCTAAAGGTATTAAGATCTTAAATACTGCACAACTGAGAAAAGACCTGCTAGGTTTTTGCACAAATTCTCTAAACCAGCCTAACACAACAAGTGAAAATTAATGTTGTAGTCACTTAAATCAGTTTGACTCTGATTTGAATAGCAAAATTTAGAAATCTGTTTATATGTTACTGCGAACTAAACTAATATGAGGACAGGTTAAAATCACACTGTTATTTTGTGCCTGATGGTGCCATTGATGAATTAATGGCTAACCTGCAAAACCAGTTTTGATCTACATCAAGAGTGAACATGGTTGCCATTATGGTGTTAGCTGGAGCTGACAATATGGTGGCTGTTGGTTTTACACCTGATATCAGTTCTATGCCAGCTGCAGGAGGACAGATGATGGCTGATCCTCTTTAAAAACAAAACAAAACAAAAACATAACCAAAAAAACCTCAAAACAAAAAAAAACCCAAACAAACAAATCACCAGAAGGGTTTCTTCTTGGGAATGGGTCTAGAAGAGTTACTTTTGTATTCAGCCACCAGTGCTTCCTTGGTTTCGTGTTGCCAATTTGATCTAGTACCATAAAATCAGGTTTATTCTTTGGGGGAGTGACTTTGTCAACATTGATGCACTAGTTATCTTTAAAAAATGAGCATGGTAGAGTCATGGTATCTTGTGACCTGGTAGCTTGCCTTAGTAGCAAATACAGGCTACCATATGCAATACGGAAAAAGACTTGAAGCATGAGACATTCCTCAGGGTTGAACAAAGCAAAAGAAAAAAAAAGAACAAAAAAACCCAAACAAACAAAAAACTAAACCCAGCCACGCTCCTCTGTTGTAGTTTACAGACTGTGAGGAAGGTAGGCTTTTGGTTTTCTTCCTATCTGCATGTGTCACATGGGTTGCTCTTCAAGGTTTGTCCTTAGATGCTTTTTAAAAAGTAGACATGGCAAAGTTGCAGAAACTATTACAAATTAGCAGTAAAACTATGGAAATGCTTAGTGCTTTGACACTATGTATAAAACAACGTTTATTCTACCTTCACTATTTAAAGTTGCAAGTTTGAACAATTTAGAACAATTCTGCTAGAATATAGCACACAAATAAGTCAGCAAGCCAGTGGGAGCAGATCATCTTTCAAGACTGTTTTTTTTTTCTCCAAAAAGATTTATCTTTAAAAAAAACAAACAAACAAAAAACAAACAAAAAAAACCCCAGATCATCAAAAGAATTTATTTCTTATAACTGGGCTATTTAAGGACAGCTAGTATTTTGCAAGTTGGAACTTTTGTCTGGGCTGCTCTTTTTGTTAAGATCTGTTATTTCTGAGCTATAGACCACTTATTATTCTGTAAAAAAAAAAAAAAAAGAAATAAAGAAGCAAGTGGAATGATTTTGAGTATGTGAATACTAGATGCATGAAAGCAAGCTTAAAATGTTTAATTAAAAATTTAAAACTCAATATCTTTGCTTCAGAACTGACATACTAAAAATTGCCATACCTCTGAATTGCAATCCATGTCCTAAATTGTTTTTCTCATTCACATAAGATACATAAGATATATTTTGTTTTTAAAAATAAAAATGTTCAGTGGAAAAAAACATACTGATGTATATTTCTGCACTTACCATAAGATGCCCTATTTCTTGTTACATAATGCATTTCCATAATAGAAAATGATGAATTTTAACTGTGAAAATATAGTCATATATTCTGAAAATATTTTTTTTTTTATATTCAGCCACATCTTTCTCTTTGAAATGTAGTATGATTTTGTTGTTGTCTTCCTTTTATTGTATCTGTAGTTGTTACTATTTGGCTGAATTAAAAACCATTCCAACAGGTCCATGTCCTTCCTGTGTTGAGGGCTCTAAAGCTGGACACAATACTCCAGGTGGGGTCTCACGAGCACAGGGTAGAGGAGCAGAATCACCTCCCTCAACCTGCTGGCCGTGCTTCTTTTGATGCAGCCCAGGATGTGGTTGGCTTTCTGGCCTGCCAGTGTGCATTGCCTCCTCAGGGCTGCTTTCCAGCCATTTTCTGCCTGGGATTGCTATGTCCCAGGTGCAGGTCCCTGCACTTGGCTTGTTTGAACTTCATGAGCTTTGCATGGGTCCACCTCTCAAGCCTGTGCAGATCCCTCTGGATGGCATCCCTTCCCTCCAGCATATTGACTGTGTCACACAGCTTGGTGCACTCTATCCCACTGTCCATGTCACCGACAAAGATGTTAAACAGCACTGGTCCCAGTACCGACCCCTGAGGAACACTACTCATCACTGGCTTCCACTCGGACATTGACCCATTGACCGCAACCCTTAGAGTGCAGCCATCCAGCCAGTTCCTTATTCACTGAGTGGTCCATCCATCAAATCCATGACTTTCCAATTCTGAGACCAGGATGTCATGTGGGACAGTGTAAAATGCTTTGCATGAGTCCAGTAGATGACATCTCTTGCTCTTCCCTTGTCTACCAATGCTGTGACAATATTGTAGAAGGCCACCACATTTGTCAGTCATGATTTGCCCCTGGTGAAGCCATGTTGGCTGTCACCAATTCCCTCCTTATTTTTCATGTACCTTAGCAGAGATTCCAGGAGGATCTGCTCCATAATCTTGCCGGGCACAGAGGTGAGACTGGCCTGTAGTTCCCCAGGTCTTCCTTTTTCCCCTTTTTGAAAATGGGGGTTATGTTTCCCCTTTCCCAGTCAGCGTGAACTTCACCAGACTGCCACGAGTTCTCAAATGTAATGGAAAGCGGCTTGCCAACTTCATCCACCAGCTCCTTCAGGACCCATGGATGGATTTCATCAGGTCCTGTAGACTTATGCACATTCAGGTTCCTTAGATGGTCTCGAACCTGATACTCTCCTGCAGTGGGCAAATAAACTGGTCTGGCATAACAGATAGTCCATGTGTAATGAATATGAAGGATAGCATGTATTTTAAACTTCCCCAGCTGGTAACACATCCCTAATAGCTGTCTGTTACCAAATTAGGCCCCTGTCATATTATTTTGTAGAAACTCTTTGGATGCTCCTGGACGCTGGTTTGTTAGCAAGAATGATCTCATTTTCCTGATCACATCAAACAAGTGTTTGGTTGCCACTTGGATTTCTAAAAGTGGTCTGGACTGTGACTCGTTTAGAGACATTAGCTGAACAGTACTGAGCTGGACTGGATTTGTAATCTAATGATCTTTTTTTCTTCTTGTTGACTTCTAAGAATGAAGAAGTAAAACCAGTAGTAATGGGACAAAATAATAGCAATTTTTTTTTGCTTGTATTGTAGAAGTTATTTTGACAGAAATGGAAGAGGAAATAGACTAAGCTGTCAAGAGAAAATAAATACTTCAAGTGTTCTGTGTGTGCTACTGGTATGATTGGCTTATGGTCTTTTTAAAATGCTATTGATTATGAAATTTTCACACTGTCAACAAACTAGGCTTCTACATGAGGAAGACTGATATCACTGCTGGTCCTACAGTTCTGACTACTTGGACATTTAGGTTTAATTTGTAGAATTTTTCCCCTGTTAGCTTAAAATTGAAAGAAATTGAAAAAAAAAATATTGAATGCTTTCTCCTATTTATTCCTTTTGTGGTTAATCCCTGGTCCGTTCATATTGATTGAGCCCACTCCAAACAGGTAGATGCGCATGTTTTAGCATAAGAACCTCATGTGCATCTTTGGACACAGAATCTTTTTGCTGAAATAAGGCAGATATTTGTTGCTTCTTTAAAGTGTGAAATTTAGGCTCTGCTATAAGCTCCATTTAAATTTTAGTAACCAGGCCCTAATGTTCCTGACACTAACAGAAAAGCACTGCTGATAACCAAGAAGTAGATCCTTCAGCTGATTGCAGTAACACTCACAGGCTTTGTGCTTTCAGAACTTTAGGTTGGTCACCAATTCAGATGAGAGAGGACTGATGATTTGGAATGCTTTCTGATATCAAATACTTCAAGTATAATTTGAATTTGCAAAATGGTCTCCTTCACTGTTGTATAAAAATGCTTTAAGAGTTCTGATGAACATAGAAGTTGCATCATTGTAAAGTGTTATTTGCCGCACATCTGTAAAGCACATCTGTTATCAAATGTAGTTTACATAATGCATAGTGAATGCTTTACCGTGTGGAAAAGAAGTGAAAAAAATCAAATTCTCTTTCAGTTGGTTGCATAATTTTTTTGTGGAAAGTAGGGTTTTTTTTCTCTTTGTTTCTGATTGAGCAATCATTGCTTATGTTAACCTAAGACTTGTATCAAAGTATGAAGCCTCTAGGACTCTTTGGGAGGCCCTAGCCTTCCGTCTGGAGAGGTATAAAATGCATGTTCAGATCTGAAAACTGGTTATTCTGAAAACGATATATGACGTATAACCCTCATTTTGTTTTAGGGAGTAGGAAAGAAGACAATAATTTGTTCACCTTTAGTTTTTTGAGGCAAGATTTAGTTACGTGCTGAAAGGTATTGTTCTGCTAGTCTCTGTATCTGAAGATGGTCATTTGGGTGAGGAATAGTTTCACTAAAACAAGAGTTTGGGGCTTAGTGTTATTCTTAAGGACAAGTGAAAACTGATACCTGCTGACTTACTTGCCATGTTGTGCAACCCATATCTTCAACATGTGCACAATGTGTTGTGACAGCAAAACAGCATCTCATAATTTATTTATGTATCTACACATGCACATAATTTGATCTAGAAGGCAAATATCTTAGAGTTGTGCAAAGGTTAGGATTGGCACTATTCATGTAGGACCAGAAGCCGTTCGCCTGTCTTTGAGAGCCTTCGAGTTGCAAAGCAAAGGTGATTATCTTTTTGGAATGGAAAATAGTAATTAAATTGTTCAATAGATCAATTTGTACTCTGATGATGGGATGTTATTAATCTTAGTTGAGACAGTTTCATGGACTCGCACAAACCTGAATTAGAATACTGCAATGCTGTGGTTTCTATTTTAAGTGCTTTAGGTTTAGATTTGCTATTGAATATTTTTTCCATTTGAAAATTAGTATTTTGAGGTGAGACAGAAAAAGCAGTAATTAGAGAATGTATGCATTAAATACAACTTCTCATGACAGTGGACTAGTGCTGAGTCATTTGAACTGTTTGCAAGTACAATTTCTGCAGTAGTGGGATTTTTCTATAGTGTATGGCTAGATTTTTAAAGCCAGATTGTCTTTACAAATAACCTGTATGTCCTGAAGATACATGTGACATTGCCGGGTTTATTTATAGTGAAAATAAGTACTTTGCCGCTTCCAAACAGAATTATTGTTCTTAGAATACCATAAATGGTGGATTTATAGGGAGTCAGGAAACAAGCATGGGAGCTCAGATGCTTGTTAGTTTGTTTATTTTGGACTTAACTTTCCATGCTAGGGAGGTTCAGCTTAATGTTGTCCTTCCCTTGGCACCTTTTCTTCTTTTTCAGTTGGACCGAAATCTGACTAAAGGAGAAATAGTGCAGTTAGAAGACCTCCTTCCTTACAGAGCCTGGCCTGGTGCAAGTTGAGGAGGATTTGTGGTGCTCACATCCTGCTGAAGCCACATTGCTAAATCCTGTCTTCTGGAAAAACAGATACTGTTACTTAGTGTTCTTGGGATCATAAATGAAATTGAACCAGGAAACTGGAAGATGGTGGATTGTAGGCTTGTTAACCCAGAAGTAGTTGAGTATGAGCCTGGAGGAGAAAATTCCCTCCCTAAAGCTTTTGCTGTTATATTACCTTCATTTGCAAGGCATGAATTTGAACATCTGAAGGTAGGAAAATACTGAAGAAGTATGGAAAAAAAACCCTGATGGTTTTGGCTATAGTTAAAGCCAATTAAAGCAATTCTAAAATTATTTGTGATTTCCACTTTTGCAGGCATGAAAATTTGTCTGCTTTTAATTTAAAAAATTCAAGAAATAGGCAAATGCACTCAGCTTTCAGCATGTTTTTTATGAGAAATAAAATGGCTCAAAGCATTCTTACTGTTTCTAAACCACAGCAGATGTAGTTTTAAAGCAGTAGTCCGTTATGCTGCTGTGGACCACCTTGCAGAAGAGCCTTCAACCTGCTGTATTTTTAAGCTTGCAGAGAATGGAGAAAGGTGAAAGCAATCAAAAAAATATAATATGCCATATGGCTGCTACGTAGGATGTTCTTGCAAAAAAGTACAGTTGGGCAAGGCAGAATTTAAGCTTTTATATATAACTTCAGATGCTCTAGGCTTGTCTGAACCCCTAAATTAATTACAATGTGGGCTGTATTAACTGTTTAAAAACTCAGACCCACACTGGGTACAGTCTGTCCATAGCTCAAGCATGTTCTCATCTGCAGTAGCAAGCCATTGGTCTGCCTTAGAAAGGTCTCATCCCACCTTAAAAGGCTTTAGAAAGTAGGAGACAGCTGAAGAAAACTGTAAAAGTGAAATAAGTGTAAAAGCAATAACCTTTTGTTTAGCTGACCTAAAGGATCCTAATTTTGTCAAGCTCTAATATTATTTTCACACACAGTGAGGCATGTGATTATGAAGTTTGTGTGACTTTTTTTTTTTTTTTAATCCTAAATGTATTTACATTTTTAGAACCCTATTGATGCATTGGCTGTTTGGTGGAGCGTATTTTTAGTATCTCTTAATTATGATGATTTCCTGGTAGCCAGATAAAGTTTGGAGTTATGTAGAAATCTTTTCCTAAGCTGTGTTTCCTGTCATGTTGGTTGGAAGCTGCTTCTTCCTCCAGGTGCTGCTTCAGTAACTGAAATCTTGGCATACACGGATGGTTATTTTCAATAGTTTATTCTGATATTTATTTAGACTTATCCTGTATTTTTCAAGGATCACAAGTAAGCAATTTGTTTGTTTAGAGGGAATTTTCAAGGTAAGCCAACCTATTGAAACTGTGTGTTGGACAACTTAAAAAATAATTTATCTGCACTGGTAAAACCACTGCTTTTCCTCTTGACTAGATTATTTCTAATTAGAGTTTTCATATTCTGATGCAGTTTATAAAAACACTAGTTAGAAATTATCAAGGAATATATACAGTCATTTTTAATGGCTGATTTTTGTAATGAAAAAATATGTTAATGACTTTTATAATCTTAATTTTAGTAAAATATCTCTTCATGAAAATGCAGGCTATTGAGAGTTGTCAGACAATAAATCTTATTTGGAATGGTGCCTATTTTTTACAACAGAGATGATCTTTCTGTCACTGAAGTCCAGTGAAATCCTGCTTTCATGTTCGAGTGAAACAGGACTTCATGTTTTTGATTGCAATTATTTGAATATGCCTTTGGTTAAAAAAATTACTTTGTAAAGAGACTGCTAAGTCAAGAGTGTAAAAACAATTAAATCTTATAGTTTTCACATGGTTTCTTTTCACTCCTATTTGGAAGAAAGACTGTGTGTACCTAATTCACACATCTTTAAATTTTTTTTCAAGTTTTGCCAAGATTCTCTCCCCCCTTGTCAGTAAAGTGCAAGAGTGCTCTGAGCTTCCTCCCTCAGATTATCAAAATGTATTCTAAATTCTGTCAAGAATAATTTAAACATTTTTGAGAAAAACTGCATTCTTTGAAGCGCTCCCCGGCATCTTGTCTTGCTTTGATATTTTTACTTAAAAGGATATATAATGAGGCAGTTGCAAGTATAAGTTGCTAAGTTATAATGCACTTGAAAAGTTGCTTGGCTATCTGTCTGTCTGTCTTCTGTTGTCTGTTTTTATTGTTCTGATTTTTGAAGGCTTTCAGTTGATTAGTGAATCGATGGCTTGCTAATAGGTTTTGGCAGCCTCACCCAATGTCCTTGTAGCTGAATTACGATGTTACGGGCTGGAAGAATGGGCAACAAGATGGATAAATGGCTGGTTGGCTTAGAGGGTAGTAGTTAATGGGTCATACTTTACCTGGAGGCTGGTAACAAGCAGCAGACTGGTCTTTTCCTGGAGGAGATGGTGGAGGACACTCTAACCAAGTTTGCAGGTGACGCCAGACTGGGGGAGATTGGTCGATTCAGCAAGGACAGGGCTGCCGTTCAGAGGGACCTAGAGAGGCTGGAGGAGTGGGCTGGCAGGAAAACTATGAAATTCAGCAGGTACAAATGCAAATCTGTGTACAAATGCACGTGGGCAGGAGGGGCCCTTGCAGCAAGACCAGCTGGGGACTGGCTGTGGAGCAGCTTTGCGGAAAGACCCAGGGTGTGCGGTGGGCAGTGAGCTGGGCACGAGCCAGCAGCACAGCTGGCAGGAAGGGAGGCCACATCCTGGGATGTATGAACCGGAACGTGGCCAGGAGATCAAGGGAAGAGGATTATCCTCCCCTGTTCAGCACGTCTACGTGCTGCGTCCAGTTTTGGGCTCCCCAGTACAGAAGGAACATCAAAAACCTGGAGTGAGTTCCGTGAAGGATTGCTTGAGACTGGGATATCTTTAGTGAAAGCAAAAATCCCTGTGAAGAATACTTGCATACGTTTTATGGTCTGGTTGAATGAGTCGACAAAAAACAGATGAACTGTAGAGCTGGGGGGAGAAAGGACATTTAATCTAAGCTCTGGCTTTTTATTACTCTGTGCCTTTCCCTCTTTAGAACAGATACGTTTACAGATTCTAATTCACACAAGAACTATAAAGTAATATAATTAATTAATTGAAGGAAAGTAAATTGATTGTATAACGGTATGAAAGCACCAAAACCCCATCTATTTTGACAACTTTACATCTTTCATATTAGGTCTAAAGGATGTCAGCAATCTCAACAGCCAGTGTTTTCAGTTGCTGGTTGGGTTTTTTTTTGGTAGTCATTCTTCTAATTTGGGGGTTGTTTTTGTGGCCATACTTACTCAGGAAATCTGTTGTGTATAATTGGAAAATGTTCTAGATTACAGTATAAAATGGTAACTTAGCTTGTTGGTTGGATAGAAACTTTGGGTACTACAGCAGAATTTTAAGTTGTAGGAAGTGTCAGTCAGGAATATGAATAATATCGAAGAAAGTAGTCCTTTAGACTTGAGGCATATCGTTATAAGCTACTGTAATTTGTTCCTTTGGAGTTTGGATTCTTCTAGTGTCTAGTTCAAACACTTAAGATACAAGGGAGAGGTTTTCCCAGAAATAGAGTTCGTTTATAAATAAAAATATTTTATAAGGTCATTAGGAAAGAATCTACTTTGAGGTCCTGGCTTTAATAAATTAATCTTGTGATAGGAGTACAGCGCACCTTCTGGCTGCAGAAGGATATCAGAAATGTAAATTAAGATGTGAAAACAGGGATGTTATACCAAATGATTACAGCATACTCCTAGTCTTGTCTTGATTTCTAAATCTTTGGCCTATTTGTATAGCCGTATGGTGAATTTTCTCCCAGAAAAAAGGCTGAGGGGGGTAACAGCCATACGGAAAATCAAGGTATTAAGGAATATATTCTGGGCACCAATTTTTTTCCCATTGACCTTTGAGGGCACAGGGCAGCCCTTCTACTGATGGGAATTAGCTGGTACAGCTTTCCAGGTCCCGTTAGCTGTTATAGGCAGGATCCACAGAAGCAGATCATGATTACAGTTTTTTCTCCTGCTGAGGTGTTTGGAGAAGTAGAGTCATCCCTAAAAGCTTCCCCATAAATCCTCCCCTGGCCAGGGGAGGCGAGGGCAGTGTAGCATCTCAGTAGGGCTGGACGTTCCTGGAGGCTGCATCAGGCTGGGGTGGCCGGTTCCAGGGCAGAAGCCACTTCATGCTTCAACGCCTGCATAGCAGCTGCGATGAGCAGCTGTAACAGGTCACAACGTAGGTGGCTTGTGAGTAGGAGCACAAGGCCAGGGAGGGTATGTTGTGCTGCAGGACTGGCCAAATGAGGTTTTGTAGCAAATGGAAGATTTGTGGAGGAGAGCTGCCTCTTTGCTTGGGAGGAGGCCGGCTGTGAGTTGTGCTGTGGCTGCCAGGGAGGTGAGCTGCGGGTTGGCGATGGGGACGGTACAGGAGGCTGTACATTAGCACTGGAGTTTCCAATTTTTAAGAAATATTTTGCCTCCTTTTAGTTCTGTTCCCTTGAAAGTCATAGCTGATGTAGAATTCAGGTTGCCTTTTATTTGGGTTATTGTGGCAACTGCTGTCGTCTGCATCTAATTGTGAATTAGCATTTTCTGTGTAGTCTGTCTGTCTTCTTTTCTGTGCACAGCAGTGTGATTGACAAATAGATGCAGTTACTAATTCAAAGGTACAATTTTATGGTGACGGGAAAAATGCAATAGTATTTTAAGTGTGTCAAGTTTTGGTTTGCGTCCTGGGAATAATTTGTATGTGGACATGAAGAGTGTATGATGGTATACGGATGATACTTTTGTCTGTCTTAGAACTCCCTTGTTGCTGATTCTATTCAGTGTTTTATAAACGTGCAAAAACTACATTTGGGTTATGGAGAACATAATTCTCAACAGCTTTGTAAAAGAAACAGTATACCCATTTTATTCTTGCTTTAGGTTTGACCGTTAGCTTCAACTCGCCATCCTGAGCATTTCTGACAACAAGCAGAAACCCCAAATGTAGCAGTTTGGTTTTCGTTAGCCAAGCAACTTCCATTACACCTGGCAGAGTGTGAAGTCATGCAGCAAGGTTCTTGATGTTAACTCTCTGTTACTGACTTTGGAGAACAAGCCCATGCCAACTCTTCAGCTGGCGTATTTTGAGTTTCTTTAGAACATGTCAGCGCGACAGGCAGCTGTTGCCATTCAGCTTTGGCCAGGGACAATTTTAATAGCTAACAGCACATTTTGGGCAAAATGAGAAAAACAGAGGGTGCAGTGCTAAGAAAGAAGTTGCATCAGTCTCATACATTGTTTGGATGCTGTCTCTGTTCTGGGGTTAAAAATATCCTGAAGTACCAATATAGAGTGCAAAGCTGTCAGAATATATTATGAGGAAGACAGGAAATTTCTGTTGTCAGTGAGAGCCGCTGGCTTTTATTATTACAATCGAATAGCATTTCTGCATCGTACACAATGTTACTAATAATTGCTCATCGTTCAGGAGGGTAGTAAAGGAGTTGCTTCAAGGAACATAGAGTCATCCTACACCACAGTGTAATTGATAATAAAGATGTATTGACTTCAAGGAAAATGATTTCCTTACTATACACTGACGTTTTACTTCTGAAATCTGCTTTAAGAAAAATATTTCATTTTATTTACTGGTGTTTTAATGGATATTTGGTATGTCGGTCCAGTTTTAGGGCTCCTTTTGGCAACTTCACAGCTCAATTGCTTCTGTATTATGATCTGTGACCTTGATACAGGCAACAGAGGCAATTACTGCTCTCTGATGTTTTTGCCTGGTTTAATAAAACACATTCTGCATTTGGTTAATAATGTCCATAATGGTAAATGCTTTTAATGAATTTCCTCATTGTAAAATATCATTAATGTAATATTTTCCCTGGAAGACTGACATGATGCTTGTCCTAGAAAACGTTATGCTCTTTCAGGATTTATAGATATGGATGCCATACCTAGCTGTGTCTGTCCGGTGTGTGGAAGCTTTGGAAGCTTGGAATTTTTTTACCCAGCAGTATTTGTTGCTTTCCTTAATGGGTAGAACAGCCCAGACCAGCAGCTCTTCTTGCCGCCCCCATCCTTTCCATCAGCAACCCAGCCAGAAAATCATCTTTTTTTTTTCTTTAATGTAAGCAGAAAGCTCTTGAGACCAGTTTAGAAAAATGGACAGAGAACTCTGAGAGGAAGAGTTCAGTTTATATATTCCTCCTAAAAAGCATTTTTTTTTCTACGCCATGTTCTAATAGTGGTCTAGCTAGAGCTAGTACTTCAATAGCTATCACATCTTTTTACTCTAGAAGATGTTGTTCTTCACTAAACAGCGTGATTATTTTCTTTGTATGTCCTCTGGCCAGTCAGTGACTCCTGTAGAGCAAAGCAGGAGAGAAGGAGCTCTTCTAATGATATTCAGTCTAATAGTTCTTTCACTGTAGGAGGAAAGAGGAAGTTCTAGAGACCCAGCATAGATAGGTATAAACAAATTCTGTTCTCACTATGTGTCTGTACAAGCTATACAAGCTGGCCCTTTCTGCTTGGTGTCATATGAGTAATTCATGGCAGTTGGCTTTGCTTTTTTGCTGTCATTATCCTCATCATCTTCTGGCGCATTCTTTGCTGCTGTATACAGCGAAGACCCTGTGTATTGACATTAACGACTGTGTGGTGGTGTCGTTGAAAACAGTACTGTTTACTTACCTCCTGTCAACTCAAGCTGCCTTCACGACTTCTGTGGATATGTACCTGCACTACACGTAGCATATTCTTCAAAGTATTTTTCCAGTCTAACTGAAGGCTGACAAAAACAGAATCTCACATGCATGTGCACGCACACTCATATGTTATGTATGTGTATTTATAGATTTTATAAGTACGGATAAGCCTTATGTACCTATCTGTCTTTCCACTTGTAGTGGAAATGTGCTGCAACACTCAAATTAAGAGTATTGCTTTTGTGTGTGTTAGGTACATACGATAGCAGAAGCATTATTATCTGATAATTTTTTTTGGCAGAATTCTGAAATCCAGTTATTGATGAACGGTGCTTTCAGGTGTTGCTGTTTATACAGTTTAAGAAAGCTGTGTCTTGCCTCAAGATAAGTAGCTCTGATGTCACTTTAATGTGAAGGTTATGCTGCCTAAGATAGTATTCTTATCCTGTCAGTTTTAAAATATAGTTGCAAAGCACAGAAGCCTTCTAACGGCCTGTGTTAACCGTCTGTAGTAACAGTCTGTCGGTATTGAACTGGTTCAGTAGCTTTTAAATTCTGATACTCAGGGGGATATACATGCAATATTTAATTTGTTTGTTTGTTTTATGCTCAGCTGAGCTAGATGCTGAACACGCACAGAAGGTTTTGGATATGGAGCACACCCAGCAGATGAAGCTAAAGGAACGTCAGAAGTTCTTTGAAGAAGCCTTCCAGCAGGACATGGAGCAATACCTTTCTACAGGATACTTGCAGATAGCAGAGAGGCGAGGCAAGTTTTAAAACACCTTCTGTGTATCATGTTTTGTACATAATACCACAAACTCACAAGTTGGAGAACATTGTTGAGCGGTCAGTCAGTTGAGGAGTCAGCAGCAGTTTTAATGCTTACCTATGAAGCATTGCAGTGTCTGAATTCTTCTTCTGTAGAATTGAAACTTCAGATAAGCTCTTTAAACAAACTTTGGGTTCCAGGGGAACTAGTCCCATTAGAAAATCCATCAGACTCTCTGCTTGTTGTCTGAGAAAATGCAAAGTACTGAACTGCATCTGGAACAGCACTTTTCTCTACAGCTGAAGAGTGCATCTATATCTATAAAGAGATAGATGGAGGTGGCTGCTTCTATCAAATGGGATATCTATATATTCTACCCCAGCCTGGGATTGTCACCTGGCAGGAGTCGCCTCAGAAAAATTTTAAAAATGCAGACAAAAGCTCATTGTTGTATTTCAAACAGTTCCCAGGTGGTAGCTATTTCCACTGTCTATGTAAAATACAGAGCATGTGATTAGGACATGGGAGATCAGATTAAGCTCTCTCCTTATTATGAGATGAGTCAAGTCTGGCAACTCCTGACTAGTTAAAGCACAAGAATACCATAGACTACAGACACTTCTGTGTGGGAGGTATCCATCTGCTGGGCCAAAATGCAGGGATTGTAGGAGCAGAAAGCAAGCAAGCAGGAGATTACGTCACTTGTGGCAGGGAAAAAATGTCAAAACGCTGTCCCTGCTCCAGGGACCAGTTCTGCTACATCGTTTGTAATGTCAGAGCAGGGAATACAATCCGTGATTTCCATTTCTCTGCTTGAGTGCTAGAAACACTCATCTGCAAGATGCTGAGTTGCTAGGACAGTCTTCTGAGGAGAGGGATGTGTAAGTCTAAGTTCCTTTGCTGTAGGAAGGAACTGAGTTTGGGTCTCCTGCTTTCTGCATGTATATAGTCCACTTAGACTAAAAGTGGACGTTGTCACTGGCTAGTACAGGACACACGGCTCTGTTGGAGGGTTAGGCTACCTACCTTTCTGAACTTCAGCTTTGCAGTGTAATGCATAACCCGTGTGTATCAAAGAAACTGTTTCAATGAAAGATTGACCCCTGCAGTACATGTAAAACTACAGAGCTATAGTATATTTGGAAAAAACCCAATCAAATTATAGGATTTCAGCTCAGGTCACATATGAAGGCTTTTAATAGTGTAATTGTTAAATTTAGATAAACCATTAAATTGTTCATTGTAATATTTTATGTTATACATGCAACAACTGGACTTAAATTTGACTTAATTTAAATTTGACTTTAATTTGGACTTAAATACCCCTGAACTTACTTGTTTTGTGTTTGCATGTTTTATTGTTGGAGGAAGAAGATGCCCATCCAACTATTCATCCAAGTATTTAATTTCCTTGCGAATTGTCAGTATTATATTGACAAGAATAAGCACTTTGCTTGATTAATTAATAATGTGAAATCATCTTCATGCTGAGAGAAGATATGGGGCATCAGGCTAGGTTTTATATACTGCTGTCATTTATTAGACTGAATGAGGAAGAAGAATAGCTGTTCTCTCTTGACATTAATCCTTATTTCTGCATTTCCCCGTCCCTTGTATATTGACATTTAGTGATTGTGTGCTTAAATGTGTTTGTTTTTCTCTAAAAAGACTTTTAATTGAGAGAATTTGAGTGTTGCAAAATGGAAAGTTTCAATCTTTGCCCCTGAGCCCCATCCTAGCATATTTCTGACTATGCTATTGCTATAAATATTGTTGCTAAGAATGTTTTGTTTTACAAAGGCAGTAATGGACATCAGTTTCACAACAAAGATTGCACAGAGTACTCTTGGATTTGGGCTGAGATTGCTGCTGAGCAGCTCCCGTGGGTGTGCTCCTTCTATATCTGGTTTAATTATTACTAATGCATACAATTATAGCAGCTACTGAAGCCTTTATAGGTAGTAACATTGTGTAGTTGACTGTCAGTTTGCTCATTGCACTGTTTTTACTACAGAACCGATTGGAAGTATGTCTTCCATGGAGGTGAATGTGGACATGCTGGAACAGATGGACCTAATGGACATGTCTGACCAAGAAGCACTTGATGTCTTTTTAAACTCAGGAAGCGAAGACAACAATATGCTTTCTCCCATGCTGGGTATGACACTAATAATGACGGTGTGCTTAGAGACAACGTGATAGATCGCCAGAATTGCTCTAATTTGTAAGGGATTATGTTATCTCATGAAACATTATGCTGTACGTAGATTGAATATTTTTCATTAGTGGTTTTCAAAACATTAATATTTAGTTGAAGTACAAGAGGGCTTGCTGCAAAACTACTTGGTATTTCTGGACTGTCTCTCTTTTCATGTAGTTACTGCAGCTTCATGTTGTATTTGTCACGGTAGGGGTAGGTGATGTGTTACCTGCTGCATTTAAAGTGCATTTACCTCTCTATAAAGCTAATAGAGGACATGTTAACAAACATCAACAGAAATTTTGCAGTAGGTAGGTTTTTATTTTTAAGACTGCTTTCTTAGAATTTGTGCAGAATGTTGGTGTTTTGAAGTAAATTCGGAGCAGTTGTATAGTGCAAAGTCTTCAGTGAGAGAGGTTCAGAGACGTGGTTCGATTTGGCAGTCCATGTTATAAAACATGACAATGTTCTGGAAGCTTCTAAATAGTGATTCTGATGCTGCAGCTCTTTCATGTAGCCTACTTACTGCTAGTAATGTTGGTTAAATTGGATTAAATTAATCCAAAATTTTGTTTACGTGTTCTGATGAACAAAACCAGATTAACATTTTGGCAAGTTTGCAGCATGATGCTTAAAGCAGGGAATTAGTAATACTGGATACTTTATCCCAACGGAAGTGTGCTTTCTTAATCAAAACCTTATTTTAGTACAAAAATCCTTTTCCCAAGAGCCAAAACAAGTTTTCTTGGGGGAGATGATGAAGCTCCTTTAAATGTACTTAGATTTCTTTTCAAATTACAGGTTCAAATATTTTTATAAAACTACTTACAGTGAAGAAACAGTGTGCTTTAAATCCTATACTTTATTTTGGGATACGTAAAGAAAAATGTTAATAATATCCTGGGGTCATTTTCTTTCTCCCGATGTGAAGGTGATTATTACTTGCTGCGAACATGAAAAGCGTACGGTAAGTAGTCAAGGCACACTTGACTACTCAAGGTTTTCATGCTTTATTGAAAAAACTGAATTCAGATGGCTGGTTTTGGGTAGGCATCCAATTCATGCATTGTTAAGGGTGATCGTTGTTTGAGCACGCAAGTGATTACAGAAGCTAGGGCTGCTTTCCCCTTGCTGGATCTTTGGCAGATGTTGGACCGAGCAGCTTTGTGTCTTAACAACAAACAGTGTAAGTGGATTACCTAAGGAAGTGTAGAAACTACGAGGTCTGGTTGCTTTTTCCTAAATAGATGTAAAACTTATTAGCCTTTGAGAAAAAGATGTCATTTATTTTGTGCTGTGATGTAACTATTACAGTGTGTATGTATAGATAGTCTCTATATATTTACTATGTGTAGGCACGTACTCTGAAAGACAACGTACCGGTGTTCCAGCACCGTAACCTTAATGCAGAGGTTGGGCAGGCTTGCAGCAAGACTTACTCCTCTGCAGTTACTACTACCACTCTGTAATAGTCTTGTCAGTCGTACCGTTGTGGTTCCAGACAATTTTTTTCCCCTCTGAATGAGAGGGGTTTTTGTGCTTGCCTGAAGGATCTTGCACCCTAGGGTCAAGCCAAATACATACATTAGTCTTCATGCTCAGAAAAATGAGGTGGCTTAAAGATAACTCTTCATGTTGCTGCCAGTGGAGAGCGGGGTTGGTCAGGGGAAGATTTGTTTCACAGTTTTACTGAACACCCTAGAACGCAGGTAAGTTATTTTAGTAACTGCTAAAATGAAAATCAGCTCAAGGCATCGAAACGTGTTTAAATTTGTCTCGCTACAAACGTATGGGCATAGGGTCTGCAACGTTCTATGATAGTAAGTTGAACTGAAAAATGTATTCGCCTCTGCCACTCCAGAAAACTCCTCCCGTGTGTTGTGTAAATTAATCTAACAGGCGTTGGTGTGCACAGCATAGAGACGGGTATCTTTAGAAACATCTTCCTGGTATTGTAGTACATCGGTATCACTTGTCTTCAGTATAAAGTCACGTACTACCCGAGGAAGCAACGCAGCAAACCTGCTAGACATCCTGGACTGACCCCGTCGGGTGGACTGGCAGGGTGTTTCCAGTCCAGGCAGGTTGGTTGGGTTGGTTGGTTGTCAGAGTTGTGAACGTTGTACCAGATGTTTAGCAACTTGCGTTTAAACTGGAGACCCACTGAGGGCAAGTTTCCCTCTGGAGTTCTTGGGTCCCAGAGAGGCAAAAACAATGTCACATACAGGGCTACTTGCTGTCCAAGCTTAAGTCCAGAATTTAAGGTTGCAGGTCATTAGGGCAAGAAATGTGCTCGAGCACCAGCTACTGTACCTTTCAGTGTCTGGCACAACAAGCTTCTGTTGCCTCCAGATGCTGTTGTGACTGTTCTCTTGTTACCATTTAACTTGGATGCTTGGTACGATGGTGGGGACCAGTCACAGGGCAAGGCAGTGTGAGCTGCTCTGCAGGCAGCCTTCGCAGAGTTAAGGTGTAGGGATTAGCTCATCTCTAGCCGAGCTTCTTGAAACCTTTTTATATTAAAATGCCACAGGATTTTTTAGAGCATTTTCTCACTAAGGTTTCTCAGCGCTGAAGCTGGGCACCCTGACTACGGAAAAACCCTTCTTAGCTATAATAGGGAAGGCAAAAAGGGCTTAATTTGGCAGATCACGTAGAAAGATTTATTTAGATGTTTCCCCTCTTTCCTTCTTATTTACTGCCAGAAGTGTCCAGAGAAGAAGATCGAAGACAATTTTGAAATCTTAACTCCCAAACTGGAGTTACATTCCACTGAACTGGCTTAGAATTAAGTCTTTTTACAGAGGATATGGAGGAAGCATAGTCTGAAGATCCTGTTCCTGTGCATGTGAGCTATGATACAGCTTTACCAGAGGAACGAATTCTTTCATGCTGTGGACAAGAATTAGTTTTGCATCTTGATTTTTAGCCAAAAATGGAGATCACTGTTACTGCCTCTCTCCCAGTTGTCTTTTTTTTTTTTTTTTTTTTTTTTTGTAACTTCACCCAGGTTTATTTATGTCATTCTGTTGGACAGAGTTTGTCTGGAAGACTTTCCTATTGGTGATGATTCTCGGCACATGCTGAAGTCTGAATGGACTTCGGAGTTGGGAGGATTAAGTGGTGTTGGCTGACAGGCAAACTGGACATCAGATATGTCTCTTAACAGTCAGGATTTAGCGCTCTTGCAGTCTTACCTTGTTCGATCTCAAGCGTTAGCAATATTAGAATGAGCGAGGGACACAGACACCATCAGAAACGGATCAAAACCAGCCTGTGGCTTGTATTTGAGATCAGCTTGAGAAAAGCCAAAAGCAGCTTTGTGTTTTTGGAGGGTTTTTTTAATGGTCTTTTGCAAAAGCAGCAAAACAGCCTGAATGCAACTCATTAAGCACCGTGGAGCTCAGTTAATATATTGACTTCTCAGTTCACTTGCTGAGCCACAGCTTGATTTTTTGCTGTTGTTCTTCTTTTTCCAACTATAAGGGCCGGACACCAACACCTACGTGAATGAGATAAGTCTGCAGGTTCCCAGCCAGTCTGAATTACGCCAGAAACTGTCTTCCCTGTCCTCCACCTGCACCGATTCTGCCAGCCAGGACGCCAGCGAAGGAGAGTCTCCCGTGGTTCAGTCTGATGAAGAGGAAGTTCAAGTGGACACTGCTCTTGCTGCTGTAACTGAGAGAAAGGGCGCTTCAGATGTTAGTGATGAAAGTGACTCTCAAACTATTTGAATCTTAAAACCATATCCTTTAAGAATGACTTCTGAATGAATGAACAAGTGAATGAAGAGCTTGCCTGTGTAACAATTTGCTAACCAAGCGTTAACAGCCAGATCTTTTTACTTAGTCATACCGCCTTTTTACCAAATTGCCAGTCATGTGGAGGTTGGTTTTTAAAAAAAATATTAATGCCTAAAGCACACACACTTTAACAGTAGTCTTGGGGCTCAGGGGAGCAGTAAAACTGTTGTATATACTATGTATAAGAGAATTAAAGCAGAAAGATACAAGTTACTTTGACCACTAACCTTTCAATGGCTGATTGGAAATCCTTAGACTTGACGTGTAATACCGAACCCAAATTGTTCCTTGCATGTTTTCAGCTGCTGCAACCGAAGATTTAGGATCCAAACCACAACGAAAAATTATTATTTTCTACTCTTTACTACCTACTGTCCGCCTACTGCCTTGTCTACTAAAGCAGCAGTGTCTACTCTCTCACACTTCTTATTCAGGACCAACTTAGTTATCATAGGTGTTAAGGAAAAAAAGGAAAAAAAAAAGAAACGGAAAAGGAGGAGAGATGCATATTGAAATGTTACGCTCCTCGTGGAGCAGATATCTTAGCATTGTATAAACTTACTCCTCTTTCGAGATAAAATAAAGTATTTCTATCCCAACCATGTCTTTTACTTGATTACCCAAATATTTTATCCACGACAGTGAACAGAGGAGACTAATTCAGCCATCAGAAAAAAAAATGGTTATTTATACTGAGCACCAGTGTAATTTACTTTTCCATGGTAACATCTGTTTGACTACACTGATGCAAGCCAGCAATTTAAGGGCAATAAACCTGAACTAATTATAAAGTGTGTACATTTTATAAGCTTTAGGACCCATAGCCATCGTCATCTTACTGCCATTTTTTTTCTGCAGTCATTTTTCTCTCTAAACTCGAGGTCTGAACGTGTCTAACACCTGTTTCTTGTCAAGTCTCAGGCTCTGTTTGCAGGGATCTGCTCTCCTTTGAGAAGGCTCCTGGCTCCTGCTCTTCATGCACAGAGGGAAGGAATGTAATCAGAGACAGCGTAAGTAAAAGGACGAGCTGTGACGTAAATCCCTTCCAAAACCCGCCCTGACGCAGCTAATGGTTGGGCAGGAGGCATCTCCTGCTGCTCGCCAGCTGGGAAGTGGCCAGTTTCCTTAGGGATTCACTCTGCCTCCTGTTACCTGACAAAGGGTTTCCTGACCCCTCGCTGGGAAACGAAAGCTAGAAGCTCCCTACCTACAATTAGCTACTAACGAGGCATCTGTTGAAAGAAGTTTTTCTTGAAGGGGCTTCCTTTACTCACTCACTTTCCAGAAGACAGACAAAATGTCCAAAAAAGTTTTGTTTTTTTATTAAACCTCGTAGTACAAACCTGGAAAGTAAACAAAAAACTGGCAATAAACAACATGAAGTCTTTCCTTACAAGGAAAGAGAGCAGAGCAGCGCTAATAAATTAAATGTCAAACTGTAAGCCATAGTCAGAAGTTTACTGTCAAGAGGGAAAAGTACACAGCAAGGCCATAAAAACCAGACAACCACATTTGAAAACACTTGACTCTGTTTATGTTATTGTTAAATATTCCAAAACAGTTCAGTCTTCTGCAACAACAACCAACAAATTGTATTATAGGACTTTCCTGACAGTCACCACTGGCAAGCTCAGTGCAATATGGGTAGCTACGGTATCGTTGAATTCAATTACGAAACAAAACAGTTTGTGAAAACATTTTCCCTTTTTTATTCCACACATACTGTACACACAACCAGAAAAGGGCAACAGCTACTCCATTATTATTTTTTGTTGTTGTTCAGTGATGTAAGCAGCACTTATAAATGTTACAAGAAAAACCCTGTAAGCATCCAATCCAACCGATGAAGAAAGTGAAAAGTAAGGCTTTTATTCATCTTGTCTCTTCGCCGTCCCTCCCCCCACCCCAAGAAAAGGCTCAAGTATTTAAAAAAATTTACAGGCATATGTACAAAAGGTGTGATTTTTTTTTTTTTTTGTTACAACATGAAGAGAAAAAATAGACAAGATGAAAGCAAATGCATTTTCACATTCAAAAGAAATACGCAGACCTGCTAGTGGCTCTAAATGTGATCATATAATGAAACAAATTCAAAACAAAAATTAATGCTTGACTGTGTAAAGGTGTGAAAAACAGCAGTGGAATGGGAATGGAATGTTAGAAAGATTGCACGTCTATGACAAAAGAAGCACTTATGGCTTCAATCACTTTTTTTTCTTTTTTCTTTTTTTTTTTTTTTTAAAGGATGCTATTGAAGGGTTTTTGATAAAGTAGCCAACAGCACCAAAAAATAACAGAATGGATTTCCTAATGAAATCAGGCACAGTTTTCCCTCACATGACTCCTCAAGGCAGGCAGTCTTTTTTCCTCCTTTTTTTTTTTTTTTTTTTTAATTTTTTTATTTTTCCCCCTCAAAACAGATGCATAGTGATGTGCTGGTAAAAGAGAACATACTCCAAATCTCCTCCTTTTGCCTACAGTTAGGAAACAAAGTCCATCTTCAGCTGCCATAACCTCCCAAAGAAAGTGTGTATTCTCCAATTTAAAAAATTACAAAACTTATCTTGCTGTGACAGAATAAAAGACAGCCAAAGTAAAGCAATTTCTTTCAAGTTTTTGTCTCCTATCCCTTTTCTCTCTAGAAAAATCTGCTCACATGACTGGAGAACAAATTATAAAACACATCAAACTTTAACCTATTCAAAAAATGGGTTAAAAGCCTTTTTTCACAGTTACCAAAAAGGCTTTTTACTTTTTCAGCCATAGGGACAATACAAATTAATATTTTATCAGCCCCTTGCCGGTTTTAAAACAGTGAACATACGGCAGTTTAAAAAAATCAGACTGCTGTATCTATCTATTCTAAGTACAAAAAAAAAAAAAATTCAACAGTTTAATGCTAAAACAAAATTAGTTCTCTAAAACCAGAAGAAAATCTTCTTTAGAGCTAGTGCAAAGACAGCTTGTATTCTACAGCAAGTACTCCAAACTATGGTATAATAATTACAAAAAATATATATAAATTGACAAAATGAGAGTGTTGGCATCTTCAGGATTAACTTGAAGCACTTTTGGATGAACTGGAGGATGAAAGCCTAGATGATGGCACGTCAACTGTCGCTCTCTTACGAGGTCCTCTTTTTGGTGTAGGCTTGCTGATACAGTTCTCAATGCTGCCGTTTTTACCAGATACTTTTCCACAGATTTGATTGACCAGACTGATTATTTGTTCCTGTTCAGGAATCAGGAAAAACAAAACACAGATTAGCAGCTGCTCTTTCCCCAGTCACTTCTGATGCACAGAGATGTTAGCGCCGCCTTTTTGACTGGGGTGGGGCAAATCTATATATGCATGAGCTTGGCTCGTATACGACTTACAGTGAGTAAAAAGTACTGTGTAGGGGTCCCAGTACTGCCCTGGCTGAAGCTTCACCCCTCCAAACTTACAGACAGTAACCAGTAGAATAGGAAACACCTGAGCTCCAGCCACTGAGCAAGACTACAGAAGCTGGGCTGCAAGGTTTCTTCCCTAGGGCCAGGAATGTTCTTTAGATACAATTTAAAATCTACTGCTGAACAAAGTTATAAATGCCATAAATTTAAATCCCCAGTAACATAGATTATAACTTACTATTTACTACTTATTTCTTTAAGAAAAAAAAGCCACTTTTTGTTTGCGACGTTGTTGTCATTGGTTACAGGATGCTACTTTTGTTTAATGCTATGTAGGATCCCCGGGTGTCCAGCTGCTCCGAGCCCGTGCATAGAGAAGGCCGCTCGCTGCCACGCAGGAAAAGGGCTGAGGATGAGGACAGGAGGAGTCCTTGAACCGCACATCAAAGTGCCGTGGCTAAGACTCCACTCCTAATTCCATTACATTCAAGGATTTGATGAAGTTTGGGTGGTGGGAGGGAGATTATTTTGAACTGGCTGCCCCATCCTAGTAAGAATGTTAAGAAATTATTTTTGTTGAAACAGCCTCTTAATTAAGTCTACCTAACAGTTAAAATTAAATAGCTGTAACAAATGGCATTTGACATGCAGGTTATCTCTCTCCCCATTCACAGCCCTCAAAAAGAATTCCGTAATAATAACCAGGTGTTTGGGGAAGAAAAAGAAAATAAAAATCCTCATCATCCAGTATTGAAGGAGAGGTTTTTCTTGCCTTTCACAAGTGCAGCTTAAAATAGCTACTTTGCAATTATAAAACCTAGCAAAAATAATTACTGCATGTGATTCTGCTGGAAAAGGCGGCTTAGAAAACCTCAACAGAATTTAACAGATCTGTAAAAACACAGCACGTAAGGGACTGAATAATCTCAAGAATAAGAGAAATACATTAAAATTTATGAGTAACTTCCTGAAACTCTGCAGTGTTCATCGTCTCATTACAAAGGCAGTGCCACTGTTGTCTAGGCATCTTAGCTTGTAACTCATTCCTGGCTACAGTACCTGATACCACAGCGAGTCTACAATTAAAAATGAACAAAGCCACAAGGACAGGATCATCCTTAGACTTACTTTGACCTTTTGGTGTCCCCCCCCCACGTGCATATGTCAGGAACTCCTGAAAAGCCCATCTCAAAAAGCTACTTGTGCCAGCACTGATCTCCAAGAGCTCATTTTGTAATTTCTCCCCCACTGCTTCACTCTCCACAGCTGGGGCTCACCGTAAAGTGCTCCCCACCCACCCCCTCACACACTGCCTGTCCCAGAGGAGGTAACCAGACAGGCAAAGAGGCACGATGTGACTTCACTCGCTGCAGGGCAGCGTTAGCCCAGAACCCAGGCACGCTCCCAAACCACCAACTTGAGCCCTGTGATTATTCATCATCACACGGATGGCTTGAAGCCATTACCGGACCCTCTCATCTACAGGTTTGCCTCAAAGAAGGTTCAGGCTGGACCAGAGTAAGTTAGTCTGAACTTCTGGTTACTGACAGGTCAGTTATCCTGAAGTACAGAAGCTCCAACGCAGTAACCAGGCAAAGCGTAGCCTCACGTTCTGCGGCATCCCAAAGCATTAAATGGCTTCTCTGTTCTCTAATGCGTGTTCGGGCAGTTTAAGCTTCAGGTTTCATCTTTGTAACCGTATATCGCTCTAGTTCTCTTACTTAGATCATAATAAAGTGCTGCCGTCTCACACCAAAGAAAAATAAAAAACCCCACCAAACGGCAAAGCTCAGTCTCCTGAGGTCTCGGCAGGACAAAAGCAGAGCTAAGTCCAGTCCCCAGTTTTCGGTATGAAAGCCCCCCCCAGCATGGCAGAGCTGCATCGTACAGACCTCATCGTAACGGTACATCATTTTCAGTCCCCGACAAGACTTCTGTTTTTCCACATGCCGAAGGGCACACTCCAAGCAGAAGACAACATTTTCGTTCTCCTGTACAACCTATAAAAACGCAGAGATGGGGGGAGGAAGCGCAGTGAGCTCGGACTGTAGCCATGTTACACACACAGCATTCCTCACTGTCACGTGTGAATTACTAAACCTGTATTTTACTACAAGTTAGTGGAAGGAGGCGTAAACAAGAAACGTCACACGTTGTGAAATGATTGAAAAATGTGTACGAAGAAATGCACATCGCTTTTTGAGTGCTAATGTTGGCAGATACATACAGGTTTTTTAAAAACCACCAACAGTAATGGAGGCCAAATCCAATTAATGATATATGCATAAAGCTTGATTGGTATCTACAGATTTCCTGAAAGCAGCCGTTTCCCATTACTTTAAAAGCTGTCTTCGGTAAGGATAGAGTCAGAAGCTTGGCCACAGGATTCCTCAGCTCCTGCCTGGCTCAGCAGAGGTCACATTTGCTCTGCTGGCCACCTGCCAAGCCTACAATTTCAGCTTGGAATTTGACAACCGAGTTGACGTCTTGTCCCTTATTACTGTTAAGAGAGACAACGGGGAAAAAAAAATCCTTCCCTCAATTACACTTACTCCAGAGCAAACGGACCACAATTAAGAGGTTTTGGTTGGCTGCTTTTTTAAACAAACTCATTTTAAAGTTACTTCAAACGAGTGCTGCTTAAACATGTCTTAGTGCTCAGTGCTCTAAAGACATGGATAAACTCAGCTTATTTTGTCCCAGGAAGGGAAAGAGCTATATCTCATCATTTATCAGTTACATTGTATTTCCATCAAAATCCTAACATTTATAACCAGAAAAACCTGGCAGATGACAGAAAGACAGACTGAATATGGAGTCACACGCACAGTATTATGTTTATTTAAGTATCTGATCTTGGAATTAGGCGGTATGTCGAGTTATGGGAGGGGCTTTGGTTATTTTTAATGAAACGGCTGTATTTCTAGGTGTTCTGCACACAGCTGAAAACCTGAAAGTGTCACCACAGGGGTTAGCGCACCTTCAAAGGCCTGTAGGCAATTACTTCTAAAAAGAGAGAAGGTTTATGGGCGTGACATCTGTTTTTGCGCTGACAGGTTGGCAAACAGCATCATGGCTTGGTGGACAGGATACAGCCACCCTGCGGGCTGGCTTGCAGGGAAACTGCTGCAGCACGAGCTGTAGCTGCATCCCTGAGACTTGGGGCATGTATTTGTGTTGCTGGCTCAGCCCCAGAACTGCTCTGCCAGGACTTACTGGCCACGGGCAACCTGCAGGTATCTTTGTTCCCCCTTCCTAGTGCGGCGCAGACACTCTGGTGGGTGTCCGAGAGCGGCTGGGTGACTAGTACATCCCTTCCTTGCAGGGGGAGGGATGCTGGCTGACACTAACCATTGTCTTCTGTCACCACCTTCCATCACGTAAGGTGATAAAAGTTCTGACACAGCAAATCACCATCTCTGCATCTTGTGTGGAGCGCAGGAGATGCCGCTGTAGTTACGTGTTGTCTCTCAAATGCTTGTAGCCTGTCACAGTATGTTATAAACAGACCAGGGGGGACAGTACCCCAGCAGAGGCAAAGGATTTTACTCACCATGGAAAGGTAGCACAGGTGCTGACAGATCTGACATCTCCTCTCTGACGTTTCTAACTGCAACCACTTTCGAGGCTTTTTCTTTCCATCCATCCCCGTGCTGCTGCTGTCGTGGCTGCCGTAGCGCGCTGAAGAATGGAGACCTGCCTCGTAAAGCTGCCGCCGCTGCCTCAGCTCCGTGTCCCTGTGAATGTTTTAATGCAATCAGACGTCGGCATCGCCTCATACCACCGCAAAGCCATCTACAATCACCCTTTTACCACGATCGCCACTGAGACCTGAACTGCACACAGCAAAGCCCTGAGTGTTGTTGGAGGTTTGGTGCCACCCCCTGCGCACGGTGAGAGCCCGCCACCACCACAGAAACGGGTCCTGATTGCAAACGCTGTCTCCCAATTTTAACAGCGACCACTGTATCAAGGCAGTGGTTCTCAAACTGCTCCACAGAGAACTGGGAACTGCCGAGTACTTCCTGGAGGTCGATGGCGCTCGGGGCCATGTGGAGAGTTGGGAGATGTGGCTAACATGACTGTCATTCCTGAAGTTGCCAAAAGCCACCTTGAGGAGGAGGAGCTGTTGCTGACAGGAGTAACATTGCCACCTTCATCAGGAGGCAGAGATGAACCAAGGACCTGCTGCCATGAGGTGCTTCAGGCAGGAAAGGGGAAGCAGGGCAAGTGATTGATTGTGCCAAAAGACGAGGATCTTGCTGTACACCCAGGGGAAAAAGAAGGAGATGTCAATTAAAAATAAAGACTAAGCCCTCCAGCCGCCCTTCACCCACGGCATCCACAAGGTGGACAATACCTCCTATGCCGGACTATACAGCATTAGGACAGCAGGCTGGGTTGGAGCCGAGTGGAAGGCAGCAAGTGTGGAGTGAGCTGAGCAGATGGAAGGGGAGAAATAAAAACTCTCACTACCAGACACAGCTGAAGATGGGTGGAGAGCCAAGCTAAGCAAATGGCATGGGCAAACCGAGCAACCAAGGCAGATCAGGAGAGGAGGCAGCAAAAGAAACAGCACAAACAAGCAAAGCAAAACAAAGGGAAAAAATTATGGTACAGTGTCCCACTTTGGTTGGTTTTTTTTCAAGTTTTGTTGTTTGGGCTTTTGTTTTACATAAGCAGCCACAGGAAGAACCGATATCCTCCAGAGAATTCCAACCTAAGCATAAGAACAAGTTTGAGAACCACTCTGATAGAGGTCGATGTGATCGTCTACCAGCAAGCACCAACATTTCTGTTTCACCTTTTGCACTTGTAGACTTTTCCTCTTCAAGGAAAAAAAAAAACCAAAACAAAACCAAAAAACTTGGAAGTGATTATTCCCACAGGGGAACCAGCTGCAGGTAAAGCAGTCAGCACACCTCTTTGTATTTCTTTATGAACACTAAAACAACACATGGGCTGGTTTCCCCTTCAATATGTCATTGGAAATTTTCCAAATGAACATGCTATAGTTAGTTAAATACAGTTTGTAGGTTCCATTCATCAAAACTTTCTTGACATCTCGAGTACCAGTTGTCACAAACTTGAAAGATAGGTAGGAACTACATGGTAGGGAACAAAAGAGAAGATCATTACACAGGAAGCCAGGCAACATTATGTTTTCTTTTTTTACCTATCTTAAGAGAATTCCTAAACACGGTTCCTTAATACTGGAGAGAAAAAGGAGCGTGAAGTTTTTTTTCTTTAAAACATTGACATTGTAATGCAATATACATTAGCACCCATGCATAAGCTACTCTCATACTCAGTGGTTTAAATCAAGACAACTTTCTCTATACAAAGTACCTCCTAGAACTGTAGTATAACGACCTTTATGCTGAAGACAAGGGTTCCTGGTGCAAAACCCATTACAGGCATGGATTGACAGTAGCTACTGATGCCGAGAGGCTGAAAAACTGAAGAAAAGGTATTTAACCACTTGGCACCACGTAGCTCACCTAAAGCATCAGGAAATCTTGACTCTCAGCACCAAGAATCAACAAAATAAAAACCCAAGGCAAACTGTAGTTTGAATTCTTTGATGGCGCCCGAAGTAGGGAATTCTTAGAGCAAGACATCCTAACCACGGGCACTCTCCCATCAGATACAGCCAAGGAAACTGCTTCTTCCACATGCGGCTGTCTTCAAGTACGTTTGCTGGGCTTTTGCTGGGTTAAGTGCAAGACATGTCTGAAATGGTTACTTACGTCATCCACCTCTGGAGTCTGTCAATGAAAAGAAAACAGGTACAACAGGCCCCCAATTCGTTACCTGAGCTCTCCAAGAAGGGATGATATCGTACTCAGAGTCGGCCCATTTTCCTTTTTTGCTTCTGCTGTTGCAATCTGATAAAGCAACTTTTCCATTGAAAATGGTTTGGCTATACGTCGTCTCTTCATTTCCTGGGACAGAAATTGCCAAATTAGTAGAGCAAATTTGAAAGTAAAAAGGTATGAAGAATTAATTCAATGTAGCAAAAAGTAGCCTTTTAAAACCACCAAAAGTATTAGCTTTCCATAGTCCGAATTAAACAAAGATTTCAGTTCCAGTTTACATCCAGCACTAACTTCACATTGAAATAAACGCTAATTAGAAACCAGTCCTTTCAGTCGAAAGCCTGGTGCCCGAGTGTTTTGCTGAATCGGGTCTTCCTGTGGAAAGGACTACGAGAGATGATTTTCTGCACATGCTTTAGGTGAACCAATGCCACAGAACAAAACTTGAGAACCTAAACCAAACGCGTGCCACCGGACAGTCACAATCAACTGCTTCCTCAGAGAATCCTCTAGTGCCTGTTATATCTAACATTTTGATTTCATTCAAAGTCACCAGCAGAAAAAAAAAAAAAGTATCTGCAATGCATGATGGCATATATATGGCTAAGAACTCAATCCATATGCTATATCTTTTCTTAATATGCTTTACTGTGAAATGTAATGCAGAGAAAAGGTAGGCAAAGCCTGCGTGTTCAAAGAGAATGAAGCAAAATGCAAGTATTCCGGTGGCCCCGCATTTCAGATATACCCTTTTTACATTAAAAAAAAAATAAATAATTAAACTTCATCAGTGAAAAAGACACAGATAGGAGAAGTGTCAAGAAAATGAGGAAAAAATAAAAGAAGGATGCCCAGGCACAGATTAGCATGCAGCTCACTGGAGGAACCAACAAACACCTCAAAATTCTCTCCCTAAAAATCCATTTTTCCTTTGGAGGCCAAGAGGAGTAACCCGATCACTTAAGCTCAGTAACGCACTGTATAAACTCTCAGCCACCCAGTAAAATCTATTCTTATGACCTGCTTGAACCTCAGGACTGCTGTTATTTTGCAACTTTTAAAACATTTTAAGACAAAAACTAGCAAAACAGGCAGATGTCATGGAAAAGAGACAAGAGGGGGCATCACTTCTGCCGGTTACTGGTTCCTCTCTGTGTAAGCTTTTAAAGCTACGTCTTTCATTCCTGTCAGTATGAACTGAGTGATTTTGGCAGCTTAATCCCTTTCCATAACTCTTAGGTAGCAAATTCTTTGATTTACTGTGCAGCTGGGAAAAGGCTAGAGTTTTCCCAGCGTCTGAAGAGGTACGTTTTGTTTTATACAGAGTCAGAGAGTTTACAAATGACACTAACACTGGAGTGTAATGTGAAGGTGCCATTTTGGTTCGGAGTGAAGTCCACCAAATACCTGCTTGGCACAAATAAAACCGAAGATTCACCTTTCGCCTTAATTTTTTTTCACCCTGTTTTGTAACTCTAATTACATACATTTGGTATTTCTTTTATCAGAACCAATATATCATAAAATTCATCATTTTTAATAGCACCGATCGCATGCATTGATGTGGTAACCACTATATATATCATAAAACGGACTAGTAACCTTTGCTGACCAAAAAGTGTTCTTCAGAAGGTTCTGCTGGAGCCTGTGCGGGGTCAGAAGGGCTGCACTTGTAGGAGTGGTAGGAGAAGTTTTGTTGTGTGTTAGATTTGCTTTGCGTGTTGTCTGAGGCTGCCTAAGAACAGGCACTCCAAGCCAGATCAAAGGCCCACAGGGGCACCACACGCAGCCAGGATAAAAGGTGACAGCGGGTGGCTGGAGTAAAAAGCAACATACCCTCCTGCTGGCTGGCAGCGCGGGGACATCCTGAGCCCACGACAGGGGCTGTCTTGCGTTTAGCATAACTCACTGCATCTGTGCATTTATCTGAATTTCTGAATCCATGTACATTTTTCTCTTCCACACGGTACTGAAGTACACAGATAAGTATTTTAAAACAGACTTTTGCTTGCTTTTGACCTACTGCCTGATAATTTCTTTTAATGACACGTTTTTCAATGTTATGAAAGTCAGCGAACACTCATATCATAATTATCACCCTGCCACTTGTGATCTTGTCTTACTATCGTATATGTCTCTCAGTGATCTATTTTCCAGGCTGAGTAATCTTACATTTAATACAGAGGCTAATTCGTACCTGTAATCCCCAATCACCACTGCGCTTTTTCTACTTTCTCTGTATTCCCTTTGCAATTAGGGATTCAGCGTCCAAGCCATACCATAGGCCATACCAAGAGCCTACCCAGTGCCACAGCAATGCTTCTGCTTTGTTCTCTGGTCTCTCCTTGAACACTCCTAACATTCAGATTATTTTTTAAAACCTCTCCAGAGCACTTGGCTGGCAGCTCCACAGGAAGCCAAAGACTTCTTTTTCTCAGTAGCAAGAGCTCGTTTAGAGCCCATCGCTCTGTCTGTCTAATTAGGATTATTTTTTGCTCCCGAGTAATTTAGAATTTATCAACACGTGAGCTTCATCTACCCTTTTCTCACTCGGATCACTCAGTATCATGAAATCTCTCTGTAACACCTCATAGCTTTAATTTTTGCTGTCATTAACATCAATAACCTCAGAATAAAGGATTAGTTTTGCTATTCACTTCCCCTTCTAGGTTATTTACAGACATGTTGAACTGAACTGGTCTTAGTACAGATTCCTGAGGAAGACAGTGAAAGACCTTCCTCCATGATAAAAACTGACCATCTGTTCCCATCCTCTCCTTCTCTTTAAAAGTTTGATGCATAAACTTTCCCTCTCAACCCGTGGCAGGTTAATTTCTTTAACAGTCTCTTCTGAGGAACCTTCCAGAAATGCTCACAGACTCTGTCAACTGGATCTCTTTGTCCATACACCCTTCCAAAAGTTTGAAGGCCTGGAGATCTCAACCTCGTTGCAAAAGCCCTGTTGATCGCCCTGGTCTCACTCTTTTCTACATTCATTTCTTCTTTTGGTCTTTAGGAAGTTGTTCATTGAAATCTCTTTCTGGTCTGCATTTGTGTGTATTTCCATGCATCTTGCTAGAGCGACTGTTTTACTTGCATTTTTATCTTATAGACACAAAAGGGATTTTTTTGGTCTCATTTCAAACAGACTCCTTTCTCCTGGTGTTCAGCCATGCCAAGCTCAGTGGGGGTTTGTCTTCTGCAAGTTTTTTTTCTGCTAGGCAACATGCATGTGTTGTGAGCCTCTAACACGGCATCTTTAAACAATTTCTTTGCTGCACGCAAACACTTAACCCTTCTTTCTGCATTCTCAATTTAACAAGCTTCCTTGGTTTTGTGCGAGGCTGTCATTTGAAATGAAACACCACAGCAGTGGTGGATATTTTGCGTTTTACTCCTCTTTCAGGGTTCTTCATCTCTGCTCACCATCACAGTGCAGCTATTTGATGGTGATCTTTTGAACTGGGCTCCACCATTCCTGAGAAGCGAGACAACGGTCTGTTCCCCTTGCATGGATTTCCTGACTTGCTGCTCCCTGAAGCCTCTTCAGTTCTGGCATCACACAGCGACACAACCACTGTCCCAGCCAGGGGGAGGAGACCAGCATTTCCCATTATCACCCTATGTCCTGTCCTCAAAGCTTCTCTAATCTCCTTTGGTGTGACACAGGCTACATCTACACACCACCCAGCATGGCGAAGCAGGAGAAGGGGATGCGCAGAGCGAAAGAGTCGATGCTGAGGACACCAACACCCACTGGACACTTACATGAAAGGCCAATAGCTTTACTTCAGAGCGGTCTAGCCTAGTTCTGTGGCCACACCACCACCAGTGTTTGGAGGACATAGGGTACACTTCTGGAGTGCCTCCTCCCATTTGGTTTCATCTGAAAGCAACCCAGTCTGCTCAGGCTAAGACAGCTGTGATAGGAACCAAGGAGTGGTAATGGTGGGGCCTCTTGGTTGGACTGTCAGGAGCACAGTGCTAACACCGAGATTTTCCTATTGAGGATGGGAAGATCAGTGCACAGAGATCCTGTCACTGGTGACAGAGTTACACCTGGCTTATCTGACTGTAAGTTCTCTTCTGTGTGCAGCACTGCTGCTCCAACAGGGTGACTAACTCCATCTCTCCTACATACTTCTTCCTCTTATATTACAGTAGCAGCTGAGTCTCTTCTTTCCACCAAGCACCTGGTAGGCCCTATTCCACCAAAGCCCTCCTTTAAAGCCAAACATTCCTTCTTCTTTCCAAACCTCTAGACCAGCGTGCATTCATTTAGTCCAATATTCTGTTTTCCTGTTTCCTAAATGACTTTTACTGACTTTGTCCAATGTCTTATTTGAGGACCTGGAATTCCCCTTTGCCATTGCAAACACACACTCTTCCACCACACCTAGAAACTTTCTCCCTCATCCTTAGTTTAAAATTTCAAGAGCTCTTAAGGTGTTTTTTAAAAGCCAGCAACCTAGTTCCACAATATGATTTAGGTGAAACCTGTCTGTCCCTTTTACACAGGCCTTTTATACAAACGCCTTTTTTATTCCAACAATTATCCCAACTTCTTATAAACTGAAATCAATGCAATTTCAGATGAAGAATTTCATTTTTTCATATATTAAAGGAAGATTGAGTAGTCATTTAATACATGAAATGAGACAACATTGTTTAGTAATATAAAGAGAGTCACTATAAAAAATCAGGTCACAGAATCACAAAATGAAAACAAAATTAACGTATCAAACAGCTGAAAATTGTCAATATTGCTGCGGAGAATGGAGAGACAGGAAGGTACAGATGTTTGACAGAGTTCAGTAATAGTCCAAAAGGGGAATCTTGGTCATTACACAGAACTTCTCACAACCTCTGAAAAGCACAATCCTGGCCAGCCTTTGAAAATGGCAAAGTGCCTTGTCAAAGTGAAGGAACCAAGGAAGAATTTCCAAAATTTAAGGGAGTTAGAACATAGGATAGTTTGAGGAAAGAAGAGGGGGAAGGAAAAAAAGGAAAATAACAATACAGTAGGTACAGTAGTTGTTTCCAGAGTTATTTTGATATAAACTCTTATCTGTGGTTCTTACAAAGTTTGTGAGAGTTATGAATTCACTTTCCAAGGTAGGTTATCATAGAATGGAATCTGCTGGATTTTCAGTCAGCTTGTATTTACCCAGTGCAAAGCTCTTAAAAACTAATCAAAAGAAACTGTTCTTCAGAATTTGAGGCACCAAGAAGAGCTTTTTAATTGCTGCATAGTGATTTCTTTCTCTTACAGAAGTGGCATTTTCACAATATCAAACAAGTGTTCAGTAAAGCAATAAATACAACATATGGAGTTAATATAATTGTGTACCTTCAGACAAAAAGGTTAGCCCAGGATTCTCATTCCTTACCTACACACATATACAATTCCCACCTTCCCCCCAAATAAATCTGTAATAAAATAACCTTTTATTTCAAACTAAGTTAATATACAGTTAGTATAACCAGGCTGGAAGAATTCCGTTAACCCTAAAAACCAAAACCTATCTGTGGACATATTACATTTAATTACTTACTAACCACTTGGTCTGAAGCTGTAAATGATAATTTACTGGTGACTTAGCTATAAAACGCTACCAAAATAGCATCTGCAACCCATAGTGTATTTGAGGAGGCTGGGAACACAATTAGTTACACATATTCTTTGTCCAAGAACAGAGAAATGTAGCCAAGATCATGATGACTGGGCAATTCACCTGTTTGTTTCTTTGGACAACCTGCCTCAGTTGTGTGAAAAGGGAACGGGAAGTTGGTTTTATTTACAGGTTAGTATTGGATGGGCTGGCCAGTGAACCTAGGGATTTTCAAGTCGCTTAAAATTGAAATTGCCCTGATCAACAGCTTTTCCTGAATGAAGGGGCAGAGAAAGACAAGCAATACGCTGCGAGTATTAATTGACTCTGCCTATTGTAGGAGCTAACAAGCACAGTTATTCAGATATTTGCACCTGAGATTCTATTGTTTCTAGAAAACACTTAGAAAAAAAATTAGTAAGCATAATACAATATATTATTAGCTCTGAAGGGATTTTTGAAAAGCTTCCTCGCAAACTGGTCTGCAGGCATGACAATCTTCTGAATTTTTCAAATATACAGAAATTTTTAGCTATCAATTTGAAAACACTTGATCGTCTTACGCCTTGCAGAAATTTTTCCTTTGTTTATTGAATAGTCCACAAAAATAGACGTAGTTGCACTAGTCTCACAATATTATCAATCCTGGAATGTCTGGTTTGCTGTTGTTTTAGATGGCAGGGCCGTGAATCCATTTTAACTCCTTTTCTCAACTTACCTTGGCTGTTTTAAAACCCATACTTGTCCACTGGGTGGTAGCAAAGTGCACTGTTTCAGAAACACTATAGCCACAACACACTTTAGACACAAAGGATCCAGGAAAACAGACAACAAACTGCCCGCTCTGCTGTACAGTACGGTGCACCCTGATCCCCTCCTTACACAAGATTTCTGGGGAGATCTAGAAAGACACAAAAGCAAAACAAAAAAAAAAATGGAAAAAGAAAAAAAAAGAAAGAAAGAAGAAAAAATAATCAGAACTTTCTTTCACAGTTAGATCCCCTTCCTTGCTGGGTACTGCCACATGCTACTACGGAGAAAAGCTGTGCTCTGCTAATAGCTCAGCTCTGTTTGCTCTCTCTCTTCCCTCTGCACATGCTGAAGCTTAGTGTCTGGAGTGAGAATTACAGAAGTGGCTTTTTCGAAACCAACAGTTTTAACTTTCACTTGCCAAAAAATCTCAAACACAAAGCCTCAAAGCAATACTACCTAGTACTTCAGAAAGTAATGCCAGTTGTTCAGTTTGCCATCCAAATCTTTTCAGACTTGGCGGAAGTGCTACTGCACTTTTGTTAGAGATGTTAACGGGGACAGCTGAGGCAGTTTTTTAGGTTGTGGGCTCCCAAATTTCTACTTCAATGCACTAAATAGAAATCGTTATCCACAAAATAAACAAGGGAGCCAAAAATATTTTGAAATCCTTTGAAGGTTTAGGCTTCTAATATCCACGTTGGCATCATAAAGTGTCAATCATGGCAGATTAATTGATTGCAAAACACTCCCCTTGTGGGATTAAATACATTATGAACAGCATTAAAAACGGACGTTTATTGCACTGCCACATTTAATTTTATTTCAACATTTTAACATGTAAGCCTTGTTAGAAAAATGTCAAGTGGGTAAATATTCCAAGTAGAAAGTAGCCAGATTTTAACAACCGCCTCTACCTCACTGTAGTGCAAGACAAAACCAAAATAAATCCCCAAACAACCAGCCATCTGATTAGCCTCGCGTTCCCAAATGGGAATACCTTTCCCAGTATTAACCTACCATTACATTACTTTCAAGCATTTCCAGCCCTGGAGTGCCATTGGCTTGCAGCAGGGTATGTACCACATCATCAAGTTTGTTCTCCTCCGCAGCAGGAATGCAATACCTGTTGTTTCGTCAGAGGGAAAGAGAAAGATTTACTGCAGAGTAAATAACGGTGCACAGCTATGCAGTAACAAGCAGTTCAGACCAGGACATTGATTAAAACAAAGAAATTAAACACAGGCTTTCCCACACAGTTCTTTCTGGCAAAACACTGGGGATTCATGGAAAGCTGTTTATTTAGACTCAGTTTGATGGTTTTCGATCAATACCAAAGAACACAAAATCCCCAAAACAAAAATGTGAAAACTCAGTGCTCTGTAGAATCAGAGGAGAGAAATCAGCAAAGAATGATGTTCATTTTAATGGCACCCAAACAGCTTATTATGGGCAGAAGTTTGCATCTTATGAGCACCAATAGATGTTCTGTTATCTTTATCCTAAATGGTTATATTTATTACCTGTGCATTAGCCAAAGGATTTTTTTATTTAATAACATCTTCTGTTCATAATAATCAAGAAACCACAAACCACCTTTACTGCTAGAACACATATTAGCCTAAGACCTTCTTGCCTTGCTTACTAAACATCCCTCCTCTCCCTTGCAACAAAAGAAAGATCTGACTAAGAGCAGCCAAAGCAGCAAGAGAGATTTCAAACTCTGCTGGGTATATGCCGAGTTGCACATTGTCCCCTCCTTTAGAAGGCAAGTGTCCCCTCTGTGCTCACTGCCAGCAGCACTCCCTATGCAGAAGTGACAAGAGGTAATGTAGGAGTCTCAGGCTTAGCTTCACACACCCAGAGAACTGCTATTTTGCTGGATGTGGGGAGGCGATGTGGTGACAATTAGCAGCTGCTCTTGTTTGCACCCTGCCAGAAGGGTCATGGGTTATGTCCACCCAGGAGATACCTGTTCCCAAGATCTGGTAGTTGGTACCTAACGAACTGAGCAGCACAGCTTGATGGGAAACACAGTGCAAATCCTGGGATCCCCAAACCCTTCAGTTGCTGCCATGCTGGGCTACCCTGTGACATTACTTTATTTGGATTTGTTACACTCGGGCAAAGAAAAAGCATCTCCAGATTTATAATGACTTATCTCAGTTCACTTTAAGCAGTAAGACCTCAAGCTGGAGCCCATCCGTGCCCATGTCAGACAAATACTCTCACACACACACACGTTTTTCCAAGCCTGGCAACAAGAGAAGAGACAGAATCTGGAAAGATTTTGGGAAGAGGGTGCAGTTTTCCTCCATCCATCCTGTCTCTCCACCAATTTCATAACGCGTTCTGCTGGCCTTACAGACCGTGTCAGGATATTTGCTTATAACATGCACTAATATTAACTCCATATGCATCACACAGTTATCTGGCTTGATTAGTCTGTAGGAGGCTGTACTTGCTATGATGTGAACTTCTCGTTACTGTTCACTGTACTGATGATGACTTTGTTTGGTCTTTGTTGATCTTCAAGCCGAGAACCAGAAAAGATGACAATATCTACTTGTACAGCTAATTGTAGCCACAAGAAGGGCTCTAATGAACTGGTTACCCAGGTGTACGCAAGACTGACTCGTTACATCCATATTGAGAATTATTAGGACCTTGCTAAGAAATCCTAGGGTTATAGAGGGGTGAAGTGGAAAAACCTCATCTTGATAAGGATCAAGTCCCAACAGCAATTTTAAATGCATGCTGTGAATCAAATTCTCTGCAGTACCTGCACTGCTGGCAATGACAGCTGCTGAACAGCTGCACGTGTGTAGAGTATTATTCTAGTTGCACAAGAACTCACAATTCTTCATGTAGCTATAAAAATGGGAAGTGAGCAGCAGCATAGACTTCCGAGTGTCTTGGGCAGAACAAGATTTTCTTCTTTTAATGGGCACTGAGGATCCTTCCCGAATAAAAAGGTTAAGTCACTGACCTTTGCCCTGCACGAAAATTGAGTTCTCCTGTGCTTCCTCTTCAGGAGGTAAATCTGAGAGATTAGACAGTGACCTGAGCAATCTACAGGTAAATGAAGCACCACCAATTTTAGCACCACAGGGATCTGTCCTTGGAAGAGAAGAATTCTGGATGCTGAGTGGACTTGGCAAGACAGAGAAGAGCTTTGGTGCCTGGTCACCTGCTTTGTTATCACTGAAGCATTCTGTCGGGTTCTCACACAATGCTGTCAGGGCTACTCCAGATATTACACCAGACCTAGAGTTATTAAATTACTCTTTTCCTCAATAAAGTTGGGTACTTTATTGCAATATTAAAAGTTGTAATGAGTTCATAATGCATATTAGCCTAACACTTCAGCCTGGCAGCCTTGCTGAAGAATAGCTTTTATAGACAAAGGTGTTTTACTTCTTCCTTCTTATGAGCTATTCCTGCTTATATCCCTGTTTCATCAAGGTAATCATCACAAGTACACCTGAAGCTATGTATGTGTATAAGTAAGCCCATCAAGAAAAAAACCAAATAGCTTCTTTGGTTTTATTCTTGTTGACTTGGAAAAACAAAAAGAGTAGCCTTCCCTAAAACCCTGGCTGGCTGCATTCAAGTCTCTTCAGTCCCAAAAGGCACGTGTTTTGACATGCACAGTATGAAAAGTGGCCTCAGAACTTAATTACGGGATTCCTGAATGTCTTCCATTCAGAATTTACTGTCATTTAAGACTAGATGAATGTCATAGAGAGCAACAGACTCACCTAAGGTTGAGGATAATGTAGTTTCCTTAACAATTTGTTCTGATAGTATATTATTATAAAAGATTACAGATTCCTGATCCACAGAAGAGGGGGAAAAGCCATGAAATGCCCATGACAGAAAGTGACAGAAACTCCCAGGTCTGCAGCATAATCTAGTGTTTACCTTTACCTCTTGGCATGATCACAAACATTTCTCCAACTTAAAATACTTAGAGAGAGGAGGAGCTCCTGCTTTTATGGTTTTCTCCAAGATTTCAAATCCTTTTTCTGGGCCACGTGCTTCCCCAGTGACAGCAGGGTCAGCACTGCTGACATCAGCGCCAGCTAAGAAATATGGGAGTTAAAGGTAAGGGCTGAAGTACACACTTTGCAGGTGAATAAAATGCACTTGACGCTGCCACTGCCACCACGGGAACTCCTGAATGCAAAGGGATTCCCTGCAGGCCTTCCCCCATCACACAACATGAGGAGCCAAAGGCTTCCATAGCTCAGGGTTCAAAAGGGGAACTCCTGAAAGGGAAAGAGCTTTTCACCTTTGCAGGGGGGCACCATTTAAACAACTTTACTTTTCCATTTATTGCATTTTCTCTGATCAAGAAACACAGTTACATCGCCTGTCATTCATCGTTCTCAATGATGATCCCCTTGGGTAGTAACACCAATATCCCAGGAACCTGGCAGAAAGGCACGTGACATGCCAGCAGCACCTCCTCCCTCTAATCCCTCCATCAGCTATTGTACTTCCATTGCAACCCAACTCATCATCACCTGCAGTAGTGTGTAGGCATTGAATTCGGGAAGGATTCACCATGTCCAAATCCACTGATAAGCTTAAGTTAAGTCTATTTGCATGAAGCGTCTACAAAATATGAAATGTGGCTAGCAGCTAACTGGTGATATCCACAGTGAGACAGTGGAAAAACATGTATAATCATATTAAAAATGATAATGAAAAAGATTCATATGAGAGAAAATACTAGGGACCTGGTAGATACAGAGTTCAAGATATTTTGCATAAAATAAGAAAGCAGTGCCTACTTCTAAGAGCATGGGTTCAATCATTTTACAAGTGACAGTATGGAGCTAGATTGACAAGCATGTCTTCGTCAGCCCAAGGAAAGCCTACCTTGACTTTCTGTCATTTGGCTTCCATGTCATGAAAACTTTCTATAAACCCTATCTCAAGCAGAAACAGTTTATTGCTAAATAGCTCAGATTACATTGTGGAAGAGAAAGTGAAACTTTTCTTCCACGAAATGGTGTTTTGTCACCTAAGTTTATGCTACACTTTACCATTAAAACTGTAATCACACGCACAGGACGTTCTAGGTGAGATTCATTCATGCAAAAGGGCCAACACAAACTGCTGTTAACACCAGCCTACAGACAGCCACCGCGGAGAACGTGAAGAAAACAAAACACAGGAATACCTACCAAATGCAATCAGCACCAGTGTGTAAGTAGTCAATGTATGGAAGGTGATTTTGGTCTCGAGACCAGCATGAGGTAGAAAAGACCATGCCAATATTTAGCCAAGGAATTGTCACTCCTAAAACAAAAGAGATTGAAAACGAGTTTTGAGTAACTGCAGTTTCCAATTAAAAGAGGGTTTGAGATGGCACTTCGGTTGAAAATATTGTTCTACCTGTGAGCTGACCCTTAAGTTTTAAGTCTTCCTACCAGAGTGAAATAATTCATAAAGAATCTAACAAATTCAGCATTTTCAATAACAAAATATATACTAGCACATTACAGTGCCCTTGAACATATTTGTTTTCTAATAGCTGTAAAAAAATCTTGGTTCTTTAGAGAATTTACAAATACCCATGATTCAAGCCCAATGCCATTGATCAGAGGAGGCTGTTCCATGTTGTGAAGTGTACATGTACTTGTAAACAGGGATCCTGTTTCTCGGCTGGTTTGTTCAGACTCGGCACCTGCACAGGAGACTGAATTATGCTTTCAGATAGTGTTTCCACCAATAAATTGCAACGGCACATATGCAGTTGGAGCACTCGTGACAATTCGTTTAGAAAACTTGTGTGCTGCTTTGCCCAGTGCTACAGATTAGATTTGCAAGCAAAGAAGTTGCACGGCTCTGTCCTTTATCACCCTGACAACAAAGCAAGAACACTAATGTTCTGGCAACAACAGAGATACTGCAAGTACCACTGGTTCCTCCCAGGTATACAGTCTCAACTCTTCATGAATTCTTTTTCTGCACACCTGCCTTCATTCCTTTAAATGACTCCTGCTACATACAACCGTGTGTCTGCTCGGTTAGCTGGCGAAGGGAGAAGACTTTGGTGACTACACCACCACATTCAGAGAACACTTACAGCTGCTGGAAACATAGAAAAGAGACTTGCTTACCAGGCACAGCACCAAGATGTCGCAGGATGGATCCTGTATTATTAGGAAGGACTGTGAGGTTCCACCCATGCCTGTTTCAGGGGTGACACAGAGGCAGAAACATGTCAGTGCGCGTTCCTGGTGCCACCATGTCCAGCACCAAGCTGCGCTGCCAGCCTCGCGCCCCCACCTCCACGCAGCATAATGGGGCAGCTGGCACGAGTCAACAAAGCAGGCAGATTTGGTGATCTTACCTTGAAAATGGTTCAGATTTTCCCACGGGAAAGCCGCTCCCGTGGGTGTTGGTATCTACTTTTCCACAATGCACTGCTACGTGGCAATCTTTCTGTTCCACTAGCCGCCAATATTCTTGCTGTGATAAAAGAAAGCAATAATGCATTTTCAATTCACCAAACAAGGTATCGCTCATTAAAATATAAACCCAAGAAATTTACAGGGCTTTCATGACCTCAATGTAATTCAACATAAAGTGCTGCTTAAAAATAAGAATATAAATACTTAAAAGTAACAATGAATTAGGAAGACAGAATTTAGATCCTCTTGGCTCCTGTGCTTCAGTACATGACAGATTAATACTTCTTTCTCTCCCTCAGTTCATCAACACCTTTATTAAAAATGTCAAAAAATTTTAAAAGGAAGAATCAGTACCATGTCTATCTAACCATTTATTTTTCTCCCACGCTAGACAGCCTTAAACCGCTTATGGTAATGCCTGAACATCAACTGTACCGAATCCCCATACTCAAATCCCCTGAAATAAAAGCTTTTACCACCCCTTGTCTTGGCCTCACCTCTACTTCAGCTACTGTAGGCTCCTTTGTGAAGCACATGTTCATGATGTTCCTTGCTGTTCGGTAGAAGGTTGTTAAAGAAACAGACCTACCCTGTGGAAAAAGAAAATAGAATTAAAAGTGAAAATAAAAAGACCTGCCTCCATACCCCCTGGCCTCACTCTTGTCCTTACATGCTCAATCCCAGATCATTTCATAGGGGGAAAGAGGACAATGTCTCCAGAACACATGTGGGTCTAAAGCTCATCCCTCATCTGAGGGGAAAACACCTCAAATGACACAGAAATTTAATCACATCAACTCAACCCAACCATCTAAAAGGCCAACGGAATGTTCCCAGCAGGCCATTTACACTGCTTTGTCCAGCATGATGCTCTGTGTTTGATAAATACAGAAGATGGACATGGCCCAGCTTTCTATGACAGGTTGCAAAGGACCCAGAGTAGGCAACCTGCTTGCATTTTACAATCAAATCCAATAGGTGATCAAAGGACCATGTGGCTATGCTTTTTACATACATAGAAACAGGTGAAAAAGACTTTGGAAATTGAAAGAAACATTCAGCATCAAACTAGTATTGTATGTGATGGAAGGGGGTCACAAAAAGTAGAGTTTACCAAGATTACTGTAATCACCTGCTTACAAAAACTAGTTATGCTCAATTCAATAAAAGCAGTTCAAATGCAGGCAACCAGGACATGTTATTACAAGGCTGAGAAAAGTAAAACTCAGTAAAATTGCTAAATGAGTGCACTCTTTCTTGGCACTGCTGCAGGAGCTGTACGAAAAGAGAGTCTGAGTTGGTTTTCTGCTTAAGCTATACCTAAGTTTCTGAACATCTGCCTTCACACATACCTATAACACCAGATGCTCTGGGAAGCACCTTCTGAAGGCAGGATAATGACAACCCACTTGTTCCTTTCAGCCCAGACATACTGGTATGCCCAGAGAGGGACACCCCTATCGCCTCCTCTGCTCCAGGGCAGAAGAGACACCCTGGGAAGCTGCGAGTCGCAAGAGCTGGCAGGTGCCACACTAGCTGCTGTGGCCATACTGGTTTGTGGCCATTGCTGCCAGCAGAGACGAGTTTGCAGAGACTACTCTGCAAACATAAAGTTGAAAATTCTTTGCCCCACACCAGATCTACCGCTCCTTCCTCTAACTCCCATCATGTCCACTGGTTGCCCATCTGAGGAACCACAGACTTAAAAACTCCATGTAAACAAATGTTTTATTACGTGGACTATTACCTTTCTAGTTTTCCAACTATGAAACAGATCTGCCAAATCACCTCAGCCTTTTCTTGTGCTGAAGAACTATGCCCAAGAGTAAACTAGAAACAACTACACTAGCAGCTTTTACCCCAGAGGCCACGTCTATCACTTTGCCATGCTCCTACGGTTGTAACATTGTCACTTTTTAATTGAATGCAGCATAATTAGCTGTAACAAAAAAGTTTCTGAAATGCCCAGGGCTTGGGGCCCTCTAATTCCAATAAACTTCAGAGCTGGATGCTCTGTGATACAATAAGCAATTTCCTTCATCTTTTAATGCCCTCATGAATCATTTATTCAGGCAGCCTTCCACAATAAAACCTCTCGTAAAACGTAGGGCCCGCACCAAGTTGTCACACTTGAGCACAGACTTCATCCCTCACAAACCAACACAAGCTCTGCAGCAGCTTCCTCGTTTCAGTCACGTGCCTCTTCCGCTCATCTTGCACAGAAAAACAAGAATACGGACGCATCTTCCAAGATTAACCGCGTCTTTCCATTTTTTCAGATACGCAGCAAGCAAGAAAAAAGGAAGTGTAAAAACTGAACAGTTTAGCCCTTTAAAATTGCATATACCCTTTTCTTCCTCTGTCAGGAATTTGGGGTTTTTTTTCAGTCTCCTGAAAGCTGTAACTCAAATTAAACAGTTGAGGATTTTTTATTGTCTAATTCTGTTGTTTTGAGTTTGGTAGGTTGTTTTTAATCTGAGGGATCTCATAAACTCAGAAAATAATTTAAAATGCTATAATGGAGCATTTTAACCCGAACAGAAAACAAATCGCTGAAGAGTAAAATACATTTTTCGACACCCTCACAAATGTCTTAACAGTTCAACAACTGGGAGCTTCAAGCTACTAAGCAGTCTCTGTTTCTGCGACAAGAGAGGAAGGTTTAAGGGACGGAATTTCCTATTTCCTCTCCTAATTCTTCTCCATGGCCTCTGCAGCGGCCACGAGAGCCAACTCAGAGCATCACCACCACCAAGCCCGCAGGGAAGGCACAGAAAAGGACACTGCAATGCTATGAATCTTAAAGACATTAAAGGAACCATAAAAATGAGCAGAAAACAGAGATTTCACAATAGTCACAGGCGGGAAGAAGGGACTCCTGTTAAGCCAAATCCAAAAATGTCAAGTCCCCAGCTGAAGAGAGCTCAGCACGGGATTTCCGGGACAGTTTCATGTGAGGGCTGGCAAAACTTGCATTGGTTGTGTGGGTCTGCTAATAAGCCTTCACTTCACGTTCTGTATGGAAACAAATGCTGTTTTCAGGCAGCTCCAGTACAGATTTTAAAAATATTTTCAGAGCTAAAACTGGAGAAAGAAGAGAAGAATGAAAATCTTGCAGCAGGATCCTTCTTTGGTGACAGCAGTTTTTTCACATACTTACAAAGGACAACACTTTATTAGTCAGGTAGAAAAGCCATGCATTTAGAGTAAAGAAAGCAAGTGCAGCAGCCTGCAGCACACACTTAAAAAGCACATCAGGCCTTACAGCCCAGAAAGGAGGAACACTGAAAATAATTTGGGAGTCCTGGAAGAAAGCCAAACACAAAGGTGATTTACTCTAACCTTGACATGCGATATAGTGGTAACTGCTCCTGGAAGACTGGATTTCTCTTTCTAAAAACATGTTCCAGCTCAAGCACATGCTGACTGCAGAAATTACTGTGCAAAATCCTAAATGTATGGCCTCTTCATGGTCTGAAGCATAGAATTCATGGCCTAAACTGGACTACAGCCATATGATTATGATGTTCTCCTCCAGCCCTCAATCTATTGACCTGGGCATTTATCAAAGGGGTATGAGGTTTTTTTTGGCCTTGTGCGTGTTTCTTATTTTTAATTAGAATTAGCAATTTGCTTTAGAAAGGAACCACTACAATCCCATCATCTGTGGAAACTCTAACACAACAACATGTTCTGTTAAACAAATTACAGATTTTCTCAGAAACACATTAATAGGTAAAGAAGGGTACCATCATTCCAGAAAAACAGAGAATGCAGTATTAAAAGGCTTGTTTCATAAAATGCCATGAAGTACCCTCTGCTTAAATCTATAAACCAGTACCACCTCACCTCTGTCTTATTCAAAAGGCACAGCAGCCTCAGGCTGGCTACACTAGCTGCACTTTGCTTGCTTGCCCTTTCTCATTTTTTAAGTCCCATTGGGACACTTTTCACAAATCCCAATCTTGCTTTTTTGAGTTACTTTGTATCTTCTAAACTGTAACTTGGGGCTTGCCCTGGAAAAGAATACGGAGGTACTTCCCCACTAAGTTTGAGGTTGTTCAGACAGAAGTCAGGGTAAATTGTATCAAATTTTTCATTTAACATCATTAAGCAAAGGATATTAAGCACAGAAATGCCACTTCACTATTCACAAACGCTGCAGTCATTAGATAAGCTTCTCTCCAACAGCAGCATGGCAGAGATTGCTTTTCAAAGGTGCAATTGAGGCCCGAGTCCTCAAATGATTTGGGCTGACAAATCGTAACAGGCTGCAAAAGAAACCTGAAGCAAGCTTTTAAAGTTCATCATAAGCTCATGCAGTCCCTAAACAGCTTAACAATAAGCCACTTTGGGCAATCTGGCTTCATTTCTTGGTGATGGAAGCAAGATTGGAAGGGGAAGAACAGCGTATTCCTTTACTGAGCACAGGCACTCAATGATATATTTCTCACGAAGCCAGGCTACACAATTCAATGCAACTCAAAATTACACTGCGAGCTGCCGTGCCAAGTCCTGCTCCGGAGTAGGAGACTGCCAAAGAAAATACAGTGAAAGAGTCAGCATTCCTTCGTAAATGGATGTACTTGGTATGTGGAGGACTAAGCATCCATGTGACTGTTCGTGCTGAGCAAAATCTGGCATCGTGGATGAAAATACTGTTTGCATTTCAATTTGCCCTTTCCAAATGTAGTAGTATTTATAGTGATGTTAGTTTTGATGTGGAGCACTACTTCACTCAACAAGAAACTTGCAAGAAGCGGGAATGAGAAAGCAGAACATTACTTTAAATGTCACTAGAAAATGGAAACAAAAAACTGCAAGGATAATTGGACACAGCTATTCAGGGAACCTCTCACAAGGAGACCAAGGGGGGAAGAGCCCAGTGCATCTCGTTACGACAATAACACCTTCAAGCTTTTCCAGACATCCTGCAAGAGCCAGGCAGATCAGGATAAAGCCACCATACTGCCCAGCTTCAACAGCTGCTGGCTGCGCTGCCACCTCGGGGGTGGCACTGCAGCCCGTCGGCTCCCCCAGATGGCTGGGTTTGCACCCAGATGCCACCCAGACAACAGCATCATCAGTTCTGCAAAACGAAATCGGCAGAGCCTGCCTCGTTACCTTGTATATACACTTGTGTAAGTCGCTAAGAACTCCCTCCTCCTCCTCCTCGTCCTCCTTCGTGGTCTCCTTTTCCTGAGCGAAGAGCCGCCGCCTGCCCGTCTTCAGTGGGACGTCGACTTCTTTTAACTTGTTGCGGAAGCCATTTTTGTGAACCACGCCATTGATGAGTCCGTTTTTGGGCTCAAACCGGGGCAAGGAATGGAACTTGTAGGCATTCTCTGAATGTCCCTCCAAAGGTCCTTTCCTCTTCTCCAAAATTTCCTTTTCCAGCAAGACTTCCTTCTCCAGTTTCTTGTGCTCCTCGGGGGAGAGGGAGTCATAGGAGAGCAAGTACTGGCAGTAGGCTTCTTGCAGCTTGGCCAGCCTGTCCTGTGCAGTTTTGGGGATGCGCAGCATGTCTGCCAGCTTGTTCCATTTCTTGAGGTCAGTCACTTGCTGCATCCCACCCATCTCGTTGATCAGCTGGACAAAGCAGGCCAGGTCGAGCTCGCAGCCTCCTGGGGTCCGCGTGTGCCGGGAAGCAGAGGAGGGGAAAGGGAAACACAGGAGCAGGTTAGAAAAGCTGTGGGCAGCTCATATCAAGCACGATACCAGGCTGGGCACATACGGGACGTACCACCCATACAGCTCCGGTCACCTGGGCACCAGAGGACGACTGTCTCTACCTCCTACACCTCCTGCTAAAGACAGGCATGTGCTGCTGCTTTGCCAGATTAATTCATGCAGCAGATCATATTTTGCTATTTGCAATAGCCTTCCCTACAGCTAAATTTGCTCTCCTCCTCGAGATTCATTCCCTTCTCTTCTCAGAGCACCCCAAGCTATCTCCTGATACGTGTCCTTCCCCTGGTCATTATCCAGTGATATGGTCAGGGAGATGAGAGCAGCCCAGCTCTTTAAAGGCCTGCCCAATTCCACCCTCCCCTTGCCTGCCACCAGTCCCACGTCTGGTTTATACCAGGAAGAAGAAAAACAAGCGTCAAGATTGGTACTGGCAATCAAACATACAAGTACCATCCCTTCTGGAGGTGAAATATCGATTATCTAATGTCTGCACAACACTTTGAATACAGCTAGTATTTAAAAGGAGCACAGAAACACCATTAATTTCACTACAGGTAGAAAAATCCTTTAAAAAACCCAGGGGAGGTGGGGGGTTGTTTAGGGTTGGTGGCTGCAACTACAAAAAAACATGCCAGACACATTATTCTTCCAGTTTGAGGCCATCCACTTTTATACTCCAGTATGTTTTTGTATGTTTTTAGATGACTAGCACATTTCACACTCCAGCCAAAAAACAAAAATGGAGGATTATACAAACTGCAGCATAAAAAGCAGCCAAATGGATGAGGAACAATAAAAGAAACATCATAAATACACTCAAAGCACAGAAATAAATCATCAGTGGAAAGAGTGAAGAAATGGACCAAAGACCACCTACAATTCAACAGGGCACTGCTGAAGGAAAAAAGAGAATTAATACAAAACTTGCGTCAACATCGCTGCCGCCACATCGTCTCTCCTTCCCCTTTTTCTTTGAGAAAAGTAAAAAATAATTATGCCATAGTGGTTTCAGAGCACTTAGAAATGCCATTATACAACAGAGAAGTGCAAGAAGTAGCTTTATGGTAAATATTTACTGTTGGATGCACAGCTACAGCATCTTAAGGGCCAGACATATCATCATGCTTGCTACTGCAAGCAGTATTACTTTTTTCCAACTGCCCTGTGCTGTATCTTATCCTCCTCATAGTTTATCCCAACTTTCCTTCTTCCCTCTGCTTTCCCATCTTCCACCGCTTGCGGCAATACAGTATGGAGGGAGGCTCCGCAGCACAAACCTGTGTGCAGCATTTTGGGATGACAGCGGTTGTGACGGAGGCAGAGCCACGCCAGAGGCTGCTCACTGATCCTGCCTGCACAGCGCTGGGCAAAGGCCTGAAAAGAGGGGAAAGGTTTTTGGCTGCAGCCAAAACCAAGAGTAAAGCTTTGAGACAAGATTTATCCAATTCAGTAATTTGAGGGGGTGAAGCTGAGAAAAGGCCAACAACATTGGGAAAAAAAAACCCAACCAAATTTCAAAGGTTTTCATTCTTTCCTTTTTAATCTTCCCTATAAAATAGCTTTCAAGCTGGCCTATATTACAGGCTGTTACTTTTTTGGTCTAGTGTTTTGTATGCACAGTTCACAAATAAGCTGAAGGCATAATTTAAGATGGCTTTCCGTCCCGATAGATTCAGTGACCTACATAAAGTTGAGTAACATACTATTAACTTTGAGAAAAGCGTGGTCCAGGTTTAACATTATACGTGTTCTCCAGTGGGACAAATAGCGCACACCCAGTTTAAAGCCCCAGTTTCAACACTGTGTATGAGCTATTTAAAAAATGTGATTTTCTCCTGCATCATGAATGACCCTTCATAATCACTCTGCAATATTGGAGCTCAAGTAGCACATCATTCAGCCGGAGCCTCGTGTATCTGGCAGATCCTCCACAGGGCCAGCTACAGCTAAGGTTTACAAAATGGTCTCAATTATAATTCCATTTCACACAGTTATAATTTTTGGAAGCATTTATATCTCAGGCTGATGTCTTCCAGAATTGACTAAACATGTTGCTTCAACTTTCTTTGAATTTTAACCCCACTTATAAGCACCTACAGAAAATGGCTTAAGCAGGAGACCAAGCACGTTAGGCAGAAATAGCATCTGGCTTTTTTTTTTTTTTTACTTGTCTTAATTCCACTAAGTTAGGAATATTTTTAAATTGCTTAGTGAGCAAGCTCATTTAAAAAAAAAAAAAATTAAATCTTCAGTTATGCATTTAATACCAAATGTTGGGACTACACAAATACTTGGCAAAACTCCCACTTCAATGGAAATGTGATTTGGCCCTAAAAGGAGGGTTATCTATGCATGTCTAGGTAAATAAGTATACATTTATCACCAGAGATTATTTTATATCTTTCCTGCTGGAATCAACAGATTTCTCATCTTTGTACACTGATGATCTCCAGCTCCTCTTCTCCATCTTGTTTTTAATTTTAAACACAAGATAAGAAGGAAATTAACGGCAGAAAGGATACATAGGATGCAAATTTTATAAGAGACCACTGTTTGCTCGGCTTATATGGCACCCGGCAGAATAGAATCCTTGCCTATTAATTAGGCTCTTAGGTGCTTAAATAATACAAATAATTAACAGTAATGCTATCTTAATGCCGAGTTAAGGTATTTCATTAAAAAGTTAACATTGTTCCACAAGCGTTAATCGAGCTGTCTTGCACATTTTCTTCTCTCTCTTGCCAATGTAAATTTAATTCATTATTCTTCTCTATTAGCATACAACCATTGCATACATTAGGCATACAAAATGTTCACTTATTGCCGCTTGACTGATTTTAATTTTCAGATTTCCTTGAACGTTTTTGCATGGCTACTGCAACACAGCGCTAACCCTCATTCCTTCTCCTTAAATTCTGTCATTTTTCTGTTGCGCCCATTTTCTGTTGTTCACCATAAACTCTGCAATCTCTTTGTGTGTTTTTACGCATTTTCACTCACTTACCATATGTGATATAAAATAAAGTTAGAAAGTGACAATGGGATGGGGGCGGGGGGGGAGGGCTGTGTAAGTCTTGTGAACGGTTTAAACAGAAAAGCGTGTCCTTTAATCCAACTAGCGGGGATAGCTGCCTCTGATCAGATAATGCCTCAAAGGCAAAACTCTAGCCTCAAGTCGCAACATGCAGGTCCTGTGAGCTCTGACTCAAAACACTTCAAAAACAAAGGGGAGGGCTAAGAAAAATTAAAGCCACAAGTTTGTTACTATGTCATGGCTGAAAAGGCAGTAGGGATGGAGGTGGCTCCTTCAATAGTTCATTTGTATGCTGCTGTTGTCATGTTTTTACAAACTATTGTCACATTTTTGTCACGTGTCATATTTGACAGCAGACCATAAACCAAGAATTCTGTTAAATAAGTGATTCTCACTCAGGCATTAGCCCTGGCAGACACCTGCTGGGAGAAATAATGAAACCTCCATTTTGCAATCAACCACATTTTACTGCCTATTCTTGACACTTAATGGTTGTTAAATGTCAGCAGGTCACTGCAAATTTGTGATTTTAAGTGTCTGAGTACCCAAATAGAAGTCAGTTCCGAGATATTTTCTTTCCCCCTTGGTTAAATGCTTTTAAAGGAAGAGGGGGAAAAAACATTTGTATTCAAGCTTGGCAGCATTGCAACCTGTTTGGAAAACATCTTTGGAAAGGTCCAAAATACATTCTGAGGCAACACTTAAACTGAGGCTATCGATACCTGCAGTTGTACTACGTCAAAAATAAACAGCAGGGAAATGAGAAGACTCTGAAATCTGGAGACCAAGACCCCACATAACATTTTTTTCCCCCCCCCGGGTGAAATAAAGAGCCGGCAGGAGGGAGGTGGCCATACACAGTCTCCCAGGAAAGCTCTCCAACAAGCTACCTGCATCGTGCCTGACCGATGGATAGAGAGAGATCCAGTGCTCCGCAGTGTTAATTGAACAGGGGTTCGGTTAAGCATAAAGGCAAAGTGAGCATAAAGTTGCATACGGACGCTAACAAGCAGCGGCAAAAGGCCAATGAAACCACAGCCCTTACCTATGAGTGGGAGTTCGTCCATGGTAATGCCCTGAGATTTGAGGTGCTTCTTGATACAGGCCAGCCGCTGCACGTTGGGTCCCCAGCGCCTGCCTAGCTTGTGTATGTGCTGAATCTGTGTCACAAACCGCATTTCATCATTTAGCTTGCACTCAGGTCTCCAGTCTGGAGGAGGAATCACCCTGCACATCCCATACTTCTCTACCTGAGCTCGGACTGACTCAATGTATATCAGTGGGTCATGAAATTCCTTGGTGGAGGGCCTAAGGATGGGAATCTCCCCCAGCATCCCCCACCCAGACTTACTACTGCCCTTTTCGTGCTTTCCCATTGAGTCTTGTGGCTTGTGCAAGGACTCCGCTTGAGAGGTAGAACGATTTTCACAGGAGGCATTTTCAGTTTTGCCATGTGCTTGTTTCCCTGGCGTACTCTTTCCAGCAGTGGCTCTTTTCGGCCTATTTCTTTCCAAACTCTTCTCTGGCACTTCCTTTTTAAGGTGTCCATTCAGCAAAGGCTTTTCTACGGCTGCCTTTTTGCTGGCAGCTTCTGCCAAGTTGACGGCCCCTTTCATTCTCTTGGTGGGCGACTGTATTTTGTCTATGTGGTTCATCTCTTCCAGCCTCCTCTTCGAATTGCGCAGACCCTCCCTTAACTGTCTCCCCACCTCCTTAGTGCATGTCTTTTGGTTCAACTTGCCATTGACTTTTACACCATTAACAGCGGTATTGTTAGACTTGGATGCTCCAAGGGATAGCACCTGTTTGCGGGTTTTTGCATTGCTACTTTCTATTTTCCCTGAGATTGTGTGGTTGACAGGTGAACTGGGTTTGTGGTGATTTAGTTTGGTTTCCTTGACCAGTTCTTTCTTGGCTTTGGTGTATGTGACAGTTCCCTTTGTCACTGTTGCAGTGTACTTCACAGTTTTGGACGGTGAAGGTCTGACTTCTCTCATCTTTTTGGCACTGGCTGCATTTGCACTCGGAGATGACATTCGAGTGATCCCGTTGACTTTAGAAACCTGCAATGCCAGGAGTGTTGCAGGGGGAGCAGAAGGAAGGAAACAGAAAACAGAAAAGTAAATTAATAATGTTACCATTCAGCCACAGCGTCCCAGTCGCTGGACAACCATATTCTGCAGTCCTGACTCCTGGCCCCTTCGTACAATCTTCATATAATGGTTTTCACCCAGGCAAGACGAGGGACTGGGCATTTATAATAAACAAAAACAAATATAAATATTATTTTTTAAAATGAACCAAAAAGTCCCCAGAAAGCAAATTTTGCTTTCGGAGGGTACGAAGCCTCTGGCATTAAGAAGGTTGAGGTCCCTTGCTTGCACTGCCCCCTTCCTTGTCTACCAGAAAGCCTGTTATGGCATCACAGCTAGTCTGATTTACAAACTAATACTTTCATTACTTCCTTTTCTGGCCCTCAGACACTATTTCTCTCCCACCCAACTTCCCTTAAGCGCACACACAGTTTACCACTTCTTAGCAGACAAACTAGCCACTGTATACTACCTACCCTAACTGGAATGGGAGCATTTTGCAGAAAAACCACACACTGAGATTCAAACCTACCTCCTGTCTGTACATACATACATATAAAAAAACCAGATATTCAACACATTATGCACCCAACAGATCAGGACAGCCATGAAGGATCCAGTCTGTCATACATATTAAATCTTGGGAGGTATCTTGTTGCTGAAGTCATTAATTTGAAATAAAAATGTATGCAGTAGTTCAATGCATTTTTTTCAAGTTTGATATCTGGGCAGTTTTGCTGACACACTTTTTATTTGACACACATTCATGACTAATGTGCTATTGCACATTATTTATGACACACATTCTATTCTGCTATTTATGACACACATTCATAACTAATGTGCTATTGCAACCTAGAATTGCTGGACTCCACTGCTTTCTGTAACACACTTAAACCCAGCAATGAAACTAAAATTTGTATTTCAACTATAAGACAGGTTAAGCACCAAAAGCAACCCTCAGCTTTGAAGGGAATTGGATGGGTCAGCACTGCCAAAGCTAAGCTCCACTACTAAGAAAATGAAGTTCAGGTTTGAACCTCAAACAAATTCTAGCATTTAAACAAGATTAAACATAGGTTTTGCACCTCCTTAAACTACCGTGAGTGCGGAAAACATATCCAAAAACCAGAAGTATTGATAAAAGTGCTCAAAGTAAAAGCATACAGTACTGTTATGGTCTTGCATTAAGTGACTTGTGGAAGTGGAACCTGGGGATTCTGTGTGCACACAGACACGTATGCTTATCAACGCATTTACTGTGTTTTTGGTTTTTTTCCTCTGTGCTCCAGAAGCTGAAGGAGGAGTAACACCCTTTTAAAACCCACCCATATTCTTGTCCTTCCTGTGCTTCCCTGGTAGAAACACTTTAGGAAAATCCAGTTAACTGATAACATGAGTTTTTACCTTGAGCTTTCCAAAGACGTATGAGATATCATCTTGGAAGCAAACACTTGCAAACAGAGTTGTATTTACCCATTTCCCTTGAAATTTAGGCAGCGCTCTGCACTTGAAATGGAGGCCTGTGTTTGATTTTTGCAGAACTGTTTCAAGTCACACAGCAGACACAAGTAGAGAGCTGCTGAGACTTTGCCTCCTGCCTGCAGTAGTCAGAACAAGCGTTGAACATCTCTGGCTTCATAAATAGCCAGGAACATCAATTACAGATTTCATCTAGACTAATAGGGACGAATTGATTGAGAACTGGGAGGGGAGGGGAATCTGAGTGACAGTGATCATGAAATGAGTTTTCAATTCTAAGATATGACAATAGTATAGAAAGGACAACTGTCTTAAAAAAAAAAAACCAAAAAACCCAAAACAACCCACCTGCAAAAACCCAAACCAAAGCAATTCCCACTCAGAGGAGTGGCACAAAGCACAAGCCATTAAGCCTGTTCACAGTTTTCTAATGACTGGAAAATTAGAAAACAATCACAGTAAAAGGTTGAAACACAAGTATGTGACTACGAGCAACCACATAGGACCACCAAAAGCTTGCATGAGTAAAATGAGAAATGCCAAGGAGCAAAAGAAATTTCAGTTAGCAAGGGACGTAAAGCGAAACAGAAAAAAATTTATGAACACCTTAAAAATACAAAGACGACAACAGCAGAGATCAGCCACCACATGAGGATGGAAAACAAATGCAACAGTTTGCCTAAAGTGTTTGTGCTTCTTTTGCATTAGTTTTCACTGAAAGTACCACTGACTGAAATACTTACCAGATACATAACATAACCAAATTCAGCAAAAGAGCTAGGAAGGCAACCCCAGCAAGTTGAAGAGTACCTAGATGACTTAGAGCATGGCTCTTGGAGAGAAGCTGAGGGCAGGCATCTAACCTAACTTCAAACCCTAAAATCATTCTGGAACAAATCATCAAACAGTTAATTTGTAAACTCACAAATGATAAATAAAATAATTAAACACCCCACCCCAAAAAACCCTACAACCACCCATAGTTTTGCCAAAATAGCACATCAAGCTAAGTTAATCATCTTCTGACAGACACCTGGCTGAGCAGGCAAAGAAGCACCTCCGCTTCAGTAGGGCTCCAGTCACTGCCCCACGTGACATTCCATCAAAGCTCCTGAGACACATCCTAGATATAGTTACTCTAAAGTGGCTTCACAAGAGATTAAAGAAAGTCATCCTCAAGATAAGTTACCACTGTCATAGTTCACTGCCATCCTGGGAGGGCATTTCAGGTGACTTTCTGAAGGGACTTGTCTTGGCCTTGGTTCTACCAAGTACTTACATCAGCAACTTGGATTATTGTAAAATTTGTTAGTGACACACACCTGGAAGGGGCTCCGGAGACAAGGTCAAAAATCAAAGGTAATCTTGAAAAACTTTTTTCAGAACATTTCTACAATAAGAGGAAGTGCTGTTTTTAGGAAAGACAAGTCAAATACATGTAGGGGAGAAATAACATTTGGGGACCACTTTAAGCTGCAAAACACGACGGTGGTACAAAGCACACAAATCTCTTTCTGAGACCTATTACTAAGAATGCCAAAAACAAGGGACGGGAGCACAGGCTTCCTATGAAGGGCTGGATCCAGCATTTGGCCCATGCTGTGAGAAAATTTAGACAGAAGAGCAAATCTAGAAGAGCACAAAGTGCTCAGATATTTCAAAAATACAATCTTTATGGAAAAGCCAAGGAAGCTGGGCTTGGTCAGTCTGAAGGAGATGACTAAGGGACAACTCTGTAATGGTCTTCCAATGCACAAGGAGCACCTCCAAAAGAAGACAATAAATTGTCTTTCCATGTCCACTGTGAAAAGTGAGGGGGAAAAACCCTTTAATTGTGTGCAAAGATGATCTGAGGCACATCTAGGAAACTTTCTAATGAGTAGAAAAGGAAAATGCTGGAAGAAGCTGTCAATGGATGTTGTGGAGTCTCCTCTATGGGAGGTTTTCCAGAAGGTTTCAAGGAGGCCATAGCTACATTACTGTGCTGTCAGGCACAGTCAAGACCACATGTCAGAGCGAGCAGTCTGCCTGTATGGAGGTACCTTGTCAGTCCAGTTTTCCTACGAATTTTTTTTAGGAAGTTGTGAACAGAAGCCTGAAGGGCTACCTGGGACACTCCTTCAACAAGAGATGGTGACATAGGGCCTGAGCACACAGTCATGGAGAAAGTGATCATGGAGAAAGGCAGGATCCTTACGGTTCCTCCTCTTCAAAGGAAAACATGCTATCAGCACCACCAGCTTTAGGCCAGAAATTAAAAACTGCCAAGATACAAACCTCTGGAAAACTGAATTAATTAAGGAAACAGCAACTTATCACAACTGCTTAGAGTTGTTAGAATACCTCCACACAATGAAAACTTAGATCTCTCAGGGCCAAATCTTGAACTGAACAGGTACACAGGCTTCTGCCATCTAACCTCCAATCCTAGACTATAAGCACACTATTTTAAGTTTTTATTCAAACTTAGTGGCATTATCCCGACGACACACAGGTCCTGAAGTAGAGAACACTTGGCTTTGAGAATAATATAAGGAATTAACTTAATTCCTTCGGGCTGCTAACTAAGGAGACCCCACAAGAAAGAAACACTGCTGAAAACTTCCTCAGGACCATCACCTTTCTAGAGCAGACACGACAAATACTTCTCCCTCTTCCCTCCCCAAATGCCCGCAGACATCTAGAATGTTTTCAGAGAGGACAGCATAATGTTTAAGATACAGCAGTAATATATAGACCAGAACAGACCACGCTTCTAACAGGAATAGGCTGCAACAAATGTCTTCCAGCTGGAAACAAGCGGAACAAACAACGTGGTCATAGCCCACCATCAAAGCAACAGGTGGATTCAGGATTTCACATTGACAAATGTGAAATTCTGGCTGGTCGGTCATCACCTACACGTTCCTGGTCTGTACTTGTCTCTGAGGACCCATCAGACGATTGGAACCAAAAGAAACAAGAAATTGTGGTAGGCATTTTCTTACCTTTCTACTGTTGATATGTCTCCCCCCAAACCAAACATACACACACAGAGTCAGCCTAAAAAATTGGCCACACTGCCAGGTGCGCAGGTTCACCAAATGGGGGTCTATGCCACAGCTCCATCCCGAGGCAGTGCTTACACTGAGCACATAAGAAAGAAGTCAATTTAATTCAAATAGTAACAAAGTGATTGACATTAGCCTTACATGACTCAAAGTCTTGAGATAAAGGTGAAACTAGGGATACGAATAATCTTATTTTTGCTTTTCAGCTATCTTCTCAGTTTTGCTGACATAGATTTGTCTTCAGACCACTCTTCTCTCCACTTTACTGAACACTTGCCTTGCAGTAAAAGACGGTTCAATAGATTTTAAATTTTTTTATCTTTTAAAAGGCAAATGGGACCAGCACATGGTCTTGCAGCAATGTGTTTGTTGGATTTGAACTGGTTTAAATACACACCTCTACATAGCACCTAGGATCCATCCTCCAGACACATACACACATATACGCACACACAAAATAAAGCCAACAAACAACTTGTTAGGTAACAACCACAGTAATAACAGCAACATTAGCAATACCAACAACAGTTTTGGTCCCAAACAAATTCAAGGTATGCAACTGATCTCGAATTCATTCATAAAAACACTTGTGTGTTGATATTTTTGCAGAGCTAAATTACCATATTAGGCCAAGAGAGGGCCCCATTGAACTACATTTCCTTTGCCCACAACCCCTTTGAGTCAGGGATTGGGGAAGATAGCAAGGGAGGAAGAAAGAGAGAGAGGGAACATGTGACAAGTGCAAGTGCACACCAGAAAAGGAAAGAAAGAACAAGAGGAAAAAAGAAAATCTCAGGTAGTTTCTAGTGTTCTGTCTTTATTTTCTATAAGACTGAAAAAACCAAAACCACACATATAAATAAACCACGTAAATGCACCTAAACAAGGAGCAAAAACATACTGGAAGACAGAAAACATGTGGCTGGCACCCTGGGAAAACAACTCTCCTTTTGGAAAATACTGAAAATGTGAACAAAGACTCAGGACAAGGGCAGGAAATTTAGCAATGTCACGGATAAATCTAAGGTTTTGCACAAAGCTAAGTCTTTCTATCAGGTAAAATGGATAATCCACCTTTAATTAGTTACAACCACATTTTCATTAAAATTGGTAAGAAAGTACTTATGTACTTACTGTATTTAAATGCCTAATCTTTTTTCAAAAGAAAAAATAAAAAGATCATCATCTGAACTTACAGCCCTTATTTTTACCCGTTATTTTCTGGAGCTTGAGGGCCACCTTGTGTGAGGTGTCTATGCGGCATGACTATTTGTTGTGCTGCACTGCTTTAGAATTTCTCTCCATTTTGCATAGCATGACTGAAAACATAAAATACTCTATGAAGCAAAACACCCTTGGATGGTGGACAAAATTCTTGTACACCTGTCTTTTCCCTTCTCAGAACTACCATCACCAATGACGGCAACTGATTTTCAGAAAAATTTTAACCATTCATACACTGATGATACAACTATAAAGCATTTCACACAAGCGTTCCAGTGAGTTAAAATAATTAAGTATGAAGTGCATCTTGCACTTTGGAAAACTTGTTCAACATTAAGAGCTCATGGCAGAGCACGTCACAGCAAGGACCATGGGATGCTGGTAGTCACAAAAAAGAAAGCCTAAAGGATGTAAAAGGTGGCAGGCATTCAAGCTGATGACTAGATAATCAAAAAATTGCCATGGGAGTATAAAGAATGGAAGTCTTACAGAGGTACAGAGAAATATACTGTATATAGCCTTCAGGATCTCCAATTTGATTTAGAAGGTAATACAGATCCAGTGGAGGCATTTCAGGAGAAGCTAAACACCACAGGGCATGCAAGATTTCCTCAACAAAAGCACAACTGTTTTTCTTTTTGCCATTTTTTATTTCCAAACCTATGACTGAGGGGTGCCATTTAAGGCCTTCACAGCCCTGTAAGATGGGTATTCTAGCTCAAATGAAGTCCCAGCCTACTTAGAAGAAAAATCTTTAGACACCAGCAAATAAAGAATGTCTCTAGTTAGGCTGTTGAGAATTAACCACTGGGGGGGGGGGGGGGGGGGGGAAGAAAAGAAAAAAAATAAAAAAGGCGTAAGTGCAGCAAGATCTCTTTCTGTACTGCATTAACCTAGTGCAGGTACCCTTCTAACCAAGGCCAGACTCAATAAGAACACTGACCAGGGATTTTGAAAGTCTTTTATAAAAAACTTATTTGACACTTGCTATTTTAGGATACCTTTGATCCAATCATCAAAAATAAATGGAGACGGATCCTGCCCAAACACCAGTCACATGCACCAAAAGATTGGTTTGCTAAACTTCCACACCCAAATACAAGTCAAGCTGAGACAAACCTTGCTGAATTTTTTTGCTAGTTTTCATTTGGGTAACATGAAAGTCTGAATTTCTCCCCACCTGGTACATCCACTGTGCAGGAGGCAATATGCTAAAGCACCTTCTTTATGCATCAGGAAAAACGTTTTTCCTGGACTCCGAGGTTTGTGTTGCCCACATGCAACACAAGACACCTGAGCGTAACGTCACTGAGTGTAACGTCAGCTTCCCTGCAATGCCAGTGAGCCTCTAAGATAACCCGAGCAGACCAGCCATACACAAAAGGAGTTCATTTTTCCATGTGCTGCCAGCCTTGGCACTGTCAGCAGAGGGGCCAACAAGAGTGCCAGTCAGAAAGGTTTAATAAATAGCGATGTGAACTTTACTCTTTCATATGTATACAGTGGATAATATCAAGGCAGGGTTGTAAAGCATGCTTTATCATACTGACTTTCTGTGTATGTATCACTTTTCTTTTTTCCTTCTTTCTCTCTTTCTCTCTCTTTCACTGAAAATTAACTCCCTGCTGTCTCCAGAGCATGCTTTTAAGGATTGCCATGTTTGTGCTACGCCAGGTAGTGGAAAAAATGGAGCTAGCACCTTAAAAGCCTGTATTCCCCATGTGTCCACAGTAGAGTACAATTCATTACCTGTTTCCTTAAGTCCTGAGCCGATCTATGAAGAGTGTGGTGGTTGTTAGCGGTGAGCCCTTTCGTAGAGGAGCCAGTGTTTGTAGTAGGATGGTGATTAGCAGCAGCCTGGTCTTTTCGGCTCTCAGCCTTATGTTCGCTGTTCCTCTCCTTCCCTGGTGTGGCCTCTTTGCTTTTGTGTTTCTGAGCAGGTTCTTTCTCCTTCGATGATTTGCTGGACCCATTGAAAACTGAGAAGAGAGAAAATCAGACTATTAAGGTGGGAAAAAAAGGAGAAAAAAATCCCTACAAAAACGTACAGACCAAACTCTTCATTCAATACAACCCAATCTCGTCTACTGTCAGTGTTGGATATTTAGTGAGTGTCTTATTATATCTAAAGTAAAATCAATACAGAAATAGAAGCACTATTTTGCATATTTTTATATGAACAGATTTCCTTTGCTTGTTAACACACATTTATCTTCAATATCCAAATTAAAACATACAAGGTCTCTTACTGTTTTGATCGACCTAAATTTAGACTTATCAATTCGATTTTTATTTATGACAGCTTTAATTAACTTTTTGCTGTTACAGTGATGGAATTCTAAACATAACCTGAACAGAAAAAGGATATTTTTTTTTACATTAATGTAAAAGAAAGGAAACGTTCCATGAAAAAAGCATGCTTTGTTTTCATCAGTATCCAAACTGCTGAACCAAACTGACAGCAGTTTGCCTATACCAGACAAGCTGCAAATAGAAAAAGGTACTTTTGCAAAGAAAGGAAAATACTAAAACCATTTGGAACGTGTCATATAAAGTAATGCTGGGATCTATGCTGAGCGCCCTAGCCTTCTGCTGAAGTGAAGGGATAAAGCACAGAACAGAAACCATATTTTTCATACAATAAATATTATGCAAACGAATGCAAGTGTATCTCAGCAAGTTTTGCTCCTTTCCCTCAGCTGAACTTACTTAAGAATAGTCACTGCTCTTTTGTTGTCAGGGCACACGAAAAGCTAAGGTTAAAAAAACTCCGTCACATTTCTCTGTTTTTTATTAACAAAAAATGTGGTGAATTTATGTCAGTGCTGCTCCCTCTTCAGTGAAGAACTTGACAGAGGTCCGTGAAGCTCGTGATCCAACACCCAAAACTGCAAGTAAGGGCCCTCCTGCCTTCTCTACTCATCTACTCTTGGTTTTTACTCCTGCCTTTTGTGTCATGGTTTAGGAAAGGATGCAAGTAAAAAAACTCATAGATACTTAATGGCACATCTAAAAATCATATTTATTACCCACAACACACCCCATCTATTTGGGAATATTAGCTAAATGAATTAAATTACTGTTTTCTTGCAAAATTAAAGCCTCCTTTCATCACTAAACATGAAATACCTTGTATACATACCTTTTTATCTAAACTGTGAGGCTTAGCTTTTTCTACAGATGTCCTGTAGTATTGCAGTAGTAGCAGCAGTAGCAGTAGTAACAATAACCAACCAGCAATCCTGCTGGACAGAAGAGGGGCATCTAAGCTGCTTTCGAGTAGACACCTACCTCCAAACCTTCCCAACCAGCTATCCACCCACCACACCTCCAAAAGCTGAAACTCCAGCAAGATACTGACAAATTTGTTATTCGGGTCATTTATTTTCAATCAGTGAAAAGTGTTGAAACAGATTATGTGAAAAATAAAAAATTGCAATTGCTCTTCCTTCTCTCTTCCTTCCCCCTTCCATAAATTGAGTAAGAATGAGAGAAAAGCCATTGACAGTGAAGTCACCACAAATTCCCCCGTGGCTCCGTCACTCCTGAGCTCAGGAGCAACTGGCGCTGCCCCAGCCAGCCAAGGATTTCTCAGTGATTTCAGCGAAAGTCGTGTAACCTCCGTGTCTCATTTCCAGTGATGGAACTGATAATAATTGCCAACCCCTCTCGGGGAGTTCACGGCAATACATTTGTCCTCCTTTGTAAGGAGTTCTCACATCAGATGGAAGGCGCTGCAGATGCATGAAGCACGACTATTTATTTTTAATAAGACATAGCACAAACAACCGATGGCAGCTTTGTTAATATGTATTTCATCACTGCGAGGGATATTTTCCGTCAGAGAGAACAACTTGTATATATTGACCTGCTCATACGGAAACGTTAAGTCAAAGAGATTAGTTTTCTAATTCAGTTGCCACTTTATAAACTGAAAATTACTAAAACAGAAAACACAGCCAAAAAGCCAAACTGTGCACTTTTATGGTTCACCAAAAAAAAAAAAAACCCAACCCAGCGAACATGAGACAAGGTATATTTTATATGCAACAGCTCATTAATTTTAAGTGTCGTGGGAACCCTGCCAGTTTTACCCTCTGAGTAATTATCTTTTGTCTTAATTTGTAAGATTCTTGAAAGGGGGAAGAGAGAAATGGGAGAGAAAAAAATGTTCAGTCTCACAGGAAAAGCTTAAAAAGCTTAAAGCCTGAAAACACAATAAAAAGGGAGAAATGTAGATGCAAACCAGTCCTAGTCAGGCTGTCTCTAGTTAAACAGTAGATGGTATCAGTTTCTATAAAAAACAGTGTTTATTTCTTCCAACACCTAGAATATTTTTATATCCAGCTAGATAGGTATAAAACCCTTTCTGCAATAATAAGCTCTGTAAAATCCACAAATATATTATGTGAACCAGTATGAAAACGTTAGCTTAATTAATTACAAAACACTATCACAAACCAAGCATTTAAGAGGGCCTGGGAGGGAGGGGGAGAAAGGTCCACTGGACTACGATTTTGCTTCCATCTGAGTAAAAAGTTTTAGAAGTTATTTAGACTTAGAAAGTACAATACAGGGCTAAACTCTGGCCCAAATAACTAGCAAGATAGTTCAGTGAAAAGATGAAATCATCAGGAAGGACCAAAAAGCCAGAAATCTCATTGAAGAATACTTGATAATAAGACGGAAATACTCACTTCTCAAAGGAAAGAAAACAATAAACCCAAATAAACCCAAAACTCTGCATTAAATATTACTCAGACCAAATCTGAGTCAACAATAAAATGATTAGTAATCCTTTTGTGTCTTTTTATGCAGCAAATTGCATTCTCCTTCATGTCTGCCAGCTCTTCAATATTTCTGAGGCATTCAGAAAAGCAGAAAAGGTGTCCCTTACACTTTACTAAGCCCAGATATAGACACATCCCAGCTACAATCTCCCATCCTAGAAATAACTCTGACATGCACAGTATCCAATATTCTGCTCCCTCTTATTTTTTTCCTCGTGAAAGAGTAGTCAATAAAGGTTTTATCCTTAAAGCAATTATTTCGTTAAAAATCAGAAAGACAGAAAAAAAGCCCAATCCACATGAGTGGTGAAACTCACATTATTAAAGCAGAACTCTTTTGTAATCTTGAATTATGATTATTTTATGCTACCTTAATCAGCTCAGTATTTCCAGAACAGCTTTTAGTTAGTTAAAGGTAAGAGCGCTACCAACAAATAATTAAAAGTGCAAGTAAATTATTAGTGTTCACACACTTCAAATAGAATAAATGGATATCCTTTTATCCATGTCTATCTGAATGCTTGTTCTCAAAATGCCACGTCCTCCAAAGCAATTATTATTATTATTAAGCTGAAACAATAAGAGTCCCAGAGTGAAATACTTGTGGGTCTTTTGGTTAGCAGTGATGATCAAATGCAAAGAAACTGAACCACTACATTCAAAACTCTCAAGCACTGGGTGTTTTTAAACCACTGATATAATTTATGGCAGCAGAGCAAAACCTTATGGCAGGCATGATCCCAACAGACGTATCACAGCGCTCCGCATCGGGGGAACTGGACCCTGGGCACCAATGTTCACCCAGGATCCCATAGAGGGATTTTGGGGTATCTCATTTGAAACTGTGATAAAGAATCCCTAGGCAAACCAATGCAAACCGTGCAAATTGTGCATGTATGAGGTGCAGCCATAATAATGGCTTAAAAAAAAAAAAATGTTTGATCAAGTAAAGCCATAGATGTGCTCAATTACTACAGAGTAACTAAGCATTTACTACAAAACTGACACTGAAGTGAGCTATAAACATTTCTTGTGTTTTCAGCAATTTTCTGAAGTATTCCTACAAATGAATTTGCACACAAATATTTTATAGAATACATCCATCCAGAAGCCAATTTATAATACGTACAATAATCAGGCTTTCATTGTGTAAGCAGCAGAATTACTGGACTGGGTTCAGCCAACAGCTGACTCCAGGGGCAAAGCTTTCTCTCCCAGGCCCTCCTGGAGTTTATTCCTGCACCAGGTATGCTTTATACTTGAAATAAGGGGGGGACTCTGTTATCAGAGTACTGATGTATGAACCTTTTTGTTTGTAACAGTGCCTGGAAGATAAATGCATGGTCTATACACGTACACATATGCCGCATGTTGTGGAGACTGTGCCGCGTAAAGCGAGTAATTGCACATTCATAAAACTATCCAAAACAAAGAGGGAAGATAAGAGTGAAAGGGAGAAGTTTTGTTTTTAGAAGGCGAAAAGGGAGCCTTGCCAATGTTGTGAACCCGAGCCAGCTATTCCAATGCAAACCTCATGTTGTTACATAGATCATGTTTGGGAAGAGATGTAATATTAATCAACTTTCTGGCATTAAGTATCCGTTACTGTACAAAAACATTCTTGCTCTGGCTTTAATTCAGTTTTAAGTCACTGTGAAAACATTTATGTGGCTCTCAAACTGCCTTAAAGGACCCAGGCAATAATTCTTTTCCCCTCCCAGAGGAACTAAAACAATGATCTACTTCCATAAAACAGAGTATTTTAATACTGCCGATTGTTTTCCTGAAGTGTTGGGTATGTTCAAACTTCTATAAACCATTTCCAGAGATAGAAGCTGTCTTCTGGAGCCCCCCAGTGTGATCTACCTACTTGGGGTCAGTGGCAAAGGTATATTTCTGGAGAAAAGGACACCACAACATCGTATGACAACGTGCGGCACCACTGTTCCCGCGCTTCTCCAGCCCTCACCCAATGCTATGCAATCTGTCAGTGGACAACTCTGCAACAAAACTTCAATAGCTACAGAAGTCAAAACAGGAGAACTGTGGCAGATAACACTGAATTTCTTTTTGATGCCATCAATAACACAGCTCAAAAGCCTACACGTACAGAAATACACTGGGCAAATGTTATTGGTATGAGACACCATGCCACTGTTTGCAAAAATTCAATACCAAGTGTCTTGTCTTAGCACAAATTCATTACTCTCACCTAACCGTTACGACACAAACAACATGAAAAGGGTCACTCGCTAAGCAGCAAGTCCATACAAGAAGTGTCTATATCTGTTATCACGAGTCTCTCACCACGATAACAATTCAATTTTTTTGAGCGACTTCCAGCTCCCCTATTCTTCTCCACAGGTCATACATCTAGCTACTGAAAATCCGCAAATCCCCAAATGTGTTGTGCCTGATTTGCATATTTAAATATGTAAATTACCACAAAACGGGTAATTTTCATGTTACATATTTTTGCAGAAAAATTAAATGTGCAAAAATGTTTATTGCAACAATTACTGGTTCCATGGTATTTCAACAAAAGGCTGTAAATCATCAAAATAATTGCCTACCCATTAACTATTGTAGCACTCTGCCTGAAATTTTCTCATTCTGCATTTTAGCTGGGTGCAAAAAATATTTTTCTTTTGGATGTTTACCTCTCTTCAGGATTAATTTTACTAAAAAGATGCATAAGTGTAGACTCTGCCTTATATACCCACCCCCCAAAATCAAATTTAGTTAAAAGCAAAACTAAATAAAGAATTGCAACCACACATTAGAATTTTCTCCCAACATACTCAAACAGTAATGTATGTAAAAAGATATGTCATTTAAGCCCAAGATATACAAACACTGCATTGAACTATAAACTGAAATTAGAAAAAAAACCCAAACAAACAAACTATCCATGGTATTTTCCTGCATCATCTTTGTTACTACACATGTATGGAAATTACTCTGCTAAATTATCCATTGCAAACTGAGAGGCGAAACACTCATCTTTGTTTCTGGTAAGCGAGGAAGACGGCACTAAAGCAGAGTATAGTATTTCTAGCGATGCCTGCTGACTACGCACTACTGCCAGGTCTGTTTTGATATTTGAGCCCCAAGAAGAAGAAAAAAAAAAAGGCATCTGTACGATTTTCTCCCCTGCTCATTTCAGGCAAAAGGCATGCAAAGCAGTTTTTATCTGACCACGTCAACAAAACACGTCACGGAGCAGTAACTGTTTCTGAGATTTAGATTAGATACTAGAAAGAAATTCTTTACAGTGAGGGTGATGAGGCACTGGAACAGGTTGC